>JASNQO010000012.1:0-600000 GCA_030378425.1 Periconia sp. TS-2 | reverse complement strand
CTGCAGCCACAGGCGTAAGCCACTTACAACAGTTTAGGAAAATTTGGCCGGCACAAAGGGACGGGCTGGGTCGCTCCTGTATGCGCGGCCTGCACAGTGAGAACGTTAACTAGACTTCAAAGGTATGTACTGGGCGGTCGAAATCACCTCGCCGCGGCGCAAAGGTCACTAAAAGACGATCAAAGCGGTTACGGCGTCAACTACGGGACGTCCCTAAGGGCTCCGCGCAATTGTTTCAAAACTGCTATAGGCTCGTGGCCAAAACTTGCTGAGCTCCGTGACAACGGGCCGTTCAGCACGCTTGCACCACTAGTCTACCGCGCTAGTTTACATACCGCATAGCCAGCCCTCAACCCAAACTCGATTCGGTCCTTAACCCTCGCAGCGATTCAGGTACCGTGTTGCGGAAGTTTACTCCGCTGCTGCCGGCACACTGGCCGTCCGCACGACTACTAAGATCAACACTATGCTTTCCTGAATGACTCCTGCAAGTCACTAAGCGATGCAAGCCATTCGAGACTGTCACTCCTGATCTCCTGCCGCCCAACGCACAGGTAACGAATGTGACCGTGATAAAGTCCCGAGTCCCTCGAGTATGGCTCCCCGCATTTACACCGCCATTATCTCGCCTGCGTAGATCCGCTAGATCGTCCACCCTACTCTCACGCATGGTGCGTTTGTCGTTGTATTGATACTTTGTGTCTGATTCTTTTCTTACTATATCCGAATGACATGGGCGAAGGCCGGCAGACAGGAGCATTAACGGTGACCTGCCTGTTTCCCATACTCGCTGCGCTGTTTGTAGGCGCAAGGACTTTCTCGCGATATCTCGGACAGAACTTTGGCTGGGATGATTGGCTCATTCACCTCTCGCTTTTTCTACTTCTTGGACAAACGGTAACGATTTATGAATGTGAGTTCTCTCTAATTTGATTGCTTCCAGTGTAGCTTACGTTGTTAGACATTATTCTCTCCCATACTGGATATCATGCTACAGAAATACCGAAGCAGACAGTTGCTCAGCTAGGTAAGAATGAGTGCCATTGAGTACCACAAGACATCGCTGATTTGGCCTCCCATTTTACAGTCCTTGCTACAAAATGGAGCTTTGCAGTGCAAATGTTTTATCATCCATTGATGGGCGCGATACGCGCTTCCATCATCGCATTCCTTTTCCGTGTAAAAGACCAGCGCTCGCACATTCGCATATCACTACACGTTGTCTGTAGGTCAACTCTTCCTCAGTCATGTTTATACATATCAATCTAATGATGAATAGTTTGGATCAACATCGGCTATCTAGTATCGACTTCTTTCGTCAACGTGTTCCAGTGCAGTCCAGTGCGCTACGCATTTCTACGACCCGAGATGGACCAGCCCGACGCCGACGGCAACATAACAAAGCATGGAAAGTGCATTAATACTCTCGCTTTCATCATGGCCAGCTGCGGCCTCAGCATCTTCATGGATCTCATCATTATTCCGATTCCCACGGCCATGGTTTGGAACCTGCAAATGCGCAGGAAGACAAAGATTGCAGTTGTCGCTGTAATGTCCATGGGTTGGATGTGAGCACTCGGGCTTTGCTTCCATCTTCACGTTGCTAATATGTTTGTTTCAGCGCCACGATCACATCCGTCGTCCGTCTCATCGTCTATTACTACCGATACACGACTGATGATCGGACCTACAACATTGGTCTAGTCACTTCGGTCGTCGAGCCCGCCATAGCCATCATCACCGCTTGCACACCTGCCATGCGCCGTCTTTTTACCTACCTCATGCCCCAATACTTCTCGGAAGATGCCACATCCTACCCTTCCCGCACAGCTACAAAACCAAGGTCTCAACCACGAAAATCTTTCTCAATGCACTACAGCGTGGGAAAAGATCTCGAAGACACCAGAATGGACCCGGGGAGAGAAGAGCAGGTATATGGCATGAAGCGTCTTGGAAGCGTCGACTCACGCGAGCAGATTTCCGCAATGGCAATGGCGTCGGAAGCGCCGAATCGTACACGCAGCGTCAAGACTGGGGTTAGCGAAGAGCCCAGCGAGGCTTTGGAGGCAGAACCTGAGCATTTTTTGAACTATAAAGAGTAGTTGTCATTCGTTTGAGATACCCCCACTAGCCTGATAGAGGCCCTGCTTTTTTGCGCGATAGCATTCTTTTCGATGTATACAAGTAACGATATACGAGTTACGAGTCGTCAAATTCTATGATGTTGCATCTGCAAATGCTCTTTACCTATTCCTTTCGTGATGGTATGCGCCATGTTGTTTCAGAGACGAGCCCGGTGACCAACTAACTACGCGTGTGTGCAATAATGAGGCTGTCGAAAAGCCACTGACGACAGTCACATTGCCTTTTTTGGCCCGCACTATTCGGAAAATTATAAGCTTTATAGGTTGGCCCCCGGCTCATCCGGTACCTTACGGCAAAGTGGAACCAGCCTACAGCTGGTGCTAGAGCTAACGTGCCGGTTCCGTCCGTAATCACAACGGCCCCAGCGCTTTCGTGCCCATTATTGTCATTCATTCAATTGCAAGACTAGTCGCTAAGGCAATCGTAAAGATTGATCGACGTTAGGCTGGTGGACCCGTTTAGCCTGCTATTTTCCGATATCAACTTCTCGTTGCTGACCCATGGCATTGTACGATCAGTATCGATGCGCCCGGAGATTCACGAGCAGCGTCGCAAAAGTCGGCGCAGACCCTCTCATCGATCGCTGCTTGAATCGAAAATTGGGTGAGTCTCCACAGTCATCAATCTTACACATTGAAGATCAACGCTTTATATGAGACTATATATGAAACTAATGGTATTCGCTCATCAAATGCTCAACATACAACACCAAAAACGCCATGCCATCATGCTCATCACGCCCCCTCTTCTTCAACCTCGTCTATACAAGCCACCATCTACATCCCATGACTGTGCACTATCCATTTACCACGTTCCCGTCAGCTCCATATCCCTACTAGAAAACCCAAGATTAATCTCGAATTCACCTGTGGTAGGCAATACCCAATTCTGCCTCTTGACATCCCAATAACTCAGATCCTTCCGTGTCAATTCAAACTTGACCATCTGTCTGTTACTTTTCCCACCATGCGGACTCCCTTTCACACCCTTGATGGGGCCCTCCTCACTTGTTGCTACAAACACTTTCTCAAAACCTCTGAGCACTTTGACAGGGAAGTCGATAGCCTCGCCTGTGTCGGGGTCTTTGTAGCCCTTGGGGTACGAGATATAGAGCTGGATGACGCAGTTTCCATCCATGAGTCCGATGTTTGTCACCGAAGCGGAGACGGAAACGAGAGTAGTGTAGAGATCTGGATTGCCGCCTTGAGCACCACCAGCGTCGCTGGGCGGGGATTGAAGCTCTGAAGCAAGAACCTTGGATTTGCTAATGCCGTCTGTCGAGTCGAGATAGGGGTAAATGTATTTTTCCACCTTATGGAAACCTTCCGGATAGAGCGCAGACTTCGGGTCCGGAAGGTCGGTAGAGTATGTGGGAGGCTCAATGCCGGAAGGTCGGGGCGCGGGAAGCGGCGTCTTAGGTCCACGGCTGGTAATCAGCAGTGATGAAAGGTGGAATGCTGTGTATGAGAGACCGAACCCAAACTCATAGCGGGGAGCAATCTCCTTCTTGTCGAAATAGCGATAGTCGATGTATAAGCCCTCAGAGAAGTTTTGCTGGGGCGAGATGCCTTCAATAGGGTTGGGCAAATACTTGACTTTGCTTCCTGGACCGTAGTCGTCCTCTTTCTTGCCGATTGTGTAGGGGAGGCGACCGGAGGGATTGACGTCTCCGAATAATATATCAACAAGTGCGTTTCCAGACTCCTGGCCGGGGAGATGAGCGATCAGTACGCCCTTGACGGAAGGGAGGTCGATGAATTTCTCCAGTATTACGGGACCGACAGTGTGGATCACGACAATAACATCGCCTTTGCCCTTTCCACAGCCTTTCGCGACATCTTGGATTAGCTTATCGCCCTTCTTCTGGAGATATAGATTATTACGGTCACCGCGGATGTCTGATCCTCTGTTAGTATTGCACGATATGTAGAATAGAAACGGAATCTCTTACCGGACCACTTCGTGTATCCTTCGCCCGCATCAGAGTTTGCGAAGACTATGCATAGATCATTCTCTGCAAGAACATCGTTCTTGCTGGGAAGCTCATTCTCAGTCCAAGACGAGACATCAACGGAGTCCTGATCGAAAGCCTTCCTCAAAGCAGACTCAGGCTCGATAAGATACGGATAATCGACCGCACCGCTACCCCAGCCAGATGCCAATGTACCCTCGTTGCAATTGCGGTCCTTGCAAGCATTGATTCCATCGCGGTTAAGACGCGCATCTTCGCCAAAGATGCCGACACGAAATTTTCTGTCCTTTCCAGCCTGCTCATGTGGCTGCCATCCTTTACGGTCGAGCGGTAGGACATTATCTTTGTTCTTGACAAGGACTGTGCCTTCGGCAGCGACCTTGCGGACGATGTTACCGTGAAAATCATCACCTTCTCCTTGCGCGTTGATGAACTTGTTCACCACTCCAGTAGTTGTGTCCGACGGGCTACCAAAGTGTAGCTTTCCGATCTTGTCATTTGTCCACGAGGAGAAATTCGGCCCACCGTCCCCCTCCGGGGGTGGGAGCGGCCACTTGTCTTGACCGAGCTGGTACCATGCTGCCACAATGCGGGTGACCATGTCATCAACCCTGTCTACCGGTACGCTGCCATTGAGAACCGCTCGAGTTAGCGAAGGGCCCCATAAGCTGTCTCCATCTGCCCACTTGAGACCATCACCCGGCATCGTCATGTCCAGCCCAGCTAAGGCGGCGGCAACACCAGATCGCTGTGCGAGCCAATCGCTTTGGATGAACCCCTGGAAGCCTAGCTCATCCTTGAGAATACCGTTCATAAGCTTGCTGTTCTGGCAAGCATAGCTGTTGTTGACCTAGACGCTGATCAATACAAGACATCTAATCTAGTAGGAAAAGGTATTACCTGATTGTACGAGCACATGACGGAAGCCACGCCAGCCTTTACCGACTCAGCAAAAGGCCATGCATATATCTCATGTAGAGTCCTATCATCGATATTGCTGGAGATGGCATTGGGAAGGGTCCATTCCCATGCTTGTCGGAAATGTTCTTGCTCGTTTGCCACATAGTGCTTCGCCGTAGCAATAACGCCCTCGTCCTGAATGCCCTTGATGGTCTCCGCAGCTGCAATACCTTGAAGCACTGGGTCGGAACCAAATCCCTCCCAATTGCGTCCTCCAGCCGGCATGCGTCCCAGAGGTCCCATAGCAGGCCCAAGCAACACATGAATGCCCTTCAATTTTGCCTCTTTCCCATGAGCCTTGCCCCGCTGATACATAAGGTCCTTATTCCACGTCGCTCCAACTGTTACTCCTGCCGGGAATGCCGTGATATTGTCGGCGAACCGTATCCCCAAGGGTCCATCCTGCAAGCACAGAGACGGAAACTTGAGGCGCGGCACCGGACCTGTGTTTCCAACACACATCAACATGCTCCACCCCACACCTGTTGTGATATTCACCTTTTCAACCAACGTCATCTGCTTGACAAGCTCGGCTGCCTTCTTGTAGCTCTCCTCCCACGCCTTGTCAGTTCCACCCTTCGGTGCTGGATACCACGGCGGACTCTGCCCATCATATGAGCTGGTTTTGTTGTATGCCCACAGCCCACCCGCAGTGAAGAGTAGTATGAGTGAAGTCACAAATATCAACAGCCAACAGCACCATTGTCTCGGTCCGCATCGCCTAGCAGAGCTTTGAAGACGCCCGCCAGCAGGAGCGAGCTCGGGGTCCTTGTACGACGGTTTCCGCGTCCGCAGATCGCCGGTGCTCTTTTTGCGTTTGAGCGTGCCTGCATCGTAGTTTAGGGGGTCGTATTCTTCGAGGTCTTCGTAGGAAGAAGCGTCCGAATCGAAGGATGGGCGGTCAGGGCTATCGTCGTCGACAGGTGCATCGAGCTTCGCGTACTTGCCCCTTCCGAGCCGGTACGACTCCGTGGGCGCCATTTCTCCGCAAAGCTATCGTGAAGGCGGGTACTTTCAAAGGGGGGCCGAACGGCGAAGATCTAGCGTACTGAAACGGCGGCAGGTCGATGCCTCGCTAGGTGCTAGCGGCGAGGCATGGGAGTGTTCGATGGTACCGATTACGCTCGACCGGAGGCCTTCGAGGTGAAAGGTCACGAGAGGCAAGTTTGATGGCGAAGAGATATGATGCGTGGCAAGGCGTTTCATAGAACATTGGGGTACCTAGCGGCGCTGATGTCTGGACTTCGACGGACAATTCAGGGCGCACCCCTGGCGATCTACTTCGCTTCCCCGAAAGCACCGCCGACTTCCGCATCCCCCACTAACAACGCCGCCTCATCATACCTCATCATCACACGGCAGGTGGATAGAACAGTTGATTTTATATGTGCATGCTGGCATTTTCATGTGGTGACACGTAATCCTTCTCGTGTGACCCAAACGCTATAACAATAATATTTACAAACACATGATTCGTCTAACACCATTCCAGGATTGTACTGTCTATGCGCCGACCTGCTTCAAGATGCCCTCCAAGTTGATGCTCTTGGGGCGCTCTATGGGCAGACCCAATGCCCTGTCCCAAATAAGCTGTGCGAGGGGTCCGAGACCGCGGCTTACACCGAAGGTTGCCGTGTAGTAGAGCGTCTCCTTGAAGCCGTAGTGGTGGAAGAGCACGCCCGACGAAGAGTCGACATTGGGGAAAGGGTTCTTAGTCTGTATTGATTGTGTTAGCTATTGTTCCGGTAAATCAAGGTTGCTCGTGTAATCTCACCTTTCCGTGCTCCGTGAGCACGCCAGGCGCAACCTCTGAGTTCTTCTTCACGAGCTGGAAGACTGGGTCGGCCGCAATTTCTGGTCGAGCGCTCGCAAAGTCCATCAAGGCCTCAAAACGAGGATCGGGCTTCCTCAACACGGCGTGGCCATATCCAGGAATGACACGTCCGGACTTGAGAACGCTCCATAGGTAGTTGTTGACATCACTCTCGCTGAACTTTGTGCCGACAGCCTTCTGCATATCCAAAATGAAGCGGAGCACCTCCTGAGCGGCCAAACCGTGAAGAGGTCCAGCAAGACCTTGGAGACCAGCGCTGTACGACAGGAAGGGATCGCTGAGGGCGCTGCCGACCAAGTGCGTGGCGTGTGCAGAGACGTTACCGCCCTCGTGATCGCCGTGAAGAGCAAGGTACAGACGGAGCAGGTCCTGGAAGCCCTCGTTCTCCTTCCCGGCCTTGCCCAACATAGCTGCAAAGTTGTAGGACCAATCTTGGTTTAGGTCGACCTCGGCAGGCAACGCACCACCTCCGCGGTAAGCATTCTGGTAGATCTTCGCAGCAATAGTGGGCAATTTGGCGAGCAGGCTGATGGAGTCTTCAAATGTCGGCTCCCAGTAGTCGGCCTTGTTAAGACCCTGCTCGTAGGCCTTTGCGAACTTGGACTCGTAATTGAGCGCGGAGACGGCGCAAGCGAACTGTGTCATCGGATGGAGGTCTTTGGGAAAGTCGTCGAGCATTTTCTCAACGAACTTGGGGATGCCGGCCTTCTCAGCTAGCTCCCGCGAGAAGGCACGAGTTTGAGAGACTGAAGGGACTTCGCCTGTGAGCAAGAGCCAGAACATGGCTTCGGGGAGCATCTCGGTGCCAGAGGTACCCTTGGGGAGCTCTTTCTGGCAGTCTTTGATGGTCCGGCCGTGGAATCGGATACCCTCGTTCGCATCAAGGACAGATCCTTCCCAAACCATGGCCTTCAGACCTCTTCTCTCCGTTAGCACTTGGTAGAGATTGTGTTCACATGAAAACGCACCTCATTCCTCCCAAGGTGTTCTCAACCTTGACATCTCCGAGCTTCTTGTCGGCATGGGCCTTGACCTTCTTGAGCAGCTCACGCTTAGCAGGCAGGACCTTCTTGAATGTTTCCTTGAGATCCGGCTCTGAGGACGAGGAATAGCTGCATGCTTGCACTGCCACGACGACCTGTTAGCACCATGTCGTGTGAATTGTGAATTGGGGCTCAATTGCATACCAGCAGCAAAGGGTCGCGCCGCAGAGGGCTACAAAAGCTCCAATTAGTCTCAGACCGCCGCAATCAGACCTATGCAGCTTACCTTGACAGCTCGCAGAGCTCTGGTAGCTGTGCGTGCGCCGAGGGCCATAGCTGTAGCTCAATGAGGGGTAGCAGGGATTGTTCTTTGCGGGGAGAGCAGCCTTCGTCGCGCTTCTGGTCCAAACAGCGAAACCTCTCTGTCTTGGAGGGCAATGGAAGTTATAAAGGAAAAAGAGAAGCAAGAAAGAAACAGCGGCAACTCTCGGCGACCAGACTTCACGAGGCGCTGCAGGTCCGTTGATGCGGCGGGAAGGTCGAGCTGCCCCTCGGTAAAGCCCAAAGGCGGCTAGTGGGCCTGGCTATCCTCGGTCCGTCCAGCGGCGTCGTGGAGAAGCTTATCCCTTGCAAAAACATGTTGCTGAATCCGCCGTGACGCACGCATACGCTCTTAAACTACTTGCTCCGCGTGCGGGAAGACATTGCGGAGTGGACTGATCGAGGCTCTGCTGTGGCAAACTTCATCTCTGCCGTTACTCCGAATCTCGGGCAACGCTTTGCTAGTGACTCTTAGAGCTTACCAAGCTTGCCGCCGACGGGGTATTTGCTGCAAGAATAAAAGTATCAGGCGTCGCTACTTGCCAGTTCACGTTTTTTGAGTTTACAGCACAATGTTCCGGACAGTGTCACGGTCGGTAGTGCGCCAGAGCCGGTCTCTTAGGATATCGAGTCGAACACCACAACTCCTCCGGCCACTCTCAACAACCGCATGCCGAATGTCGAGCTCACCACTTAAGCCAGTGGATCCGCCTGTATCATCTGCCCTTCCAGGCGATTCTTTCCAGCTGCTACCGGAAGCTTCAAAAGCTGGTCAGGCCGAAGATGCGCTCTTCGACGAGCAGGTGCAACAGGTGAAGGATTGGTGGGCATCACCTCGATACAAGGGTATCAAGCGACCTTATTCGGCTGAGGATGTCGTGAGCAAGAGAGGAGCGCTGCCTCAGTCATACCCGAGCTCGCTGATGGCGCGGAAACTCTTCAATCTGTTCGAGGAGCGAGCAGCGAAAGGCGAGCCCGTACATACAAGTGCGTTCAATCTATCCCCCATAGTCAATATAATAGCTGATTCGAATCCCTCGAATAATAGTGGGTGCCATTGATCCCGTGCAAATGACTCAACAAGCTGCGAATCAAGAGGTGCTCTACATCTCTGGCTGGGCATGCTCCTCGGTGTTGACGACGACAAACGAGGTGTCAGCCGATTTTGGTGACTATCCGTATAATACTGTGCCGAACCAGGTGCAGCGCATGTTCAAGGCACAGCAGCTCCACGATCGCAAGAATTGGGATAACAGGCGGAAGTTGACCCCGGAGCAGCGGGCTAAGACGCCGTATCTCGATTACATGCGACCCATAATTGCGGACGGAGACACCGGCCATGGTGGACTCTCGGCCGTCATCAAGCTAGCAAAGCTTTTCGCTGAGAACGGTGCCGCTGCCGTGCACTTCGAGGACCAGCTCCACGGCGGCAAGAAGTGCGGTCACCTCGCAGGCAAAGTCCTAGTTCCGGTTGGCGACCACATCAACCGCCTTGTAGCTGCGCGTTTCCAATGGGATGTAATGGGTACTGAAAATCTCGTCATTGCACGCACTGACTCCGAGAGTGGCAAACTCATCTCCAGCGCCGTCGATGTACGCGATCACGAATTCATCAAAGGCGTTACTGAGGACACAGAACCGCTCGCCGAGACCCTGCAAAACATGGAAGCTGCCGGCGCACCAGGAAAAGATATCGATGCGTACGAGGCAGCGTGGGTAAAGAAGCACAAGCTCGTTACGTTCGACGAGGCTGTTGTGCAGCATCTCGAGAAAGAAGGCGCACCCAAGTCCTCGATTAACGCCTATCTCAGCGACGTTAGAGCGAATCCTGATCTCTCGCTGCTCAGACGTCGAGACATTGCTGGTGGCTACACCAAGACTCCAGTATACTTCAACTGGGACATTCCGCGAACACGCGAGGGATTCTACCACTACAAGGCTGGTATGGCCGCAGCGACGAAGCGAGCGAAGGAATTTGCCCCATACGCTGACCTCTTGTGGGTTGAGACCGCGGACCCGAACGTGGAGAACGCTGCTGGATTCGCCGGTGAGATCAGAGAGAAGTACCCCGGGAAGAAGTTCGTGTACAACCTGTCCCCTAGCTTCAACTGGATGGGCCAAGGATTCTCCGAAGAGTCACTGAAGAGCTTCGTATGGGATCTAGCTAAGCACGGGTACGTCGAACTCTACCAATTCTAGATTTTTGAAGCCATGCTGACATGACCATCACAGATTTGTCCTCCAGCTCATCTCCCTCGCCGGCTTGCACTCCACCGCAACCATCACATGCGAGCTATCGCGGGCCTTCAAGGACCAGGGAATGCTCGCCTACGTCAACCTCGTCCAAGCCCGCGAAAAGGAGCTCGGCTGCGACGTGCTGACGCACCAGAAGTGGAGCGGAGCAGGCTACATCGACGGCATTCTTGGTTCGATACAGAGTGGAAGCAGCGGTAGCAAGAGCATGGGCGAGGGCAACACTGAAGCGGGTAAGTCTCGCCACACCCCCTTTTCTGCTTGAGCTCCTGTTTTCAGGCACCCGTTGAAAACGTATCACTGACCTTTTTTTTCTTTTAAATAGGCTTCTAGATGTACATTATACCAATATAGTGAGTCTTTGAAATGCACATACTTGTTCGGCATAGTTTCGGTCCAAAACTCGGTTCAAACCGTAGGAGTGCTTGAGAATGGCCAATGTCAGTTTTGTTAATAGGCTTACTTCGATTCTCCGTCCAGAAGTAAACTTTTGGACTAAGTTACATCCCATGCTGCGGATATCGGCACTTGAAATCATAGAAATGAGTTGCAAATTCCAACTCCGGATCGGTATGATGGTAATCAACATGATTTGCAATAACTTTCTCCTTCCTGTCACACCGATGGTAAAGGAGACACGATGTCCCTCTCTCAGTAGCCATCGGGACGATTTTCAGCCACACCCGTTCACACGACCAAAAGAAATTCACAATAGGGTATGAAACTCCGCTAAGAAATGCTACTGAATATGCGTGCGCTCTCCTACTCTTCCACTCTATATTCCAATGCCAACATAGAAAAGTTACAAAAAGGTCCAGGGGTATCATATGCTCGCTCAGTGCTCATTCAATGCACCACCACGCATAAAGATTCTTTTGGTTCCACCCACTTTCCCCAAATCTCCAAAATCAGACTGCTGCTTCTTTGTGCCATTCCTGCTCTCGCTTCTGCTCTCTGCTCGCTCGTTCGGAGGCTGCGAGGCTTGGGGCGTGCCACCACTTACGCTCCGCGCTTGTTTCATCATGCCCTCAATCCATTCTAACTTGTCGTTGCTAAGATCAAGTTTCTTTGATTTGGGGCCTGCGAGCCCTATCTCGTTACCCTGCCAAGATTGCCTTGAAGACCCAGTCGAAGGAGCTGATGTCTCGCCGCTGCCAATAGGCGCAGGCGTGAGTTTTGGCATTGAAGGAGGTGATTCGTCCTTTGAAACACCGACGCCTGTAGACTTTACTGGCGTGGTATGAGTACTGCCATTTTGGTAGCCGCTGCTGACTCGTCTGTCACGCTTGCTCATTGCACTCTCAGGTCGACTTGGTGAGAGCTCCATGTTTCCAAGTTCCAGCCCTAGAATTTCGAACTTCTCATTGCTGACAGTTCGTCGACCGTGGTGCTCGGCATACTGTCTTAAGTATTCGCCTAGATCAGACCAACCGCCCCCAACACGTACCATGACGCGTTCGCCATTCTCTCCTACGCGGCGGATGTACAGCTTGATTGGATGCTCTTTGCCTGGTTGCGAGAGATGATAGAGCTTGATGCCGTTGTCACCACGCATGGCAGCTGCTGACCTTCGGCCCGAAGGAGCATTGGCTGAGTCAAAATCATGCTTCACGGGTGACAAAGTAAGCTCAGGGGACTTCATACCGCTAGGCGGGCGCGAAGCACGTAGATAACCCTTGCTACTTTTGTTTGTGACACCACGAGAAGATCTGAGTGTGCGAGCATCAGCTCCTGTACTCGACGTAAGCCGGATGTGAGCTGGGACGGTCGCGAGGATATCAGATATTTTCCGTTCAAGATCGTCGGCGCTCGTAGGAGGCTTGTTCGCGAACTGTGTAGGCGGCCATGGCGGAGTCTCATCGACGGACAACTCTTTAGGGTTCTTAGCATTGCGCCGTTTTGTCATTGCTGCGTTTAGGGCAGGGCGCGGCGATTTGGCAGCACGGTTGGTGGTATTGCGGATCGATGGCGACTCCTCAACTATGCTTCCCGGGCTAGATGAGAATGAGATATTTGAAGCAATAGAGTCAACACTGGCGCGTCGCGATCGTGGAGTCTGAGGACGATCTAGGGTGGCATTTGTGGGCTCTACTATTGTTGGAGAGTCCGTGTATTCAATCGGCTTTGGCCGAATAGGACCTTGGTCAGGAGGGCTATTTTCGATATCGTTGTGTATCACAGTATCGCCTTCCTCGAAGACAGAATCTTCGTCAGGATTGTCATGTAGCACATCCACTTCTTGTGCTGTATCTTCAGTGACCGAGCCCAAACTTTCGCCCGTAACAGGAGGGTCCTTCTCGAACGTGATGGTCGATTGTAATTTTGATAGAGAGTCCGATTGGTTGGATATTGCATCCAAGACCGGCCCAGATTCTTGCTGCAGTGTACTGTCATCTCGCGTTGTAGCGGCAGGATCGGAATGTGTGTCCAGCCCCTCATGAGACTCTTCTCCCTTGTTTCCCCCGTGCCGCTGCACTTCAAATTCGATCAACTTCATGCGTGATGTTTGCGTCCAGCGGCTGAAGTCAGCCTCCACACCTTCGAAAATATCGATCCAACCGTCGGGCAAGCAGTCATCGCGGCCCTCCAACGTGTCCAGCATCTTGTCCAACCGCCGGCCCAGATCGCCGACCCTTTCATGCATGACGCCGGAGATTGTATCAATGTCATTTCTCCACTTCGTAAATGCGCCGTCCGAGCTGTCCGCTGGTGGTCTTAGACCCTCCCAGCCCATACGCATTGCTTTTTTGGCTGTCTTAAGGTCACTGAGAAATCGAGGGGCCTCGCGGAGAACGGTTACGCGCGCAGTCCATGTGTCGAGCCGCTCCTTGAGCTGAGAATGATGTGGAAGCGCGCTGATCAGTGTTTGAGTCAATAAAATATTGAAGTCGTCCAAAGGCTTGTATCCCCGGCTGTCAACCCCGTAGCCGGACGACGATGGTCGTGATTTGCTTCCTGGGTACAGATCCAGAACATGACCCTTGAGCTCTTCGACATCCAGTGCTATGAGCTCGTCACTGATATCATCCAGCCTCGCTTCGTGTGCCTGCACCTCAACCGAAAGCAGTGATCCCCAGTATTCGAGCGAAGGGAGTTTTTCAGCCATATCAGCATCTGCAACATGCTCTCGGATGCGAAGCTCCAGACTTTTCCGTCGCCGCTCCCGGTATTCTTCGCTGGGAGGTTCGAAGGAGCCAGACCAGCCCCACTGCTGAATCTCGTCACACCAGCTCTTCAACCGCTGTGCTGCTTTGGCAACTCGTGCTCCCAGATCCCTCTCAGCGGCCGTCAGAGTTTCGATACAAGAAAAGATCTTGTACTCGTCGCGACTGGTGTCAAACGGTATTGGCTTCTGGGTGAAGGCCAGCAGTGTCGTGTTCGGCGACAGATCCCGCAGATGGCTCTCATCCGTTGTCCCCTGTGCCCGTCCTCTGCGGCCTCCGGGCGACATCGTAGGTGAAGGCGGCCGACGGGGCGATATGGGCGGGAAAAAAAGACGCGGTGGGCTTGACAACATGATGACGGAGATGCGTTGGAAGGAGCACTGCGGACATGTGGAGGAGAAGGAGCGACGGGCGAGGTTGTGCGAACCAGGGAGGATATACTGTAAGTAATGCTGTGTGTGTTAGTCGTTAGTACCCCTTTCCTTTGACCTACCTTTTGATGCGGTTGTAACCCAGCATCAGTTTGACCTTCAACATTGTTTATCCGCAACACGCTGCACCACGGTGACAAACCGCACTAGCGGCTAAATCGGGCTTAGCCTCATCGCGCAGCCAAGGCCAACCTCTTGATCCCGAGCCGTACCGTAAATATGATAAACCTGCCTGGGTAGGGGAAATTCATTCTAATCCAAGGGGCCTCGATTGTTTCCAAGAGCTTGAGTATCTAGATAGTCTCAATTCTGAGGGTAATCTAGACAGTAGGGGCAAAGCTGCTCTCATCGGCCGTACGAAGCCGCCGCCGCCGCCGTGATGACGTAGTCTCGTGATCTACACTGCTCGCTCTTCATTACCATATCGCAGAGCTTGATACCCGCATTTGCGATATTACTAAGTTTGATTACATTGATGGACCCTTGGGTGCAATCGCGCTCCACCTGTGCACGTGATTCACCGCTTTTCCATATCTAAGTACCTACTTAGGTAGGTATCCGGGTATAGCATGCTGAGTTATAGGATTCGCACGCAACACCAAGGCGCAGTAATACGAACGGTACGAAGGTAGAACTATGTACCGAGCGTCTCCGTAGGATGCGGGCAATTGGGTATGCTCTCTGGCTGGGGTCCTCGATACTGCTCACTCCCAAGCTTCCCCACTGCTCATCCCCGTCATGCTGGTCAGCCAAGCAATTAAGAACACGACCCCCGCGCGCGGAATCTTCTCACCTGCCAAATACAGGATGAAGCTTGCCAGTATAGTTGTACAGTTCCTGCCCAGATGCGAGCTTCCGGGCATTTGGAGTCGATTGACAAGCATCGATTACGATGGATGCCTGCTATCACGGCATAAGATCCCTACAGGTTGACGTTGTCGCTGTGCCCCGTCGGACGCTGCCGGATTTAAATTCGTGCTCTCTCCCACCGTGTCAGTCTGTGTCTTTCGGTGTCTAGCTCCCATGTACCATGAAGTCAATACTGGTCCTAATTGCTGCCATTGGCACGCAAGCTTGCCAGCGAGACATCAATGTCAGACATCTTCATAATCACTCAAAAAGGCAGAGCACAAATGTCACATTCCCACCGGAACTAGATGCCAATGAGCAGATACTCGTTAATTCCTTTGATAATGTATCCATCTCATCATGGTCGTATTATTATAGTGAGCCTGATATTTTCTGCGGCGCTGATGAAGCTGACACTAGGTAGCACACGGAGCTCACGTAGCGGGCACCAATCGCACCATGGCACAATGGACCGCAGATAAATGGAGCGAGTATGGCTTCACATCGAGGCTGGACGAATACTGTAGATTCCCAGAAATCTCTGTTGCTGGTGGAAGCTAATTTAGCATAGATGTATACCTAAATTATCCCGTCTCGCACTCGCTCTTGCTCACCTATCCGAACGGAAGCACTTTCACCCCATCGCTCCAGGAACAAGTGCTTTCCGTGGACGAAACAACAAGTTATCCAAATCGCATTCCGACCTTCCATGGTTATTCGTTCTCTGGTAACGCATCTGCAGAGTACGTCTATGTAGGTAGAGGCCAGCAAGTAGACTTCAACCGATTGGTAGCTTTGGGAGTGGAGCTTGAGGGTAAGATTGCTGTGGCTAAATACGGCGGCCCGTTCCGAGGTTTGAAAGTCAAGAACGCACAAGAACATGGCATGATAGGCTGTGTCATCTTTACAGACCCCGTGGATGATGGAAATGTGACAGAAGCCAAGGGAGTTAAGGCTTATCCTGACGGTCCCGCTCGGAATCCTACATCTGTACAGAGAGGAAGTGTCCAATTCCTCAGTATCTACCCTGGTGATCCTACCACACCTGGCTACACTTCAAAGCAGGATTCCCCTAGAGCGGACAAGAGTAAAAGTGTCCCGAGGATCCCGTCGTTACCGGTTTCCTGGCTCGATGCGCAGCCAATTCTGCAAGCTTTGAACGGACATGGTACTTCTGGAGAAGAAGTCAACCGCACTGGCTGGGTTGGTGCGATTCCTGGTGTAGACTACGACACTGGCGAAGGTGCTGGAGCCAGCCTCTCGCTGAACAACGTCATGGAAGACAAGTATACTCCAATCTGGGATGCAGTCGGCATCATTAATGGTACAAACTCAGACGAAGTTCTCATTATTGGAAACCATCGCGATGCGTGGATCGTTGGAGGAGCCGCCGATCCGAATTCCGGATCAGCAGTCCTAATAGAGCTAGCAAAGGCCTTTGGGAAGCTCACAGCTACGGGATGGAAGCCAACACGTACAATCGTGCTTTGTTCATGGGATGCCGAAGAATACGGCCTCGTTGGAAGGTACGGTAGCCACCAGTCTTTTAAATTTCATGCTAATCTTGCCATAGCACTGAGTGGGTTGAAGAGTACATCCCCTGGCTGAAGACCGCAGCGGTATCCTACCTTAACGTTGATGTCGCAGTAGCGGGTCCCTGGCCAGATATCTCTGCTACCCCTGACCTCCATGCCATCGCTATAAACACGATGAAAAAGGTCATCTACCCAATCCCAGGATCCGACTCCCAAACCATGTACGATGTCTGGATGAACGTTAGCGGCGAAGTCGGTGTCCTCGGTAGCGGAAGCGACTACACCTCATTCCTTCACCGCGGTATCGCGTCCATCGATATGGGTGCTGGCGGAGGAGTTGACGATCCAATATACCATTACCACTCTAATTATGATTCCTATCACTGGATGTCTACATTCGGCGACCCTGGCTTCCTCTATCACAAGGCTATGGGCCAGTACCTCACACTTCTCGCCTATCACCTAGCTGCCGATCCCACTCTTCCTCTCGAGCCAGCAGACTACGTCTCGGAGCTGAATACATATCTCTCCGACCTCAATGACACCATAGCATCTACAAACGGCACTCTAGACCTCTCAGCCCTGACCGCCGCAATTGCAACTTTCTCCGACTCTGCTAAGCAATTCAACGCTCTCCGAGAGCTCGCAACCTCCACCAGCAACGCTGATCTCCTTACGGTCGTGAACCATAAAGCGCGCGACTTCTCAAGGGGTTTCACGAGTCAGGGTGGACTACCTGGGCGTGAGTTCTTCCAGAACCTGCTCTTTGCGCCTGGGCTCGACACAGGTTATGCACCTGTGACGTTCCCCGGGATCACGGAAAGCATCACGTTCCAGGACGATTTTGATCTGGCACAGGAGTGGGTTGGGAAGACAGCAGACGGTATTTTGGTGGCTGCGAATATTTTGAAGACGTAGAGTGAAGTCGAATACACTCTGACGTGAAGGGAAAGTGAATTGATAGACGGATGACTTACGATTGCCACTCGCTTACGTTAATTTCTAAAATATAATTCATCAAGCGTCCTATCGCATTCGATGTAAAGACTGCTCGCCTCGTCGTGAACATGACGGACCTGCGGGATTGAAGTAATTGTTATTTCAAGAAAACCGGGTCCAGGAATTCTGTAGATGCTTGTTAGAAACTTAAAACCCTACAATATTTGAAATCCAAAGACATTCTGATTAGTAAATGGAGGAAATGAAGCTTCTCATATCTAGCTGTTTTTGTCACCGCCAGAGGTGCCCTCGACTGCTTGCGCTCTTTTGAGCAACGCAGGGACACTTCGACGGCGAAATATACTTCACGAATCCAACGCGAATATAGCAATGAACATGACTTAACAGGTTTGAAATTTATGCAGCTTAACATTTGTATAGTTCATGGGTATATCTACCACAACACCAATGCCTTCCTGGGCCAACAAAGAGCGTCCCAAGTAACATCACAACGCCATATGCTATGCAGTCAAACAAACTTTTACCTCAGCCCAATGAATCCCGAAAACTCAGACCCCTTTCCTCGCGAATCGCTCTAATGCCGGGCCATAGGCCTTCTTGTCCTTTTCTAGCTTCTCAATCAGTTTGCTGTCCTGCGCTTTCACCGCCTCTCTCGCCCGTGCCTTCGCCTCATCAATTACATTCCTCTGGCCGTGTTTGCGCAAATACTTCTTCAATACACTATTCCGTCCTCTTGCTTTGTTTTTCAACTTGGCGATTTTGTCCTCAGGCTTAGCGTCTAGATCACGTTCTCGTCGTCGCTGCTCCTCCGACTGAAGGTCTAGATTACCAATAAAGCTGGGGTCTAAGGAAATCATCTCGGGCTGTAACTTCTCAAGAAGGGCGTGAACTTCGGCTTCCTGGCGCTGTTTGGTGTTTTCGAAGGGGTTAGTACCCGGCTCAAGGCTATCAGGGTTGGCTTCACCAGCACCAGGAACGATGATGGAGCTGAAGCCATTCTGGTTGGATATGCCAAGCACATCTTCAAACGGGCAAAAGCGGACGCGTGAGATGCTAATACCATCGCCTCCCCAATTCATGTATGGTGTTGGAACCCGGACATCTGACTCAGGAGTAAGGGAGAAGATGTCTGGTTTGTACATTGAGACGTGGGAGCCCCAGCCCACAGCAGTGATGTTGCGGTCTGAAATAGATAGTGTATGAGCAGGCTGACGAAGGTGGTGTGAATGTAGTTCCTTGAACATGCGAAGGTCCCATATCGACATTTGGCGGTCTTGAGAGGTAGATACCATGTATCGCCCGATTTTATCGACAGCCAGAGCACGCACTGGACCACGATGGGGAAGCAGCTTTGCGAGCGGTGTTTGCGTGTTCGGTGACCAGAGAGTAACAAGACCTTTCTGATGGCCGGCGTGAAGTACGGCATTATGGGGGTTTTGACAAAACGCTGTTGGCGGGCCCAATTTCGTTGGAATATCTGTCAGCATCTGGCCCGTCGAAGTGTCTGTATAACGAAGCATTCCAGTAGTTGATAAAGAAGCGAGCAAAAAGTGATAAGGAAGAAACTCCAGATAAGCCGCTTCCTGGTGCTTTTTTAGCTGGTGGATTTCGACACCATCTCGTGCGTAGATATAGACACATTTCTTCTGCGCCACCGCGAAGGATTGATTGTTGTGAAGCCACTTTGCATCTCTTATCGTCTCGTTGAGAAACAGCTCGCATCCCAGCTTTCCATCGCGCCAGTCCATACAAGCAACATGGCCTTTCCGACTTGCAATTAGGAGGTCCCGACCGTTTCGCGTGTATTCGCCGACGTCGTACGGCCCCATCTCCAATTTCAATTCAAAGCGCTTCTTCGCAGTTTCGATGCCGACCTCCTGCTGTATATCATCTTGTCGTACCTTGTATGTCCGTTCCAATTCGTGTTCTGGCTCAAGTAGCCCTCCTTCGTTGTCTAAAAGAATTTCTGCATGCTTCGCTTGTAGTGTTGCTTCCTTGTTCTTGGCCTCTAATGCTTTTAAGTTTGAGCGTAATTTCTTATCCTTGACTGATTTTGTTCGTATTCTGTCCCCTCGGCCATATTTACTATTTGCTGCCTTCGTATATCGTTCGAGCTGCTTTGCGTCGGCGGTGTCGGCGGGGGGTGGCTTTGATCTGGGGGCCGAGGCGCTTGCCGAAGGTTTTGGACCCATGGCAGGACTTATTTGGTATATAATGAAGAAGCGCCTAGATTATGAGAAGTCGGATGGACTTTGAGGCCGTAGCAGGCGATCCTGGCAAAGTCGGAGGGGCCGTAGGTTTTGGAGTGCCAAATGTCGAAATTTCCCAGCCCAGCGCAACATTTCTGCCGCATCTCACCGCTTATGAAATCTTGGCAGCACTCCACCATATCAGGTTAGTGAACTTCAACAGCCCGCATGCTGAATGCGCTCACATACCAACAATCAACATCTTCATGAGATCCTTCTTAATAAAACTGACGAGCATAATGGCGCAGGGCTATGAACTAGGCATACTGCTTGCTATATCTTTTCTGGCTCTTCTACTCTAGACGGACGCATAAAGCACCTGAAAAGTTCCTAATCCGTCGATCAGGAGAACCCTGTAGTGCAGTAGCTGACCCACGACGAGGCTGTGTCCAAACACCGCCAGCTAGCCTAGAGCTTCTGCTCTTTCTGAAGTCAAATACTCTCAGTATTTTCAATACTCTAGTGAAGAGAAAGAGAGTCGCACCAATAGACCTGGAGCTATGACTTTAGGATGAAATCGAAAATTCTAAGACTTGATGAAGCTTCGCTTGTTGGCGCTCCTTGGACCAAAGGCTGACCACCTAAGTTCCTGAAATCAAGCATAGTTAGCGAGGCTCATCTATTGGCGACCTCTACGCCTCAAATTACAGGGTTGCTAGAAGACGCCCTGCTCGTGTGCGGCTGAGCAAGGCTGAGGCCCAGAGATGTATTTCTGCCTAGACTTATTGAAGACTTATGCCCAGCATCTTTTTTCTTGTTGTTCACTGTTGATCTAATCTCGTCTTTAGATATGGGTTCAATCCTCACTAATTCATCAGGAGTCGTCTTGCCGGCCGGTACAACAAATCATGGCAACCCACACCTCGTCTGTTTCCCAGCGCGATGGTCCGATACCGTCACATTCTTTCTCGGCAATTATGCCGCGCATGCTGCAACCGTGCTTTCCTCGCCAGGCCGGCCAATGTATTCAACATTCACTACTATTGTCGCCGCATTTTTATTCCCGGTTACTGGTGTATCTCGGGGTTTCAGAGGAATCTTTAGTGGAGCCAATTTTGCGGAGACGGATTTGCGAATCGCAGCAAGAGCGGGAGCTTTATGCAGTGTTATTAGAACGGAGGAGTATGCGAGGAATTGGACGGAGTTTAGATTAACGGAAGGACGTAAGTCATGTTTCTCATTCTTGGTCAGGATTCTCGACTAGAAGGTCGTTCTGTTGTGAGCATGATTCAGCACTATTATCTACGCAATGCATACTCGCTGCACGAACATAAGCGAGTGCCGTTCTCAGTACCAATATTTCTCTTTTGCATGGCTTGGAAGTTCAAAAATGACATGGCGTTGATGCTGACATTTCCCAGCTGATTTCATCCGCATCAAGATCCACGGCCGGGTTAGCCTCCCCGAAGGCTACGGGCTCGCCATCGTCCCCTCAACAGCCAAATTTCAAGACGACACAGCCGATTCAAAAAAAGTTATCTGCTCAGACTGGAGCCTGGTAAGGATTATCATCGCAATAGCACAAGTACTATTTGGAATAGCTACTCTCTACCGAACCAAAGGCGATCAAGTCGAGCTCTTTGGATACGCAGCCTTCGGACTGACCGTCATTCAATATACCCTCATGTCTCTAATCAATTTAGTCGGCAATCTAATAAGCCCACGTTACCCCACCATGTATCTAATTCGCTCATCCATCATGTCTGAAGCGGAGGGTGAGGGTGCTACGGTGGAAGGCGTAGTGGGCGAACTCGACGAGGACGAAGGCGATCAGACTTGGACTAAGCAAACGACAAAGTCCACTATGCAGTCATATAAAGGACGCTGGTGGTCGATTCCCATCTTCCTCATCCCTCTAGCTTTGAATATACTCATCATATGGATTTTCTCGCGGTTTCGGAAGGGCCAGAGTAGCCATCATCAGCGCGTGCTGCTGATGACCTGGCTTGGGCTCGGTAATTATGTGGGGTTGGCTGGGCATGCGGCATCTGATGTTCGCCTGGGGAAGTATCGGAGGAGCGCGATTTGGAATAAGATTATCGTCGAACAGATGCTTTTGCTGTTTCTTGGTGCCCCAATTGTTGGGGCGGCTTTTTGGGTGGTGGTTTTGGAGATTCAGCAGTTTGGAATTTGTAGACGCGTTGGGTAGGCTTGGGCCGTCTTGTTGAAGAGAGAGGCTTTGCGAATTCCCTTGCCAATGTACCTCTTTTGTAACATATGTGCTGCGATGTTAGATTTTAATGTCTTTTAGAGATGCAAGGGTCTTCGTCGTGATCGGAATACGACAATATGTACCGTAAAGTAGAACCTAAATTGTTGTGGGTATTGCTAGCCTCAAGGTCTCTCGCATTAGACATCCGCCATCGTTACGGTAGCAGACCAACGAGGAAACCTCCCGTTCTCAGATGCTCGGGTATAATATTATTCCTTTGAATCCACACTGACACTCCTTTTTGTCCCGATCATCTGTAATTCCTTATTGATCATGAATCAGACAACAGCTTTCCACCGAGCCAAAACCCACTCATCCACAGCAAGCCCCACGCAGGCTGTGCAATACTCCTTAATATGGACGGACCTGGGCACGTCCCAGACAATCCCCATCCCACACCGAACACCACCGCGCCAAGCACGAACTTCCAATCCGTGTCCTTGACGCCCTTTGTTGGCAGTTCAAACTTGTCGTTGTACGCAGGCGGCGCTTTGAACTGCTTGATTTGATTCTCGATCAAGCTGGGAAGGATGCCGAACAGGATGACGAGCGCCATGGAGGGGTCCCAGACGTCGAAGTTGGGGAAGGAGAGGAAGGCTAGGACTTTGGCTGGATTGGCCATTTGTGTCATTTCGAGGCCGAGGCCGAATGTTAAGCCAGCGAAGAATTGTGTCGTGTCACGAGCAGCCGAGTTAGTGTCGACTTTGCCATCCTTCTTCGCTGTCAAGCTCGCTGCGAACCGCGGGACAAGTCGGCCGAGGAGGATTGTGGTAGCGGCGATAATAGCAAGCGTGGTAGCGGTGCTCTGAGAGGGATACACCGGCGTGTAGCATGGCACCTCTCCTACGCATACCTCAGTCAAGAGTGATGGGTGAGCAAGATGATGCGTAAGCAGAGCCGTAGGGAAGAACGTGGCGACGGCGACAGCAGATCGGCCGCTAAGTCTTGAGAGACCGCAGAGCATGTGTCCGGAAGTACAGCCATTCGAAGCCTAACAACGCATCACTGTTAGAGCCACTACATTTACCGTGATTTCATCCTGATCTCACCTTTGTGCCCCATCCCACGAGTAGGCCTAGTCCCACCGTTATGAGTGCTTGCGGTAGAGTCGAGGGTACAGGTGGATATTTCGTTAGAAGTTCAGGCAGGAGTAGCTTCAAGGGCAAAAGGCTCGCTGCCATGCCTGCAAAGAAGGCGATTCTCCCCTTCGTTGGCATTGAGAATAACTGCCGTATATACCCTGAGGCTCCGAGGATGGTTCCATTTTGATAGAGTAGGAGGCTGGTTGCTTGATGGAGGAGCAAGGCTCCTATACTTGTTTCGACCGGTGTGAACATGTCTGCTCCGAGATGGCTCACAGTTCTCGTGTGCTGTTTAAGTGGAAATATAGAAACAAAGAACTGATTACATATCCAAGATGCCTTGATGACAAAAATGAAGGCAACGCATCACTATCAAAAGCAGACCAAGACAGTCAACGGCGAAGTCCATCACTAGCCTAGTCATTCGGAGGCGGTTTGCCCGCCGATCGAACAACCCGCATAGCGCTGTCCCCTCGCCGAGGCCCCAGAGACGTAATTTTAGCCGAATTATAGCCATGGATATTATTTACGAGGTGAAGAGCATGTGGCGTTCGAGAAGGCGTTGTGGATGCAAGTCTATGGAGTAGTAGCCCAAGGCGGTATAGTCTGAACGTGGTCCGCACGCGAAGTGGCTTGCAGGCTTGACCATCGCAGAAGAACCCAACAAAGGGACCATTTCCTTCAATCCTTCCAATCGAACACCCCTCCGTATTTTCCAATAGATTACTGCTTTGCGGTATTGCGGGACCGCGTACGCGCGTCAATGTCTCCAAGTCATCAATTTGGAGTTGCGGTGCGATGGATAGACGCAGGAAGCGTTTTATGCATTCCGGCCTCGCCGTCCTTAGGTCGGCGACTTGGTCGCAATCGCCATCGCATGCGCATGCACCAGCCGCTGTCTTTGCCTCCCTCAATAATACGCCACTAACAGCGAGGCAGCCAAACAACCTCTTCATAGTCGGCTGCCGGACAATTTAGGTTTACCCCTAATTGCCTTTGCAAGCCCTCCCAATCATACAATGCCATGCGGCGGCTGAGAATACGATGCAGAAGCATTCCGGTAAAGACGCTCGGTCTCTGTTCGGCGTCGAGGGATCTACCCTTTTTGGTTCGGTGGCGGGTACCCTTTGGTCGTTGGCGGGTACCCGTCCGGTTCGACTTGCTCCCCGACTTTGGCACCTCGCCGACCTCATTAGGATTTCCCCACCTAAATGAATTCCAAAGGATTGCAAGACCGGATTCTCGGGTCGCTGTGGCTGCTTCCGTGGGATTCCACAACATTGGTCTCTGGTGTTCGAGAAAACATCTTCGTTTGTTCGCTTTCTTTTCCGCGACTGGAATTTGGTAGTTTTTGTTTGGTCGTTCGTCTTCTAGAACAGAGAAGGTGGGTGTGGCTGCTATCAACTACGTTACCAATTTGTGCAATCTATTTATTCTTGGAGTTTGATTTGTAAGTCACCAATAAGGAATTACAGCGTCGAGACGTCTGTGTGAGCCGTCATCAGCACAACTTACAAACACAAGAACACGTGATTCACTCCCCGTGCGAGGTAGGCCGTGCGAGGTAGGCCATGCTGACCTGCGACATGCGTCTCACACAACCCCTTTCGTTCCTCTTGTTGGTCCTGCAAACAAAATGGCATTAGGCCATGGATGAGGTCGACAACATCCATGCACGAATCGGTGAGCTCAACCTTCGTGGCGGTCTGTAGGCGCCCTTAGACCCATCTATTTATCTCCATCTATCATATTCCTATGAGACGTCGCCGATCCAATGGAACGTTGCAGATGAATGCTACATCATTTCACTCAGTCGGCGACTGCTTCGGAGCTTTAAGCTTTCCGCAGCTCGCATATGGTCTGAGGGCTGCAATTCGTATCCAGATCGCCTAGTCGCAGTAGGAATGCGACATACTGGAAGCAGGACGCTCGTTTCAGAGTAATTGTGCACTGATATATGGGCGCGAGTGCGTATGGTCTGCAAAAAATGGGACCGGTCAAATACTCAATTCCTATCATATGCTGTCGTTAGAAGAATCCATTATCGTGATCTCTATCATATCAAACAAAAATCTCTTATTGAGCCCTCCACGGAGTTGCACTCCGGGGCCACACCCTCTTGTAAAGGCTGACAGCCACCGCATCCATAGGATTGATCTTTCCATCAAATGTCGCCTTAAAGTAACCATGCGTGCCAAGGCTCTCTTTGATAAATCCACTTCTGCCCCTTCGCGTCCACAGCGGCAGACTCTTGAACCATTTGACGTCCTTGTCGTTGAAAAACATGTAGCGCACAGTGACAATTCGTTTGTTAATTTTGTATGGATGTCCGGTGAGGATGATGCGTTTCGCAATAATCCGATTCAAAGAAGGTGGTAACGAAGTACCTGTTGCAATTAGACTGAGGGAGGTCTGGTTAGACTTTGCAGGCTCAGCGTTGGATGTAGGATTGGAGGACGAAGGGGTGAGTGTGCGTTGGAAGTAGAGGACTGGAACATTGCCCCAAGTCAAAGGGCCTATGAAAGAGGCAATTGCCGAGCGCCCTGGGTGCAAGAAGCGATCGAATTTGTGAACGTTGTTAGGCGTGTTGCCAGCCTGGGAGAAAAGCTGCTGCACGTTAGGATCATGTTCCTAGGTAGTAAAAGATAAGCTTACGGGATTAACGACCATCCGTCGTGGTCCGCATTGGACGACCATTTCCGTCTTCGACTTGATAGGTTCTTCATATTCCGAGCTGAGCAGGATACTGTAGTTGCAAGCTGTCCGCTTGTGTTCATGACGCAGTAGAGAGAACAGAGCAATCGGACGGGAGTCTTGTAAGGTCAGCGGAACATTGCGAATGTGCACATTGACTCTCGTCCCCGGGTAGACACCGCCAGCCCAGGCTTCCCTCATGAACTTCGTCGCTGTCCTCTTGTAGTCCGAAATTTCAAGTAGACGGGCCCACTCTCCAGGCTCGTATGGTTTGTCCTCAGCAGTCTCCCAGATGCTAGTCTTCAAGCTCTTTAGACCACGGTATTTGATGAGGCGCTCTCGAGCTTCAACATGCGGATGAAGTTCAATCTCATCTGGGAATTCTAGGTCCTCTTCTTCCGCCGTCTTTCTCGACTTCCGGTAAGCTTCAATCTGTTCTACTTCATCTTCTGGTGATGGATCCATGAACATCTCAGACTGAGGGTATTCAGAAGGACCAGCTTCGGTCATTGCTCTTCCATCGACGTCCATACCCTCTACACCGTCCGCTGGTTCGAACTTCTCGCTCTTGCCTGGCTCATCAACATCTTCCATATCAAAATCTTCCAGGTCAGAGCCAGAATCAGACACGTCATCAAGGTACCAGGCACTCTGGTACTTGCTGGTACCCCTTGGTAACCGCCTCGGGCGTCTTGGCGCGTCTTCCTCGTCGTCGTCAGAGAAGTAATGATGGTCATCCAAAAGCACGCCCTTTCGTTCTGACGGTGCTATAGACACGGCGTAGTTCGTAGTATCTTCCATGATAGTTTCCTCCGGTGCTAACTCAGCAAGATCATCTTGATCCTCGGTTGCCCTTTCCAATACGTTGTCGACTTCGGAATCAAGAGCCATACTATCATCTTTGCCCTTTTTGCGTGTTTCTAGCGGTGCAGCAACAATCTTATCAATCTGAAAGTCACCCCAGTCGCCAACTTGAACGAGCCTGTCCGCCTTCAGACCCTGTCCTCTCACAACGCCGGTCAGGACCACCTCGCCGGTGCCATCTTCATTGACTGCCGACTTGCCTCCTTTCCAGGCAATGTCTTCGACGAACATGTAGCTTCTTTGTTCGCGCCAATTGACACCTTTGGTAGTTGTCGTGCATAGTGATCGTACGAGATTGGATGCTTCTTGTCTAGCATCCAGACAAAACACACGTTCGGTGGATGGTAGCCAATGCGTAATATATGACTTTAAGGAAGCAACGACTGACGACTTCCGCTTCGCGGGTTCGACCGAATCCAATCCTGCGACCACGGTGAAGCAATTCGAGATGCCTTGGCTTTCAGCTGCCTTAAGTATCAATTCCCCCTCCTCGTCAACCTCCTCATGCGCAGAAAGTATGAACACGACAAAGTCTGCCACACGGCAAGCATCTAGAGACGCTAGGAGATCCCGTCTCACAACGAGATATTGTATCTTCTGCTTAAATCGATCTACGTCTACCCGCGTCCAACCAGCCTCTGGAACATTGTCTTCGATATCGACGCTTGCATTGAGACTTCGTACTGCTGCCGCAGTAGAGACGTCGTGGCAGAGGGGTATGACAGCAACAACTCTTGGGGCACCATCTTTTCCGGCGAACACATTGGTCGCCTTCGCGTGTTCATGGTCTTTTTGGATGCGTAGCTGCTTCGCTCGATTTCGACGATCGATCTTCGACATGACTTGTTGATGCGGTGTCTTTCGGTTTCCATGCTCGAGGCTTTCTACTTTCCCTACTATCTGTTAGAAGGTCGTAGGTACCGGGTTTCAGAGAGAGAACCTTTTGCACGCTCTTTTAGCGAACTCTTCGAAGCATGCCTCGACTTGAAGGACTTCTGCGGCTGCTTCGTGGTGCTACGATGGTGATGCTGTTGGGCAACCATGGGAGCCATGTTGCCGTTGCCGCCCGCCTTGAATCTGAAGGGAAGAGACGCCAGGTTGACCACCAAGAAACGTGCGAATTGTTGATGTTTTCGTGTTGGAGGGGTGTCGGAATATTTTGTGGGCTTATCGATAGAAATCTTGGCATTTCGTCAATGGCATGTCGGTCGGACATGGTCCGTGCAAGAATTTCGTACTTATTTTGATCGAATAATGAAGGGAACCTCGTTGGAAAAAAAATCTATCAGCTCCATCAGCTAATGTTGTGGAGGTGGGCAAATGGTGCTAAGCTCACACTTGAGGCTGAAGAATCTAAGAGAGTCTTCCCGGGTTGTGCTTGCAGTCTAGACATTGACTCTAGTTTCCTAATTTACATGTGTGAATCGGGACTATCATGATGGGGCGAGCATTTACAACAGTATCGAGAGTAAATTGCATGGTGTGGAAGGGTCCAATGTATAAGGACTTTGGGAAGGAATATATGGAGGGCTGCACGATCACAACCCCTACTCCGGAGAGTTAGAGCAGATTGGGGGTAAGCGCCTTCCTCTCTCACCCGTTGGAGACGAAGATCCTGCATGCACAGTCGACCCCAAAAATGAAACAAAAACTGAAGCCTTCTGATGGTAGCACTTTTACTTTTACTACACGGGGTTGGCTGCAACCTGGAAAGAGTTTTTTTTCAATGCCCCGATCAAGTGGACTATACACTTCGACCAGAACAAATCTCGGCCTTCAGATCGGGCTCGATTGAAGATATTCGACCGCGTACGTGTGCCATTCATGATCAGTTATAGAGTATGTCAAATTACATAGAATATGTACAGCATCAAAGGCAAGATTATCTACCCCAACTGTAATCGCTTCTCACCGTTCAAGTTGCGCTAGCTTTCACCTTAGTCTACAATCAGGTGATTTGGCCCGGTCTTCGCGCAAACGCGCTAGTTTTCCGGACTTTCTGGCTCTGGCGTATGAGGAAGTCACAATTGTGCAAGCGCGTCCGTTCTCTCACCTCTACCATCTCCCCGCCGGACTTCCGGCTTCCCACTCCACAGCCATTATCTAGCTAAGCTCATTCATCAACAGCGGCTGGTCAAAGGTCTTTTCCGTTCACTCCCTCTTCACTCTTCACGACTTTCAGTGGACTCTTGGCTCACCCGTACCCCTTGTACCACTCGCTCAAGCAGCCTCCACAGATCAACAGACAATCCGCAGCACCACTCCTACATCCGAACCATTGACCTTCTCAGCTGAAAGTTGACGCTGACTGCAAATATGGCAAATCGTCGTAAGCAACCGCGCTTCTACGATGCAGCCCGGATGAATGAGTTAGTAGACAATCGTCCACGTTGCGTTCTATGTGCACATTGCTGACATTATGATAGACTCAAAGGCGTCGCGCTCCCTCCCAAGTATATACCGTTGTGCCCAATGTTTTCAGCTTTTAGAGTTGCTGACTGAGGTACAGAATCAAATGCTGTCGCTGTAACAAGTTCAAAGATACACTGAACAACTATTCCAACAACAAGCTCAGCGATGCACGCTTTGCTATTAAGAATGGAGGTCCCAATGCCCGTTACAACATCGTTTGCGGAGCTTGCACGAAAGGTCAGATCGTCGAGCTCGAATGTAGTATGTGTCACAAGACCAAGGGCCTGGAGAAATTCGCCAAATCACAACAGAAGAAAGGCGACGAAGCTGTGAGTACAATTATGCCCTTAGGAGAGCTTTGCTAACTACCGTGTAGACATGCTATGTCTGCGTCGATGATATACTCAGCCAGGATGCTGTTAGGGATGAGATCTATGAGTCTGAAGATCGAAGCAAAGCCTTCGACGCAAACGACTCTACCTGCGCCGAAGGTTACTGGCCAACAGTTTGGGAGGATTCGACTGTAACTGATCCTTCAGAGACAGTGAGTGAAGCACCTCATTGGGTATAGTAAGGTGGACTAATAAGATAGGCCAACGAGTGGCAGGATAATGCTCAAAACGACGACGGAGATGTAGGTGTCAGCCTTGCTCGAGATCTTCACCGTAAACTGTCAATGGCTGGCCAAAATGTACTCATAGAGAGTGAGGGCGACATGAGCAGCGAAGGCAATAGAGCATTTTGGACTCAGGCTCAGCACGCGAAGTCATGGCACACCAATTCGGCCAATCTTCCCAGCACCAGCTCTGGCTTTGATCCGACTAAGTACGGAAAGCCTTCAACGAGTGCATCCGCTTCCGGTTCGAGCAATACCTTCAACTCAGGTTTCGTGGAGCGGTCCCACACGTCCACAATCAGAAATGGGTGGGCCAAGATCAAGGCTCATGTATGTGGTGTATGCCGATAGTCCTGATCTTGTTCTTGCTAATGCGTACGCAGGACCCAAAGAAGGATGGCAATGCTCCCCCAGTTGACCACGCCCAGGACGACTGGTCCTCCGAGTCCGAGAATGGGGATGATGACGATGAAAGTGACGATGACATCGAGATTTGAGTAGTGATATGAAAGTAACTACCCAGACAGCTAAAGCGCTCCTCGGATATCCTCAATAACCTGAATTTCGGAGAGCATAGGGAATCCATGCTAGCTCAGAGATATAGAGTAAGCCTTCTGAGCTCATGGAATAACTTTGAGGTAGTCATCGACTTCGGGTGCTGGGCTCCTTTCTAGGAATGTAGCGGTCAGTTCACAGAAACTCGAAAAATCTCATATTACGTGTGCATTGATCGAACTTCATACTAATCTTGATGTTTTCGGATCTCGTGCTTTTATATGTTACGAGGACCTACGTTGTTGTCATGCAATAGCATTTCACTACAATACGTTGCGAAGCAGTAGTCCCCTGCGCACAAAAGGGGCGCGCTAAAGCCAGTCTGAGCTAATTGCCACCACGTGATTGCGCGCAATTCTTGAACGCGAGTCTTCTCTCGGCCCCGCTCGCTTGCCTCGCATCTCCTCAACCGTCTCCACCCAAGCTCAACACGACAAAGGCTCTATAATCTGTTGCATCGCTCCTTAAGAATACTTTAAGTTTTGACCTCAATATGTATAGTGTAACTACGCTCAATTTGTGACCAAATCCACTAATGTACTGCCTAGGTCTGGCCGACGAGCCAGGGGAGCTGCCATTCGCGGCCCTCATTCTGCGCTGACAGACTTCCTTGCCGTGGGTCCTCTGTTCTTAATGAATTTGGTGGAATAATGCTGATCACTAGCCTATAGGCGAATAACATCTCCGCTCAAGAAATTCGTGATTCGTACCGCCAGCGTTTAGAGCAAGCCGGAGCCGAAGCCAACCAAGAGACCGATGAAACAGGCGATAACGGAGAAGGCCCATCAAATGCCAATGCCGAAGAGGATTTGCAAGCGGAGTCATCCGCGATGGCAGCTGAGCGTTCACGGAAGCGCAAGCGTAACCAGGAGGAAGCTATTGCGAAGATCAAAAAGGGCAAGGCTGCGAAGAAGAGTGCTAAGAAAAAGAAGAAGGGCTCAGACGACGATTCGGACTTCGAAGACATGATGGACATGTACAAGAAGGCGAAGCCTCTTCCTGGACAGCTAGAGAACTGCGAGCTCTGCAGTAAGCGCTTCACAGTGACTCCGTACAGCAAAGCGGGGCCAGATGGAGGGCTTCTGTGCACGAAATGCGGGAAAGAGATGGCTAAGGAGGCGAAATCTGCCGAGAAAGCAAACAAACCAGTCGTGCGGAAGGGCAGGAGAAAGATAGAGAGCAATCGCCTTGATGGGTTGACCTTCCGTGGAGCGAAGACTTTGCAACAGCTATGCATTGAGAAGCTAGCGAAACACTCCGAAGATATTGAGGAATTCGGCGACATGCCGCAAGCCCTCATGAACCGTCTTAACGAGATCTTCTCTAAGAAGCGCGCCATTAATTCAAATACAGTCAAGCTGTTCTTGCAGCCTGACATGGAGACTGTTGCCATACACGAATCAGCCTGTAGGTCACTTATCGCTCTAAAATAGACTAGCTTTCTGACATCATCCAGACTTGGAGACGGAAGATTTTGACCAAATCTTCGCCGTCGTTCCTGGCATCAAGAAACTCTCTCTGCGCAACTGCTGTCAATTTAAGGACAGCAACATGGAGTACATGATCGAGAAGGCAAAATTTTTGACCGATATTCAGCTCCTCGGTGCTAACCTTGTGTCTAATGACCAATGGATATGTCTCTTCAGCGCTCGCGGCCCTAATCTCAAGTCTCTCAAAGTGGAATGGCTCGATGCTGCATTTGACGATGAAGCCGTCCAGGCTCTCGCCACATTCTGCCCAAATCTTGAGCGTTTGAAGATAGAGCGGTGCAAGAGAGTTGGTGTAGACAGCCTCGATGCCATTGCAAGCCTGACGAAGCTTCAACACCTAACTCTCCGCTATCAAATGGAGGTTCCACGACAACGACTGGTAAACCTGATTGAAAAAGTCGGCAGCAACCTCCGAACTCTCTGCTTAGAGAACTTCGTTGAAAGCGAAGCCTCTTCTCACGACCCGTCGCGTGAATCCTCGCCTGAGGCGGACTTAGGTGTTGGTCCCAATGACGACCTCCTGGACATTATTCACGATACCTGTGGTCATCTGTCCAAACTGCGCTTCAGCGAGAACAATCAGTGCACCGATGCTGGTTATACACACCTCTTCACAGATTGGTCGAATCCACCGCTCCGTTACATAGATCTCAGCAGCACCCGAGATACTGATAATACTGCCCCGTACGGTCCGGAGGATGACCCAATCGGCCTTGCATCCGCGGGTTTCTTTGCCTTAATGCAGCACTCTGGCTCTCGACTGGAATTTTTAGACATCTCCTCCTGCCGCCATATTGCCAAGGAAACCCTTGCCGATATATTTTCACCTGAGCAGACCTGGCCGAACCTTCGTGAGATCAACTTCTCATTCTGCCCTGTTGTCGACACGGAGATCATCGCAGGTGTCTTCCGGAGCTGTCCGAAGATCAAGAAGGTAGTCACTTTTGGCTGCTTCGAAGTCCAGGGCGTCGAGGTACCCCGCGACGTTGTACTAATCGGCGCACCCAAGGCTCAGGACGCGATTGAGCAGTTCGGACAGGTTGTCATGGACTTCCAGAAGGAACTACAGAAAGAGATGGAGCGCGATATGGCTATCGGTGCTAATCGCATTGTTCCCGTTATGTCTTAGACGACATTATATCTACGAGGATTGGGTTTACATGAGTCATGACGGTCATTCGGTCTTTTATTATGCAACCACTGGCCCTTTTAAAACGATTAAGTACGCACGTATTGACGGGAATCACGCGGGTATAGGCTAGACAATGTCGAGTACGGTCCTATATTAGCTTGCTAGAATCGACATGTTTGAGTAGTTATTATATCTAGAAGACTAAGAAGTCGTGAACGTTATTTATTTCATACAAGGCATCTGCCCACATCAAGGCTGAAGCAAGCTGCCTTCATGTGCTTCAACTACAACCACATCAGTTGTTGCAATGAGATCGTTTTATGAAGATAGCATGCAATGTAGTGACACACTGGGCTTCTGTTATAGGTACGGCAGCAGCGAGGACCGATAATATGTGGTGAATGAGTATATTCAAAAAGTAGACTGAAATCTGTCGGGTTCGAATGTTCAATTGCCTGTCAAACGTCTCAACTCTGTTACAGTCTATTCCTCCAAAGGATTTAAGAATAGGTTTAATTTAATTGAATCTAGGTATATATTATACGAATTTGTTTTATTTCCTAATTTACAAAAAAGACAGAAGGAGGAGGAGGGGGAGGGGGAGGGGGAGGAGAAAGAGTATTAAAGCACAAAGTATTATCTCTATACAAGAAGGCATCCTCTTTAAATAATAAAATCCCACCATCTTCTTGATCTGTATCGGTATCACTATCCAAGCTAGGTTGCACTGCGCTAGAAGATGCAGCCGTGCTATAGCTAGAGTTGAAGCTACTGTCGTTACTGCTGTTGTTAGCAATGTCATTGGCCGCTGGCTCACCGTCTATGGCGGTTGAACCAGAGTCGACCTCTGAGCTAGTCATAATGGAAAGAGAGATGCTAGTTGCGGAGTCTGGATGATATACCCTCAGAGGTACTTTGTTGATTATCTGATGCAGCGCGTCACGGCGGATTTCCTGACCCATTTGGTCTAAGAGTTTCGGCAGTTGGGTTTTCCTCTCGGTCTTCGACTCCTTCGAGAGGCCCGGTGGCTGCCAATTTAGATAAACTTTTTGGTGAGAATAGGGTTCGACAAATCTACCAGGGTGATACCGGAAATATAGGTGACAGCAGAAGCACGCGGGCTTGCTGCATGCAATGTACCTGTCGCCTTCGGCAAATTCTCGATCGTGTTCATAGAAATGGTCCAGAACTTGGACCTCTGCATGTACTCTTGTCTTAAATTTGGGGTCGTCATAAATCTCTCGAAATCGTTTAGAGAGTTGAAATGGTTCATCCAAGTCCTTTAGTGCTTGCCGGTACTTCTCAAGATCTGATGCATCTGTAGAAAACATTCGGCTCAATACTCCCTCGGGCGTGGTCTTATTTCGTGATGGTGGGCGACCCATACCTTCCGTGGGAGTAGGTACAGCTTGCACGCAAGAAAACTCCAGTAGATCCATCATTCTCGGCGTATAGTGGACAAGAGCATTTGCTGATCGACAATGGAGCCCCAAGCGCCCGATAATATGACGTGTTGACATACAAATTGCTCGAAGACCGTCTTCGCTCGTCTTGTATCGTTGTTCGCAGGCCAATTCCCTCAACTTATGGACGAAAGTGGAGTGTCGCTGGTCGTAAGCAAACTCTACTAGATATCGCGGGTCTTCGTCCATAAGTCTACCTACTTTGTTGGACCAAGACGTGATTTCATTGGCTGTTAAATAGGGTTAGAAATTAGTTTCTTCTCCTGTATCATGAAAGGTCATAGCTTACATATGGATATATCCCTGAAAGCTGGAAACTCTTTCAATCTAAGAAGTGCTGACAACAACTTCTTTCCATATGTCTCTATTCTTGAACGTGCAAACGATGTGCTGACACTGAGGACATCTTCAATTACAACAGCATCTCTTTCGCCTTTTGTACTTTTAAGCTTTCTCAGCAGGTCTTCGAGAAATGGGACGATTCTCCTTGTTGGACATTCATTGGCAGCCACCCAGAATACATAGCCCTGAGGTGTGTCTTCTAGACCGATTGCTGTGACAGTGTTTCCGCCCTTTTCATAGTCGCAAACAAAACACAACTCGTTTAAGAATTTTCGTTTGAGCTCTGAGAGCGGAAATGAGTCTGAGTCTTCAAATGAAGGTACGTCTTTGTTTGTGTGCTCGCCACGTGCCGTGCCTAGTGTGTGAAGAAGTACGAGAGGTTCGTAAAATCGGTGCAATTGCCTGGAAGTTGGGCAAGACACGGAGCGACCAGCCGACTGTGTATAGGTCATTGTGCTCTTCAGACAGTCCCTTTTTGTTGTTTGTACGTGTGTTGGGCTCCAAGATTAGCCAGTCTGAGGGGTCATGCACGACTGAGTTGTAGTGCTTCTATAATCGCTGACGAGTTGATTAGCGCTCGTTGTAATTTTGGGTACTGCGTGAAATAATCTTTCAGCTCTCTTAGCAGCCGAATTGGAAATGTCTGCCTTATGAACAACACTCGCGGAGAGCATACGAAGTGCAGATAGTAGACAGAATCACCTGTCGGCTGACGTTATTACATGCATTCAGAATGGTAGCTCAGCGAACCGGTGAACTGCCATAGACGCGTGGTCCAATAGATGATGTCCAGGCACACGTCATAGTAGACCGGTCAACTGGGGTATCCACTATGCATTCGGGGTCGATGCAACTTCCGGCTCCATTGCGTTCGTGCTGAACCGGTCACCATTGAAGATGCTACGAATAATCGCGGAAGTTGCGCCATCCTTGAGTGAAGGCGGGGTTCGCGCCCACTAAAGATGTGTTGGGTCAGGCTTGTTGACGCAAAGAGCGTGCGCTGATTTGGTGTGCAGCCTTGCAGCTCTTCTGGCCCCCATCACCTATATCTGGTACTCCGATTCGTCGAGCGATATATGTAATCTTTGGCCTTTTAGGACTTGCGGCCTGAATGGCTTTACTCCGACGTATTGGCACCTCCAAGGGGATATATCTCAAGAAAGATAGCCTTGCAGAGCATGTCACCTCAATTCAAACACAGAATTTCCACTGAACAATGCAATAGATACCTTCCACCTCAAGTCTCTGGACTCTTTAGTGCTTCAATTAGTTTCATCGCCTGACCTCAGCCGTACGAAGGCTAGAATCTCGAGTCACGATGTCTCCCCAGGCAAGCCAGATCATCGAATCAAGCAATTCCGAAGAAATTCGAGCCCGCAATTATCAACTCGAAATGTTAGAGCAAAGCCTAAAGAGGAATGTAATTATCGCAGTATAGTTCCTCGGTACTGATTTCATTTTCACAAGGTTAACTGTTAAATGCAGATGGACACTGGAAGCGGCAAGACTGAGATGTAGGCATTTCGATCCCACTAACCAGTTTAGGCTGATCAAGGACCTCCAGAGCCGTAATGAGAATACGAATGGAACTTGACCGCTGCGACGACCAAAAGGTTTGTAGCACTTGTATCATTCTAAGACTGTACTGACGTAAAAAATAGCGTGTTTGGTTTCTTGCTCCAACGGTTGCCTTAAGTGAGCAACAACATAGATACATCCAATCTCGTCTACCTAACACTTCCCCTCTCATTTTGGTTGGCTCTAGCAATTTGGACGCCTGGAGTGAGCAACATATATGGGATGCTGCGTTACATAATCACCAAATCGTAATTTCAACTCATAATGTCCTGCTTGATGCTATGCGTCATGGTTTTGTTAAATTGACGAATTTAGCGCTCTTAGTCTTTGATGAAGGTAAACTTCCGCTCTTAGCATCTGGTCAAGCTAACCAACGAAGCACACCATTGCGCTGGGAAACATGCGGCAAATTTAATCATGAAGGAATTCTATCATGAAGAAAAGAAAAACGTGGGATCAGATCGTGTCCCTCATATTCTTGGCCTTTCTGCAAGCCCAGTTAAGGGGTTGAATGTAAAAGAAATCAGGTAAGCCCCTTATGACTTGCAATTTTATGGTGCTAACCATGTCCATAGCCAGGTCGAGATGAATCTTGACTCAGTCTGCGTAACTCCTCGAGCCTACCGACAAGAAATGTTCGCCCACACTCATCGCCCACAATTTGACATGATCCAGTTTTCAGAAGACCTGCAGCTTTTAGAACCTAATTCTGCACTTCGCACTCTGAGACAGCTGCAGCAGCAGGTTGCAAATAGCATGGAAACCCTCCTGTGGGACATTAAATTTCAAGGAAGTGCTGTTGTAAGCCCAAAATCTTTCGAGCCGGGCGACATAGATCGATGGAAGCGTATTGTGACGCAGTATTGGAGAAGATCAGAAAACGTCCATGCGCAACTTGGTCCCTGGGCAGCGGAATACTTCATACAGAAGACCAACGAGATTTATATTCACGATACCCAGACCTTGAGCAGCGTCAATTTTCGAAGCGATAAGATGTTGAACTATCTTCTGCTAAGATTCTTTGATCAATCAAGTTTGAGGCATGTAGTCACATCGATTCCGGTGGGCCAATCCAATGCTCTATCCGACAAGGCTACCAAATTGGTCGACCTTATTGCCAAACAGGCTACCGAAACAACAATAGGGCTGATATTTGTTCGGGAACGTGTCATCGTTAGCCTATTATTCCACATTCTATCAAACCATCCGCAAACAGCTAAGCGTTTCAACTTCGCCACATTTGTTGGACGTTCGAATGTCTCCCAGAAAACAGTCGGGATCGACAATCTGCTTGATTTGGACTCACAAAAATATTGCCTGGATGCTTTTCGTGCCAAGGAAAAGCACATAATAATCGCCACAAATGTATTGGAAGAAGGTATTGATGTAGCAGCGTGTAATTTTGTTGTATGCTTTGACCCGCCCCCTCACTTACAATCTTTTATACAACGGCGCGGCCGTGCACGGAAACACCAGTCTCGTTTTATTATAATGGAAGCTTTGAATTCTGGGAAGGAGACGAAATTCAACCGTTGGGTCCAAGATGAAGAAGAACTCATTCGCATATATCAGGACGAAGAAAGATCAAGACAAACAGCATTTTCGGTCGAAAATCTGGATGAAGATTTAGACCTTACACTTCGTCATCACTCGACAGGGTACGTCACTTTTATCTAATTATTTGAAAGAGAGGTTGTTAATATCGAGTAGAGCCATGTTAACTGCAGATTCAGTCAAAGCTCATCTTCACCACTTCTGCGACACTTTACCGAAGCAGCCATTTGTCGAGACGCAGCCAAACTTCACCATTCAAGAGGATAGTTCTGAGTTATTGATTGCACGTGTCACTCTGCCGAACTGCGTAGGGTCTTTTCGAAGATCTTACTATGGCTCAAAGGGATATCGAACAGAGAGGGCAGCATTTAAAGCGGCAGCGTTTGAATGCTACCGAGCTCTTCACGAAGCGGAACTCGTAAACAGTCACTTCTTGCCAAGTATCCTTACGTTGCAAGAACGTTGCCAGGATCTTCCCTCGTTGATAGAGGTTGATGAGCAAATGCAGCCACGGAGACAAATGGCGCGTGCTTGGTCTTCACCTGAGCTGCATAAGACGACGTTCCAAGTAGAAAACAAATTGCCCGATAAGTATGCGGTTTCGAGTATATCACTAATCACACCCATGGCAATCCCAGCAGTTTCTTCACTTACGTTGGGTCAACATGCTGTCGTCACGATGAAAGAAAGGTCAACATATGATACGAGTGAAACTACAGGTTGTCTTCGAGAAATCGATAGTCATAAGCGCGAAATGGCAGCAGTTAAGTTACCAAAAGACAAACAAGTTGACTACGAGGGAAACCTTGATTTTGTGTACGTTTTCAATCTCGAAAATATAAACGAGTTCTTGCGACAACCCACAACAGCTGACACCAATCATATCCCGGAGAATCACCTGGAAGGCAAGAGCGCCGACCGCCTGGAGTCCTATAGAATGAAAACCACGGCGTTGGCTATCCCAAGTCAACACCCTACTAGTGGCGGCAGCGAAATATCACAGGCAATAGAATCTACGTCAAACCTCGCTGATATTATATCCACGATCGAACTAGATGCTACGCGAATACAAAAATATCCTCTGCCAAAAATTACTCCCGGATTTCACGGCTCCGCCAGTGAGAAGCTGTACGAAATCATGTCTCGAATTATTGGACACGTTGAAAAGTTCACGGTGGCGACTCAATTACAGGCATCGCTTCCGTTGAAATGCAAATTTCAAGATACGATGCATATCGTCTTAGCACTCACCGCACCTTCGGCAGATGCTGAACTGAACTTCGAGCGGTACGAATTCCTCGGGGACGCAGTTTTGAGGATGGTCGTGTCAGCACAGGCTTTTGTCGACCGTGTCAGTTGGCCTGCCGGCTGGCTTAGCCAATACAGAGACAATCTCGTATCCAATAAAAGCCTCGCAAATGCGGCTTTGAGCCTCAAGCTTGATCGGTACATTCTGACCAAAGCAACGAGAACAAGAAATTGGACATTGCCACGCATCTCAGATGAAGAGTGTGTGCCCAAGAAACGTGTGCTAAGTAGCAAAACTTTAGCAGATGTTTTGCAGGCCCTATTCGCCGCTGCTTATCTTGACTCTGGATATAGCTTGGCCAGATCATGCATAGAGGTTTTTCTACCGGAAGTCAAGTCCGAGCTTCCAGCCTTCCAGATGCCTCGAAATGGCCACTTCCCAAGACAAGAAATGGAAGAAGCACAGCAATTGATCGGATATCGATTCCGCAATACTACGTTGTTGTTGCAGGCTCTGACACACCCATCATGTGCATCGCTTGGTAGTGAAGAGTCTTACCAGAGACTAGCATTCCTAGGAGATGCTGTTCTGGGATTTCTTATTGCCAAAGCTCTCTTCCGATATAACAAAGAGCTACCAGAGGGACGGATGACCGAGATCAGAGCCACTGTCATGAACGCCAACATGCTTGGGTATGTTTGCATGTTGCACAACACCTCGCGCGAGGTCTTCGACATCGAGACAGCCGCACCATTTCGCAAAGTTCGACGTGTTGAGATTATCCGATTCTGGAATTGTATGCGCCATGAGTCTCAAAATTTAGTCAGCGTACAGAAGACTTGCTACGAACGCTACCAAAGTCTCCGCGAGGAACTTCATACCCAGTTGCAGAATGGCTATTCCTACCCCTGGGTCACGCTGGCAAAGCTCCAACCAGAAGATTTCTATTCTGACCTCATCCAAAGTGTTCTCGGCGCGATATATGTCGATTCTGGAAATGACTGGAACGCATGCCAACGCTTTGTAGATACGATTGGAATTTCTTCATATATGGAGCGCATGGTACAGGCAGATTATGACGTCGCTCATCCTCGAAGTGTACTACAGCAGCTTGCTCCTTCCGCAAAGGTGCATGTCAGCCATAGTACCGACAGCACATTCCGAGGAACGGTCAGCTTGGACGAGGTTGAGGTGGAGAATGCGATCGCGGAGAGCTGCAGGAGCAGGAAACAAGCGGAGGTGCTAGCCTCGCATCGAGCAGTTCAAATACTATCCTCAAAGAGAAGCGCTGAGTGACCGCTCTGAGCCCTATCAACCATGTTATTGCATCTCAGTTCGCTTTAATAAGCACGATTAGCTCGATAGGCATAGAATCATCTCCTTTGTTGTAATTCAAATTCATCTCCGCAAACGCCGAAAGAGTCAACGTTTCCGCAAATTCATGGAGCTTTTGCCTTTCCTTTCCCTTCGTAATGAGGCTTGTCTTCCTCAGAAACTTCCTCTACCTCCTCCTCGCTATCACTCATAAACTCATCGTCTTCGTCATCCCAACCGAACATAGCCCGCTGTGGCGCTGCCTTTGAGGACGAAGCAGCCTCGGAAGGCTGCTCGTCTTCCTCTTCGTCCTCCTCTGAGCTCGTCTTTTGGGCCATCAGCATTTTCTCGATAGCTTGCCTTGTCTTGTTCTCGGCTTCCTCTTTATCCTCAACCCACTTTCCGTCCAACCTTGCCTGGCCCCTGCCATTCAGCAACTCCTCCTGCTTCCTCTCCGTACTCGCGACTATATCCTCCCATCGTTTCCTCCTCTCATCCTTCTCTCTCTGTTCCATCTCTGGCTTGATGGCAAGATACTCAGCTAACGCTTTCGCCTCGGCAACAGTTCGCAGCCTTCGTCCGTCCAGGTTTCGTGACGATGCATTCGCTTCTCCGTTCTGCTTCTTCTTGCGACTCGACATGCGGCCACCCTGCGCGCGCAGTATCGAGCCGAAGCCACCCTTTCCTCCACATAGCGGGACAGTGAGGCGGAGTGGGAGGAAGTTATCCGATTCAGAAGAGAGAAGCGATATGATGAGGGAGCTGGAGTGCGGGACGAGACGGCGTGAATTGGTGGTGAGGATGTAGGATGAGGACTGAAACCAGGGTATACGTTCGGCGAGGGTGTCGTATATGGTAGTTAGAGGCGCATCCTTTGTGGTTGGGAAAGCGACGGTTTGGCGTGGGCAGTCCACGATAACGGTGATGGGCCCGGCGGATGCCATGTCGAGGGCTTTCTTTGATCACGCGGAATCTTTTGATATAATGAACGTGCTGATGATGGTGATTTTAGGCGTCTCTTAGGTGGAGTCGAGGAGTGGGTGTAATTGTGGATTGGCGGTTGAGAGTGGTGGCGGGAGAAGAACGAACTTGAAGATCGACGTGATCCGTGCGCCTAGGCTACGGAAGGCGACTTGTGGGTCCCGCCGCCTCGACATTCGCGAACTTCCTCATGGACGACCACCGAGCCTCTATAGTCGCCAAGATGCTCAGACCTAAGGCCGAACGCACGAAGATTTTCGAGTTAGTCTACTCTCTCCGTAAATTCGCGCACGCAGTCGAGCCAACAATTTCGAATAGAATCATGAATTCAGCGATGAGCCCTCTTCTAGAACAATAGTCTTGGCGATGACTTTACGATAAAACCAGACACTGACGAATTCTGTATAGATATCTCTTCCGCGATTAGGAAAGTCCTCCGAGCAGGTCATTGCTATGGCAAATTATATAAATATGGCGGCTTCATGCTGCTTATAAGGATAGGCGTCCTCGTTGCGAAGGAAGATGTCAATTTCCCTTAGCATAGCGAGATTGTCATCAAGGCCTTTTAGCTTTGCCTAATTCCTAAATACTGATGACTTCGAATCCAAGACAACCGCAGGCCGGTCGCTCGACTACCGCGGCTGCCTAAAGATCCGCTTCTCATGACAATTCTATTACTACACCCACACCCCGAGGGTCTCCCCGCCGAGATTGTCTCTCAAACGCACATCAAGCCGCAGCGTGCACACACGCCTCCGTGTGGTATGTTGGGCGGTGACGACCGTGAGCATCGCTGTGGAAGCCGTGGAGGAGGTTGTGAGGGGTATCGACGTCGCGAGGATGTTGAGAAGGGTGAGGACGCGCCTGGAAAGTTCAAGCCGTTTCAGTCGTCGACGTGGTGCTCCGCTTGTTAAGTCTCACGAGGAGATTACGTTCAAAAGCGGGATGAATATGGTAGCACAGCTCAATTGGAACGTGTTCGTGATATCATCCGTCATATTCGCCCTATCTTCAGGCTACATATTCTGCAAAGTCCGGTAGAATGCAATTTAACTTGTTCAATCGAAGCACGTCCGTTTTTGCTATTCTCGCGGGCGAGCATTTGTAAATATCACAACTCGCTTGTCCGTAAACATGCCCCGGACCGATTCACTGCTTTCAGTGTGTACAGTAGGTCTTTCCCTCCAAAGGTATATTCACGTGCATATATATCGCTTTATTTCTTAAATATTCATAAATCAAAATAATACGCATGGGTGGGCCAGTGGTTCATAGCATTCCCGTAGATTGCCTAGTCATGACGCATGATAAGGATGGCACCGGATTTGCGAACGGGTTGTCTAAGGTTGTCATCTCTTAGATGTGACCGCCACTGGAATGCCTGAAAGTCTGGGTCTCTGCTCCATATCTCGATATGAGAGTACCAGATCGAGTAGGGTAGGGACAACAGATGCGGTGGGTTCGACCCCAGGACCTGTCTTTTATCTTTTTGTTTTTTTTTTGTTTTGGGTGAGTTGTCTCATAGGAGTGAAAGGGAGGTGAGTCGCAGGACATTATCACAAACGGCAATGGGCCACGGTATTTGACGACGGTCAACATAGTATAGTCTTAGCCTATAGCGCACCAACATCTGTGTCGTTGTATTATAGTATCGCACTACAGCATGAAAGGATTGGCGTCTTGTGGGGCAGCTCGGTCGTGATGCAGCCGAGGCTCCTTCGGCTACAGTCACGTGGTTTATAGGATGGCCGGGGACATCCATTTAAGTAACAGTCGACAACTGCCGACGAGCCCCAATGATCTCTCGTGCAACCCTCAGTATCTGAATCTTGCTGCCCCTCCAGGCTTTCTCCCTCTCACTTCCGTTGTTACACCTTTCTCCAAACAGGAATAAGCCCTACAATGGCTCTTGGTGAGTGCCCGGTTGCCTTGTGCCACAATGTGGCGCTAACTCCGTGTTCTCTACGTCCCCACACGGTCTTGGTCAACATCTAACGGTCAACTGCAGTGCCCGTAGCTGGCGCAATTGCGGGCGCCACCGCGACGGCGGCCTACCTCAATGCCAAATATCACATCCACAAGGACATCAGCACTTATCGAAAGATACGCAATTCTGAGCGGGACTTTGCAAAAGCGGGTAAGACGACCCTGCAGCATGGTCTGCCCCGCGAAACTGTGCGGAACCTTGACTGATGAGCACGGAATCTAGGTGCGAAGAATCGGGGCAGTCTCTGGTATTATTTCGAAGCGCAGGTACATCGCCTTCCCGATACCGAAGAGGCCATCTGGTCGCGAGAAGGTCGCTACACATGGGCCGAGACCTACGCGAACGCTTGTCGATACGCACAATATTTCCTTCAGAATGGCGTGAAGCCAGGGGAGCTGGTGACCTTCTACCTCACCAACCAGCCCGAATTTGTCTTTGGGCACCTGGGCGCATGGGCAATTGGGTCGGCTCCGGCCATGATCAACCATCATCTTGCAGGGGATTCGCTGATACACTGCTTGAAAGTAGCAGGTGGGAAGCTGTTGCTTGTCGATGAGCAATCGGATGCCCGAGAGCGCATCGAAGCTGTGAGAGACAGGATCGAGGGCGAGCTGGGAATCACAATCAGAGTGTTGGATAAGCAACTAAAAGGCGAGATCCTTCGAATGGAACCGAAGAGGCCCGCTGATTCATATCGGAGTGGCGTCAAGGGCACTTTCCCAATGTGTCTATTCTATACTAGGTATGCTAGAACGTCGAGTATGGCGTTTGAAAGTACTAACGGGTTATAGTGGCACTACTGGTCATCCCAAGGCCTGTCCTTTTGAAAGCCAAAGAGCCGGTAGCCTTGCCGGCGGAAGAGTACGCGACCTCGATCTCGAACCCGGCCCGAATGGCGACCGATGGTATATTTGCATGCCTCTTTATCATGGCACTGGATGCACAACGGCTGTATCCTGCATGCTCTCAGGTGTCACACTGTGCATTGGGAAGAAATTCTCAACGTCTAGATTCTGGAAGGATATTCGCGACTCGGATTCCAGTGCGTTTGTCTACGTCGGAGAGACAGCCCGATACCTCTTGGCCAACCCACCCAGCGATCTGGACAAAAAGCACAAGGTCAAGGCCATGTTCGGTAATGGTATGCGTCCGGATGTGTGGCATCGTTTTGTTGAGAGATTTGGAATACGGACCGTTGCCGAGTTCTTCAATAGCACAGAAGGCGTATTTGGATTGATGAACATCTGCCGGGGCCCCTTCCTTGCGACTGCCGTTGGTCATCATGGTGCTATCTTACAGAGATACTTCAACAACACGTATATTCCAGTAGAGATCGATCACGAAACGAACGATATCCTACGAGATCCAAAGACCGGGTTTGCCGTCAGAAAATCTTACGAAGACGGTGGCGAGATCATTGTTCGACTACCGAGTGAAGAGGCGTTTGTGGGATACTACAACAACCCGGATGCTACGAATAAGAAGTTTGAGCGCAATGTCTTTGCGAAAGGTGATCTCTTTTACCGCACAGGCGATGCTTTAAGGAGGGATAAGGACGGTAGATGGTTCTTCCTAGATCGGTTGGGTGACACTTTCCGATGGAAGTCTGAGAATGTGAGCACAGCGGAGGTCAGTGAGGTGCTTGGTAACTTCCCTGGTATTGTTGAGGCCAACGTTTATGGCGTCGAAGTGCCTGGACACGACGGACGCGCGGGTTGTGCAGCAGTGTACATTGACCCTGCGCAGCTTGCCACCTTCGACTTCAACGCTCTTCTGGAACATTCACGCGCAAAACTACCGAAATATGCGGTTCCGGTCTTTATTCGGGTACTCAATGACCTCACGACGATGCATAATAACAAGCAGAATAAGGTGCCACTAAGAAACGACGGCATTGATCTGCCCAAGATGATAGAGAGGGCAGACAAGGAAGCGGAGGCGAAAGGAATCAGCAAGGAAAGCGTCAAGTATGATAAGATATATTGGTGTCCAGCGTCACTCAGTACCATCAGAGGTGGCGAGGAAGACGAGGGGTACATTGAGTACACTATGGAGGATTGGGAGAGCCTGAAGGCCAGCGTGCCCGCACTTGCGAAGCTATAGACGATACAAGAGTGGCAGTATTATGTTACTTCGTGTAGTGATGCGACGTAGTCACTAGAGCCATTGGCGGCTCCTAGGTAGTTTCAAACGCTCGTATCGGCGAATTCAATGTATTAATGTACCGATTCAGCCCGGACGAACCCGAATCAACTATTTCGTTCGATCAATTCAACATTTAGAACTGCTGAGGTGCAAATGGTTCCTACATAATATTCTCCCCAAGCGGTTTAGTACCTTCACCCGGTCGAGACAATAGGTCGAGACAATAACGATTCAACCCTCTGCCCCACTACACTCACTCCTCAAATTGTTTTCTCCGAGAGCTACCTACTCAAAATGAAGAGACTTCTTCTAGCCTGAGTCTAGCCTGCAGACTCACCATGTATTGCTGCCTTCACCGCTTGGAGGCTGGTGCGGCGCGGCTTCCGGCATGGCGCCAGGCGGTGCATGAAACAAGAACGCGATCACCAACGAATACTCCGGAAGTACACTGTGGATCGTGCGAACACCCATAATATCGAAAGAAAGTCTTACACAAGTGAGGCTGCTTTGAAGCCTCAGGACTGCGACTAGCTTTTCTGACATTGAGACTGCTAGCACCGCCGAGACAATCACCATGGCAGTGTCTCTCTTCTGTCGATGGCCTGGGCTTGAGACTAATATCATTGGATCAGAGTACCCGGAGAACTTGTGGCCGCTAATGCTCCTTCCCGTTGTTTGGGCAACGTTTGTCTTCACTTTGGTTTTCACTTTCGTCTTTCACCTAAGTCGCCTGACGAATACAAATAGCTCTCACCTCCTCTTGGGTAGCTTCTTTCTCTGTAGCAACCCAAACACTCAGCTACACCTCATTTCTTCTGTTCTCATCTGCTTTCTTGACCCTCTTATTGAGCTTCAAGCCCAACGAGCCTGAGCCATGGCGTCGGACAATACCAGCGACTCTGAATATGACGGAGTGTCTACTCCCGTTGATCCCGTCGCGATCGAAGAAGATGCCATGAATACGACCTCGCTCGAAGCACTGCAGAGCGGAGGCCAGCGCAAGGTCATGGACATTGTGGACAAGCTACGACGCACTGGATTAAGTGGCATTGTCGAGCTTCCTCAGCTCGTTGTCTGTGGTGACCAATCTTCAGGTATGCACTTCTGATCAGTTTACAGGCTTCAATGTTAACCATCTGCCAGGAAAGAGCAGCGTACTTGAGGCTGTTACAGAGATCCCATTCCCACGTAAAGAGAACTTGTGCACACGTTTTGCTACTGAGATTATTCTCCGTCGCGCCGCTACCTCAACTATCTCGATCACGATCACGCCTGACAAGCTGCGACCTCAAGCTGAACAGGCTAAGCTCAAGTCTTTCCGCAAGTCTATCACCGACTTCCAGCAGCTACCTGATATCATTGAAGATGCCACTGAGGTCATGGGTCTTGGTGTTGTAGGTGGGAGTAACTCGAGGGCCTTCTCACGCGACGTTTTGTCTGTCCAGATTGACGGTCCCGATAGACCTCAACTGTAAGTCAATCATCATCTTTAAAACACAAATTCTAATCAGTATTTAGGACCGTCGTTGACCTCCCAGGCCTAATTCATTCGACAAATAAGGCTCAGACTGAGGCAGACAAGGTGCTCATTCTCGACCTCGTGAAGGAATACATGATGAATGACCGTACGATTATCCTCGCCGTCGTCAGTGCAAAGAACGACTTTGCCAATCAGATCGTTCTAGATCACGCACGAAAGGCAGACGCGCAGGGCAAACGGACTCTAGGAATCATTACCAAACCAGACTACCTGCGTGAGGGCTCAGACAATGAGTTGAGCTGGATTGAGCTGGCTCAGAACAAAGACATTTATCTTGAGCGAGGGTGGCACATGTTGAAGAACCGCGCTGATGACCAGATGGGCTCCTCCTTCGCAGAACGCAACGCAGACGAGAAGCTTTTCTTTAGCAAGGGCCGCTATATCGACTTACCTCGCGAATGTGTCGGAATCGACTCTCTCCGTGAACGTCTTAGCAAGGTGCTGCTGAACCATTTGATCAAGGAGCTTCCGTCTCTCAAGGAGGAGATGGAGACAAAACTACAAGAAGCATCGGATGAGATTGTGAAGCTTGGGGAAAAGCGTGCGACTTTCGGCGATCAGCAAATGATGCTGATGAACATCTCGATGAAAGTCAATGATATGATTAAATCGGCTATCAAGGGCTACTACGAAAACACCTTCTTTAGCCAAATCGACATGGATTCTGCCATCGATGCGACTGAGAACATTCGTCGATTCCGCGCTGTCATTCAACATCTCAACATCAAGTTTGCTGAGAACATGCGACTGCGTGGTCACAAGTATGCGATTGGAGCTGGGGCTGGAGATGACCTTCAAGATGTAGCGGAGGAGGAGGCAGCTCACGAGGAGCTTGCTCGAATGGACGTCGACGAGTCGCCCATCGCCTCATTCCTTCCGAAACCTAAGAAACTCACACGGGAGGAGGCTATCAACTGGGTGAAGAAAACCCTTCAGCGTACGTGCAAATTAGATTCACCCTAATCGAGATAATTGCTAAAACTATTATAAGGCTCTCGTGGCTATGAGCTACCCGGTACATTTCAGCCAATGCTCATCAGCCAATTGTTCTGGGAGCAGTCTCAACCTTGGAAGAAGATCGCTTCGGAACATGTCGCTACTGTAGCACGTGTCTGTAAGGAATTCGTGTACGCTGTACTTAAGTATACCGCCCCAGTCGAGTTTGTCCCCCGTATTGCCGAGATGAGTGTTGAAGCAGCCCTCAAGGGATCTTTGGGTGCTGCTAGGGAAGAGCTGGGCAAACTCGTGGAGGATAATGACCGTCACCCGATGACGTACAATCATTATTTTACCTCTACCATCCAGAACCAACGCAAGCGAAAGCACCAATCTATGACCACCAAGGCCGTGGCGGCATCCAGGCGGCGAAGCTCAGACAGTGATATCGAGATCGATACCACCTTGTTGAAGAAGACGATGGATTCCCTCATTGAACAAGACATGGACATCTTCAGCTCGCAAGAGGCCCTAGAGTAAGTACACTATAACTGTATCTTCGAAGGCATACGCTAATCAGTGATCTCATAATATAGTCACCAACGCGCATATTACAAGGTAGGATTACTCCGTATAACATTCATTGAACTAGCATTGACGGTTCATTATAGGATGCTCTGAAATATTTTGTCCAGGCTGTGTGCTCCACTGTCGTGGAGCGACACCTTGTAGTACCACTACCCGACATGATCTTGTCTCCCATTGTCGTCGCTAAGATGACGGAGAAGGAGGTTCATTACGTTGCTGCTGAGCCGCCAGAGATCACGCAGCAACGAGCGTTCTTGGAGACTCGCAAGGCCATGTTGGAGAAAGGAATGGAGACTTTCCGTGAGGCCATGAGTGGTCTCTGAAGCGCTAGGCAAGACTACGCGTTGTTTATAGCTTAGATGGTCTATCGGCTCACCACATAAGCTGTCAAGCTTTGCAAGCAGATCCATACGATCGCTTTGGGTTAGGTGTTTTTTGCTTTTAAAAAAGGGATATGGGTAGATCCTTGGGTTCAAGTAGAAATGCTCCTAAACCAGCCATAGGAATTTATGGTCCTTTCCCAATTGTGCGCACTACCCCTTGCTTATGCATCGCTGCTAGGAGTCTGTGCCCGTTTTCAAGAGTACTAACATGTCTAATCTCATTGCCCATATACACACATCGCCATCCAGGAAAAGAAAGAACAGTCTATGCGGGGTCACATGTGTATTGTTTGAAATGTTGAGACGCGTCAATTTTCATCTCGTTACAGCCGTCGGGGACCCGTAGCATTCTTTTTCTTGAGGGAGTACAGCTACTGCACATTAAGTCAAAGAGGCATGGTGGGATTTAGGCGTGCGGCTGGGTGCGATGCACGGCATGGGCCGTGACGTCAATCGACGATCCCTTGATTGTGGATACTTCAGCTGTGAAGTCCCTGCACATAGAAAAAAAATAATGAATCCAAAAAATCGCATGGCAATCCAGAATCGCGACTGTCGTCTACTTGTGAAGCATAAATAGCCATGAGTAGCAATGGCGAGCAGAGTCGGAGCCGGAGCCGGAGCCGGAGTCGAAGTCCTCCCCCACGCCGGGACACCAGTCTTAGTCGCAGACGAAACCGAAGACGAAATCCTCCTTCACGCCGGGATACCAGCCTTAGTCGTAGACGGGACTGGAGTCGAAGCCCTCCTTCACGCCGGGACACTAGCCTTAGTCGTAGCCCTACTCGTAGCCGTACTCGTACTCGCAGCTCTACATGGGGTCGTCGTCGACGGTCGAGAAGCCGTCGTCCTTTCGAAGCTCTGCGCAACGAGATTTCATCTGGCAAAACCAGTTTCATCGATTTCAGAATCAAGGAAGGGACGGTAATCGTACCGGAGAACAGCGACACAGAAAACACCCAGGACACACATAGTGACTTTCGCGGGAGGCGCGCCAGAACCGTTCGACCAGGATCCCACGAGCCGGGCGTCGCCCGGATTTTTCTTTGCCCGCGTGATGATCATTTTGATGCGGTAGAAGATTATTTGGAGTATGGGGAGTCTGGGGTTCCGGAGGACGTTGAACCAAGGAATGCACGTAAGTGGTACAAGAATTTGGATCGTGCAAGCAACAATTGTGCATATGATCTGAGGGATCTTGCTCAATGGTTGGGTGGTCGCGACCGCGATTTGGATAGTGTAGTCGATGGAGAATCGGAAGAGGAGGAACCAAACGGGTGGAGAGGGGTGAGGCTTGATGAGTACGATGCCATTTTTACCTTTACGGAGCTGTTCTTCGTCAAAGGTAGACGAGGCGGGGAAGATGCGTACGGGAACCTCGTCCAGCATAAGTTATATTTGTTCGAACAAGATGAAGAAAGACTCACTAGTAGGTCATATGATCCCGAATTGACCCCACCGAAGCTAATCAAGTGAGCAGTTGTGTGGAGATGCTGCAACGAATTCGGCTTCGAAACCTCAGGGTGCCAGGAAGCATTCCTAGACGATATCATGGAGCATGGCCGGTACTTCAGGAAGCCTCTGCCGAACTGCGATCTCAATCGCGATTCCTTCATTGCGCTTTTCTTCTTCGAGATTCTCGCCCTGGACATGGATGAGCTCGAACGAGCCGTCCAGTACGAGATCAAACCGCGACTCAGCACTGACCTAATGAAGAACACGGACGCCGTCTCGACGAATTACTTCAAGGCGATGGAAAGCCGCATCTACAGCTTCAACCGCATGAAATGCATGGTCGAGAAAGCAGAAGACGTCCGAGAAACATGGGCATATCTAGACAAAAGTCTGCGCGCTGACGGTGCAAATCCTTGGGCAAAGTATCTCGATAAGCAGATACATGCGGAGTCATTGCGATCCTTTGCTCTCGTGAAGCACTCCAAGCGTCTAGATCAGCGGTACCAAGATCTGTTCGCTCTGAATACTACCGTCTCGCAGAGCAGACAGTCTCTGGCTACTACTATCCTCACCGTTCTCGCTGCTGTCTTCTTACCGCTTTCGCTTGCATCTGCGGTGCTGAGCATGCAGTTCCGTCTCCATGAGCTCGGTCCCCGCCTATACGACTTCTTTGGCGTTGCGTGGCTCTTCTGCACATTCGCACTCATCTGTTTTGTGTTGGTAAGATACGCCAACAAACTATTAGACAGGTACTGGACGCTCAAGCACCTTGAGCGAGACGAATACACCACATGGAAAGGCCCCGTCCAAGGCGTCACGTACTCGTACATTATTGGCTGGACGTTCGTGCTCGTGTCATTCTTATTGGGCATGTTCTTGAATTATGACAATATAGATTGGAGGGCATATCCTTTCTTAGCGGTGGGGATAGCCTTCTTTGTGTTGAGTCCGTTTGTGGTTCCTGTGTTGCACATTCTCATTATAGTATTGCGTCTATTTGGGGCTTGCTGTTCGTGTGGGTTAATGCTTAGGAAGGAGCGGAAGGAGCGGGAGAAACGCGATGCTGCTGAGAGGGTATAAAGGCCTTCTCGAGGATTAATGACTGAATGACTGTGATGAGTTTTCTTCCAAGCTGAGGGGTTTTACCGCTCTCTAGTTGGCACTTGAGCACTGGGTTACGACCCTACTAATAGAATATCATATCCCTAGGAGAATGATTTAGGAATCCTTGGATCTTTGTAAGAGCTTAAACCTCTACAAACTTCAAATTGAGGGTGGACTCTGGATAGTGAATGATAAAGACTGGGCTGATTATACCCGCCTTTTTTCGTCACCCATGTAGAGACCGGGAACCCAAAGGAGATTGTGAAGACGATGGGAATATTGTCTTGACGGACTAGCCGTAGCTCTCTAATGCTTTCAAAATCTATATGCACGTAATATTTGGGTATAAAGCTTATATCTAGCAGGTCTCCGAAGAACCAAGCGAATGTTGGGCCACTCATTGTCCCGAGGCGATTTGGTGTTCATGCCTAGCCTCTGCCATGATCCTCGTCATGAGCTGCTTCTTCTCGACCCTTGCATACAAGCTCGTCCTCGAGATATTGAAGCCTTCGTTCAAATTGCGTCCACACCAATGTCCAGCTTGTAGGGTATCGTGGAGCAATTACTGAAGACGGACGATTCGCACGATTCCGATGATTGAATGCACCGCAGCATCCAACTACCGGCCGGATAGGTAGAGACTAAACGTCGTTGCGTTTCCGATACTTCCTCAAGGCGCAATGCTGGGTTCTGACTTGAAAACGTCGGTGAAATACTTGCGAACCGTAGTGCAAGTCTGATGCGCTGGATCTTTCTTACAGCCTTCCTGGACAACGACCTCCCAAAACTTCTTCTCAAGGTCGTAGCCCCATCTCTCTACCATGGTCTTCTCATCGCCCCACATGCGTTGCCATTTTCCATCTTTATCTCTAGCTGCGCTGTTGTTGTCCCCAAGGATCTTAGCAGGGTCGGCCTTGTACATGCTCTGATGGACGAATAGTGGGCGCGCTTGCTTAGGCGCAGTCTCCTGCACGGCTTGCTCTGTGTTCTTGAGGTCCTCGTCTTTCCATTGCCCATCTTCGCGCAGGTGGCTCGGCATCGGCCTGCTGAAGTTGAAGTCTCCTGACGGATCGACTTGTTGTAGGCCGGTAATTTGGAACCCCCTGTTCCCATCTTTATCCTCCTTCCAATTGCCCATACCGCCCGGACCTTGTTTGACCTGATAGAAGGGGAGGTCCATGACCATCGCAGCTTGTATGAATGTCTCCTTGTCGCCTGCTCCGTGGGCATTTTGTGAAAGAAGCGGGTAGTAGTAATCCGGCCCATAGAAATTGTAGTATACCATCATTACCAGACTTTCCTTGTGTTTGCTTTTGTCTAGGAGCAATTGCCCAGCTTCTGAAGAGTATCGTACGTTGCTGCCGAGTTCTGGGAGACCGGCGATGTGGAAGTAATGGCGCGACGCAGTGTTGGCCCAAAGATCTGGCCATGTTACGAGGCCGTGTGTAGTGTAGGGTACTATCGAAAACAAGTTGGTCGGATCGTGCGCGGGATAGTCGTCGCAGTCAAGGAAAAGGACGTGTTGGAACGAAGAGAACAAAATTGCGAGAACCTTGTACTGGTATTGCTCAGGCTTGTCTATGCCCTTGACTATGGTGTAAACTTCCGACATGACGATGCAGCGGGCATTAAGACCCGGGAGCACAGTCTCGCAGGTGTGGGCGTCGTATTCGGACCAGTCCGCTAGGAAGACGTCTACCGGTAAGGTACAGCCCGTCTGTCGCATCAGTCTCAGTGATACTAGTAGAACAGGCATGTATTCTGGGCTTGCCGTCGTCACGATTCCCGTCGAGCCTGCTGTGTAAGGTAACTTCGGACCGAGACGCTTCGCGGACAAACGCATTCGATAGTGAGAGCGAAACATTTCTTTTTCACCATCGTCGTTGAGATTCAGTCGCTCAGGCCGCACCTTATCAGTCTTAAGAGGTTCAAAGCTCATGTCCTTCATATCCGGCCGACCCTCTTCATGCTTGATTATAGCTGTTTGCGGGCGAGCAGCAACGAGTGCAGGCGCAAGGGCGCGCCAAAAGTCCTGAATCGGCTCATCGAAAATCGAACTCGTCTTGGTGAGGTTGTGCGAGGAGGAAAAGGTTGGTGTGTAGCTGCCGCTGTGGCGAGGTAGCCAGAGGAAGCTACACAAAATGATGACCAAGATTGGGAATAGAAGCACGCGGGGAACGATCGCCATTGGATTCAGTACACGCGAAGAGCTAAGTAGTATAACCGTGAAGGGAACCGAGGACTCGTCGCGGACGCAAAACGAGAGGAAAGAAAGTTGCTATGTTTAAGTGATGGGGAAACGCGGACATAACTAGCGTCGCCCCTGGCCCCTCGCGTGAGAGCTGACGCAGCCTCGGACGTCCGCCCTGGTCAGATTACCAACTAACAAAAACCAACAGCTCGGGTCTCCGATCAATGTATGGTCGACTGCTCTTGTGAAGGTCCCCTTAAAGATCCATGCACCCTTCTACTCCACAAAACCCACCCTTATGCGACAGCCCGTTGCGATCGGGGTGGCGGGAGGTATGGCCGATTGAAGGCGCTATTACTCTGTGACCCCTTGAAGCCGAAAATAATTGTTGTAATGCAGAAGCAACTGGGACCGACTCAGCCACGCTCGAATGCATCTTGAATGGAAGTTGGATCTAACCACCTCGGTATATTGCGCCTGCGCAGACTAAGCGCTTGAATGTAAGGCTCTACTCACCTCTGTAAACTATATGTGTCCCCCTTTTTCCGGTCGTGAATGTGTACCAATCCTCACAGACGGGGGTTTCCGCCCTCGTCATCGAGCGTCAAGATGTTGGGGCATAGATCAAGGGCTGACACGCAGAGCCGGAGGGTACAAATCCCAAAGATAGACTGGTTGTACTATATCCAGAGCGTCGTTCAATCTTCTTTGTTAGCCATCCTTATCACCTAGCCCCTAAATCCATAAACGATACTGGGTGACTATCGCATTTAATTTGATGCTTTAGCTTGGGACATAACCACTCGTACGAAAGGCCACCGAAGCATGGAACTAATTATACATGTTTGCAACAGTTTAAGAGAATGCTGAGTGCCAGTAGATCCATCGCGGATCTTTGCGCAATGTTGAAGGTGTATTCGAAAATTGTTCAATATCCACATTGTTAGGGTTCCACGTGTTCCCTTACACCCAAGCCATCAGATACCAACTCATCAACCAAACAGCAGAGCTACGGTTGTTAAGCTACAGTTGTTAATGGTAATCTTTCGAGTACTGAAGCAGCAGCATCGCGATCTTCAAAGCTTGGCTATCCCAAGTTGAGGGGATGGTTCTCGCGACGCAAAAACGGGCGAACCGCCGGCTTACCCGATTGAGCAAGCCCCGCAGCATCACACTCGAGTGTTGCATTGGATAGCTTCAACAAGCGTAAAAAATCACAAGGCAAAACAACTGTGTTTGCATTCGCAAATACTTTAAAACTTCTTACCAAATTGCGAATCTGCTTGAGCTCTCGGAGACCGGCATACAGCGCGCTACACCCTTGATTCCCGCCACCAACAGCCATCGAGGGTCGAAACAAGCTCCGCAACCATGTCGTACGCTCCCAAAGTCGGAGACCCCATCTCCGCCCTTGACACCCCATCGATAATCGTAGATTTGGACCTAATGGAAGCAAACATCGCCAAGCTCATGAAGCAGCTTCTTCCAACCGGCATCAACATCCGCCCCCACTCCAAGACCACAAAGTCCGCCGTCCTCGCGCGAAAGCTCGTCGACGCCGGCGCAAAAGGGGGCTGCGTCGCCAAACTTTCTGAAGCTGAAGTCATGTGCTCAAAGGGCTTCACTGATCTCCTTATAACCTGCGAGATCATCGGTCCTGTCAAGGTACGGCGGTTAATCGAGCTCTTTCGGAAGTATAGGAGTATCAGGATAGTTGTGGACAGTGTCGAGGGAGCGAAAGCTATCAATGATGCGTTAGACGAGAGTGGGATTGGGGAGCCTATCACGACGCTCATTGATCTTGACGTTGGTCTGCATCGAACAGGCGTGCAGCCTGGCGAGCCAGCTCTCAATTTGGCCAAGTTTGTTTCCTCGAGCAAGTGGCTGAACCTCATTGGCGTGCAAGGCTACGAAGGCCATTTACAGCATGTCCATGGCACAGAAGAGCGGAAAAAGCTGTGCCTTGAATCTATGGCCATTCTCACGCAGACGGCAGACGCGCTCAGAAAGGAAGGCCACAATATACAAGTGGTGACGACAGGCGGTACTGGAACCGCCGAGTTCTGTGTCACCGTCCCCGGCATCACAGAGGTTCAGCCAGGCTCATTTCTCTTCATGGACACAGACTACCGTGATGCCGTGGGCTCTTTCTACTCCAACAGCTTCACCATTCTTTCTACCGTGCTTAGCAAGCAAGGGACCAAGGCCGTCACCATCGATGCTGGCCTGAAATCGCTTACCACCGATAGCGGGCTGGCGGAGTGCAAGGCGCCAGGATATACATATGGCGTGCTAGGGGACGAGCACGGGTCGTTGATGTGGACAGATGCCGAGGAATTGAAGGTGGGTGACAGGGTGGAAATGATCCCCAGTCATATTGATCCGACAATCAACTTGTTCGATGTATATTACGCGCATCGGAAGGGGGTTATTGAGGAGATTTGGGCGGTCGATGCGAGAGGAAAGGTACAATAAATTGTATGAAATACGGTCTCTTAAAAGCAATACCCACCAAAATACCTTATGCTAGAGCAATGTTCCCTGCCTTAATTTCCTTCTCGGGGATATGTTGTAAAGGATCTTTCCCATCAAATGCATACCTTGCTCGCTCCTTCCTCGTCATCTTGGTTATGTCGAATTTGCTTCCGCCCATTGTCGGACCGTGCTCCTGCTTATATTTTCTCAGCTTCTTACCCCAGGCCCAAGGATCCTTGTCCGTCCTCCCAGATTTGTCCTCTTCATAACCATGACCGTATCGGGCTTTATCCTTTTCACTACCTTCCTTGAGGGACTCCAGAAGATTGGCTGTACCAAACACACCTTTTACGGGGTCTAGTCCCGCTTTGTTGTAGTATTCTACTAAGCGTGGGCGCCAGAAGATGGCTTCATCTTTTATACCGTATGCCTCGAGGCCGTTGGACCAGCTGAGGAAAGAGCCAATGACAATCTCAAGATCAAGGTATTTCGAGCCTGACTTCAGTTCACCTTCATTTTCAATGGCGGCAAGGGCGGTAAGGAGTGCGCATCCTAGAAGCTCATTGAGGAACCTGGCTCCAGAGCCGTTGTCGCTATTTACTAAGATTAGTGATAAAACTTAGAAGGGGGCCTACTCATTCATACCTGTGGATGAAATCCATCCCACCGTCGACACTATCATTCAGCCAATACGCGACTGAACTGATGACGGCCCACATCTGAAACCGACCCTGTTCATCTTTCTTCTTCAAAGCTTTGTCGAAGGCAACCAAAACATTCTCGACTTGTTCGTAAATGCCATGACCTTTCCAATCATTGTAGATATACATCCCGAAATTGTCTGGATCACACCATTTGGCTTTGTCTTTAAAGTCACAGAACATCTTCCATGCCTCCCATAAGGCGACCCATTTCCAATCCTTGTGCTCGATTGCGGGTTCAAAAAGCTTTCCGCTGGCTTTCTCTTCTTCGAATGCCTTTACGTAGTTCTCATGAATTTCTCCTTGATCTTTCTCTCCCTCGCTTGCATATTGCTCGGCTTCGAAGTCGAAGAACGGACGGTTGATGCATACATATTCATGAGAGGGAATAGTCTTGACCTATCGCATTTTAGTTATTGTGTAAGAAGACGCTAGGGCGGAGTAGCACACATCGCGGCCTTTCTTAGCATCCTTACGTGGCCTCGAGGAGCTAGAATCATCCTCTTGCGTTGGAGTGCTAGACTGGCCCCCGGTCTTTTGTTTCTTGCGCGGCGGCATGACGATTGCAGATGAAAAGATGTTAATTGAATAATGCTAGGGATAAAGGAGGATGGTAGAATGATGACGGAAGTCGCGTCTCTAAGAGTGAGTACGCGTGAGGTTAGAGCAACCATGGTCAAAGCTCCTACCTCAACGCGACTATGACGCGCGCCTACGCAGGATGTCCCTTCTCCTAAACTGACTCAGTATTGCGTACTTGGGTTCGTTCGAAAGGCGACGCAATGCATTGCTCCTTGAGATTCCTGCTCCACACTTGTAAATCTCAATTAGCGAAGACAGCCATTGAAGTTGTCGAACAATAATGAATAACGCTAGCTTGCACTACATCCGACAAACCAACAATCATCTCAATAGTATAGTATGCTGAAAAAGCGGCGCCTTTACAAAACGTGAAATGGAACCAAGGATCGATTTAGGCTGGCATTCAAGTCGGTAAAGCGCATCAAATCGATCAAATCTCAATCAGATGATATTCTCATCTCATCTCACGCTCTGCATACCCAAGTGGACACCCTCTTAGAATTTCTCGCATGCGGGCCGCATATCCAACTCATGAGTCCATAAACATGGCTTCTGCTGGTGTAGCCATAGGTATGTCTCCCCAACAGCATCCGCACTCATCTTCTTTCCTGTCTTTTGATCCTCCCCATCGGCATCGACAATTCCACCGTTCGCGATGGTGTGGACGACATGGATGCCCTTCTCGCTCATTTCACGAGCGAGCGTCTGGGCGAGTTGTCGAACAGAACTGCGACCAGCCCCATATGCGGCGAATTGCGCGCTGCACCGAAGTGCACCGAGGGTGCCGGTGAAGATGAGTGTCTACATGACGGATTAGCGTAAAATTCTTAGCCGAGAGCTACACTTACGCCTTTCTTCGGGGCTCCCTCAGCCAACGTAGTCTCCCCATGGTCCGCAAAGAAGCGCTTTAGCGATTCCTGCGCAAATGTAAAGGCACCCCCGACGTACGTCTCTAATGAGTCGGTGAAGTCCTCGTATGTCTCGTCTAAGAATGGCTTTTTGGATGAGTGCTTGACGCTATAGACTGCCACCTGGAGCTTCAGGTCCATGAAACTGTTGTGCGCCTTGATGTCTCTGAATGTCTTCTCGAGAGAAGCTTTCGAGGTGTCTGTAGGAAAGGTTTCGAGCACGGCATCGGGGCTCGTTTTGCGGATCGTAGATACGACATCGTTGAGTGATTCCGGTCGACGTGCCAGCAAGGCGACAGCGAGGTTACCGTGGGATGGATGGGAGAGAATACGAGCGATGCCAGTACCCTATTGAGGTCTATGAATATCTAGTGACTCTTCTTGATGACTTGGGACAGCATACCGTATTAGGTCCGGCCCCAATGATTACTGCAAGTCCTGATGGTGGCATACTGAGCTCCGCAAATAGCGACCAATCAATTTCACAGAGAACTCATCACCATACGTATGAAGTTGCAAGCTCCAGGTCAGTTATTTGGCGTGCGTTAGACGTGCTCGGTAGGCATTGCATCATCATGAGGTCCCCTGCGGGGAGCTAACGAAACATCCGAGGGTCGATCTCTCCCAATTCGGGGGTTGGATAAGCGTAGAAGCATATTATTGCCTCATAGCAATATTCGTCGGAATATACACTCAGCAAACTACACGAGGCGTTTGGAGAATATCAATTCGCTGGGAGGGTCGACCCGAATCTGTGCGCACGGACCTTAAGCCACCACACGCGTTCTCTTAGTCGCGGACTTTACGACCACCACACTCCGTCGGGATGGCATACAGAATCCATCAATTGGAGAACACAAGAACCTGCGATAAGACGAAAGCTATCCCCAGAGTGCTTTATAAGTTCTATTGAAATATACTCTATTTTCTTATTTTACAAAGCCATAAGGTTCCAATTACAGAGCGTGCTGTGCCTCGGACCCCAAGTGCTAGTTCTTACCCATTCGCCTTCCAATATTAGCTGCGATTCGAACGACAATTTCTTGGTCAATGATTTGTGGGAAAATCGTACATTGCATATTAAGGTGGTACAAATCAAGAGATATCCAGCCGGGACTGCATCCTTCATACAGATCAACTGGTCAGGAGCTAGGTAATATCGTATCATCGAAGTGATCGATGACTTTAAGGTTCGATCGACAGCACCGCCTAGCTGTCAAGCACCTCATATACCGGCACAACCCCTCTACACACGGTCACATCCTACATCGGGCCTAGTAGATACATCCCGATGTAAGACGTAATGGAAAGACCCTTAAGGCACTGCTCCACTATCATTCGCGCAGCTGAGCGACCGGCGCGTGCGCTACTTTTCGGCTGACAGCCGAATGTCTTACATGTGCTTCTCAGGATCGCCATGCCAAGATCTGTCTATACCAGGGAGGCGAAACTGGTTCACACCGAAACTTGGAAGCGAGGATCAGGTACCCGCGCGTCTACTTGCGACGGAACAGTAGGCCCTGCATGAACCATATTGTCGGTTCCATGGTTTTCAGGGACAGGACAAGGACCCACGAACAGACGTCATGCCTAGAGTAGGGAGTTGATGACTCCAATCATCAGTGCAAATGCTAGCAAGTAGAAAAAGCCCACTGAACTTCTATCAGCCATTTGTGGGAGTATATGGATCTGCAGTTGGGATTCCTTACATACGTTCTCATCGCAAAGTTCGCTTGCCTTGAGAAGAGTCGGACATTGTGTCGTTGCCTTTTTCGATTACCTCAGCGACAGAGTGATCTCACGTCCGGATTTCATGGGTTTAGAAACTACACGATGAGGGATGTGCTTCTTCCGTTCCGGAAGAAGTCTTTGCCACTTCTGTCATTACTATAATAGAGAGTTATATCGTACGATCTTTTCGGAACAAAAGTGCCGTCGGTGATCCTTGGCAAGCTAGGTCGCCCTCACCACAAGTAACCATCAGCATATGTTCCCCCGTATCAGGATATGCGTATGAGTGCAAGTAAGTTTATTATAATCTAAGCAATCAGGATAGCGACTTTCTCCGCCGTGAAAATGACAGTGCATCGTGCGACCTGAAGTCAGTCGAAGGAGCTGACAGCCTGATACAGCTCGCTGAGTAATATATTGATAAGACTCATAGCTACAATAGCGCCTAGCACATACGCGGTTCCTCACAAGAATTTTCCGTGAGGCCCATACAATGCTTAGCAATCTGACTGTACCATTCATCGAACTTTCGAGCCTTGAAACATAATAAAACTCGTCTTTCGTGTATTGATTTCACACAACGATTCATGTCTAATTAATCACACGTGTTGCACTCGCTTAAAAGCAAATCCAATCATGGAAGATTTTGCTCGTCTAATTATCAATCCAAGATCTTGTCGGTACCTGGGTAGTCGACCAACAGGATCATGCAAATGTCGAGGTTGATCCGTGTGATCCTCAACGAACGCATGGATTTCGCTTCACGTTTTTCGTATTTCTATAGTCTCACTGCGGTCGTTTTCTGAACATGGTTGTGGTTTCGATTATTTTATTTAGAATGGGGGAGACTCTACCAATGTCATGGGAGCCTCACGTCCAAGACCATTTCGTAAGGCACTCACTCTTGCCTGGTTTAACTGACACAGGGAAGCAGTATAAATTGAGGATACCCGAGAGGTTCTAGAGACGCAGGCCCGCGGTTTCTGTCCCTTGGATTGCTTCCGCTAAAGAGGGAACGAAGAGTCCCCTAAGGAGCTTTGTAAGCATTGCTCAAGCCTCTACAAGACTGCCTGGGAGCCAAGCCTTTTTATTTTTCATTCTAATTTCCAGCTTGCCCCGCCACCCTTTCATAAAAGGAATTTCTATCGAAAGGCAAGCCATGAAGTGCGATTAAACTTCGGGGCTTGCAGATAGTGTCGTCAAGAAGTTGTCCCAAAGAGGCATAGTAGACTCTGAGATGTAGCATACCTAAAGAAGGAAAGATATGCTCTAGGCTTGGTAAAAGCGGATCCATTGAGTACTAACTCTGCTTCTACGATTCTCAGCTGTTCACTGAACGATGCGGAGGAAAGAGGTGTATGATCTTTATAAGGAGCGATATTGCAAATGGCGATACCGTCTCAAGAAGGAAAACTACAAAACAGATTCTCTTCAATCTAATGTGAGCGACAACATAGAATACTTTGGTACTCCCAAATATGTCACACCCCTGAGCGATCCCTCATCAACCCTCATAATTTGACACGAGGAACACAAGAATTCCCAGCATTTTGTAACTGGAACAATAACACCAAATTGATCACTACTTTTGTATCTTCGCTTTTCTGAAGCTAATCACGCATAACCACGGAATCCCCAATGCTTATCGCATCGGAAAAGAGACCGTCAGAGGTTCGGTATGCAGGATAAAAGTCTTCCTACAAAATCACAATTGCACGATAAAGCATCATATTGGGGCATTGGATGCATCAACATGCTTCAAATATTTGAGTTCGAACCACTAGCTAGCCTAAGTCTCGAGCCCCCCAATTTGAAAAATTTGAGCACTTGAACTTGTGATCTTTGACATGAAGTAAAGTGTAATTCGAAAAAAAGGCAAGAAATGGATCAATCCACCAGTCAAATTTTTTAGTGGTGCATGTGTCTACAAGGACAAGAGTGATTCGTAGTATGTACCCCTTTCAGGCATTCTGTGGAATGCTCTCTCGCGATGACGAAGTGCACTGCGGCAGTCGACTTGAGGCTAGATTCGCGTCCAAGGTAAGTAGAATTGCCGGTTCGCTGTAGACGCCGCAGTGGCGAAAATTGAGCAAGTTATGCGACAGCCAAGAGTGGATCTATACGAGAATTCAGATAAGGCGAGGATCACCTACTAGGTTCGTACAATGTAAAAGCATTAACTAGGGCCTTTGAGGCCTTACGTGACTGTTAGCAAGGTGGCAAGGTACTCAGATGGAGACTATGCAAGCATCAAGACATGTATACAGAAAACGAGTCGAAACTGATGCACTGATGCATCGATCCGATGTACAATAGTCATGCTAGCTTCTCGGATGATGGCCAATTTCTGGAATACCTATTACAGGCCTCGAGACGAGGGATCTACTGGCTCGGAATGTCTACCGAACGGGGCGGACAGGCCCTCGACTATGACGGTATGACCCTGTCGTTTCGGTGGTTCTTAGCAGATCCAACCGTGCAGGTGTGCGGGCTATGGAAGGTCGAGAGCTGGGATGCCGTGAATCGTTGCCGCTATACTGAATTTTCGTTGTCATGACGTCTCAACAAAATTATGGGATTCGTCGCTGAAATGCCATCAACCCGCAATTGTGCATGTCGTGACAATGTCCACCCTGCAGTTCACCCTGCTTTTGGGTTTCTCTGAGTCGTCACCCCTTGCCGCGTAATATAGCAAATGTTTCTAGCGGATGGATGATGTGCACGCCGTTTGAGGTCTGGATCTCTTGGGTCTGTAATTCACGGTACGTGACTGGAGAGCTATGCGGGAGTGAGCGGTAGTAGGATGTCGATCTTGGTGTCGGTTCCACAGCATATTCACACGCAGAATGAGGCGGGGGAATACGGTTCTCGGCATCACGGCTGACTAGATCAAGGACGAGCGGCTGAAAGAAGGAAAGGCGTAGCGAAGCTCCAGGGGACATGTCTCTCTGCAGGCAAGCTGTCGACAGTTGGATTTACTCTGCTACGCCGCGCTTATCCCGGGGCCATGGTCTTTGTGCTGTGAAACATCGCGCTTCTCGGCCACTCGCTCGGCGCTACTTGAGTGGTAGGGCTGAAGGCTGCTGATAGGGCCCCTATTCGTATTTGAAGCTGAATTCTGGTATAAGTGAAGCGTTATAACGGCAGACGAACGGTTTTCGCCTATCCCGGTTGGACCAAGGTAGTATCGCGAATGCATCAGGCTGGAAGCTGCAGATCAGGGTTGCATGTAGATTGAACCCGATATTGGCACACGCAGGACGGTGGAGAAGGTGTAGGTATAGCGAGCAGAGACGCTAATCAACGATCGTCGTACGAAAGGCTCTAGGGGCCGTCCCGCACCGTCTAGCCGCTCAATGTGAGTGATTAGGTGGTGCGGCGATGTCCTCGATGCAGCGGGGAACTGGGAAAGGTGGGGCCGGGCAGGCGACCAGACTATCTTGAGCCTAGCGCTGGGAGGGAGTAGCCAAATATCCTTCACAGAAAAAAGCCAAAATCAACCTCGGACACGACCCTTCTGTTCTTCGTCGAGAGACCCGTCGAGATTATGGACCGGCGACCCGAGCTAAGGATCCATGCACGCGGGAATAGAGCTGGTCGTGGTGGTGGCAGTGCCACGGCTCGTTCAAGGTTGCCCTAGCCATCAACTTTGTCTTCACCGATGACTGCTCGCATGGGGCGTGGCAGCCATCTTTCCCGACCGGCCTACCGAAGCGCGCTTTTCCTCCCACGCCACGGCTTGACGCCGTCCACTTCCCTTGAAACCGAAAAGAAAGGCGGTGAGCTACGGTTCCACAAGCGACTTACGTGAGTTTACAGCGTGATCCGAAAACCCAGTATTGAGGATTGACGCGCTGTTTCGTGAGCTCATCAGTGCACGTCATGCATTCGACTTCACTGCCTTCGCCCCCAGAGGAAACGACTACAGCCGGAGCTAGATCGGTCAAGGGTGCCGGGTCCGACGCTGGAGACAAATTTGGGCGTTGAAAGCGGAAAGCGCGCCTTAGTTGCCCAGATATCTAAAGGATGAAACAAGCTGTTGGTTAGTGTGCACGTCTCTAATGCCGTGCTTGCAGGCCCGAGCGTTGCACGCAAGAGTTGTCCCGTAACATTCATATCACGTGCCAGCCCAACAGTAGTATGCCTCTCGCCAGAACCGAGACAAACCCAGCACTCGTAAACGGCGCTGTACTCGCAGCATGAGATCCTTGCCTTGGTCCTTCGGCGGCATCGCCGAGCCTCCGCGGCGGACTTATTACGCCGGGTCACAAGCGAATGGTGGTGTTCCCCGCGTTTGGGTCGTGAACGGAATCACTGCCCCGATTCTGAGAAGCAGACATAACGCCTCCCGGGGTTTTCTCATGTTGTATCACCTGTAAGGAAATCATTTTAGTGCTGCGTGTCTCATTGGTCCATGTGGACCGTCCAGAGCAATTATAGCCGGGGCTTGCCGGGGTCTCAATCCACATTGAAGATGACTGATTGAGTGCACACAACCCTTGATGAAGCTCGCGAGATAACGTGCAGCAACCATAGCAATATGAGAAATGTCACTGCTCTACCTGCCTAGAGCTGAGAGTGAGCAGCAACTAGACACTCTGCGAACAGCGTCGACAAGGTGCCTTAGCGGTGAGATGCAAGAAGACTCGGCCTGGCTCCTGTTAGCGGGCCTCATGGGCGGACCCGCAGACTACGCATGAGGGACATGACTCCGGATCTAATGTCCACTACTGCCTGCACGCCATTGATAGAATGTCGGATGGCGAGTCCTTGGGCTGCACGATTTTTCTTCCAATGAGAGAGTTCGGAAGTTCCAAATATGCTGATTGCGCGTCCTATCAGCCGATTTCTGGATTGCAATCGCCTTTGTTCTCCACCCTAGTCGTGGGTTCGCGAGTTTCCAAGAAGCACGCCAGAAGCCCTGACCGCTCAAAACAGTGTATGGAGCCGAATTGCGGCACAGTGTGATATACCGAGCGGCAGCGCTTCGCTCAACCAAGCGATCTGCGCAGTTGCAACATCCTGTTTGCTGCACAGCTGCTGCAATAGCAAGGTTCCTATACTAGCGGGCTGAAGGAGGAGCAGGTGATTAAATTCTAGTGCGCGATTGTCTCATGCGTCGTTGAGTCTCCATTTGAAGAGGGACGCCCAGAGACCATACCAAACCGGGCAACGCCTGCAGAAAGGAACTTGTTGGTTGGCGAACACCAAATTCATCACCCGCATTTCCGACGGTGAGCGTACCGTCCCGTGCCATGTACCTAGTTCTGACTGGGGAAGTGAGACAACATCATCGCCGAGTTCTCGTCAGCACTTAATTCGGAGCACCGCGTATCGCGCGCATGCGGCACCATGTATCATTTCAAGTCTTTTGCGCGAGTCAACAACACTGTTCGTTTATGTCGAGTACAGCCGACGTCTTGGAATTCTTGGAACCGCCGGAGCCATACGCCTCGCATGGCATCGCGCACTATTTCGCACAGCACTAGCGCCATGCACCATGCGCGAGGTCCGGGGGCTGCAGAGCAACTGGAGGCAAAGAGGCAGTTCCCCATGACCGTCTGCCTCGCTCATAGACTGTGCAGGTAAATGACTGGAGCAACCGCCGATAAAGGCCGTAAGCAAGGTCAGTAAGCCAGAGCGAGGCTAGTCTTACATGGTCGACCATGGTCATTGACGTGGACAATTCTCATCCCACCGACGCTTCAACGGCCGCACATTCAAACAAGCATGCATATGCTCACAGCTCAGCAGTGCCCAGGGATGCTCGCAGCATGACTGCTTCATCGCCCCGCAGATCTCCGGAGAAGTGAGGCGCCACCTTATCGCATGAAACTCTTCACTTAGACCAAAGATGGGTCTTCATATCTCAACACGTGCAGCTCGTGCCATATCTCTAGAAAACATCCCACGTGGGAGGCACTGCCACGGCGTAAGATGGCGGCTAGGTAAAAATCCCGAGGGTAGTGCCGCAATAGTCGAGCAACATGTAATATGGGAGTTCAACGCCAGACTTACCCTCCTACTGTCCTGTCGTCCCGATCTGACCACCCTTGCAGGATGCATTCTCATCGATAACGGTGGCGTGGGGCTTCTTTTGGAGTGATAGTGCTGCGGGGTTTTCTCGCCGCGTGTGCCTCGAGCATCACCGTGGTCTGATCATTAGAAACGGACCATTGAGTGGAAGGATGTCGTAGGGCTGACGGCAGGGTGATCGGGATCGGACTGAATGCACGTCTATGCGTTATGGTATCGCCTTGCCTAGCATGGGCCTGCGCCCATTCGAGCCTGATCCGATGGTTGAGATGATGGCTGAGAATCCTCTGGCATGCCCAAGCAACCGGCGCCGTGGCTTTTCTGTGTGTACAAGCGGCCAACTTGTTGCAAGCACCGGGAATAGTGTGGGCCCATAATATATTTGCACCATTCACAGGCATCGATATTGGTGGCGGGTCACCGTTTAAAGTAGCAGTTAGAACAAAGAACCAACAAATACGTGTGGCAAAGCCCTTGATACGTGCTACCGCTCAGCCTGTCTCTTGAATCGTTTCTGGACCCCATCGTAGGTCTCGATGTGAAGGATCCGACTGCTTTGCCGGCCGCTGACGCCGGCAGACCCTGATTTGAAATGGTGGACGAATGACAGTCGGTGCCAGAACGATCCTTTGCTGCAGCAAGCTGAGGGGTTCCACAGGCGGCTCAGCATTGAATGGCTGCTTGGCTCTCGATTCCAGGTCTGTTTGACGTTTAGCTGCTTGTGGAGACGCCATTGCATGCTTCCATACCTGAACATCCCTTCCATGCATTCACTAGTCCTGGACATCAATGGTTCCACGGCTATATAAGCTTCCTTCGAGTTCCAGGAACGTCAACCAGAACACCTTCGATATTCCAATCTCTTCCTTCAACAAGCCTCTTTTTCCCAATACGGTACTCCACTTTCCAGCAGTTTGGAACCGACACCTCAGGTCCCTTTCTTTCGCCCAAGCAAATAAATCGATCATGTCAACTTTCAATATCAGTGCCAAGTCGTCAACGGAGAGCCTGCAGAGCAAGGCTTCTCTTCTGACGGTTCCGGATTCGCTTGCTCCAGCCTTGGCTGGTCCTATGGTCTGGCAAGGCTCTGAGCTGAATCCTGCTGACTATGTCCTCAAACTCAGTGCCTCCGAGGTCCAGAGTGTTCGGGCCGCCGTCATCTCCTTCAAGTGCAAGTGCTTTCTAGATAACAACGGACACATCTAACCTCTCCTCTAGTACTCGGGCTTCCTCGTACCAAGATCGACAAGACTACCTTCCCTTTGCCTTCTGAGCTCGCCCAGAAGCTGGCAAATCAAAGCACTAAGCTCCACAAGGGCAGTGGTATCTCCGTTCTTCGAGGTCTTGATGCTGCCAAATTCAACGACGAAGAAGCCGTCATCGCCTTCGTCGGTATCTGCGCATATGTCGCCCCTCTCCGTGCTACCGACTCGTACGCCAACCAGACTTTGAGTAAGTTACTCCAAATAGGAGTCTCTAGTTTATGTTAATGGTCCCAGGTCATGTCCGTGACGCCACCCACGACACCGTTCCCAAGGGAGCCGAGAACATCGGGCTCGCCGGCTCCAAGATCACCGACAAGATGGACTTCCACAGTGACCGATTCTCCGGCGATATCCTCGCTCTTCATGTCCGTGATGACGGTGGTGCAAGCGGCGGCGAGCAATATGTGGCCTCGTTCTGGAAGATCTACAACGAGCTCCTCGAGACGGAGCCGGCTGTACTCGAGATCATGGCCGAAGCCAATTGGCCGTTCGAGCTGAAGCAGAAGTGAGTTTCAAACCTTGAAGACTGCCGAGTCAGATGCTGACATGATACAGGGATCGTGAGCCTTATCTTGAGCTTGGTCCTACTCTTTTCTTCTCCAAGGGCAAACCCATATGTCAGCTCGTTAAAGCGCCACTCTTAGGTAGCCCGCGCATTGCTCGTGATCCCAGCATGCCCAGCATCTCCCTAGAGCAGGCGCACGCTCTACAGGTCATCGAGACTCTCGCCAAACAGTTCAGTACAAAGCTCAACCGCCAAAAGGGTGATATTCAATTCATCAACAACTTGAGCATGCTCCATGCTCGCACTGCCTACGGCATCGGCGGCGAGAAGAGTAGTCGCCATCTTCTCCGCATGTTCCTCCGTGACCCGGGGAGCGAGTGGGAGAAGATCGGTGCTTTCAAGGCCAATTTCGATGATCCGTTCGCCCCCGGTCGTCTGCAGAACCTGCCCGTTCATGACATGGACCCGTGGCGCAAGATCTCTGGCCGTGAGAGCCATGGCTAAATGCGACTTGAAGTACGACTCTGTAAGTATGTATTGTGGGTAACTATTGTCATTTAGGTTTGGAAACGAGTGTCCGGTGGCGATAGTCATTTGCAACAGGGCTTGAACTTCGGGAGTTTGGCGGGGGGTTGCGGACTGTAGTAATTCATTGGGTGGGCATCTCAGCGTCTCATTGCGTTCATTGGTATCCAGTATGACCTACGTAATTGAACAACAAACTCCAGTAAACAAACCGAAAATCACGAGTACCTGTATACTGAAGCTAAACAAATTGGACCAAAGTGATAAGCACGGATACTCCGTGGCTATGCAAGAACAGAGAACACACTAACATGCGCCGGCTTCCTTGAAGAGAGACTTGATCCATGCGCTCTGTAATGAGAGATTCGGAGTGTAGCCAACGTACGGAGCAGGTTCTGGTATGATCAGTGAAAGCGAAGCGTAGATTGCCACCCAGACTCACCATATTTCATGCGATGAAAGATGCCGGCAATCTTCATTACGTAGTCGAATCCTTCAGCATCGACATGGCCTTTCTCGCGGAGCTCATCTGGATTTTCACGGGCTAATTTGAACGGGAGATAGCCACGCAAAATGGCAATCCAATGAGCAATCATGATATTGAAGGTGAACTCCCATTTCTTGATCTGATTGCTTACGACACTGCTTACGCCATCCTCCAGTGCCTGTTCATGTCAGTTGTGTACATAAGTCTTGATTTCCATACTTACAGTGCCGTTCTTAGACAGGATGTATCTAGAGGCTCCTCGATGTATATAGTCCATATTCCAGAAGACGACATACAAAGCCAAGAACAACTCGTACCATGGCTTGATCTTCGATTTGAACATGAGCTGGGAGAGCTGTTTGACAAACTGTCGTTCCAGTTTTTTCAAATACTTGAGAGCGGCAACATCCATTTGATGGTTGATAGCACCCGGAAGTGGTCGATCACGCGAGTTACGGTCATAGACTTCATAGCTGCTGCGACCCATTTTTGCATAGTCGTATTCTTGGATGCCCGGTACATTATTTGACCAGACAGTACCGTAGCCTTGAGACACGACGGAGAGACACTGGATACGCACAACAAGATCTAAGAGATTGTTGGGTCCAGTAGTCGACTTCTGACGTAGTCGCATCACTTCAGTGTAGGTGAGCATGGCAATCTCGTCGGACCGGACCTGGTCGAAGATCCATGCTTCAACCGTTGGCATCAGGCATTCGAAATATCTTTCAAAGTGCGGTACTAGACTTGCTGTGTCGTAAATGGCGTACGGAGGCTGTTCCACGACGTTAACTTCTCCTTCGGTGTTGCTCCACACAGATGAAGCAATGTCCAGAAGAGGCCTCTGCGGGTAGTATTGACAGTATGCAACATGCATGGGCTGCATTGATAATGGACCAAAGTTAGGGAGATTCCAGATGATCCACATATCCTCAAGATGGTTGTTTTGGGTCCAAGCGTAGGCTAGAAATTCTCCCTCTTCCTGGTTGGACCGTCCGTTGCCTACGATAGGTATAAGAATTAGAGGGGTATCGGTACAGCAAAGGCGCAGGTACTTACAATGGCGGACTATGATGGCATCTTCAAGGCGGTCTCTCGTGCATGGCAGTTTGAAAGACCGAGCATTGCCCTCAGTCTTGAGACATTTCTGGCAAGGTTTACCGCTGTCGCACTGTGACACGTCAGTCCGTCAGTCTCGAATATAGCTGGGAACTTATCGTACCCCAGACTTGTAAAATCGGCATCGCAGGCAAATAGCTTTGTCTTTGCGCATTTGGTGCGTCTTTTGCCGACTTGCTTCGTCCAAGGGTCCCTTGCGCTTAGAGACCTTCACCTTTTCCTGCCGCTCGACAAATGCGGCAGGCACTCGTGCGACGGTTCTCTTCGACGAAGCCCTCCGAGTGCCGCGCGAAGGGCCTAGTGCGCGCTGGGCCTGATTCGAAGAAGGTGGGAGATGCACCTGGCCGGAATTCTCAGGCTGCGATTCTATGGGTGGCCACTCAGAGTGGCCGGCCGGCAGCTCGTACACTGGCGACGTCGCATTGCTAGACGCTGAGTTCAGTATGTTCCATGCTGACCCCGTCATGTTGCCGTGATCAGGAAGCACCGTGTCGGTGAGTGAGCTACCCGTGTTACTTATCTGCTGTACCGGGCTTTCCTGTGGCACATCGGAATTTGCACTTGCTGGCCAGTTAACTGGGGCTTGGGAAGATGCATGCGGAGGGCTGATGTGCACACTAGGTTGCGGATAATTGAGTAGGCGTGCAACAGGGGCTGAACTGGTAGATTGTTGCGGGAATGGTGGGGCAGTTGGTGTAGCGGGAAGCTCCTGCTCGAATAGTTAGATAAACCTCGCCGACGGAGCATTCTGTCCGGTACTCACCGACGGCAGATGGTGTTCGTGACGGTCTCCATTCCGGTACACTTGCTCGGACTCGTTTAGAAGTGCTACGTGTGGTTCTTCAGATGCATCGTGGCGAGCGCAAACTCGTGACGCTTCACTCTGCGACACAGGCGTTCGTCCCTCAACATGGCCATAAGGTAGCGATCGCGCCGTGAAGCTCTCATCGCTCAGAGACTCACTCCATGGCTGGCCCGCCGGCGGACGAGGATAGCTTGCGGGCCAGGCCGGCTGGGCTTGAGGATGGTGATTGACGTAATCAGTGGGCCCGCTGGAGTCCAGGTAGTGTCCGCCAAAGGGGCGCGGGGTTGACTGGCTAAAGCGCTGGAGGAGGGCCGAAGGACCCGGCGCGCGCGAAAGGCCTTGAGAACTATGCCATGAAGTCGCTAGATTGGCGTACAGGTGTTCGTGGTTGCTTGGAAGAGCTTGGTAGTGCGAATGAGGGGTGGCAGCGCCGCGGTGGAACTGGGTGCTGGCCTTCATGGCTGACTATGTGCAACCTGACGACGGCGTTTGCCTCATCAGCTGGGTTATTAATCCCGAAGAATCGCTGAGCGTGGGCCCAGGGCCGCGAAGCTCGTCGGGGTGGGGTGTTGTTTGAGTCTCAGAGGGGAACGACTCGAGGACGCACAAGAGACGGTGCGTGAGACGAGCGCCCGGGAGACATGCAGGCTCTAGCTCCCGTGCCTCCACCGACTCGGTGCTGGCCCAAGCCATGGCTCTCACAGGGCTGCAGATGACCGTCAGCACTCCCCTTTCGGGCTGGTGTCGGTTTGCCGAAAGGCGCACGGCCACGACCATGCCGTGAACTCCCCCGCCGCCATCCACTCGCTACTTTTCGATTCAGCCGTGACCCTTTTGCAGCCTTCTCACCGCTCACGACCCCCAACATCATCCTTCATCAATTGTGCCTCACCCCACTTGCTATTCCCGCCGGCACCATGCAGCCTCTCTCCCGCCGCGCGGCCGTTTCCACCCTGCAGTTCGGTTGCATGGAACCTGATAGCGAGTGTTGCTTGTGCTTGACGGAATGTATCCGCGGCCCAATCGCCGTCTTGCAATGTGCTTTGCGTCCTTCCATAAGAAGTCGTGCTAAGGCAGAGAACCGGTTCCCTCTCTAATGACATGGTAGTACTGCGAGACTCCCCGGTGGCCAAGAGCCAGAGGTAGATCTGTGGGAGTGTGTGGTTCAGCACTAGTTGAACGGTACATATCATAACCGTGCTCGCTGCAGCATTTGTCCCCCCAGCGCAAGACGGCCTGAGCAAATCCCTCCGCCATTGACACATTGGCATCTGTGTTGTTGATTTCCCCTTGAGAACTGTTTGAATACTGCTTTTGACCGCGCCATGCCGCCAGTACCGTCTTTGGAAGGGTTACGTCTCGGTACCCTAGAAGACTTGCCACGAATAGCTACTGTCGCTGCAGCCGGCTTCTTTCATTCGCCAACCTTCCAGTTTCAACGAACTCAATATGCCGACTACCCCAACGATACTCTGTCGAGCTACTCGAAGGAATATCATGCAGCGATCCTAGACCCTGCCTGCGTTGTTCTTGTCGCGGAGCACGATCTCGAGGAGAGCGAGGGAGAGCTAGTCTACGAAGCCTTGCGAGGAGCGGCCGCTTACTGCCCTGGTGGTCCTAGTCCATCGAAGGCAAAGGCTCTCGCGGGAGTTATTAGTATCAACTTAAAACCAGGTTCTCCATATACAGGGCTGTTTCAGACTGCATGTAAGCTTGTCAGCACCATAGGTTTAAGCTTAGACAGGGGGAGTTGACCCAGCCAAGGCATTGTGGGTGCAACACCACGCGACGCACCCAACAATCAGAACCGCGATCTATGCAGGTCCGCAGTGCGTCATTACAACGAGACCACTGCACCAGCTAAAATCCGGTAGGTTTTCTCCGTAAATCTGAAACTGATGCTTATGAGGTTGCTCTCAGGTACCTTAGCGGCCAGATGCGGTTGAGCACTCTTGCAGTTCACCCGTATGCGAGCCCAAGAATTGCCCTCGTGATGTTGCTGACATGCTCAGGGCTTACTGGGGCCGTGGTATCGCGACGCGCCTTCTCAGCTTCTGTACGCGCCTCGCTGATATGGAGGGCGTGCCTGTGGTAAGATTAGATTTCATAGCTAGTGCCATTGGAGCCACAAATTTAGAAACTCATAGGGCATATCTGCTGTTCCAATGGGCGCCACACTAGCCGTAAAAGCCGGTTTCGAGGAACGTGAAGTTGTCCGAGTCAGTCCAAAGCGCCCGCGTAACGAATCGACCCGTCGTGGCGACCCTGGCATAAGAGACGTTGAGCTGTGGGTAGGGATTCGACGCCCCACGGGCTCCCCGGTATCAGTCGAAAGCGCCACGAGCATAGACTCGGAGCAGTGATCCCCTCAGCTGGGGTGATCGGTCAAGAGCTTGGACGCTCAAATACATGGGGTGGTGTCGGAAATTCGGCGGCGCGAGGTTGGAAGAGTGTTCGTCGGCGCGAGCTCCGGCGATGACACTCGCGCCTTCCGCCTAAGAAAGTCAACACAACCTTATTTTGACGACGACACCTAGGCGAGCTAGCGATGGATGCTGATCGCGGGTTTGCTTGTACTGTACACAAATTTGCTCGGAGTTTGGCCCTCGCGTGCTTGGGATCATATGCAAGTCGGAGTATTGGCAGGTGCCACGATCGGCTCTGCCCAGCGTCGGATGTTTGAAAACCTGCTTCTCCACCTCCATATGTCGGTAAATGTAATTTCAAATTGGCCCCTGCTGAGTGATCGCTGCTAGTATTTTGGTCTTCTTGGGTCCTCGCTCGAGTCATTCTTCTGCGTCTCCCCTCCCCCTTCCTTCCTTCGTGCATCAGCCTTTCTATTCTATGGCATGCGTCTTCATAGGAGGATGTATTACAACAAGATTTATTACTTGTGCACAGTAGCTTTTGCGCCTAGGGTACCGGGATGCCAAAGCCCGGTGTCAAGATTGTCTTCTTGTGGTCAACTTTAGCCTCAGCACGAAACCTGTCGATTGGGAAATAGTACCACCGAGTCCATTGTCTAACTCCTTTTCGTATTTACTGTTCCTTTGAGTAATCTTAGCAGGCGATGTATATCGATTGTGGCTTCAGCGCCTAAGTAAGCCCCCTTGTTTTAGCGTTCTTACATGCTTTCACCCCTTTGCACGCGAAGCACTCACATTTCTTCCCATTGCGTCCAGCTAAGCGGATCGATCTAGATATGGAGGACCCGTTATTACGCCATTCCCACGCAGTAATCGCTGTCTGGCTCTAACTTCAGCCCGTTGAATCCTTCTGATCCTTCCTCTGCATGCCGAGAGAATCTTCGGTTAACCCTAGCGTTCACATTCCCGTCTGACTAAACCTGGGCATACTATCGGGCCTTTTCGAGAATGTCGTATCCTTCGCCGACACAATGATGTACGTGCGCTAACGCTACCTCAAGACGACCGTGACAAATGTTGCAATAGTCTGTCGAGTACCCCTTGGCTAGATGCAAAGGCCAGGAGTGACGCATAATCCGCAGCTCATCACGGTTCTCAAAAGTTTTCGTAATGTCAATCATGCACTACAAGAAGAAATCCTTCCAACTGTCAATTTGAACCATCTTGACACATGTTTCGGCGGAATAAATTACCTGATAAACTTAGGCATGCGAGGCTTGAAAACTCTGCTTGGGATTATGCGGAACTTATGATTTGAATATTGCAAGATTACTGGAATGGTTTGGCAGATCAGCATTCTGCTGTAACATTGTAAAGAATCTAGGATACTCTAGTGATTCCCGTCCACAACTTAATTCACTTCCTCGACTTCTTCATCTTTCCACCATCAGTGCCATCACTCTTCCTCTTCTCTGCAACTCTTGCACTCTTCCGAGTTCCCTCAGCTTGCGGCCTCTCTTTCTTACCTCTAGTCCCGCCCTTGTTGCCTTTCCCTTCTAACTTCGCCTTCTTCGCACTTGTATTTGCCTTGGGCTTCTGGTTCTCCTTATCCTCCTCTTTGTTTAGAGCTTCCTTGCTAGTTTTCTTCTCTTCTGCCTTCTTCTTGTCCGTGGACTTTGGTTGAGGCGCGCCTTTCTCGGGCTCGTTCTTTGAGCCTGGAGCGTTCTCGTAGCCACCTCCACGCTTTTCATACTCTTTAGAGAGCTTAGCTGCCTAGGAAGGTACGAGTTAACCATTGACACGCAATATGCGACGAATGCGCAATCAACATACTTTCCACGCGCTCCATTGACCCTTTCCGCCACCGTCCTTGTTTGTCTCGTTTTTGACGTCCTCTTTCACCTTCTCCCTTAGTTTAGGATCGGTCGGCTTGCCTTTGCTAGACGGCATCGTTACTTCAATTCGTTACGCTGGTATATATATTCTCGGAAAAGCGCGAAATGGCGTTGGGGATAAGAACACGAATTAGGGGCCTATCCCGGCGCGTTATATGTACCAGAGAAAAGGGTCTATCATGCTCCGTCAAACGTGACATCATCGACCTCTAGCGTTCAGCTGGACACGTCGCGTTGTCACATGCACAAATTCATAGACAAAGAATGCGAAAGCGCAGATCGGGGAATTTCCGATCAATTCCAGATACGTCATTGACTTTTAGTAGATGCTTAATTCCACGACTCGGCAATGTATACCTTTCTTGTCCTTGCCATTTCCACTAGTGCACTAGTGACTCCTTCGTCCTCTTTCTGTGGATATGTTTGTGTCTCAGGATACTCATCACGGAAGTGTCTTGATAAAGAAATATATCGAGACACACTATAAGTATACATGTTCTTCATACTCCTAGGCTCAAGACTCCGCGGAGCGATCAAGAGAAGGAAGCTTTTTCGACTCAGCCAAATCAATATCATAATCGGTGTATATCTAATGAGCAAGGACTGCACTTCCCTTGAATGAATGATGCTCCCAGGTGCGAGAAGCATTGTTGAGGAGTCTTGCGCTGGAATTGCTTTTCATCAGTTCGACGTGTCCCAAACTGGCACAGCGCGGTCTTGATCTTTTCCATCTGTAATACATGCACAGTCTCTCATTTTCAGTAAAATCTAGCACTTATTGTGTATTGAACCTGACTTCTTACTTCAACCGACTGTTAAGGCTTTGAAGACTCTTGTAATTCACCTAGTATTTAAACTCTCTGATGCCTCATTCTTTGCTTAATGGGACTGACAGATATAGATTGCACTGAAACCCCATGACACCGGACGAACTGTTTGGATACTCACTGGCCTTGCCATCCGCATTGCGAAATCTCTCGGTGTTCATGAAAACGGTGCTCGTCTTAGTCTGACACGGTTCGAAACCGAGACGAGATGCCGGTTTTGGTCGTACTTAACCACCCTGAAAGCCACTGTGCCCGAGTATAACGCATTTCACTTTACCATAGTCAGCCGTGGTCGTTTCTTTCGGCTGCCGCAGAATATCGACGACGCCGATCTTTCCTCGAGATGAAGGAACCACCGACGGAAAGAGAGCAGTGGACTGAAACATCTTTTTCGATGGTGAATCTAGATCTTTGCCGCAGCCTAAGGTATCAAACAAGGAGCAATCGAAAGGGGGTCAAATATAGAGTACGGAGTGTACCAGTTCTCAACACTAGCTCCGGCTCGCTAATCTAGATAGCCCATATGTCGTGCTGCCGATGCGTTACTCCGGATATCCGTCGCGAAAGCACGTTTTATCCTAGTGCTGCAAGCATAGCTTGCGACGCCCATGGCTCCAAACTGTAGATACCGCCACCTTCCCCACTCCATGTTTACTACCGACATTACGTTTGAGACATTGGCATTCGATAACATTCTTGCATGGCAAGACTTATCAGGGTTGTTTGATATAGACTTAGAACTCGTATAACAGTATTTGGTCCTACGAGTTCGATTTGACTTGAATGTATGCTGCTCATACATGTTACAGCACCTACTGGCCAGCTATTCTCCAGGGCAATCCATTTCAATATCAGAGGGTTCGTCTGATCCATGGACGCTGCTTCGGCACATAACTCCCACTGGTCTTATCTTCGTCAAATTCTGAATCATCATCAATATCATCACCACGACCGCCTACGTCAGGCCTCTATCAGGATGATGGTAAATACTCGAGATGATTTCTCAGGCCATTCTCCGACTAGTGTCGTAAGGGCGAATGAGAACTATCTGGAGGATAGACCGGAATCGGAAGAAATTAGAACTAGCGGCATCTATGATACCGCGGGGTGAAGTACTCGCGAGTCCGAAATTGGGAGTTTGAGCGTATGGCGGAGGATCAACAGTCTGCTGGGATGTAAAGGAAGGGATGAAGAAGGCCTGCAAAACGCGGCTGAGGTATAGATATGGGCGTATAGATGAATGTGACAGGAGAATGGGTAATTAGTGGTTAGTGGGATGCCAATGTATGGATTTGCTTTCAGGCTCGATCATTAGCCATGTCTTACAATACTAACATTCTCCTATTCCTATGCATGATTATATCCTATCAAAGAGGGATGCACCCAGTGCCTTTGAGTATGCTTAATCCCACACACACACAATATCCATTTATTTGTTTAGCTCCTCGGCTCGCTTCCTGAGTTCCTCTTTGCTTGCAGGTTGGCCAATGTTCTCTGCCACGACTGGACCCTACTTCCATTAGCTTTCCACACCACCACGGCACTTTAGTCTGGCTTAGGTTACATACGGGATGTGCCTTGTGCGCCATGGCACCAAGGGAGCCGCCCGAAGTGACGCCAGTGTCACTCTGGTGATGTTCGTGCGTAGAAGCGGTGGAGTCAGAGGACTCTTTGGCCACCTGGTCGGTGATGTCTACAATTTCCAAATATTAGCACTCTAATTGATCAACAATATAGCGTATCGAGGTACTAAATGAGGATAGAAAGGACTATTAGGGTTATGAGAAAAAAAACTACATACTGCCAGTAGCGTGTTCCTCAGCTGGATGGACAGGCATATTGACTTGCGTTGGTCTTAGAAAGACGATTCTGGAGTGGTCTAGTTGTAGCTGCTCAAGCTCGTCTGTAGGTGTCACTTCTTTTGATTCTTTGCCGATATGCTGGGAAAAGTCGGCTTTTGTTGCGTAGTACTCGTTGATAGCGTCGAGGATGGAGGAGTTGCCTGACACGGATGTACCGGACATCTTATATAGGCTGCTGCAACGGAGCCTCACGCCTGCTAAGTAACGACGTCGCCGGTGACGTATGTAGGAAAGTAGAAGTGTGGGTGGAGATTTGCGCCAAGCGCCAATCATATGGGGGGGCGGGGCAAAGGTGTCACGTGGAAATAATTTCAAGGAGAATGCTATGAGGTATTAGGAACGCGAGCAAGCACTTCTCTTAATTTGTACATATTGATATATGGCTTCTCTGTTTCGCTCGCTCGATAGTTAGTCCTATTATTCTTGACATGACGCGGATCAAAATTTATCTTTGTCGCAGTTTTATAATGTTAGGTCCCAAGGTAGAAGATATGAGAAACACCTAATAAAAACCTCTGGTGTCATCTGTATAATCTCTTTCCAACTCAAAGCTATTAGATCCCATACACTATTAGATCCCATACACTATTAGATCCCATACAATATTAGATCCCATACAATATTAGATCCCATACAATATTAGATCCCATACAATATTAGATCCCATACACTATTGAGAAAAAAGAATCCAATCTCCTTTATCAACTACTTCTTCCTGCCTACAGGCTTAGCGAAGCATTGCCAGAAGAGCTTAAAATGATGCAAGCTTCGCCCTGGAGATTTTTTAGAAGACTCGATTGTGTTCGTTCCATAAGCCGACGGAGGCGACTGTTGACATAGGGACTTTTGGCTATGAGGTGCAGGTAGCCCATGAGGTCCTTCTCCCGGGGGAAGACAACAATCACTTTGTAGCACTGCCACATCTTCGGAAGCTTCGTTCCCAATCGTATAGCCACCTGTTCCTTCTTTCGAAAGACTAATATTACGAGCCCAGCCAACACTACCGGACACTTCGATGTCTTCGTCGCGATGCTTAGCGCATCTGCGCGGTGTGATTCGCCCCTGCGACTCATAGAAGAATTGAGATACTTCAAATTCATGAGCATCTCCGGGAGCAACGCAAGCCCATTTGACCGTGGAAGAATCCAGCTGTGGCCGGCACATATTGCACCAATAGAATCCCGGAAATTTGTTGGATCTCTTTGCGCTAGTAAGACGGACAATCTTGCCACATAGCTTGTTGGAGCAACAAACGGTATTGGCCAGACTAGGCCAATTCTCTCTAAAATAGTAGCGCCCGGACCTAATCATCTGGGCATTGCTCTTTAACCCTAGCTTGGTGCAGATGCTGTTACAAGCATGCGTAGCGAAGAAGAACTTAAAGCCTTCCTTATTAAGGTTGGTCTCGGCGAGTCTGAATCTGTTGGTATCAAGTGTATGAACAGCAGGATCGGTAAGAACGTTATTGACCCCTTGCAGGTCACTGACGAGGAAACGTCCACCAGAGCGCTCAAATGTAAAGTGCGAGAAGGCCTGGGCTGCCAAATTAAACGGATCATTCGGGTTATCTTCATTCACATAACCCGAGTTAGAATTGTACTTGGTATAAGTACCGTCGATGAAGGGCTCAAGGGACATGCATTCATCGCCCGAGTCGCCCAAGGAGAATCCCAACTTGCTCTTATTGCTCCTCTTGCCTTTCAAGCACGTCGTTACGATAAAGTCAAGCGAATGCACCTCACCGACCAACGCGTTGAACTCCAATGCAAATGCCTTACAAAGCGCCTGGCTCCGCATATCTTCTGCGAAATGAGCAAGCCGCTTCCCTTCTCGCTTGAATGCTTTGACAACAAAACGGTTGGTAGAGGCAGCAGTACAAGCGTACGTTGTCACGCGCATAGCTCCCTGGGCAAAAGGACGAGATCGCTTTCGAATAATGAGCTCCGTAGCGCTCATCCTGATGTTGTCATCATGAGCCATCATGGTGTCGAGCGTGCCAGAACCATGCACCACTACATCAGATGAGAAACCCTGAAGTATTAGCGTCTCATTAAACCAGCTAGGTTTGTCCCACTGTGGATGGCCTTTATCTAGGCGTTTGACGTCGTCGTTATTGTCGTCATACTCGGCTATAGACAAGAGATTCATGTCGAGCTTCTTAGGAGCTATAGTATTTACCGACATTCGGACAGCGGTACGAGACACTGAAGATGTGACCAGCTTAACAACCATATACCGGAGGGCATCGAAAGAAGTGCCGAGTTCCGCCTCCTCAAACAAAAGACCTTTGCCGCTACGTTTAGATGCTTTGCCTCGATAGCTACTACTGAGACGAGTAGACAGAATACGCGCTTGGCCATGATATTTGTTGGCTAAATGCAACTTGCAATCAGCGAAAGCCGCAGAATATGCCTCGAAAAAGGCGAAGGCCATACGATCCGTGGTTCCATTGATCCGAAGGAGAGCGTAGTTGATCTTGAGCTCGAGCATTTGTCGAAGTAGAGGTACGTGTGAGAGATGATGCGGTTCACTACCAGGCTCAGAATAGTCATCAATCGAGGTCAAATCGTTCAATAGGCGACCGTGTGGTGGTGCGTCGGCAATGTGGATGATGCACCGAGTCTGATGTTTCCAAGAGGCGTTGAGAGCTTTTAGTAACCCCCCAAGCACATCTTCCGGCTGGTCGCCGCCTCCCTTGGCTCTAAGCCCGCTCACAAAGGCACGCACTCGATCCGCAGACTGTGTGAAGTCGAGAAATTCGATATTAGGTTTATCTTTGTGATCTTTGTATCCCACCACAGCCATTCGCACTTCGGCTTCGTCAAGAAACGTATTTCTGATATCGTTTATGATACTCTTGACTTGTTTCTTGGCGGCATTGATGTGTTCTGACATCGAGTATGTCGTATCCATGAGAAACAATAGGTCAGTAGAGCAGGCGTTTTTGAATAATCCTGTTGTAGAGCGTCGCTTTGTTTCAGCCACTGCCATACGCGTGTCACTCTTTAACTCGGATATTCGACGCTCAGCTTCAGCAGCAGATACTCTAGATGTATCTCCCTCACACTTGGTGTGGTTTGCCAAAGAGTCTCCATCCTGTGTAATATGTGTGCCGTAATTGCTAGCCAAGGTGGCGGTGGTCGAAGAGGCTGACCAAGGTGAATGGGTGGTCGGTGAGCGTGTTATAGCATCTTCCATTGTCTGAGTACGCTCTTGAGTACAGACCACAGAGTTTGAAGGCGGAACTAGAAGTGAAGATGCCACGGGATGTATGAGTGGAGATTTGCGAGCACGTCGTGTGGTAGGTAACTTCGTCGTATATAAGTACAACAAACAAGACTGAGGGGAAGATAGATGCAACGGCAGCCACGGATACTCAAGGCTATATGGCTGTGATCTAAAACAGGCTCTCCGCACCGATATCTTGTCCGAGAGCGCTTGTGCTCAGTGGTCACCTCTTCTAGCTGGTTCGCCTTTCAGTCTGCCTCGGATACCGGTGTGGCCACCGGCCCTGACCCTGACCCTCGTATTGGATGAACCTGCATAAAATTCAGCCTGAAATATTTCTATCGATTTAATTGTTTGTCTTGAATCCAGACTAGAACTAACTTAGAAGGCTGTTGCCAGCGAAGGCGCACCAAGCCAATCTAACCTTTCCTTCGGAACCCTCTCAAGCTTCAGAGATATGTTGATCATTCCATCCATATGGAACGTAGCTCACGGTAAAGCATTGCGAGTGTAGATCATCGTATTAACATTGATAGCGTATGCAGAATACGTTTTGGGTGGGACGAGAAGCCCTACTCGGGTTCGGGGCTGTGCTCTTATTCCGTCAAGGCTGTGCTGTCAAAAGGCAGAGTTTGACAAAATTCATAGGTATCACGTGTGTGATCATTGAACAATTCAAAGTGAACTTTAGTAGCTTTGTCGAGAGCAACGGGATTCCATATATAACCTTCCAAGAATCACGTTGGTGAATGTTGTGACTAATCAACGACATGACGAAGAGTGTCGTTTACGTGCAAGATTCCTTCCTTGCCTAGACGTATATGCAAATATTAGAACTAGGAAATATAGCCGCTGACCCTCAGTCTTGTTGTGTTTCTTCTACTGATATCTTCGTCTTATTCGCGTTTGTAACTTCATATTTGGTAATCTCATATGCTAGCGTTCTCCTGTACAGCTTCACAATGAGGTTGAAAATCACGCCTCCAACTCCCCATATATAGTACGAGCAAATGTGCTTATAACCTCGAATATGAGTCAGATAGCTTGTGGCTGGTGTATGACAGTCAAAAGGAAAAGTCAATGCGATTGCAGCATACAAAAGTGAAGATAAGACTATGATTTGCGAGTCTGGAGGATAAGTTTTCTTGTCCAGACGCTACTTGAATTTGCAATACATCATAAGTACAGTTCATACCAGGCTATGAATTAATTTTTATGCATATAAGTCGAATTACTAGCTATTTAACAGTTCGAAAAGATGAAGGGCGTAGGAAGGAAATGAGATTGGGCTGTGAAATGGCTAGTCCAGATTTGGTTAGTTTGGAACCAGCATCCAGACCTGTAGGTAAGCAGGAACTCTTCTTGAATCCATCATCCTATATTCTGCTCTATTGTGTAGCAGTCCAGTATATGTCTTTCCAATTGAAATGTTCAAATATGGAGTAGGATGTGCTGGAGAGGAGTGGGGGGAACCAAGTGAGTAGTATTAACAGTTCCGGAGTTGGGGCCGAGACTCTGGACGACCTGCTGCACAAGCTCACGCAAATACAAGGAGTGGAAGCTCCTAAATTTTGCCACCTAACTTGATCTAAAGCAGTAATACCTACAATATTCGTCAAGATTGGTCCAGATCCGGCCTGGCGCGACCACAATCCCAATTCCAAGCAGCCACCCTTGGCGGCGGCACAAATCGCACCAACAGCATCATTTGTGCTAAACCCAGTTCAGTTTTCAGACCCCAATTCATCCTGGGCACAGACTCTATTACTCAAGCCTTGGCTTCTTTGCTTCTTGAAGGCGAGGCACGTCCGTGTCAAGGCTGAGCAGGGATTCTCTCTCGGCTCTTACCGTCTCTCCTGGCAACCCTCCCTAAGTACTCTGTTGACTCGTCTTCTTCGAAGGGAGAGTATATTCGTTCAAATTTGATACAAACATCGATCTGATCCTCATGTCTTTGTTTGCGTTACACCCCGAACGTGTGATGCTCTCGCCAATGTTGTTGCTATTTCCGCTCCTCGCTAACGGCTGGCATAGTGGCTTGCAGACAACGCCAGAACATGCAGAGGCTGCTGCCACATTACACTTGCTCGATGGCGAGATCCTGAACACGCAAGCAGTCGCATCAGCCGCACAAAGTACTATTAAGGATATGCCCGCCAATCTACAGCCCAGAGTTGCCAGCCCTTTCGTGTATTTTCAGCCTTCTTGTGATTGCATGATATACGACCATAATGTTTATTCTAATCATCTTTTATCTATTCACGTTCATTTTGTTGTCGTATGCTCAGCAAAAAGATCCCCTGAAAGATTTTTGCCGTCTACATAGTCATCAAACGACAGTCGTTGATCGGAAGCTATACATCGATGGCGGGCTCGTGAATTGGGCGCCCCTCTCAGCACAATCAATCAACTACACAAGTGTGTTACATGTTCACAGAATGTGTAGCTATGCTGAGTTATTGCAGGTACTTGGCTCAGGAACGGTGATCTCGATGTAGACAATCAGGGCTTCCCGCAAGAGTCCGTTCTTAACAAGAATGATTCTATACCATCTGTTCGCGGTGGAGTACTTTGGTCCGACGCAACCAACAAGATCATATATCTATACGGTGGCGAATATGGAAATGACAAGCCCGAGGACTTTAGGTTGTGGTACTACGACATCATATACAAAACTTGGAATATGTCTAGTGTCAGCACTACGGATATACGTCGATCTTCATGGGGTAAGTACGAGGTTCTGAATTCTCGAATAGACTCACTGCTAACCTTGGAAGGCGCCGGCGTCGCTGTTCAGGACGTAGGTAGAGGCTACTATTATGGCGGTTGGTTGACGAATTCTTCCGTTCCAGGATACAACTCGCGTACACCCCTGACAAACATGCTTGTATATGATATGATTGGAAACACGTTCAGGAATCAATCAGGACCAGATGACACTCCTCGGGCGGAAGGAGTAATGGTATACCTGCCTGTTGGTGACGGTGGATTTCTCGTCTATTTTGGTGGTATCCAGTTCCCATACGGAAATGATACAGCGGCAGCAGTAAGTCCAACATACAAGCTACATTCTCTAAAATACTGATGTACTTAGCTACCAATGACCGTATGTTCAAGATCAAAACGATGGAAAATCAAATCTCATGTTATGCACAGGAAATACATCTTTATGATATTGCTAACAATCAGTGGTACAAGCAGACCGCAGGCGGCGACGCTACACCTGACAATCGACGAAGGTTTTGTGCCGGGGCCGCATGGGCAGATGATCGATCATCCTACAACATGTACGTAGCATTAGCATCTACAACCAACGTTTGCTCATCTATTTCCAGTTATCTCTATGGAGGTGCTTCAGTGGGTGAGGGTGTGGGTTACGGGGACGTCTGGATATTGAGTATTCCATCTTTTAAATGGATAAAGGTGAGTTGTAGACGCTGAAAGCTCTACCAAATGAGGAACTCATCATTTATAGTTTTGGCCAGCTCCCGAGGATGGCGTTAGCGACACGTTCCCCCACCACTCGCTTACATGCGATGTCATTGCCAACTCGCAAATGATTATCATGGGCGGCACCTTTCCGAATTCTACGGATAATTGCGATGTACCCGCCATATATGGCCAACACGGTCTTGATCTTGGGAAAGCCAACGCTAAGGGAGCGAAGTGGGCCCTGTTTGATCCCAAAATGGTAAGTATGTTTGCAATGTGCGCATAAGAGCAGTGTATACACTATAGGTTTTCAGTGCATCATCTGGACAGGCCGTGTATTACAGTGCTAATTCGTGGTAACCTCTAGGCTCAGTATAAAGTTCCGAAGGAGATCGCCACTGTGATAGGGGGCGAACCAACCGGCGGCGCTACAGTGCTTGCTCCATCGAGTTGGGCACACAGAGACCTCTCAGTCGAGTTTCAGCGCGCATATACCCCAACCACGAGAACAGCCACCAGATACATCCCCCCAACGTCGACTGCAGCTCCCACTCCCACATCGACCCCACCCCCCTCGAAGAGTAATAGAAAAAAGATCATAATCGGCGCCGCCGTTGGAGGAGGTGTTGGAGCTGTAATAATTGCTGCTGTTATTGGCGTCTGCTGCTGTCTCAAACGTGGAAGGAAGAAGGAAGATGCCCCTCAGCGTCCGCCATCAGAGCTTCCCTCACAATCTATGTCGAATATCAGTCAACTGCGAGGGGCGACGCTGCAAGACTCACCAAGCATAGCACAATACCCGTACACGCCTCAGGGCTCGCCACCGCCGCCTTCAGACCGTGAATGGTCGCAGTATGGTCACCTCACACCAGACACTCCACACTTCTCAGGCCAGTATCCATTTACCAAGGACGGTGCAGTCTCGCCGCATCGACGGCACCGGAGCGACAACTCCTACAACAACTCTATACACTCATCACCAGCAGCATACTATGGGGAACCACCTCGCTCCCCTGCTTTAGTGGCACAGGAACTGCCTAGTGTGAGAAGCCCGCTTGGGGTTCATTCACAGCCACAGCAACAACCTCAGGCCATGAACATCACAGGAGTAGATCCATATTTTGCACAGCATCCACCAAGAGGCGCTGATTTGCCGGGATCACCGCAGAGATGAGAAATCACTGCGTGTTACGGAGCCGCGTATCGGACTGACAGGGGTCTACTAAGAAGGATCGACGGGGTACACGGGAATAGTATGTAGCATTGAGAACGTAATTGTGTGAGGGGTAATACTTGATTTCCAAGCGTTGGTAATTAATAATCTCATTCGAATTTGGTCGTTTAGGGTGGAACCTCCTTCTGATCGAAATCCCAGCACCTTCCGCGCCCTTTGAGTCCAACTTTGTTCACGACATCGACCAACCTCTCCGCCACCCATTCCTTCTCGAATAACTTCTCCTTCTTCACGTTCCCCCAAAACTCTTTGCTGAATTCTGTCCGCACCGTACCTGGATGGAGCGCAACCGCCATGGCATGATCACCAGATACAATTTGCAGGTGATTATCGAAGGTCTTTACCAATTGATTGACTCCTGCCTTTGAGGCTCGATAGCTGTACCAGCCGCCTAGCCGGTTGTCGGAGATGCTGCCTACGCGAGCAGACATGACCGCTGTCGTGGAGATTGACGGCAAGCCTTGCATATCATCGTCACCTGCATCGATGCTCGAGCTTTTCTTTGGAAGGAAGGGAGCAAAGTGTTTGAGCATTAGCATTGGTCCGAGGGTGTTTGTGCGGAAGGTGAGCAACGCATCATCTGCATTGATTTGAGAAGGTGACTTTTCCGGGAACAAGATGCCTGGGATCATAAAAGCGAGTTGGAGTTGATGATGCTTTGTAGGGAACTTTTCCTTGCAGGCTGCGGCGGCATTGGCGATTGTTGTTTCGTCTGGAATGAATCAGCGAAAAAAAGATTTCACCATGGCCTCTAATGGATTGATGTACCCAAGACATCCAATTCTAATACCGTAAGTCTACGTTCTGACACATGAAGACCTTCCAGTAGCTGGCTTTTCGTTTTCTCCAAGTCTTTCCGCGCAGTTACTACGACAGGGGCTTTCGTCGTCTGTAGTACTTGTCTTGCTAAGGCGAAGCCAATGCCTCTTGACGACGGAGAGATGAGAGACCAGGGTGGCATTGTGTAGCTGGTAGCATTGGCTCAATCGAACATGCATGCATGGTAAAGGACTTCTTGAAAGTACCTCGCGCATGTGACGTGTGGACGCGCTTTGAATCCGATCGATGATGACACTTGCTCTACGAATCGGCTAGTCCGAGATGAGGTTAGCCCACTCTCTGTTACCATTCATCTCTTCGCTCGTTCTCGACGCGTTAAGCAATGCGTATGTTGGCTTCATCACCTTTTTCTTTCTATTACATTCGATGTACCTGTATTCATCATTTTATCTCCGAAGCATCTTGTCCGGCTAGCAACGCTTCCGTCCGCCATTACAAATGGCACCAATTGCTCTCCATTTATTAGCTTTTTACAGCAATAGACCTCCCTGCCATCTAGTAAATGTCGGAGACTGTAGTCGCCGTGCACCGCTCGAACTTACACAAACTTGGTTATGTGTAGGCATAGGATGCGCTAACCTCTGCTCGTATGGAGTTATCACATAAGTCCGAGCCATATTGGGAAAATGGTAGAACTAGTTGAGGGAATGCTGCCAAAGAGATGTGAGAGAGTATCGTGGATGAATAATATTCGGTCCCGAAGTGTAACCTGGGATGTGCGCTCGGCCTAGCAAAGAAATAACTTGAATTTTGATGCATATAAATTGGGGTGCACACGAGCGGAAGACAACATTCAGTATCCATCCAACTGAAGTCTTCTCTCGCGTACATCATACATCATGGTTATACTCGTGCGAGCTCTGTCGTGTCTCACACTTCTTTCTGTGGTATTTGCATCGCCCTCAAGCCTTTCCACGAAAGAATTGTCTGCGCCTATTCCTCCCAGTCAAGACCCTTTCTACACAGCACCACCGAACTTCGAATCCCACAAGCCAGGAGAAATCCTCCGTCTCCGCAATGCACCAGGGAATCTTTCGTCCATAACGGGCAACTGCTCCGCTGCATATCACATTGTGTACCGCACAACAGATGCTCGCTACAGACCCTCGTGGGCCGTCACCACACTATACATCCCAAAGACGACCTCGGGGAAAGCTCTACTTTCATACCAATATCCTTACAATAGCCCCAATGTTGACAATAGCCCGAGCTATGCTTTCTACTTCTCAACGCAGCCGGACGTCGGGACTGCACTTGGATTGGGCTGGTTCGTGAATGTTCCGGATCACGAGGGTCCATTCGCCGCAGATGGAGCGAACGTCGGACAAGGCCATGCGACTATCGACTCAGTGCGCGCAGCTCTGTCTACAAAATACGGGCTCCACAAAGACGCGCGGTACGCCATGTGGGGATACTCAGGCGGTGCTCTAGCAAGCGAGTGGGCGGCCGAGCTGCAGGTGCAATACGCGCCTGAGCTCAACTTCGCCGGCATGGCAATAGGCGGTACACCCCAGAACATCACTTCGGTATGGGAAGAAGCCAGCGGCACGGCTTTCGCGGGCATGGTCCCTCTTTCTTCCATCGGCGTCACCAAGCCAGAGCTTTATCCCGAGGCGCGGGAATACCTCCTCAGTCAATTGAAGCCAGACAAGAGATCGATTTACATGAGTGCGGAAGGCATGAGCGCTCCCGAGTCTTTTGCCGCGTTTGCTAATCAGTCCATCTGGGACACGTACTTTGTCAATGGAATCGCAGTTCTGAATGCACCGGTTTTGCGGAAAGTGTTCGATAGCAACTTCTACATGGGGTATCATGGCGTGCCTCAGATGCCCGTGTTTATGTATCACGCTGTACACGATCAGCTCGCGCTGCTGAAGCATGCAGAGGACTTGATGGAAAGGTATTGTGGAGTTCATGTGAATATTCTGATGGAGCGAAACTCGGTTGGGGAACATGTGAGCGAATTGACTATTGGGGCTGCGAGGGCCATTGAGTGGTTGCAGAGCGTGCTTAATGGATCGTACGAGGCTAGCGGATGTACTGTAAAGGATGTGACAGTAGGCGGCGTATAATGGCGCCAATACCACACGGGTGGTATCTTGTTGTGAGAATGAAGGCCAATATAGTAACCTCATTCCCACGTTTTTGTTCGTTCAAATGCGTTCATATCATGACGGAAATTCTGTGAGAATGACTAGTACGTATAGTTGACTCAAATTGGCGAGACGTTGACCTCAAGTCTATTATGGGCCGATATGCTTATACGCTGCTATTTGAGGTCGTGATTACACTCTACACTCTCTATGTTCATATAAAGGTTCTTCTGATTCTACCCCGATCAATCTCATTTTCATTCCTTCCCTCATACTCATGGTCAGGAACTGTGGCAGACATCCTCGGGTACGGAACTCCCCAAAGATCGAATATCGCATCGGTAACCTCGTATTCCCAATCAATCCAGCTACCATTTGCTTTCACCAGCATATCCACTCTCACTAGCAGATTCCAGCAGTAGGAAATGTATTTCTTCAGCTCGTCTGCATTCTCAGGATGTAGGGGATCTTGCGGTACTGGGACACGCCTTTTCGCTGTGTATTCGGCATTGTCAAGAATTTGGAGAGCAAGCTCTGTCGGAACTCGGGTCTTGAGAAGAGAAAGGGTGGTGGAGACGTCGGAGGCTGTGGGAACATGCCAGGAGCGATATCTTGCATCGAGTAGCTGCGATGGCGGACCCATCCCCACTTTGTCTCGCGCTAACTTACTCCAGTTCGGAGTTCTGATCATGCCACTTTCGATGCCGAAAAATTCGCGATGAGGAAGTGAGCTGACTTCGTAGTTATTGTTCCAGCGTGTCCATGTGCAGAGGATCAATGTCTTTTGATAGCAGTTTGTATTGCGGTAATCGAACATTTTCGTGGTGTACGACAGCCCGTACTTTTCCTTCATCTCGTTCAGCTTGTGAGCGCGACTTGCTGGATCATACAGCTCGGGCTTGACAAAGAACATGTTCAGGCAAAGATACGCCATCAGCGCGCAGTTCTTGATATCTGACCACCCAAATTCATCGCTGCTCTCTTGGGGGAAGGTCCACATGGTCGGAAGCTTGACTTTTGGATGCGAAGCCAGTCTTAGCAGAGGCTCCATCTCGCCATACAATATGAGCGTCTTGAGGAGTTCGACGCATTCATGTGCACCGCTCCTAGGCCATCGTTGTCGACTTTCCGCAATGCTATCAATCCAATATGAGATCTTTAGTTCTTCTTCTGCTAAGTGCAGGCTCTTTTTGGCGTTGTAGCCGGTCGGTAACACCGGGGTCTTGTACCATTTGACCGTCTTTGCGATACGCTCGACAACGTTGTCAGGTATGAATATCTCGTCATGTTCTGGCGGTATGAGTTCCTCAGGGTACTTTTTACGCTCTTGAGCCGAGAAGTCCTCCATCAAGTTGGCAAAAACGCGGGCAAAGTGTTGCAGCTGATTGCCTTGGCCACGCTTGAAACACGGATAGAGATTTGTGCGGCCATGATACTTTTGGTTGCTGTATACAAATTTGAAGTTGTCGGCGAGGGTCTGCCAGGGCAGGACGTGTGACTGATGAGCCATGCCAGTCTTGCGTATCTGTGTGCGTGTTGAGACGGCGTAGATTCTATTGGTATGAGCTTGGCGCAGGCAATTTGACTGTCCGCTTGCCCGTCCACTTAGCAGTCCACACTTCGGCGACTCTCGACTTTGTAAGGAGACAGCACTTGATCTCGTCCCCACCTGCTCTTGTTCGATTGCATTATCTGTGAAGATATCCGCAGCGGTAGCATCTTCTATGTCATCTCTTCCCGTCTAGCTATGGAAGATTAGCGAGGCCATTGGCAGCTGTTGTCTATGATGACGCATTGTTCGTTTTCGCGTTGAGGTCTATTGTAGTGAGGACGATCTGTGCAAGTCATAACAGCTGCTCGTGAGACATAAGCGATGTTGCATGCGACACAGGAATAGCCTCACAAGCTAACCGCAACTTGGCGAGACTGATCAGACAACATTTCTGCGCCCTGATCCACAGACAAATGAGGATATCTTTTCACAAAGGCAAGCACAAAGGCAACGCGAACAGATTCTCATCAACGCACCTCTCACCTTGCGGCCCCAACTTCACCTAAATTTCCAGCAGGCACTCAGCTGGTCCTAGCATATCACGTGAACTCCTAGCGCCTTGGCGTCCTCAGGACTATATAAGCCCGCCGTCCCCCGTCCCCCCTTCTCGTCCGCTATCTAAGTGCTCGGGCTTTACGCTTACCAGTGAAGATTCGTCTGAGGTAGCGTTTTTGCTAGTTGAAAACTACAACTATGACCGCTTCTGTTGGTCTTCGGATCGGCAGGGAATTTTTGACACAAAACCTGCGAGTTTTTACGCTGGCTTTTCGTTGATCGTCGCAGCGTGGCTGCGCGGTTGAAGAAGAGTATTGCCGTGGTCTCTGGACTCGAGCTGCCGTATCTGCAACTTCCTGCCTGTCGCGCAGATTGTATTGGACCCGACGCAAGTCGTGAAGCCGCGCTGTTGGTGTTGTTTACGAGTGTATCAGGGTCGTCGCGATGCCGAAAAATTTCTGACGCGCTTCCAAGACCAGGCTGGCCAACTCACGCAGATGTTCCGTTCAAACTTCGACGCCTACACCAGTACCTATCCCTTCGCATGTCTCTCACTCGCTTTGGATACATTATCTTCGAGCCGACTCGATTAGCTGGTTTGTTTATCCTACACCCGCGCTTGCCTCTCCTCGACTGTAGCTTCATTTGCTTCGCTGAATGACATTCTTTCTACCACCCTTGCGCCTCAACCAGCAATTCCTCTCTCCCACTCTCCTAAACTCGAACACTTGTCGTATCAACACTAGATCGCGTCTCTGCCAGCCTGCAGGCACCCAAACACGTGACGCCGCTGCCTACACCTTCATCACGTGCCAGGCACCCGCCGCCCACCCTATATAAACCCCTCCCCTCCCCGTCCCCAGTTTCGCTCTCCATCCGAGTGCAAGGGCAGCAGCTGTAGCAGTGAAGACGTTGTCTGAGCTCAGCTTTTTGCTAGATGAAAACTACATCTGACCAGCTTCCGCCGGCTATAGGTCGACGGGGAATTTTTTGACAAAATCATGGCTTGCGATGGTGCGCTTCATTGAGTTCTTTTTCGCAGCTGGGCTGTGGGGCTTGAGGAAGGAGCAAAAGGTCGGTTGTAAGAAAGCTTGAGTTTGGGATCATGTCATGGATTCATGGCTATGTACGAGGTCTGTTTCTTCGAGGTCGGATATCAAGTATCTTAATTGTTCGCCGTCTTGTCATTGTAATAATGAATGGTCTGATCCGCACATCCACTTGGAGTCTGATACCCATAATTGCCCAGGTTGATATACATTTGCTGTCCCGTACACACAAACCATGCCGACGGATTCGGTCTCGTCAGTCCCGCGACAGACCACTGCAAATCATCACCTCCAAATTTGAACGTGCCATATGTGTTCTTCGTCTCGGAGAAGCTCACCGCCAAGCTCATGTTGTTGATGCTGCGCGTCTCGGAGACGGTTGCGTAGAGCAGTTTCTCCGGCTTTTCGCCTGGGCCGCTGACGAGTTGTACGAGCTGGCCGTCGACGACTTGGAGTTGGCCGGCTGTTGTGTAGTCGCCTAGAAGTGCGGCGCCAGTCGAGTATAAAGGCTTTGTCTGCATGTATTTGTGGTAGTTGGGAGATGCCACAGCTCGGATCCAGTAATAGCCTGTCTGAAGCGTTTTGCCGGGGCCAGTGCCAGCGGGAGTGCCTGTGGTAGTGGGAGAGCCAGGCAGGGCGGAGGAATAATTTGGATTCTCGGGTGCTGGAGCTGGATCGACAGGCACACCACCCGGCTGACATTGGCTATAGTAGTCACTTATAATTGTTAGGAGAAGTGGGAGGAAGCGGATGAGTGTGACTACTTGATTTTGACACAGCTAGAGCCCGTAGCACAGGCAGAATCTCCTGCCCAGCTTGTCCCGCCGCCTGTCTGTATTAACTTTCAATACTATATGTAGAGTTCCATGAACACATACATTGCTGCCAGTCCTTTATTACTGCCGATGCAGAGCCTACAAGAATAGCTAGGACAGTTGTAGACAAGTGATGCATTTTGTGAGCGTTACTCGAAGACGTTGGTAGCTGAATTGAACTGAAGGTCGAAATGAAAAGAATACAGCCGTTTATAATGATTGCCCCTGATCTAGACTTATGGTCCCTTCCCCAATTTATTACCCCAGAACATTCCGACACTTCTAGCGCAGTGCGCATGTGACGTCGTAAATTTAGTGTTGGCAATGTATATAAACCGTCGGTCCGTGGCAACCGGTAGAAACTGGGTAGATTAATGACCAGGAAGGGAAGCGAGTATAGGAGAGCAGCCAATCGCCACACTGCAAACCAGCATGTCGAGCTTGTCTAGAACAAGCAACATGGCGGAAAGTTGGGTGATCGAGTTCGAAGCTAGGTATAGAGGCTAACGATGTGGATTGCGGGATCTGTCGCACCGAGATTGTGAGCACATGTTATCCCCGGTTGTTGGCGACCTCGAATGCGAGTTTGCTTTCACACGGTGCGATAGTCGGCGTAGTGGTGAATCGCTAACAAGAAAATGTAGGCTCGGAGGCCTTCGTCGGGTATAGTACTGCTGTGACCGTTAGAAGCTCCGTAGCATTAGATTCTAAGACCTATCCTCGCACAAAGGTACTCACCCATATAGACAATGCGATCATGAATGCTGATCCAAATCGCTATCCCATGCATCTAAAATTCAAAACCTCCTCTCCGCGACCCCATCTACTCTCCATTCCCAACCGGCTCCGGCCTCGCCGAAAAAACAACCTTATACTTCACCACATCAACAACCTCCAGCTCTTCACTCACCCCAGTCCTCTCCATCCCTCCCATGACCGCATCTCCATCCCCGTCTCTCTTCCTCACAACTGCAAACGGCTTCCCCAACTTCTTCACCTCCCCGGTCATCCGCTGATTTTTACCCACGTACATATACACCCTCTTCATCCACTTCGTGTCGCCTTCTCCATTTAGGTCTGGATTGTATAGTGGGAAGACAAATTTCCCGACTTGGGTGGAGGATGAGTCGGAAGTTGGAGGTGGGAAGTGGATCGTTCCTTGGAGCTCGACGATCGCGAGGCCGGAGGGGGTGTGGAAGAGAGGCGGGAGAGGGTTCGAGGTGGACTGTGGAACGTTGAGGGGCCGGGGGTGAACGGGGATTGTTGGCATGGCGGTCTATACGTCTGGGTCCCATCAATGGAAAAGAATACTCAATTGGAGCATATCAAACGGTTGCAATTGAGAATGCGCGATGATGCGGAGAGGCGCTTCACCCACTAGTGGGGCACGCGACGCGTTTTGGCGTGTCCGTGCGTCGCGGGGCGTCTTCCCTCCGAAGCTCTGTGTGCAGGAAATCTACTGGTAGTGATGAGATGAAATATTTCAGTGGCAACTTTTCTCCTTAGAAAATTCTGTGATTTTGTTGAAGTCTATCGATTATAAGGTTTTAATAGTCCCATGAAATGACGGTCATCTATGCCCGCTTGCCGAAGACCTTGTCGTATCCGACCAATGTGAACCTGAACCTGACGTTGTCACCCTTCCACACACGCTGGACTGCCTGCTTGCATCCCTCCTCACTAATCTCAATCGTCTCCACCCAGCTCTTGATGTTCTGCTTAGCCGCAAGTTCCAACATCTCAATCATCTCCGGCCTGTTGCCGATGTGCGAGGCACCCATGTAGCAGCCGTTAGGGGCGAATGCCTGAGCCATGATCTGTGGTAGCGGCTTATCGGGGAATCCGACCATGTGGAAGTAGCCGTTGACCTTGCAGGTGGAGAAGTAGTCGGGAAGGTTGAAGCGGTCCGTCGCATCAGCTGTGTTGAGAACTACATCGAAGTAGAACTTCCAGGGCTCGTGCCAGTTCTCCTCGCCGGTGACGATGAAGTTGGTAGCGCCAAGTTTGAGTGCGTCTTCCTTTTTGCTCGGCGAGTGCGACATGACGGAGACCTCTGCGCCGAGAGCCTTGGCCCATAGCACACCGAAGTGGCCGAGACCTCCCCTGGGTATTGTTAGCTAGACTTCTTGTCATTTCGGTGTCCAAGAAACTTACAATCCTACGATAGCCACCTTCTTGCCCGGGCCAGTTCCCAATCTTTTCAGAGGCGAGTACGTAGTCAGACCGGCGCACAGCATAGGTGCCGCAAGCGCGGTGTCAAGGCCGTCCGGGATCTTGAAAGTGAAGTACTCATGTGCTCTCACGTGGCTAGAGTAACCACCTTGAGCTACAGTGCCGTCGGGGTAGAAGCCGCCGTATGTGTCGACTGCCTTGGGGCAGTAATTCTCCTGGTCCGCTTTGCAATTGCCGCAAGTGAGATCGGCACCGATCTGAGCTCCAACACCAGCACGGTCGCCAACCTTAAGGGTCTTGACTTTGGAACCAACCTTGACAACCTTGCCGATGATCTCGTGGCCTACGCACAGCGGTAGCGGAATATCCTCTCCCCAGCCGCCGGAGATCTTGTGAACATCAGAAGCGCAAACACCGCAAGCGTCAACGGCAATGTCGATGTCGTATTCCTCGAACTTCTTGAGCGGAAGCTGTCGCATTCGTCAGAACCTATTTGGGATCTTGAAGCTGTTTGGTTAACCAACCTCCTGGCGCTTGAAAGTAGTCCAATCCTTGACCGAGTTGACGGCGAACGCGTCGGTAGTCTCTGGGTAGGGCATTTTGATCAAGAATAGATGCTATACTCAAATTCGATTTCAGATTGCGCGCGAAATAACTATCGTGAGTTTTGCAGGGCGGATGAGGGGCAAAAAAAAGGTGTTGAGGGGCAGTCGTTCGTATTTCAATAGCAAAATGATTTCATGCTCCATAACGCATCGGTCCATGTAATCCCGCCAGTGAGGTCATGCCCCGACAGAGATTGGGACGGTCCCGCTGGCTGCGCTATCAAGCTCTCCTGTATTCTGCCTGATTGGGCGCAATTGAGCCGCTACTTCTCAGACGCGACAGGGCCCTTGCGAGAAGCAGCATCGTCAATACTGTGGGCCCAATCATGACGTTGGCATGATTACAAGGCTCGTTGCTGTACCCTGTAATTTGTCAAGGAAAGTATGCCGAAGCAATCTCGAGTTCCTTTGCTCCTACGAATGCAGAAGGCTTCTTGCAAAGGCAGAACGCAACGATTTCGTTAGCTTTGTGCATTGTCGAAAGCGGATTCCGCCTCCCCCCGCGGGTGAGTCAGAAATGTTCCGCGAATGAATAAGCGGCCTTCTTTCCGATGGTCGGCTCGGCTCGCCTAACAAAATGCGAGCAATGTTCAAACCCCGAGCATTTTTTGAGATACCAAGGTTGCTCTACGATTTTGTTTCGAGGCATTCAAAGAACCGATTCCCCTTCCATGGGCTCGAATATTCCCATAGATTCATGTGGGCACATGTTCATTGCCTCATTCGCACGCAACAACCTCTGTCAAATCTTCGTCGGCGCACGCTCGTTTTCGTCATCCCGCTCCTGTGACCGTAGGATATTAAGGAATAACACAAGATGATCTATATGCGTCTTATGATAAGCATTTCGTACGAATTGTACAATTGAGCATTCGCACTGCCGAATAACCTCAGATGAGAAAGGAGAGGCCAGACCTTCGCTCACATGGTACCCCGCATTGAGATGGCGGGGTTGAAGATCATCATCGGGTTGTCCTAAAAAGGCTACCCGCCTCCGGTTACCCTGGGGCGCTGGTGTGTTGACTTCGCGTGCCTTTGCCCGCAGACGAATCGCATTTGGAGATGCGGGAAATGACCATCGGGCCAAAGAGCTGCGGTGACCCTGACGATGAGCTATTGGCAAGGCGAAAGCTTTAAATGGTAGTGCCGTCGTAGAAATTGGTAGCACCGTTGCTTCCACACCTGCCTTCACGACCTCTCTCCCCTCTTTCTTGATTTTCGTGTCACTCGCACTCTTCGGAGCAAGAGTCCCGTCTTCTCTCCAACAATGGCACCTCAAGAAGCATACAAGCCTCCTCCACCCAGTAACGCGACTATGAAGGCAGTCCGCTTTCATGGCAAGCAAGATTTGCGATTTGAGGACATCCCCGTTCCGAAAGTCCAGAAAGGGCAGGTAAAGCTCCGGCCAGCATGGGTAGGAATCTGTGGAAGTGGTGTGTAGGCCTTCGGTATCCTCATAGACCAGTTCTAATCACTTTGTAGACCTCCACGAATACCTAGGTGGACCGAACTTATGTCCCACCACACCACATCCAATCACCGGAGAAACGGTTCCATTAACTTTTGGGCATGAGTTTAGCGGTACAATCGAGGAGGTAGGAGAAGGGGTGACTGATTTCAAGCCAGGCGATAGGGTAGCTGTTCAACCCATTATATATGACGACACCTGCGGTGCTTGCAAAGAAAACCTACACAATTGCTGTTGGAGCAACGGGTTCGTAGGCCTGAGTGGTGCGTTAGAATCTGCTTGAGATATAGATTTATCAAGATTGACATGAACAGGATGGGGAGGTGGCTTGGCTGAACATATCGTTGTTCCTACGACCACTCTTTACCACCTTCCGGACAATGTACCTCTTCAGATAGGTGGTAAGACAATTCGTAACTGCTCATCATGCCCGCAGCTTACATTTATAGCCCTAATTGAACCTCTCGCTGTGGGTTGGCACGCCGTAAAGATCAGTCCGTTCAAGAAAGGCGACGCCGTGTTGATCTTAGGCGGTGGTCCCATCGGAATCTCGGTCATTCTAGCTCTAAAGGCGAAAGGCGCAGACAAAATCATCGTGTCCGAGGTCAGTCGTAAACGACAAGAGTTTGCAATGAAATTCGGAGCGGACTATGTCATCAATCCCGTGAAAGAGGACGTTGTGAAGCGATGTAGAGAGCTCTGTGACGGACAGGGCGTCCATGTAGTCTTTGACTGCGCCGGCGTTCAGGCTGCACTCGATCAGGGAGTACATGCAACTCGCGCGCGAGGAACCATTGTCAATATTGCGATCTGGGAGAAACCGTGTACAATCACTCCAAACGACCTAACTTTCAAGGAGAGAAGGTATATGGGTGTGGCAACGTATCAGGTAGGAGATTTCCAGGAGGTAATAGTAAGTATTCTACTACTGTGAATTACTTGTAGCGGGCTAACAATGTGGTAGTCTGCCATCTCGGCGGGTAGCATAAAGCCGCACGAAATGATCACTCAAACGATCAAGCTGACGGAGGTGGAAGAGAAGGGATTCAAGACTTTGATAAATGACAAAGATAATCAGGTGAAGATTCTGGTCGAAGTAGAAGGTGGTAATTGAGCTGCGAGATATAGGGATTTTGCGAGCACCTTGATGTCAGATTAGCATTCTGGAATATCCTTGAAGTGGTCTGGATCCTTGGGATTGTGGAAGCCAGGGAAGACGGAGCTATTCCTTATACTTTACTCTGTACACTAGCAGAATGACACTGATTTCACACTTCAAGCCTCTTATTGTTGGCATAGCCGGGATGGCCCAGCTGGGTCGTCAGGGCACGTTCGGCAAAATGCACAAGGTTCTATGCCGGCTTTTGGCATCACATGCCAACAATTTTAGGCGCCAAACCTGGTTACATTGGCAGAGCAAGATTTGCATCCCTGACGTGTTACGGTTCCGATGATGATGTTTGCAGCCCGTGGCTCAGCGATCGAGGGTTGCCACACCGTGGCTTTGCCGGGACGAGATGAATCACTGCGCCGCTTGCCCCAAGACAGAAACGTCAACAGATGATCCTTAACCGCATTTGGGTTGAAATGATGAGAACAAGATCGATGTCTCGGCAGCCGTGCAGCTAGACTTCGTGGTTGCAGCGGAGGAAACTTCTGCTTGAGACTGTTGGTGGGCGCGGGCCAGGGTCGAGGGAAGATGACGTAGCGCAGCCACAAACGCACGGCCCGAGCGCAGATCGGCAAGGCAGGAACAAGGTTCTGACGGCCAGAACGAGGCTGCGTCATCGCCCTGCTCAACCGGCATAAATGCTTCGTCCCTTGCAACATGATCAATGCCACCTATCCTGAATACGCTGATACGGACCTACTTCCTCCATCTCTTTACTAACCTACTCCTCTTCTCTCTCTCTGTGACCGATCCTTCAAAATGGCTCTCGGAGGAGCTGCGCTGAAGCTCTTTCAGACTGTGCTCTATGCTATCGAGTTCTGCTGTGCCGGACTCATTCTAGCAATCTACAGTTACTTCCTTTCGGTTCTTGCGGACCGCGATCTGCCGATCTACGTCTGGGCCAAAGCTGTCGAGGGCATCTCAGGCGCCGCAGTCCTCTACACCATCTTCGCCGTCCTTCTCACATGCTGCTTGGGCGGAAAGACCCTCTTCGCCTTCCTCGGCATTGTGCTTGACTTGCTCTTCTGTGCCGGATTCGTCGCACTCGCGGTACTTACACGCGATGGTGCCCACAGCTGCACGGGCGGTGTGAAGACGCCGCTTGGAAACGGAAATGCAAACTCGAAGCAAGGCTTTGGAAGTAAAAATGGTCAGGGTGATCAGTACACTTATGCTGTATCCCTAGGCAGCGCGTGTCGCATGAACTCGGCTTGCTTCGCTGTCGCCATTGTCGGAGCGTAAGCAGTTTAATACCTATGGCTTAAACTTGTACTAACTCTTCCAGTATCCTCTTCCTCTTATCTGCTCTCGTGCAATTTGCCCTTGGCCGTCACCATAAGAAGGAGAAGCGCTTTGGTCCAAGTCCCGCCAACGGCTATACTCGTGGTAGCGGAATCAAGTTCTTCGGCCGCCGTCGCAAGGCCGGTGGACTACGCGATCCTGAAATGTCCGCTGGTTCTACTACTGCTGGCACTCTTGCTCCTCCCCATCACGATGTCCGTCCATCCCACGATACGGCATACACTGAGACGACCTTGGCGCCCAATACTGCGACTTACGAAAACCCACACAAGCCTTTGACCGGCGGCTATCACACCGCGCCCACTGGTACTTACAATACCACGCACGCAACTAATTACTAAGTGGGACGTCAACGCTAATCGAACTTCAACTATCATGTTGTAGTTAAAGGGTTCTTGTTTCTTGCAACTCATTTTGTCTTTACGCTTTATACCTGGAAACGAAGCATTGAAAACTTGTCTTTGAGGGGGCTTGCAAGAAGGCGAGCATTGTACGATAGATGCATTACGAACATAATACCTAATGACAATTCTATTAATCCAATCATGATTACATTGCTTTGTAGGTGATGCTTGTAACTCGAATCTCGTCACTCCCATCGTCTCGCCCATGTCGAACGGGCTCCGTGATGTCCAGGGTATCGATATCAATACGCCAAACGCCGTCATAAGCTTTCACAAAATCAACATATCCTCACCTACGACTTAGCCTTTCCCTTCCCCTTACCGCCCGCATTTCCAGTACCCGAAGGCCGACCCCTCTTCTTGGGCTGATCCTGCGCTTCACGGCGGCCTTCAGCAGCCTTCATCTGTTGAAGCTCCTGCGCTAGAATACTCTCGAGGGCTTCGTTTCGACGCGTGAGAAGCATCACGTCGTCCGTATTTACGACTTTGCGACCGGCGTGCTTGGAAAATACTTCAAGATCGCGGGCTGAGTTGGCTACGAGTAGTCGTTAGCTGAATTTAGATCAGGTAGGTGCGCAGTGTTCTAAGTAGGAGTCGGTGTAATGGGGTGTAATACCGATCTGCGTATAGACAAGTTCTGTGAGGGCACCAATGAATTGAGGAGTCGCATTGAAGTCCTTGTTCAGCGCTTCTTCGTCGACGAATTGGCCGATGGAGTACCAAAGGGCAGATTTGAGGCGCTGGAAGTGCATCAGTATTAAACGTCTTATGAGTGATGATTGAAGGATCTGTTACCTCTTCGCGCGCAAAATCAGCATCATTAGAGGACATGGTTACGATCTCTTTGTCTATTGCGTAGAGCCTGGATTGTAGAGCGTAGAGACGCGTTGTTGGACGCGCCGAGGCAGTCGATGACTGACCAATTAGAAGTCACTGGGCTGTGTGGTTCACCGCCCACGGAATTGCCGGGCGGGCTTTGATACAACGCCATTTGAATGCGCGAATTGCTCTCCACTGCAAAAGAATTTTCTCGACACATCTATGAAGCGGGCATTATCGCGCAAAAACATATAACATTACTTCTACGCGCTCTTTCCTCGCGCTTATCGCTGTACACCGTCCTAGAAACAAGCTAATGCAACACCAACCTCGCGAAGACTTGAAACTTCTCTGACTGCAAGAACAACAAACCACCTCAACTACATTCACAAAGCCGCATTCGACCCTCTCACGTTCAAGATGGCCGAATCAATTCCCGAACTCCTCACAACATGGAAAAATAACTTCGTTCGCAACACCTCGGAAGCCTTCACAAACATGAAGCCAGAGGGCTACATCCGACTCGTCATTATTGTCGGCACGTACGCACTCCTCCGGCCGTACCTCATGAAACTCGGCGCACGGATGCAGGAGAAGCAGCACGAACGAGATGCTGCAGACACGGGCGCAGACATACATCCCAACGAGCTACGGACAGGAAAGAAGTTTGCCATACCTGGGGTGGAAGAGGATAGCGACGAGGATGAAGAGGAAGAGCCGACACAATGGGGAAAGAAGGCGAGGGTGAGGCAGAGGAAGTTTATAAGGCAGGCGCTGGAGAAGGAGGAGGAGAAATTGAGGGATGAGCAGGAGGCTGAGAGTGATAAGGAGATTGAGGATCTGCTTACACAGTAGACGAATGTGCATTATGGCTTTGGCACTACTGGTGGAGTTGATGGTCATTCTCACGATCTTCGGCTACGTTTGCTGAGTTACACGCGGGCAAGGGTGCAGTGGAATGTAAGTCATATCGGCCCTCACCGCGTCGGTGACTAAATCGAAAAGCATAAAGAAGGCTTCGCATTTCATTCCACACGTTTTTCAATACTCCAGCGAAGAATGTGGCGTCATATTCTGCGCAAGAAGTCTGGCAGCGAGACTGAGAGGTAGTCTTGGGAAGGCTGCGAAAGTAGCTTCAAGGTAAACCATTATCATCATCATTATGTCTTACATGTGGTTTCGCATCTGAATCGAGCTTTAAAAAGACCTCTCATCTGCACAAAACCTTCTGCAAATTCAATGCTGTTGAAGTCTATACCTTTATGTGTTGCCATGGAAGCAATGGTCTCCTTGCTCGCCACTCCCCCGGAATTCGACGCGTACACAGGGAGACCAGAGAGTATCATTCCCTTGCCTCCACTCATAAAAACAACATCATGCCCCAATCCGGGCGCCCATCCGGCACGTTTACCGTCCTCACCCGTGGTCTCTCGAGTAGACCATGGCTCCTAATAACATTTTCCGCACACTATGTGCGTTTCCTCTTTTGCTTTCGGGGGCGCTCTCCCACATGCAGATGGAGGAGCCTTCGCCTCTACGTGACCCTCACAGTAATAGAACAGATGAACCCAAGGATTTTAACATACTTACGCCTCTGCACGCCGATGGAAGCGACTTTACATGCAAGGGCTACCAATGGAATACGCCTCTTACTTCCGTGGCTACGTACGAACCTGGAGGCACGTATCAGATGAAGCTGAGGGGCGGAGCCACGCATTCAGGCGGAAGCTGTCAAATCTCGATGAGTTGTGACAATGGACAGCACTTCAAGGTGCTGAAGAGTATCGAGGGGGGTTGTCTGACAGACAGTATGGAATATGACTTTACTATTCCTCAATATGCGGAGGATGCGCAGTGTCTATTGGCTTGGACTTGGTACGTTGACTTTGCCCCTGAGAGCAGATTGGATAGCTAATTTGGACAGGTTCAACAAGGTCGGCAACAGGGAGATGTACATGAACTGCGCTGTTGTTGACATCGCAAGTGCAAGAGGTTACTCGGGAGGCTCATCCAACAGCGGGTCCCGATCCTGGGACCTGCGGAGGAGTTCTGATGATTCGAGCTCTGCTGCCCAAGCTGCTTTGACTAATCTTCCAGATCTATTCGTCGCGAATCTAGCGGGAATCAACGATTGCAAGACGCAAGAGACGGATGACATTGTTTTCGACGACCCGGGGCGAGATGTCGTGTATGGTGACGGTGTCACTTCTTCTAGTTCTAGCGGTGGTTTCACGGGAGGCAACGGGCAGTGCACGGGTGTGGGTAGGGAGTCGGCTGGCCGCTCTTCTTCCTCATCGTCCAGCTCGTCGTCTTCTGGTGGCTCATCCGATGGCTCCTCGGGCAGTCCTTCTGGCGGCTCCTCTTGGAGCCCATCTGGAGGTTCCTCTAGCGGCAATGATGGGCAATGGCATGGCGACGACAGCAGCAAGGGTTCCTCGGATTCCTCGGGCTCCTCGGGAGCTGTGAACTGCAATGATGGTCAATGGCACCCCAATGCCTGTGGTGATGCTCCAAAGAGTAACCCTGCCCCCACAGATTCTGGAAGTTCCTCACACGACTCGTCTGATGACTCTTCTGATGAAGACTCCAATCAATCCATGTCACATGATGATTCAGGCTCTACTACCGGCCGAGTTATGGGAAACGAATTGACCGATATTCCGGACGACAGCGGCGCGTATAGTGACGATACCGACAGCTCATATAGCGACGACGACACCTGGTATGAAGACGATGACGACGGCTCATATGATTACGATTATAGCGGTAGCTTCGACCCCGATTTCCAGCGTCAGCAACTCGAGCCTCGTCAGGTCAAAGGACCCACTGCGATTCCAGGTGCCGTCCCCATTCCGCCTGAGGAGGACCCCGATATTGACCCCAACTTTGAAGTCATTTCAGATGGGACTTCGTCGTACATGGCGGTCAAGGACGGATTGACAACCATATATGCGCCTGTTCCAACCCCTGATGGTCCACCCATATACGGCCACGATGGCGAGATGCTGGTCGATACGCCTCTCGGGGACTGGGATGCAGATTCATTTTACGTGCCTGGGCCTGAGGTTCCGTTGCCACCAGCATTGGCTCCGCCTGCACTAGCTCCGCCTGCACCTACCGAGCCCATCGTGTCGGCGCCTTCCATCAGCATTGCGGTTCCGACTGGTCTGTATCCGTTGAACTTTAGTTCTCCAGTGGTGCCGTCTTCACCGTCTTCATTGCTTTTCGACATCCCGACGGCCATCTCTTCAGTTCCTATTGCCACGGTATCAGATATCGTAGGACCTGAACCCACAGTTGAAGATGCTCTCGATGATCTCGGAGCCGCTGACTCCCCCCTCCCCCCAATCGATCCAGCATTCCCGCCCGGCCTTCCCTTCAGGGATGTGCTCGAAGCGCTTGATGATGACTTGGACATTGATCCGTCTCTTGGTAGATTAGAGAATTCCAAGTTCAAGTCCGATCGTGAGTATCTGGCGCTAAATACCGTTGGATAGTATTGAACGAGCTGATATTCCTTAGAACTCAACGCTCGAGCAAATCCGGCAAGCGCCTGCGCTGAATCCGTTCCTTATGCCACAGGAAACCCCAACGACTATGCGCTACCTTGTCAGCCAGATTCACTCCTCTGCAAATCCTCCACAGAGTTCTGGACTTGCAGTCATTCTGGCGATAGTGGGTGGGCATATGGCGGCCTCCGCGGTGTTGCTCGAGGCATGGTCTGTAAACCGAACCTTGTCACCAGTCAGACGAAGACGGGACAAACCCCTCAAGGCCAGGTTCCTGCACGTGAAGGTGTTACGGGTGCACAAGGTGGTGATTCTATTACAGCCATCTTGGAAAGATTAGACAGGGTAATCGGGAAGTTTGCAAGTTTGCAAAATGGTGTTGCCAAGGAGAGAGTCGACAATGAAAAGAGTCAGTGGACTAGACTTGAACTTGTCAAGAGAGTGGGACGATGGGCCTCAAGGGATGAGGAGAGAGTTGGAGAAGCCACGGAAAATCCCCTCGACACTATCTCCAACAAGCTTGATACTCTCACTGGCAAGATTGATGACCTGTCTAGCTACTACGGAGGCCACAAGGCTAAGAGAATTCCGAGATGGTGGTCCTCTCCGAGCGAAGATGATAGCGGTGCTGAGGATCCGCTGGCTTCTATCTTTGGTAAATTGGACAGCTCGATTGAGAAAGCAAAGGAGCTGCTCCAGACCGTCACCAACAGTGCGAACCAGGCACGTAGCCGCATAACGATTAAACGTTGCACAAATGCGCAGTCGCAGACTGACCCCTCGGTGGATCCACTAGCTGCTACATTTGACAAGCTAGATCGATTGAGCATCATTGCAGATGCGATCCTCAAAACGCTAAACAAGACCAACATGAAGGGATCTTTGAAGAGACGCCAGCTTGGAGACTTCAGTGGGAAGTCTGATAGCACAGCGGCAGGTCAAGGCGTCGTAGACCGAATTCGCGGTGCTATGGGCGCTGCTCTGTCAAACATGAAGCAGCCCTCTGAGAAAGCACAAGATAACTATGTCGACTCTGGAATACCTGGATTTCAATATAGCAGGGGTGGGGCTGGCGACGGTGTCGACGCTGAGAGCGTTGATCCTGCCACCTTTTTTGATGAAGACGCCGTAATTGAACCAGATGATAGCTTCAAATACAGTCGGGGCGGAGCTGGTGACGGAGCAGATGCCGATAGCGTTGATCCTGCCAAATTTTTCGATGAAGACGCCGTCATTGAGCCCGACGATGGGGTCAGTTCTAGGGTACCTGGCTTTGGATATGGCAGAAATAATCCCGGCGACGGCGTGGACGTTGGGGATGTTGATCCTGCAACCTTCTTTGACGACGACGCAGTCATCACGACCGATGATGATGCCATTAGACGCCAATGGGAAGATACTTATGGCGAGAATTCTCTGGACGAGTTCTCGAATTTCCCCGAGAAATTGCGCAAAAGACAAGTCCCAGACCCTACTGCCGCTGTCACGAACGGCACCGGAGCAGGTGCCGAGCAGGCAGCCAAGCCTAAGAACGTCCCCGAATTTCACTTCAGCAACGGAACCGGCGGTGGTGACGGTGTTGACGAGGACACTACCGCTGATGTCACTGCTCTTTTTGGCGCGGAGCCGCCAAAATATCAGGAGCTTTGGGGGCCTTCTGATGCCGCTGACGCTGCACCTCCGCCTGATGTTGCTGCTCCTGAAGCTTCAACTCCTGAAGCACCCACAGACCCTGCTGCACTTAGCGTGGCCAAATCTATGAAGGCCAAATCTGCGAAGGCTAAATCTGCAAAGGCCAAGTCTGCCAAGGTCAAGTCTGCGAAGGTTAAGTCCGCGGGAACAGGTGCCCCTGCGCCAATGGACCCGCCTATGGCCGGCATGGCTGATTCTTCAGGTCCTTCAGGCCCTTCAGGGGCAAACGCTCAAGCAATGACGAACCCTGCTGCGGCAGGTTTGGCCGATTCTGCTGCTCCCCCAGCTGCAAACGCTCAAGCACTATCGCAGCCTGCCGCAATGAGTGGACCCAAAGCTGGTTCGCAACGTGCTTATAACGCAGACTCTGCTCCTCCGTCAGGCCAAGCGGTTGGGAAAGCCGGTTCTCTCAGTATGGGCAGACCTGGGGTTGCTATGGATCCTGCCGACCCGGTGCCTGACACACCACTCGCACTCGGAAAAGCTAAAGCTAAAGCCAAAGCCAATTTTGATTCTGCTTCTGCCGACGACTTCGATGCACCTGAGCCCCCGTTAGTGAAAGGAAAAGGAAAGTTCAAGGGCAAAGGCAAAAAAGGAAAAGGAAAAGGAAAAGGTAATCTTTCCCCTGATGTTCAGCCAAGTGATTTACTCGATGTGCTTGTCCCTAGCATCACCGCTGTACCTTTGGTGATGCCTTCTGCAGGAAACGTCAATCCTAATGCTCTTGCTGCTTCGCTTGCCGCAGAAGCTGCGCCTAGAATCACCAGTCAGAGCACAACGACCGTTTACATGGTTCCGTCACCCGCAACCATCAATGGTACGGCAACTCTCGTCAACGTTACAACAGAGCCTTTCCTAGTTACAGCGGCCACCCCCACACCCGACAAAGCTACCGAATGGGAGGACGGCATCCTCGCGAACCTTTTCCCCGAGGGTATTTCCTCGGCCAGCATACCTGTGCCCACACCGACAGCGACCGGTCTGGCCGCCAATATTCTTCCACTGTTTATGGGGCCGGGCCCTGTCGTCCCCCCTAGCTTGACCATCAGCTGGCCTGGTCCATCCAACTTCAGAGATCTACCTGCTACGCCCCCCGTGGTTGTTCCGGCTATCCCTACTGAGAGCAGCACTCTTCTGATTGCTGCCGTCAATAACCCTGATTTGCCTCCTGTTCCCTCTGTCCTGCCCCTAGCCTCCGTCCCATGGCCTCCGCCTATTCCAGGTGTCGTGAGTAGCGAGTGGCCGCCCGCGCTACCCGGTGTTACGCCACTACCATCCGTTGCTGCTATTCTACCACCCATGCCGCCAGCTGTTACACCAGTGCTACCAGTTCTTCCTGCTGCTGCAGCAGATCTTCCGGCAGCAGCTCCACCTGTTCCAGCAGCCGCCCCAGATATTCTACCTGGCCTTCCTCCTGTGCAGAAGCCGAAGGCTCGCAGGTCAATCAATAAGGTAGAGAAGATGAGGCGAGCAATGGCACAGAAAGAAGCCAAAGAAATTGCTCTGAAGAAGCTCAGGCGCGAAGAAGCTTGTGGCTTCGTTTCGACGGACTACTATCGAAACGATCTATATGTGAAGTCGTCGTGAGTTTCTTAGTAAAGGGAATCAACGTCGACACGGCGGAGACTGGGTGACGATGTAAGACTGGATCAAAGGGGGAAAAAAGTGATCATGGCGCGAAGTTATTATGGCAGCAAAATGAACTATGGCATGAAATGATAACGATGTATGTTGCTCGTAGCAGGGATGAGGCCTTTCTGGGATTTTTTGGCGTCTTGTTTGTTGCTATTCGTTGTTCAGTATCGACGACATTCCTTTGAATAGTTTAGTGCTTATATAGCTCGCATAATCTCGGGTGTGCCTTTTCCAAGTCTTCAGTGTGATTCCACTTTCGTGAAATAGGGGCACTTCTACTGTACTATTGCAGACGGGGCCTATGTAAAGGGCTTTGACAGTTCCCAACTCACGACGTTTAGCCCTAATCTCAGCCACACCACCTAAAGAGTTTAGGAAACTAAAAGGTCTACAACTACTCTCTCATACATCATGTCGCCCTTCACCGTCCAGGATTTAGCTTATACATCCCACCGTACTACTGCTCCCTCTTCAGATTATGCTAGGAGGAAGCTCGCAATTACCTTCGCATTTGAGAGAAAGCTTGCCGTCCTACTACTCAGTGCATCTCCGTTGGCGTGTCAGTTCGACCTTCGCATTCATGTTCAAAAAGGATGCCTTAAATGCGAAGACTCAACCAATAAGAGACATTTTGGCTTGCATATTTCGGTTGCGACTTCTATTCATGCGAGATGTTGAGAGCATTGGTCTTTATATGAACAGTGCCGAGAGAACATTGATTTGCATATCTTGCTCTATCCTAGGAGTGAGAATCTTGCAGGCTAAGTGCCACGAAGATAATGAGATCAGATGGAAATAATACACATGCAGAAAAGACCATGTTTGATAAAGATGGGGGTATCTCGCGCTGACCAAAAGCTCGCTTTACTCAAACGCCGGTATCTTGCGCGATGAACGTCCAAATCTTGTCTTCGCCAGGTGGACCTACTTTCCAAATCAAATATAAGCAAGATCCTCTCTCAATCATCTATCTCGGGACGTAGTTCGTCGTCGTCCTCTAGATCTTTGTCAACCATGGTCCCTAGGTCTATATCATCAAGAAACGTCCTCCCCCTCAGTGCTTCAGGCAAGTACTCCTGCCGAACCTTGCCTTCTACATAATCTGGATTGTACTTGTAGCCCTCTCCGTACCCCATACCCTTCATCAACTTTGTCGGTGCATTTCTCAAATGCATAGGGATTGGTAGAGCAGCTATTCCGGGCTCCGCCAGGGCTGCTTCTGCCGCTCTCAACCCACGATATGCGCGTGTAGATTTAGGAGAGAGTGAGAGGGCCACAACGCAGTGTGAAAGGCTGATGGCACATTCTGGCATGCCAATCTTTTCACAGGCGCTATACGTAGCGGTTGCAAGGGAGATCATGCTATTGTCTGCAAGGCCCACGTCCTCAGAGGCAACAACAACAAGGCGACGGGCGATGTAGCGAGGATCTTCGCCCGACTTAAGCATGCGTGCAAGATAGTATAGAGCAGCGTCTGCGTTGGAGCCGCGAATAGATTTGTGCAATGCAGAGATACTTTCGTAGTGCTGGTCACCGGCGCGATCGTAAACCAGGGTTTTTGTGAGCCTCTTCTTGATTTCATCTTTTGTGACGGAAGGGTTCTTCGAGAGGCTCATTGCTAGCTCTAGGAGGTTCAAAGCGGTACGTGCATCGCCGTCTGCAAATGAGGCAAAGTATCGTAGCATTTCGGTGTCTAGCAGGGGCGAGTCGTATTGTTCGGCACCCATTGCCCGTTCCAAGATTCGGACCAAGTCTGGCTCAGTGAGAGGATCCAAGGTGAAGGTTCGACATCGCGACAATAGCGCACTAATAACTTTGAAGGACGGATTCTCAGTCGTAGCAGCAATAAGCGTAATCTGACCCGACTCAACAGGTCCCAGAAAGGCATCTTGCTGCGTCTTCGAAAAGCGATGTATCTCATCGCAGAATACAATCGTCTTACGGCCCAGAAGTTGGAGGTCCCTCAAAGCATCTGCAAATATCTTCCTGACCTCCTCCAACTTTGTGCTTGTGCTGTTGATCTCGACGAACCGTGAACCGGAAGCGTATGCGATGAGACGCGCGATGGTGGTTTTCCCTGTGCCTGATTTGCCCCATAGCACCATGGATGGAAGCTTGTCTTCGTCTAGCATCTTTCGTAGTATGCCATTGGGCCCAACCAGCTCTTGTCCATATACATCATCCAGCTTCATAGGCCGCATACGCTCCGCGAGTGGTTGGGCATCTTCGATGTTCTTTGGTTTCTTCCGCTTCGTAGTATTCGGTGACGGCGGGTCGCCATTGACTTGTCCCTCTATCGTCTCGTCGAACGCTCGTTTCGCCCCGGTGGGCCCGGTGGGTGGTGTCTTCGATCGTTCCACGCGTGCTTCTATGGGCGAACTCGCAGGATGACCAAGCTCTCTCACGGTCGAGGATGTCTTTCGTCCCACGGGTGTAAAGAAGCTGTGCGGCTTCTGCGGCTGCGCTGTGTCATTCTGCTCTGCAGAGACGTGAGATGTGCAGCCGCTGTCTATGTGCTCGTTGATGACGGTTTCCTTGACAGGCTTGTTGCAGAGCGGACAAGCAACCATTGTCAAAGGATGGTGCTGCCGGGTTGGATGGATCGCAAGACACGCCGCGTCGCGTAAATTAAATGGGTCCGGAATCTGCGGAATCTGGGGAACCAAGCGCGACGTTCCTGGCACCTTAACAGCGGAGCTAATTCGGCCGAAAGCGGCTGATGACGGCGATTCCACCGAGCACGCAATTGACGCAGCGCTGACTCTGAACTTGACAATTCTACTCCGTCTCTTTGCGATTCCACTTCAAGACCGCACTGGACATGAGAGGATTCGCTTCTACAGCTTCCCGACATATATTCGCCCTCCCGAGAGCGTTCCTCAGGCCAGCACATCCAGCTCCAAAATACCCCGCGCTCCACCCACCTTTACGTGCCATGTCCGCTACCACTCGCCGCGAAGACCCCTTCAAGCCTGCGGCTCGAGTCGCAGGCCAAAAGCAGGATGTCTGGTATGTCAATTAACCAAGAATATATCGGCCTTACCAGTTAACCATCTATACAGGTCTATCGTCAACGAGGCCGCGGCTGCCTCCCCCGTTCAACCCATCGTGAACATGGGCCAAGGTTTCTTCGGCTACAATCCCCCCAAATTCGTCCTCGATGCTGCAAAGTCGGCTCTCGATCAAGTAGATTGCAACCAGTACTCTCCCACGAAAGGCCGCCCGCGGTTAAAGAAAGCCATCGCCAATGCATACTCTCCCTTCTTTGGCCGTACGCTGGATCCTGATAAGGAGGTTACTATCACAACGGGCGCGAACGAGGGCATGTTGAGCGCATTCATGGGTTTCTTGGAACAGGGAGACGAAGTGATAGTCTTTGAGCCATTCTTCGACCAATACATCTCCAACATAGAGATGCCTGGCGGAAAAGTAGTCTACGTGCCAATGCACCCGCCAAAGGAGGGTGCGACGAAGACGACTTCGGCAGCAGAATGGACCCTCGACGTCGCCGAGTTCGAAAAAGCAATTACTCCAAAGACTCGCATGGTCGTCTTGAATTCACCGCACAACCCGATTGGCAAGGTCTTTTCGCGCGAAGAGCTGCAGGCCATCGGCGATATTTGCGTTAAACACAACATCATCATCCTCTCCGACGAAGTCTACGATCGCCTCTACTACGTTCCGTTCACCCGCATCGCCACACTCTCGCCCGAAATAGCAAAACTCACGCTCACTGTTGGCTCGGGTGGCAAGAATTTCTACGCCACGGGATGGAGAGTCGGCTGGTTGATTGGACCTGAGCATCTCATCAAGTACGTGAGCGCGGCACATACTAGGATATGCTACTCGAGCGTATCTCCACTACAGGAAGCGACTGCCATAGGCTTCGAGCAAGCAGACGCACACAATTTCTGGGAAGAGTCGAAGCGCGAGATGAAGGGGAAGATGGATAAGTTCAATGCTATCTGGGAGGAACTCGGTCTTCCGTATTCCGACCCGGAGGGCGGATACTTTGTACTGGTGAATATGGCGAAGGTGCGGTTACCGGATGATTATGTGTTCCCGCCGCACGTCGCTGAGCGGCCGCGAGATTTCAAGCTGAGCTGGTTCTTGATCATGGAGGTTGGTGTGGCAGCCGTTCCCCCGACTGAATTTTTCACGCCTGGAAACGCACACATCGTGGAGGACTGGCTAAGATTTGCTGTCTGCAAAAACGACGATATACTAGAGACGGCGCAAGAGAGGTTACGGGGTTTAAAGAAATACATCAAGGAATGACATCCTAGAGAAGATAATGTAAGGCAGAAAGCTTTCCATTCGACACTACCATAATATTACTCGTAGAACGAATCAGATCCCAGGTTGAATCAATTCTCAACTGAACGAAGCATGGTGGACCTGCCCCTAGTCCCTACTACCGAACTCTTCAAATTGAGCCGGACCTGACCATGTTTGTTGATATAATTCTCTGGAGGGTGAAAATACCGCTGGGTCGTAGAGGATAGGATGGCACATTCGCACGCACCCGACCTCCAAAGAGCAGCTCTCCGCAATTGCTCGGCCGTCTGGCCCGCAAAGTTTATATGTGCTCTTCGTTTGCTCATACTCCCCTAGAGATTTGGTTTTAGTATGCATATCGTGTTGGTAATGGAGATCAGGCAATTCAAAGACAGCAAGGGACTCACTCATGTTTGCTTGACACATGTCCATTTCTACCTCATACACGAAGTCCACAGCCAAGGAGGCAAAGAAGCGCTCTAGGTGACACGGATGAAAAGGGAGGGGACCGCATGGCCTCCGCGATTCGAGACGGCATATGACTGTAATACTCTCAAGATGTGTGAAGCAGCCGCGAGATAATGCATCTGCAATGGACAAAAAGTATCCGTCGCTTGGGCCTTCCCTGCTGCTTCGTATGACAACGGTGAGTTCGCGAAGGGAGGCAGGAAGTGCATTCTCAATGTCTGCGGAACCTGTATTGCGCATCCGCCCGTTTCCCGCTGAAAGGACCCACAGTGGAATGTCCAGATTCCTCAAGGAACGGTAATCCTTAACGGATATTTGTTGCGAGGGCAAAGCATACGGATAATTAATGCATCCGCCATTCTCGAGTATGCTTAAATCCGTGAGAGAGTCTTGATGCTCTGCTAAGGCACCCATTATAATGGGATAAAATTTCGAACCACCCAAATAAGGATAGAGATGGTGGAGAAATTCGAGATCGAACGTCCGTAGCTCGCGGCATGCCCCAATCATAAGAGAAACAAGACGGCAGTCTAGACCGCAACTGTCTAAACTTAGCCTGCGAATTGTCGAGGATTTCGAATTAGCTAGCTCTTCCCATTCCACTTTGTCTTGTTCCCAGTATTGCTCTTCAGACCCGGTCAAAGCAGCATTTTTGATTGTGAGAGATGAGAGCAAGGGTATCTTGAAAGCGAACATCAAGTCGTTGAATGGGTACGATCGGCATGTATCGACTGCAATTGTGAGAGTGTGTAGCTTTTCAAAGCCATGCACCTTTCCGAATGCCTCACCAGAGATGGCATATGCTATCGGCATACGTATATGCAAATTGGCACCTGTTACTGTAATCTCCTCGATGTTAGGGCACTTGCAGGCGACAACATAGTCTAGTAGTTCATTTGTGCATTTGTGCTCCGTCAAGTAGTTGAAAGCGAGTTCCGGTACATCTAATCCTGTGGCTTGTGCGAGAGCGTATTGGTAATTTCGTTCGTGTGGTGTGGGGTACGCATGTTCGTGGGATCCCGTAGTCTTAGGATCATTCTCAGGATACAAAATTGTATGGGTATGGTATCCCTCATGCCCGGGATCGATGAGACGTCTGACGTAACTAGCAACAGTAGGATTCGCCGAGATCGTGCGACTGAAACAAGAGACCTGTTGGTTACAGCATCTTTCAAAGATGCTGTACAGCAGCGGGTTGAAGATGTCATGAAATCGACGGGAGACTTTTGATAGGGCTGCCAAGTTCTCACAGCGAGATTTGTATTTGGAATTAAAGTTCTGAACAACGTAGAGTAAGAGCTCTGTCGGAAGATTGCTGATAAAATCGAACTGTTTGTGTCGTGGTAACAATGTCATCTTGAAGGTGGTGGCTGAATTCTCGCGGACGTTCACTTGAGTAGATTGAGGAAGAGAAGATCTTGGGCAATCAGCAAGCACCAAGGCTGCAACCTGGTGCGTGTGTGTTGTGGGCTAGGTAGCAGTACGAGGAGCACGGTGGCACCTAAACGCTAACTTCAAATGGGCAAGTACGCCTGACCCCGTGATTTTCCAAATCATAACAGTCTCTTGCAATAGCACAGATGTCGGATAAAAGAATTCCCTACCGAACCATAAATATTACAAATCTGCATAGTCTTTTATAGAAAAAGCATCAAGAGGACTTTAGGTACTTATAAGAGCGTCAATGTTCACATTAATTTTGTTCCAAGGGCACTCTTGACGGTGAATGGTAGGGATGTAGCTACTTTCTACCTACTTTCTACCCCCCGCGAGTGTAGGGTGTGTTAATGAGTTTACTTGTACAATTAGGATGTGCCTTTTAGAGAAGCACTTATCGTACAATGACACCATTCCATCTCCTACTCGATGCATTTGAAATGTACAACAACTAATATGGTACATGATGAAAACCGACTCCAAAATCCAGTGGGGTATATGCTAATAGATTTAGGCGTGAAATTATTAGATCTGCGGCAGACCGATGTAGCGGTACAGAACAAAGTGCAGAGTCGAGACAGTTGATATCAATTCGAAAGGCCGCAGTTCTTAGTCGCAGAATCATCTTGTCGTGTATAGCCGTAAACTTTAATGAAATAGCGTCCTGAGCGGCGGTCGTCATTGCTGCAACATTAAAAATACGACTTGCCTGTAAGCCTTGCTTTTTTCTTGCCCCTCGCCCTTCTGTCTTCTTTCCCTTTTATGTCCTTTTTCTTCTGCTCCGTGGATAGTGCAGACCACCTTCCCCGCTCTTCGTTAGACTCATAGGCATAGCCTCTCCCACCGAGTCTAGTACTAGCCTCCTCATCAAATTCAATCTCTGGTAACCATCCTCCTCTCTCCTCCCAGCCTCTCACGCCTTCAATGAACTCCTCAATACGATCCCTTTCTTCGTCGTCATCGAAGCCACACCCACACCCACACCCAACAACGCATTCACCCTCTTCAATACCTAGTTCATCAGTCATGCAGTCAAAATGTGCTACGTGCCCACACGTAGGACACAAATAAAAGCGGCCCGAGACGCGGATCCAGCAGATACTGCAACTGTAGATAGGTTCAGGCTTCGCTTTTTGTGGGGAGGTGCTAGCGGCGGTAGGAATGCGGCTGGACGCAGACTGTCCTGAGAGGTTCGATGTTGCGCGCGAGAGGGAAGGCCTTGTTCGACTCTGCGGATATGGCGAAAGTTTACTCTCTGTCGCGCCTTCGTAGGTTGTAAAGGGATCGGTTGAAGATTCGACAGTCGAAATAGGGATGCTGAGTCGCAAGTATTGCTCAGACGACGCGAAGCTAGCAGGTGGGAGCACCGGGCCTTCTTCAAGCGGGGTAGGGGAATTTCCAGGCCTAAATTCGAGAGCTTCAGGGTTAAACGAGAAATGGCGTGGAGATACTACAGGTGAGCGTCTGAATGGGATGTTGGTGATACCCGGCGGTGCTAGCGTAGATGCTCGAGACAGTGCATGTGATGCTAGCTCAGGCTCATCCCTCTCGCCAGACTTTCTGAGTGCTAGGTGCATGGAGCCAGCTTTTGATCCGGCTCTTGATGTCTCCCCTGGCGGAAAATACGACACAAGGCCGTTAAACTTGAGCACCTCTGCCCGTTGACTAACAAGACCCCAGCAACTCAGCATTTCGGCGTACTGCTCTCTCCATGCCCGATATAACCATTCCTTCGACATATCTAACAAGGGCGCACTGAAACAAGCTTCGTCATCAAACTTGTCCTGGTTTTTGAGCGTGATTTGTATCCTTGAGCTATCCCCTCCCTCGTCCGTTTCCGATAGAGGGGCCGTGTACTCAGAAAAGCCGTCTGTTGCAAGAGCGTCGTACTCAGAATCAGTATCAGAATAATAGTCAATGTTGACACGGTCTGCCTGTCCGAAGCTGGCTCGCTTGCCGTATTTTGAACGTGGTGGCCCGAGAGGCCTCTCTTGACTCCCACTACTGTAAAATGTCGTGGTTCCCCAAGTCACCCCTCCCGTTGGTGCCGACGTTGATAAGTCATCAATCCGCGATTTGACTGGCGGTGAAGAAGACACCAAAGTTCTCCCTAGTGTAGCTAAGGCGTTGGAAAAACCGGTAGAAGACATCTTCTTCCCAGACATTTGACTTTGTTCAGGACTCGTAGAATACGGTGTATGGCTCGTCGTCGCAGAACGGAAAGTGGCGGCGCGTGAGAGATTCGGTGGCGTGTTGCTTGAAGAGTGGGGGGTCATAGGCTCGGAAGGCAATGTATCACTCCCCCATGGACCATTAGACGATCCGTGAGATCCATAAGTATCAAGATTCCTTGCAAGGCGATGCCAACCAAATTCATGCACAGGTGTAGCGTATCGCGAATGCGCAGGGGTTGATGGGATAGAAATAGTGGGTTTGAAAAGGCTCCAGGCAGCTTCAGCAGATGAGAAGTAATCGAGTGAGAAGGCGGGGGCTTTCATAGACAAGGGAAGATGAGATTGTCTCATCTTGGCCATGGCGTTCGGTATTCCTTCGCGGGCAGCAGGTTCAGAGAAGACACATGACAGCATAGCCAGCATCTGAGTATCTGCAAGGCGCTCGAAGTGGTCGAATAACGTAGGAACCAACCAGGTAACAACAGAATGATGGCCCCACTTTACTCTTCCTCTAAGCTTAGGATTTGTCACAGAATCCGCCTCATCAAACTGAAGATCAAGTCCACTGTCTTTTCTCTTGATTCTCACAAGTGCCCTCCGTGCGAGGATCAGCACCTGCTCTCGCCTGTGCTGTTGAGGTAAAATATCCAGGGGTACTTCATTCTTCAAGATCAGTCCGCAAAGTTGCCAAATATCGGCCAAGTCTTCGTATCCGTGCTTCCTCGCAACCTCTGAATTGTGTAAACAGACTGTAGGCCCATCGCCGAAGACAGCGTATTCCTCTGCAAGGACCCTCTTGCTCGGGATAAGCTCCGCAACCGCGGAATTGAGGATGGTGACTACAGACCTTGTGCCAGTAGTGCCGGTCGGATCGATGGAAGACGGTACGGATGCTTTCGTATGCAAATGGGAAGAGATCTTTTGCCATGGGAGCGCAGGTAGGAAATTCCTGAACCGAATATCGGCCTCGCTTTCCGACCCTGAGGATGAAGAAGCCGAAGAAGACGATTCCCAGGAGACGCGCGAAGAGGTCGAAGATTGGGAATCTTGTCCAGTAGTGATACGGCCGAACGTCTCGAAAATATCATCTTTAGACGGGTTCTGTCGTAAATGTCGTGGCAATCGGACAGGGTCACCCAGAAACAGGCTGTGTCCCATTCTCGGGCCTATCCGAGGAAGGCTTGCGGTTACCAGGCTACCAGCAGGTGCGAAACGAGCTGTTGTCTGCACAGGCAGAGGAATATTAGCATTGTTGGAGTGAGATGAGTGCATTAGGTCGGTAGTAAATTCACCCTCTTCTGAATCTTCTTCTTCCTCGCTTGAGTCTTTCTCTTCTCCATGGGTCGGTACTCCTGGAAGGTTAAATGGGGGATCTGGTGTTACTTTCGGTCCTTCCGAATACTGTGCTTTGGCAATGACTTCATCGATGCTGACATCACCTAACGTATATGAGAGACTAGCCTCCAGCGCCGGGCGTGAGTTGCACGCATATACATCCGCAATACGCTCCAGAGAAAGTATGAGATGTTCCACCATTTCGGGGGCAATAGCAGCTGTTGTCTTCTCGAAGGTGATCTGAAGGGGGTGTATATGCTCATCAATGAGTTTTCCATCTTCGTCTACAACCTCTTCTGCCTCGGGGTATTTTTCAGGGAAATGGATGGTCAGACGAAGAAAGACGTGTTTTCGAACAGACTGAGTCTGGTTTGTCGCGTTATCAAAATCTCCCCATGGACCTCTAAAAGCTACGACCACCTCGCGAGATTGGAGCTTGATCTCTTCGAAATCAACATTAGGATACTTGGTATCGGCAGCAAGGATTTCCGCCTTAAGATCAAAACGGTCCTGCGAGCCATGCTCACTTGCTGTGCCGTCTGCATGAACCTTGCGCTTCTCAATGTTGACATTATGCATCCATTTGACGTGGGTTACAATTCGCTGAGCGGTGTCCCGTCGTACTGGTCGAGCTGTCATGGTAGGTCGCTTGGGCACATGTTGATAGGAGGAAATAAACTCTGCCCGATTAGGAGTGAGGTTTTTGAAGAGGGACGATAGCGTGCCTGTGTTGGGAAGTCCGTCTTGAGAACGGGCAGGCTGATTCGGTTCAGGCGACGATACTGGGCCATCCCGAAAGGTGATGTATTGTGCACCCATCCGCGTTGTACTCGGTTTTCCCTTTAACGGGCCACCCTTCTCGAAGCCTACAGCTTGCTGCAGTACGTTTGGATCGACCCGATGGAGGCGGAGGCGATGATCAGTTCCCCATGTTACTAATTGAAACTCGCGATTGTCCGTACCCTGCTCAAAATCGCCACGCGAGCGCCAGAGGAACTCGTGCAGACGTGTAGATTCGGAAGCATCATTGGTGAAGACGTGTCCTGGAGTTGTGGTCAAGGACTCGTCCAAGGGGCCTTGTTGCCGGTAAAGACCAAGTGCAGCGCTACCATGTTGCGGCATCGTCATGATGCCGTCCGGAAATGGCGTGTGACGAGCTCGTAAGAGAGGATAGTCAGTGCGAATAGTGCGGCTAGGGATATACACGTTCTCCCAATTGCCGGCATGTTCCCATTGTCGAATCGTCTTGTCAAGAGAGCAGGTGAGAATCTTGTCAGCCTCTGTCCGATGCCAATCAATTCCATAGACTTTGTTGTTATGTGCATGAATTGTCGTGATCGGCAAGGCTCCTTTGCGAATGTCCCAGACCTTGACGTACCGATCGTGGGACGAAGCCAACATGTATTCATTCTTCCGGTTCCATTTGACCTGGGTGGCGCCACCTTGCCAATCTGCAAGGGTGTGATTTGGTACCCGATGAAGAGAATTGAGGGTGCTGGCAGCGTTCTGAGGCGCGCGTAAGTCCCAGGTGAAGATGTACGTGTCCAGAGCACATGTTGCAAGCATGTCCGGATGGTGAGCCGAGAAGTTGATATCTGTGATGTTACTCTGGTGGGCATCAAGGGTAAATTGAATTGGTGGTTCATCTGAGCCGGACTTCAGATTGAGATTGAATATGATTGCCTTATTGTTGTTTGTCGAGGCAATCCATTCTGCTCGAGCTGCAAACGGAGACCATTGCACATCCGCCACCTCAAAAGCGAGGCGATAGCGGATATATCGAGGTGGAGAGTCAAGGTTGTCAAGATCGATGATCAAGATACCTTGGGTTCTGTTCATCTCAGCATCAGCTTCCTTGTACAACCGCTCAGGCATACTCACCCTGCAAGTACCACATCTCGGCGGCTCGGCGAGATGGAGGCGGCCGTGTAGTCCTCGTTGATGGTGATGGTCGCATCCTTGTCAAATGTCGGGCTCTGATACGGCGTGGCAGGGCCAGCCGTCTGCTCGACGGCCGCCGTTGCAGCCATGCTGTGACTGCACGTGAGGCGTTGTCGACGCGATCGAGGTCGTGGTTTTGTAAAATGGAGCTATGGCCGGCCGCTATGTCGTTTCCGGCTGACGCGGGCATCCCTGCCAGTCATGTTCTCTGCTGACTGGCAACATCTTGGCGAGACCCTCCCTCTTTCGCGACAGCAATACCTGCTAAGGAGGATTGGAACTGTCCCTCTCCCGGAGACACTAACTACCTAGTGACTGAGTCAGCCGCCTCAGGTGTCCGCGCGCCTGCCTGTATCCCGCATCGTTGCAATAACGTCCAGTGCACCACCCGATCTACGTTGCCCGCCAACAGTAAGTCCATCCGCCCGCTTCGTGCAGCTTCTCTTTGCACCAAAGCTGTGCTTTGCCTCCAAGGTTCCAAGTATTCTTGCAGGGGTTCGCTAAGTCTTTCTTTCCTAGCGCGTTTGCTGGCTGGACGTCTCCAACGCCTCGATGTCTGCACTTCCCAAGCGTATCGTGAAGGAGACCGAAAGGTTATCCAAGGAACCGTATGTATTCAGCCCCCGCGAGCTTGAAATGTCTCTAATCATGCTGGCGTACAGTGTTCCCGGGATCTCCGCGGTGCCCCATGATGACAATCTGCGGTATTTCGATGTTACAATCGATGGCCCCGCGCAGTCGCCCTACGAAGGTATATAATCCCCATATGAAACATGACAGTAGTTGACTTGTACAGGGGGAATCTTCAAGCTCGAGCTGTTCTTGCCCGACGACTATCCAATGACGCCGCCAAAGGTCCGCTTCCTTACTAAGATCTACCACCCCAATATCGACCGGCTGGGGAGAATCTGCTTGGACGTCCTCAAGAGTCAGTTGAAGTCTGCCTCAAGTGTGCTACATCAGCGCTAATAGTCACAGGCAACTGGTCCCCTGCTCTGCAAATTCGTACGATCCTTCTCTCGATCCAAGCCCTACTTGGAGCACCGAATCCGGACGACCCGCTCGCAAACGATGTAGCCCAGCAATGGAAGGAGGACGAGAAGCAGGCAATAGCGACAGCTAGAGAGTGGACAACTAAGTTTGCTCAAGCATCGTCATAGGATGTGGCAATCAGTATCACATCCACCGACTGTGGTTGCGAAACTCGCCTGGCATGTGGCTTCGTGCAACTGCAGACTATTTTTGGGATATATTGGGGATCTGACAGCATTCCTGGGGCATAGACCTTGCATATCGGCTGATCGATTTGCAAGCTTTGGAGGCACGAATTGGGAAGGGCGTAGGGACTAGCGATCTAGATTTTCGGTGCATATTACTAGATCAGATGAGGGAATGAATGAATGAACGAGAACACGAATCCCCGCGATATTTGCTCATATCACAACATGTGATTGCTATGTGTGCGTATTCTTAGATTTTGGGACGAAGTGAAGCGGTATTTAGGAGGCGAATATGTTTGGAAGCCTTTGAGAATATCTGAAATTGAAATTTGTCTTGAGAGCTCTCCTCAGAGCATCTATGAGAGTGACGAATACACAAACATTATGTGATAATGTTCTTGCTATACGAATTGACTCTTGAGTAACAGAAGTTTTTTCGACAACCGCCGCCATCGTTGCTTGCGAACTCAGATGTCACAATGTACCAACTGAAACTGACAAGATATTCACTAACCTTTCCTGCTGCAATTACAAGTTGCGCCATCATCCCAGAAGACTTTCAGGAACCTTCCAATTTAGGTTTTGGGATCAAGTACCCGATACTATCGACATGAGGGATTCGACTCGGATATGCCGACCCCCGTACGCAACCAGGTAGAATTTCTCTATTTTTCGAATCGGAGTTTGCTCTGGGTACCTATCGTTTGGTGTCGCTACACTTGGTGCTGTTTGCAGATATATACAGGGGATAAGAACTTTAGCCGCTAGTGAATGGAGCATGTGTATACGTCAATTTCTAACCTTCAGGATGCGGTACTGCGTTGAATTACAACTTGCTGGTTCTTCAATTATAGAAGCTACAGGTGTGAATACCAGGAAATTCGGGAGAGTAATCTTGGAAGGGGTTATATACGAGCGAGCAGGCAGTCTCTTTGCAATCAAACGCAAAGCAATGGGTGAAAGCTATGCCCTATGAACGCGTTCGACTCTCTCCATTCCTCTACCAACGCGCTGTTCAGGCTCTCTATTCCTATGCCTCAGTCATTAATTTCCCCCTACCACTTCCACGCTAAGATCCACTGTTCATTACCCCACTCTCTTCTGGAAATCTACTATATACGCTGTATGCTACTCTCCAAAAATACCAACGTAAGAAGTACACTGAACCCTATAGTCTCGCGATTTCTGACGTCTTTTTGCGCTATAGCTGCACCTATCATTTCCATAATGCACAGGAACTTTGATACCATCCTAGACTTCCTCTGCAAGGTAGCCGAGAGGGCCATCTCGAAGCTCTTCCTCATGTCCGACATTATCGGAGCCTACTTCAGGTACGTTCTTATGTGTCTCTCCTCTCTTAGGAATATTCTTCACTACTGCAATATTTTTCAGGGAAGTGAGGAGGAAATGGTTTGACGATGTATGCGCCAGCCTAGTAGATCTAAAGGAATTTGATCGAGGTAGATCTGCACAGGACAGGGCGACTCGAGGTTCTTTAAAGCAAAATGGATAAACTGGGAAGACTTCTTTGGATAAATGTTTAGAAATTCTTGAATGAAGTTTGAGAATTTCATTATAATGCACCGAGTATCCTAATATCTTCTCGTGACTGCCTTTTCGGAAATACCCTTGGGCATGGCAGACCATCTTGCAAGAAAAGACATACTCGGTCTCGGAAGCGCGTAAGGATTGCATACTCAGTTTCGTAAGTGTTACAGGGTCGACAAGATAATGTTAATTTGCAGAGGAAAGTATGAAGCTGCAGATTTCGAAAGTAGCTAGGTATTAAGGAAAGGGATCAAGATCCTCTGCGACATATTGCCTGATATATTGATCCTAGAGCAACCATGGATATACAATAGCGCCTAGTAATTACAATAGCGCCTAGTAATTACAATAGCGCCTAGTAATTACAATAGCGCCTAGTAATTACAAGAGAGTCTTTGTAGAATTACATATATCTTCAATCTTACTTCCACATCCTCCTTAATCTTTTGCGACAATCGCCTATTTTCCTTCTATTCGTTCCTTGCACCAAAGCACCTTCTTTCATTTCCTATCCGCACCCTATAGACTTTTGAGGCAGGGTTTCTGGGGTCCCTTTTTCTCTTTTCGCTTTCATTAAGCTAGTGGGAGGTGGGGCTGGAGATGGAACCAAGGCGGGAGCGGAGCGGTCCGTGGTGGTACATCGTAGAGTGGAGTGTTGCATATCCCATGCACAAATCACACCGTTCGCGCTCACGTCACTGAAACACAACTATCTCTCTTCCTTTGCTTGTACATGTTCGTGAAGTCTGTCTCTAGAGATGCAAAGTCGCGATCCAGGGTGGGTGTTGGCGATGACGAGTTGGTGCAGAGCTCTGGGGTCTGGACTCGAAGTTAGCACACCAGCTCTTTACGATACAGCACCAATGCGTCGAACAGAGAAGTCGAGCAGGTTGAAAGGGGCAGGCTTACGGAACATATCGAATCATGCGAATTCGACCGACTACGAACTGGGGCTTCTGCCTCGAGGGCTTGGGATTCATATGTGTATGTGATGCGCAGGAGATCGTGGATAGACATATAGGTAGTCGACATTTTCGTAGCTCAAACACCAACGCTTCGTTTATCTCTTCTAATAGATAGGCTTTCAGTTCGCAAAGTCGCCCACTCGTCTCGATGAAGTACTTTGGTTGTCCGATCGCTAGGTCGCAAAGTTCGTACTAAAACCACGTCTATAACGTAGACATGTGCTCGACTATATACCCTTACCCCTCCAAACTACAACAAGTTTCCCCTCACGTCCGTTTCAGCGGGCGCCATGCATAAATGGCCCGACTCGGCGGTTAGCGGCCCTTGTTCACCATCCAACGAGGCCCGTGCGCCGCCCTATCCGCGGTTTCCGCCATGTCCGATGGAGGCGCAGACTTCGTTTCGATCCTTTAGGACCGTTCTTTTCAGACCGACACGTCAGATGAGAAATTTGTGGTTGCCTAGGAGGACTCGGAGATGGAGTTGATGTTTTATCCGAGAGTAATAAGGTCGGCGGTGGCTATGGTGCTAGCGCCGAAGCCGACTCCGACTCGGGGATCGCTGGTAAGACCGAAATGACCGAAGTTCTGTATGAATTGCTTGTTCACAGTGTGTCATCTGCGAGTCAAAAAGAGCACAGGAACATACTCTGGAAAATTTACTACGTTGTAAGAATCTGATTTAGCTATAACCAGTTGATAAAAAGATAGATCAACGATACAATATCGCCGTATCTGTACTATGGAAGAGGTCAATACACGGACCTCGGAAACTAAAATATCAAATGAAAGGAGGCAAGATGATTGCGAGAAGCAGCGACAGTCGGCTATCCAGTGATAATACTTGCATAAATGTTGAGCCTTTCTCACGAGTCATCTCTTAAGTGGAGGTTGATCGTCAACACTCTTCTTACTATATCTGTCTAAGGGGCGAGCCTCGGGACGAACATTGGAGGCTCTCGAGCCCGATGGTATTCTAGCTCTTAGTGGCAACTGGATTCTAGTCCCTCGAGTACGTGTTCTCTCGGGGCCGTGTTCGACCGCAAGTGGCGCAGTAGGTGGCAGTGAGCTGCGAGAAGGTGCATTGCTCGGCCTTCTTGAGACTACCGCCCTCGATTCAATACCAAGTTTGCGCTTTGTCCTTTCTACTTTGAGCTTCGTCACTCGCGCCTTTGCCTCATCGCGCCGTCGCTGTGCCTCAAGAAGTTCAATCTGTTCCTCGGCAAGCGGTATGTACCATTTTGTCAGTACGTCGGCAGATATACGTCTGTTAGGCGCATGCTCAAGACACATGCTATACCAGTCATTAAGAGCGTCACTATAAGGGTTAACTGGGATTACTACATCCCAATCCTTCTTCTGCTCCTCCTTCGAGACGTTTATTGGGCGATACATTACCGGAATCTTGTGTCGAACCTCCTCTTCTTGCTTATAGTATACTTCTTTGCTTATCCCATCCATTCCAGCTTGCATACGCTCGTTATTGAACTTTTTCAAAGACTGAACCGGCATTTGTCTGAGTGCGAGATGTTGCGCGCTAGCCCCAATGGCATAGATGTCGAATCCAGGGGTGACACGGCCGTAGCGTTCCTTGTGTGATGGCGAATACTCTGGGGTTCCGGTATGTTTAACGACAGGGCCACTTGGATTATAAGGTAGCAGACGAGAAACATCAGCGATCTTGAAGATTGGTAGAAGAGGTATCAGGGTCGATTGTTCTCCTGGAGGCCGTTTGACAAGGATATTACCGGGCTTGAGATCGTCGTGGACATAGGAAACGTGCCTATCGGGATCAGCATTCTTTCCGACTTGGTTATGGATCCAGTCAAGACCTTTGCCCATGTCCATAATAAATTTCCAGACTGTTGCTTCCGGAACGCGCCCTATTTGTCTGTGGATTTTGTCCATGAGCGAAATCATGTCCCCGAGATCACAGTACTCGTAGAAGATGACTGGAGGAATAGGACTGAAGTGCTCGTCCCAACCCATCATCTTGATGATATGTGGATGCGAGCCTAATTTTTTCATGTTCTCGACTTCATTCATCAAAACCGCTTTGGAAACCATCGTACTTTTCTTAGGTTGCTTTAGGGCCACCTTTTGGCCTGTCTTTCTACTATTCCACAGAGTCACTTTACCATCTGCTCCTTCCCCAAGTTGCTTGAACTTCCGGAACTCCTGTTCAAATTTGGATCCGTCTCTGATCGTGTACATCTCTTCCATGCCTCTCTGTTCCATGTTACAGGAGTCCGACTGGATATCTGTATTGGGTCAGCGTGGCTTAATAAAATGTATAGGTAGCTTTGATTGTTTCGATGATGCCCGTGATCGCTTTGTGTTGCTTTATATTTGTTTGATGCTGGAGCAAGTCGAAATCTAAGAGGGCTAAGCAGGCAAAAACTTCAGTAACATCATGATATGATGCATCTTATAGCTAGTGGATCGAGGTATTAGACAGACGTTGTAAAGTAACAAAGAAAGACGAAACAATGCTTTTGTCAAATTGCCCAAGTGGTGGGACAAAGACCTCTTCATTGTAAAGGTGAGTTTCTGAAATAGCCAAGGCAGAGATCAACACCGGTACGCGAGGAACTGAGCGTTCCTCCTCAGGTTATCTTGTGAGATGACTCAAGGTACTAGAAGCGGATATTTAGCCAATGGATTATGAACCGAAGGGTTATGAACCGAAGTGTAGGTGCAGGACAAGATGGGACGAATATATAACGATTGCTGATTGGCTGGGTTCAACCTCCTCCCCACTTGATAGCACGCGCCACAAATCACCAGCCACACAAGACCCCTGCCGCCGATACGGAGCTGCATCTCAATAATTTTCTAGACAACGTCTGAACAGTCACAATCGCGACGAATTCTAGCTCCGACCTCAATATCCACATACTCAATCATGGCATCCACGAACAAGGTAGCAGAGAATATGCTTTGGGGAGGCCGCTTCACACGTCAGTATATCTCAATGGCTTTGCCTATCATGAGTCAATATTTGCGCGGGCTCGTTTGCTAAATATCATATAGAGGGGCTTGACCCTGTTATGGAACAATACAATGCGTCTCTACCCTATGACCGCCTCTTCTACTCCCAGGACATCGCAGGCTCCGTAGCCTTCGCGCGCGCAAACTACAATAATGGGATCCTCACTATGGAAGAATTTGCTGCCATTGAAGAAGGTCTGGCGCAGATCAAGGAAGAGTGGGCATCGGGCAACTTTGTCGTCAAGCCGAATGATGAGGACATTCACACAGCAAATGAGAGAAGGCTCAGCGAAATAATTGGCAAGGAGATTGGAGGTAAACTACACACGGGACGGAGTCGCAATGAGCAGGTTGCGACAGACATGAGACTCTGGTTGAGGGAAGAATTGCAGACTCTAGAGGGATACCTGATCCAGCTGTTGAAGACGTCAGTCCAGAGGGCAGAAGCGGAGGTTGACGTGCTTGTGAGTGGCTTTACGAACATCATAATGGCGTTTAACGCATTTCAGTACTAATCTGGCTCAGATGCCCGGCTACACCCATCTCCAGAAGGCTCAGCCAATCCGCTGGTCGCATTGGATACTGTCTCATGCTACAGCCTTCGCATCGGAACTCGAGCGCCTACGGGAAGTTATTAAGCGGGTGAACCGCTCTCCTCTCGGCTGTGGTGCTCTTGCTGGCAACCCCTTCAACATTGACCGCGTAGCCATGGCAAAAGAACTCGGCTTCGAAGGTCTCCTCCCTAACTCTCTGAATGCTGTCGGTGACCGCGACTTTGTATTCGAAACGATGCAATGGGGCTCGAGCTTCATGCTGAAGTTGTCACGATGGGCAGAGGATCTCATTATCTACTCGAGTTTGGAGTTTGGATTCGTGAGGCTAGCCGATGCATACTCTACAGGAAGCAGTTTAATGCCACAGAAGAAGAATGCGGACTCGTTAGAGCTAATCAGGGGAAAGAGCGGAAGGGCATTTGGCCACATGGCAGGCCTGTACGTCACCATCAAAGGCCTTCCCACGACCTACAACAAGGATCTCCAGGAGTCTGTTGAGCCCTTGATCGATCACATCAAGACGGTTGGCGACTCCATGCAAATCGCTACCGGCGTTTTGTCTACCCTCAACATCAATCCTGAGAAGATGCAGGCTGCACTAGCTCCCGAGATGCTTGCTACCGAATTTGCAGATTACCTAGTGAGGAAAGGCGTTCCTTTCCGGGAGGGTCACCACATTTCTGGACGCGTAGTCGCTCTTGCTGAAAACGAGGGTATCCCCATGGACAAGCTCAGCCTGGAACAACTGAAGGGAATCGATTCTCGGTTGGGAGACGATGTGGTAGAGTGCCTTGACTACGAGCGCGCCGTGGAGTTGAAGAACGCTACAGGAGGAACAAGCAAGAGCGCTGTTTTGGAGCAAGTCGAGCTCCTGGAGAAACAGCTCTAAGAGACTAGCACACATGAGCTAAAACAGCAACATTATTTATGAGGGCGCCTCGGAAAATAGGTTTGTTTCCAAGATATGTATGGGATAGATAGATGCTCGCTTATTTTTTTTCAACGAATGTACGAATACCACAAGCTCAGGATGCCACTTTGATCATACCCTAGCCGCAACACTTCCCATGTTGCGGCTCCAAGAACTTGCGCATGGAATTGCAAGGACTACGATCCATTCCAGTATCATGACGGGGTTCCCTACCTAAAAGCAATGGCTGGCAGTGACGATCACCCCATGCCCAAGTTGGCGGGAGACGTGCAGACGATCTAATGCAGCAAGTCACGCACCATGATAAAGTCTCATGCAGTCCACGTGGATGCGTTTACCCACGATGCTAAAAGCCTTGATTCACCGATATTGTCGAGCGCGAGCGGAAAGAGCGGTAAGAGCGGATGGGATTTGGCGTGAATCCGGTTTTTTGCGAGGAGGCTGGGTGCAAGCGTCGGAATGTTAGTCGGTTTGGTGGCTGGAATGCGCACGGCACTCTTGGAAGAGTTTGGGTTGTTCGAGCGCGGGGACCCGTCGGACGACCAGATCGCACGATGTTGTGTACAGCAGCTATTCCAAACATGGCATCAGACATCTGAATATTCAGAAGTGTCAGGGCGAATCCGTATCAGAGGCTCGGTGGCTTGATGGCCGCAATGACGATCTGCCGATGACTTCCAAGACGCCTAGCGCTTGAGCCGCACGACCAAAGGGGCAGCGGGGTGCTGTTTAAGGGCTTTGACAGGCTGCGGAATGAGGAACCTAGAAAATTGCCGCGAGCGACAAGACAATTATCTAAAAAGAGTATCGCTGGAAGGGGTAGGGTTGGATCCTGGTGCGCGATCACTCAGATCATGCTTGATCCCCGACAATACTACACCATGACCGCAGTATTGACCTAGCGGCTGTGGAAGAAGCTTAGCCTTCGGCAAGCGGCATTTAGGCTTACTTGCGCCTGTGGATGTAATGAGCTACAATCGCCTCGAGGAGTTGAGAGAAGGAGATTGCGGCTATGATGAAAGAGATCCAGGAGCTTAAACGTTCGTTTGCTGTCATAGCACCATCATTGACCCTCTACACAGGCGGCTTTGGTGGCCAATCAACATGGCCGCGGGTGTGTTGCGGTGCATCTGAGTCGTCAGCCATTGCACCATCCAAAGGTACACTAGCTTCGTCGCTTCCTCTTATCCTTGGGCTCGCGTTTCCCCACACAGTGAGCTCTGCCCTGGTTCTTGAACGGCTTGCACCATGTTAATATGCACCTTCCCGCTCTGCTCCTCCGACATCCCATCTACCTCCTCTTTCTCGCCAGAAACATGCAATTCTCGCTCGCTGTACAGCCTCGCTAGCGTGAGGAGCGGTCTGGTCGTTGGCGACAGCTCGTTTGATATTGCGACTACCAGCATCCATATCCATCTAGGACAAGGCCACAGTCCTACCGGAACTTCCATCGCATCTCCTACGAGCTTGTAACTTTTGTTTCGTCTTCTCCAAGCTGCCGTCCGCCGTTCCCATCCTGCCGAGGACCTTCGTACCTCTTGGCATCCAAATCCGGAGGCTGGGTTACTAGCCGTCTTTGAAGTTACCCGCAAGCAGACGCTAACTTGCAGCGGCACAATTGTAAATAGTCCCATCTCTCTAGCCGTTGCGTTCCCTGGCTCGTTTATTCAGCAAAAATGTTTCCTCAGGAATCTCGACAACCGGCACTCGCTCTGTTACTAGTGATACTGGCCTTCCTCGGCTCGGTATTCGCTGCAGACGTCCCAGGCTATGTATCGGCGACAATCGATGGGCAGCAATATCTAGTCAAAGATAACCGGCGGCCGTCGCTATACACGGGCAACTATGGAGACTGTATGGGCGGAAGTAGTATCGATGTCACCCGTTTCGATGCCGCCTACTACAAGGACAACATGACAGTAGTCTTCCACCTTGGTGGTGAGACGGCTCTGAAGAATGAATCGATTATGAGTATGTGACTCAATCGGTGGCATTGCGGGAGTAATAGCTAACATTCGCCTAGTGTACATTGGCGTCTATGCCTATGGCGAGGCTCGCTTCGATTTGACCTTCAACCCTTGTAACGCGAACATTTACAGGTATGATCCCGTTTTTTTTTATCACAAGAGTTTTACTAAAATGCACCAGCGCATGTCCACTCAAAGCTGGGACACCAATCGAGGCGAGTGGCATCATTCCAATCAGCGACAATGATGTCGCCGGAATTCCTCCAATTGCACTGTCTATCCCCGATTTTGAAGGACAGGCTATCCTGAGGATCTTCTCCAACTCAAGCGAAACCGAAATCGGCTGTTTCTCCGCTGTTGTCACGAACGGCAGTTCCTTCTCCCAACCAGCTTGGGTAGGCTCTATCCTCGGCATCTTCACCCTCATTGCAGTCCTATCTTCGTTTGCCACGGCCATTTACGGAGACTCCGTCCCGCGAATTCGCAAGCACTATGCTCACTCGCTTTCAGTCTCAGTTGTTTTTGCAGTTTGGCAGCACATTTACTTTAGCAGCGCTCTCTCGATGAACTGGCCCAGCGTGCTCGTTGCATTCTGGAGCAACTATGCTTGGGCGGGAGGAATGATATATTCCGAAGGCATGCAAAATACGATCAATAGCTTCATTGGATCGAACAAGGGCAACACCACCTCTGTTGGAGCTGCAGGTACTGGTGTCGCCAATCCAGGACTTGGAGGTGGCTACGACATCAGCAAGATTTACAGACGGGGCATCTTCCCAGATGCGCTCAACGTCCATAGTCTCCTAAAAGGGCAGAAGTCCAATCAGTTTGCTCGCCATGTGGAGAAAAGACTGTCCAAACGAGCACTCTTAGATGCCTCTGACGGCTTCGACTGGTATGGCGACCCGGTGAAGCCTGGCATCCCCCTACCGGGCAACTATTCTGGCTTTGCTGGAACCCTGGCAGAAGAGAACATTCCAGCGTCGAACGCATTCATGACTGGCTTCCTCTGGTTCCTAGTACTGATTGTTATCATCGCCTTTTCGGTCGTTGCCTTCAAGCTCCTCCTCGAAGGAATGAGTCGGACAAAGATGATGAAGGGTGACCGATTAACGTTCTTTAGAGCCCACTACCTTGGATACACCGCGTTGGCCGTTTTTCGTACACTCTTCATTGGTTTTTTCATGATTATGTTCCTCACGCTGTTCCAATTTACATACCTTGCTTCACCTGCACCGGTTGCAGTCGCATGCATTGTGTTCCTTCTGGTGCTAATCGGGCTGGGTGGGCTTGCTGGATATGCCTGCTTCTACAGGATCAAATTTGGCCGCTATACTTCGGAACCGGATCGTTTGAACATTCGCAAGACCACAACTCTGAGGTTCATCCCTTGGTATAGCTTCGAGAGGAACAGGAAATTCCCACGCTCAGAACACAAGAATTATGCTGGATCTCTACCATGGTGGAGCATGCACGCCGCTTCAGATGTAAAGTCAATTCATGATGACGAAGACTATACAAAGAAATTTGGATGGCTCGCCTCTCGCTTCAGAAGGACACGCTGGTGGTTCTTTGCGCCTTGGCTCATCTATGAATTCATCCGAGCCTGCTTCCTAGCTGGAGCTTCTGGAAAGCCTTTGGTACAGATATTGGGACTGTTGGTCGTCGAGGTCATTGCATTCATTGGCACCGTTGCATTACGACCTTTCGAAGGCCAACGTCTGAATATCATCGTCGTCTACCTTCTTGGATTCAGCAAGGTCGCAACCTGTGCGCTCTCTATTGCATTCGATACTCACTGGAATCTCCCCCGAATTGCGGCGACAGTTGTCGGTATTGTCATCATCGTCATCCAAGGGGTCTTGACGATAGTCGTCATGATAGCCATCATTCTTGGAGCGATTACGAGTTACATGTCGGTGATGCGAAACCGCGAGACAATCAGGCCCGCAAGGTGGATTCCGATACGTGAGAAGTACTTCAAGCATATGGACTCCAAAGAGAAGGATAATCCACAACTAGTAGCAACTGGACCTGCACCTGAGATAGCACCACCTCCGGTGCTAGAGGTCGTCAAAGGACCGTACTTTAGCGTGAATTCTTTCAAGCGCATGGCCAAGATTGAGGACGAAGACGAAGAGTTTGTGACTGAGATTAGTGGCGACAATTCTACCTCTCAGCTCTTACCTGGACAACAGAGTCGGGAAGGCATAAATGCTACTCCAGCAGGGCGGAGCCGATCATCGAGCGTCCGTTCACAGCTGTCCTACTCTAGTCTTCCTCACGGGGCCCGTGTCCACCGTGCCAGCTGGAGCACGGCAGACTTCCAGGAGCACTTCACACCCAACGGCAGACGGACGTCTAGCAACTCGTTTGTGACCAGTGGTGGAAGTCGTCCTGCAAGTAGAACCCTGCCGAGCATCAACACCCGCATTAGCAGCAACGAAGATATTGGCCGACAACCGAGTCCACTCAGTACCAGTCAATCTATCACTCCGCCTGGGTCGCCTAGATCGACTTTGTCACCTGCATCATCGGGATCTACTGTCCCAACCATAGATTCCCTTAACCTGGGTCGCAGGCATGTGAGGGGGCGAAGTTCGAACTCACTTGGGGGACCAAGACCGCCTCTGCGAACTGTCCTTAGTGAGGACGAGATCCAGGTGATTGCTACCCCGAAGACTGAAAGTGGAACTTCATCGGAATCCTCCAAATGAGAATCTAGTCCATCAGAGGAACGCCCTCATGCCAGACAGACACAACACTATTCAACCAGCCCCTACGAACGCTCACGATTTTACGACCCAGGAACGACAACACCCCTCCCCCTTCCTTGTAAAGCACCCTGGCTCCTTTTATAGGTTCTGTGGCGCACGTATCCTATAGCAGGATTGACGTCACGTGAGCCACACCTGTATCATCGCATTGCATTTTCAGCGGATATCCAGCATACAGCATTTAGCATAGCACGTTTACGCATTACTCGCACTCGCTTGCGAACAAAAATACTGGCTCAACTACTGAGCTAGGGCATTTGTTTTCGTTTTACTCTTGATACAGCATTAGATGGACCGGTACAGTGATGGATGTCGCCTCAAAGCCCGTTTTCAGATCTACAATAGCATGGCTACGGGAATATATTAGCAGGGACAACCAGGTGTGGCGGAATTAATGAGACCTTGTTGATAGTTGGCTGTTGCGATTGAGGGCCTGTTATTAGGCATCAGCTCGTTGGAACAGGCAATAAGGACATGTGCGATATCAACACGTCTCACATCTCTCCACCTACTTCCCAAGCTGCTAGTGACGAGGTGATATGAAGACGGCGAGGCTGGTGCAAGCGAAGGTCTCGATATGCTTTCGTCAGAGATTAGACTCATGCCCACATGACGAAGCGTTGATCAGGGTACCGCGCGTGCGACTGCTCACACGAGCTCACACGAGCTCCCACGTCAAGCCACATGTATTTCATGCCGTTGCAAGCGCACGTGCTCGCCACAGCAGGATTTCTCAGGCCACAGGCCATGTCATAGGCTTACGAGAGTCATGGGAAAGAGACGAGATTGCGATGATGACAGCCATGCCATTCCGCAACAATATCATGCCGTGTTCCAGGCCGGCCATTGCCCAGTCACCCAGTTTCGACCCCGGTCGGGTGTGGCGTCAGAGCAACAAAGCACGGGGTCTGTGTCACCAGGACCTTGGATGCTTGCGGGCGGGAAATGACAGCCTACACCGTACAACAAGTACGTATTTAGATAGCCAAATGAAATGGGCGGGAAAGTGTGGCTGCCCGCATCGACGTCACCATGAACCTGGACGTGCCGATGATTTCCTCCGTCTGCGCGAGGACCGGCGGGACTATCAATTTGCAGGCGGACAAGAGTGGACATTGTCGATGCATCTCTGACATCCCAAAGCGCTCGGCGTGTGTCTGGCACCGCGTCCTATTCGCACGATAACGAGCTCACCGCAGCTGCAGCCTTCCCAGACGGCGCATCCCCAGGCTCAAGCCGGCATCCTCTTCCGAGGCGGATTTCCACCTTTGGCATCCTCACTTGTCGATGGCTGCACCCCATCTCGATCGCAGGCCCGGCCCCAGCCACAGTCGACCTCGCATCCTTTCTCCTTCTGGTCCCCTCGTGAAGACAATGACGACAACGCCAGAGAAATAAACTTGTGGCGCATGACGGCCGTCCGCAGGGAACATCCCTTGCTGGCACGACCTGATTAGGACACCAGCGGCAGCGATCGCTGCCTGTCCGGGCCCCAAGGTGGTCGGAAGCAGGTTTTTTCGTTAGAGAAAGGCGTTTGCGGGAAGCTGTGGGTCCCAACTTTGCGATGACGGCCCATGGAAATTGGAGAATCTGGCATTGTCGAACCACGTCGCGGGGATTTTCTGGCTCTTTCCTTTGCCGCGAGTAAAGTTTCGCGAGGAGGGGCGTGGTTGCGGGTTTCGGGGCCGTTGAAGTTTGCTGGGGGGTGAGTGACGTCACGCAATATTGGGAAAATTGGGGAAGGAATGTTTTGCTATAAGAGGGCGGGAACGCTGCGGCTCGACTGGTGTGTTTGTTATATACTTTTCCCAACCTCTCACCTGCCACACCTGCTCTCCTACAAGTACTTCTCTCAGACAACTCTATCCCATCAACTTTGTCAACGGTTGATCCAGAACTTCTGGTATGTCTCTCTCCCGACAGAGACTCTCTTGTCTCACAAAAAGCAAAAACATCACCAATACTGACGATACCTAGAAAACTCCACACCAATTACCCAAACAAACACATCCACATACAAACCGTCACCATGGGCGCCGTAGTCAGCTGCGTAAGCTTTCCCCAACATCCACTCACTCTCCAAGTGTAAACAGCACCGCTAACAAACAAATTAGATCCAAGGCGTCCTCCGCACAATCGGCAACTGCCTCATGGCCATTGTCCACGCCATCGGCGCCGCCTGCACCGCCGTCATCAACGCCATTGTCGCCCTCTTCGACATCATCATCAGCTGCCTCACCTGCGGCCGCGGCGGCAGCAGGCGTCGGGGTATGCGCACGAGGACCCACCACACGAGTAGAGTCTAAACGGCTCCCCGCTTTACTCTGATGGCCCTGCTGAGTTGATACGTGCAGGCCACAAGCTGAGGCGGGATTTGGGCGTTTAGACTGGGTTCGGGGCAAGGTGCGAGAGCGAGAGCGAGATTCAGCATGGTCGTGGTTTTTTTCTTTTCTTCTTTTCCTTTGTCCGACGGATTGCGTGTGCGCGAGGCTGAGTGCTTCGATGATGCTGGGGAGAAATGGTGGAGGATGCATTCTTCAAGAGTTCATCACGACCGCGATGTATAGATACCCCCGTTTGAATTGATTGGGTTTAATTGCATTACACCTCCTACTTGCCTACTATCCATGCCTTTTGCTTTGTTTGGGGTGTATCTCTGAAATCTCGACAGTCCACGTCACGTGTCTGACTAGTTATTGTATCAACAATGGGTATCAAATCTGCTCAAAACAGTTCCCCCACATTTACTCGGGATTAGGAAATGTTCCTTTCGCTCTGACGCACAGCTTGCCCTTCAAATCTTCCAGCGTAGCAATGATTTCTACCGTCTTCTTGGGCGCAGCAGGCGGTGCCGTTTTCTTGGTAAGATCTTTCCACGAGGGCAACCAGGATTTCGCAGGCGCTGGGTCCGGGTCGGACGGTGGGGCTGCTTGGCCTCCGTACGGTCTCGTGAAGGATGCGCGCAGGACGTAGAAGTTTGCGCTGTTGGTAGGTTTAGCATACGTCACGCTGACTGAGGTAGGGCGATCAATGGAATCTACGACATGCATTAGCACATGTTCCCATTTGAGGAGTAGCAGTGCACTGCAACGGCATACCGATGGAGACACCCGGCCCCGCAACCATCCTCGCCATGCAGTCCTCGAAGATGGTCGCTATAGCCCCTCCATGCGCCAATCCTGGCCATCCGTTCAAACTACTCCCAATCCACACCACGGCTACCAGCTCCTTTGTTTCGGCATTCCAGAATGCCCGCTGTACACCCAAGCCCTTGAACCCGGATAGACTGTCACCTGTCAGAGTCCTCGTCTTGCTCCCCCAATCCTCCTTCGACTCCGTTATATGCGTCTGGATGTCGAGCTCCATCCAACCTTTGTGGGGTGCAGACGCGCTCGTCGAAGACACGGGCGTATCATCGTGGAGGTGGTAGGTTTGTGCGCGCATTTCCTTGACGATATCGAGCTTCTCAATGTCCGATGTGAGGGCTTGCAGGGCGAGCTCGTCTTCGCGCGAGCCGGGTATGGGCAAAGGTAGGGGAGCAGCAAAATTGCGAATTGCAAAGCCGACGCTCGAGCCGGCGAACAAGACGAGACCGTACCATACGTAGGGATACGGCGAGCGGCGTCTTCGAGGTGGAGGGGAAGAGCTAGCGGAGCTTTCGGTGGAGGGCGCGGAGGTCTGATTGCGTCGTCGGAGCCATGATGAAGGCTTTGGAGGTTGCCGTAATAGTGGACGGAGATGTAAAGCGCGGGAATGCGACATGAAGGGCAATTGCACCTCACCAAGATGGTGGGTCGTTGAGATGAAGTTCTGAGGCTTGATCGGAGATGCGTCTCCACCGTGGCTTGCATGTCTTGGCATTGAGTAACTAGCATCATCATTTGATCTCTTCACGTTTTATTCACGAGTATGGACGATTCAAGGTTTTTGAACTTATTATATTTTCTACTATACCGACTGAAAAAGTGAAGATTTCATTTGAGATGATCCGATTCTCCCATGAACGGCATATTATTATACCCGTCAAACTGCACCGTCTGGAGCTCATTCACTTTGACGCCCTTGAACATTCTCACCTACACACATCAGCAAATGCCCACGCATCCCGTGCCATGCAATACTTACATTGACCCCCAAGATATCCGGCTTCTCCCCAAATTCGCTCATCCTAGGATCAAAAAACATCGAGCTCCCGCACGTCCCGCAAAACTTGTGCACATTGCGCTTCCGCCCAAAAGAATAGCCCTTGAGCGCTGCCTCGCCGCTCGTCACACGGACGTTCTGGCGCTCCGGGTACACGAGCAGGTACCCGTTGCGCGAGCAGAAGCTGCAGTTGCACTCGATGATCTTCTGACGCGGAAGCGGTGGGGAAAGCGTGACGCTGTACGTTACCGTGCCGCAGTGACAAAGCGCGCTGTAAGTCTGCGCATCCGCCGGGTCGAATGCTGGTAGTTGCGGACCGTCATCGTTACCCATTGGGACTATCCAGAAGGGAGTGAAAGGAAGGTGGTGGTGGAAGGGGCGTTACTGGATGCGGAGTGGTGGACTTTGACGGCGCGGCTCCTGTAGAACTATATATATCAGCAACTAGTGTTGTTTAAGGCAGCCGTCAGAGTTGCGACGACATCGCGCTTAGATGATATGCAGATTTGCTTGCTTGCTAAGTGCGTTCGCTTGGCTGCATTGCATGCATATGTCCCCGGGAACCCTGAATCCTCCGACGTCCGACTTCAATTCTCCCCGAGCCCTGTACAGTCATTCTGCCAGGTTGCGATGCTGGATACAAGGTGCCACCAAGGTTTGCTAGGTTGATTTGTAAAGTGAGTCAGTTCTATAGTCGTGCAGTTTTATACTGACACGACTCACAATGGCCCTAGGCAATGATCTACTATCGCCATTCTGGGGTACTATCGGGCGAGACTATCATTTCGTACGAGAGTATGAAGACTAGCACGTCGGATCCAATCCAAAGGAAACAGGCTTAGACTCGACCGACTTGCTTCTCCGTAAGCCGGGGTGCAAAGTCAATCCTGCCACTGCATCATTTCCAAAAGCAGCAAAAAGACCAGACTCTAAACATTACCAAGTCCGCGACAAGCTCGCTATAAAAAGTACACATCAAATCTCTTATGTGCGATACAAACGCTACTCCTCTCGTACTACACTACCGCAACAGTCACATGTGCACACACACATACATACACGCCCCTAAGAAATCCCTCACCGCAGAGAGTACCTAACGCATGTTCCACCGCTTTCGCCCCGTTCAGCGTGACACCTCCACCGATCCTGACCTCCCGCTACACGGGCGATCTCGTCCCACGACTCGGCCCATTGCCTCGGGCCTACGTAGGTAGTCGGTCGCACGCCGAGCGCCCTCCTTTAGGCGTGTGTCTCGGTGCGACCATCGTCACCGGGAGCTCCGATTGGTGTCTTGGTGTCTCACTTGGAGGGCACTATTGCTTTGGGGCACGGTCCCGGCGGTGTGGGAGGGTGGGTTGTACCGACGTTGAGACTAGCGCGTGCCCTTGGAGTTGGGACTTCCCGGCTATCTGGAGGGGGGAGGGGGGAGGCGGGATAGGAGTGGGTGTGGATCTTGTGGGAGTTGGGTGGGTGTGTGCGAGGGCTGATGAGGTGGGACGGAGAAGGGCGAGCTTTTGGGACTAGTTGATGATTGGTGTGGTGGCACTGGAGCTGGTCAGCGAGATTGGTGCCTGGTTTGGTGTTGCTTGAGTAGTTGGCTGTATGAGATTAGTCATCCCCCTTTCACTGAGGTACCACTCGTGATAGGCATACTGGGAACACACGAATCCTGTAGGTCAAGAACGATGCACATCACTAGCATAGTAATTCGGAGGCCTTGTTCCTAGTACTACTTGCTGCTGTTGTGAAAGGTAAGGCAAGGTTCGTCTAATCCTGACTTGTCTAGTTGAACTTTCTATGGCCTTGTAGGTTGAGGAATTGATCATCACTCTGTTGTGCTTAGTGCTTTCGTCACGGCGTCGAAAGTTGATGTGAATTCCAATCAATGCCTCATTTCTCCATTGCGAGTAAACAAACTGCTAGTCTTCCGTCACGTTACAATCACAGGCTCAGCTTCCGATGGCGATGGTAGAATAGCTTCCTTGCATGGAGCGCAGGAATGGTGCGAGACATTCTGTAATCTATCCGAGCCGTACACACTCTGGAAGTACCCTTCATCAGGAGTAATTCCGCAAGACGACTACTATCCAAAATAATCAGGGAAAGCTGTCCATATTACCAATAGACTTGTTCCCAAAATCAGTGATTAGACCACAATATTAAATCGTGGCCAACATGGCTCGACATGTTGCATCTCAAAATAGGTACTTATTCTATGATGCGGAAATCCACTCCACAAGCATCCACTTCATCTTTCCAGGGAACAATATCACTGCAAAACACAAAGCCCATCCCACTGCGCACTTTCCCATGGGGGCCCAAAGGTTCAAAAGGCCAAACAGATTCCTTCTCATACTTATAACACCCACACAATGTACACACTAGAAACAACCCACAGCTCCCAACACGATAGAAAAGCTACCAGTCCTCACCCATCACTCACAAAAGAACGATCTTAGTGCACAACAAGCGCACTCTATATCAAAAAAAACCTTGGTCTAGTTGATTCCGGCATGCTTTTACTATGCCCAGTAGTCCAAGTAGCTCGATAGTATTCACCGGTCCACGTCGTCTAATCAAAAGAAATCAATCACGCTTCCAGATTAAAAAAAAAACTCTCTCCATTGCATAATCCAAACCAAAAAAAGATTCAAACTCTTTTTTAATCCATGCCTGAAAAAGTAAAAACTTTGAAAAAGAAAAAGAAAAAAACCATCCTGAAATATAGAGAGGCTAACCCGGTGGCCTTGGAAAATGTTGTATGTAATTGAATAGTCTTGTTAAACGCCTCAAATATAGCGTATCCACATCATAATTCCCCCCAAAAACACATGCTCGAATAAACTTCCTAATACTAATAACCCCCTTGTGTCCAAGAACTAATAATCTCCTGACTACTTCTCATCCCCAAAGTACATCGTACTGCACAGCATTTACTCATCACTACTACCAGTACTCTTAGCGAGATGAGACAAATGTAGAGAGTAGACAGAGAGGCAGCTACAGCGCGGGCGGGCACGGGGGGGGGGGTTTCTACAGATGGAAGGTTTTACATGTCAGATAGAATGATGACGAAGACGAAGAAGACGAAGAAAGAAAATATTGATTTTCTAGTTTCCAAAAATTGGTTCGGGAGTTCAAGGTATGCACAAGGTGTATGATTTTTTTTTCACGTATTCGCGGGAGATTGGACTGGACAGGTAGAGGAAATACCCGCAGCTCTCTCTGAAGCCGCCAGAGGAAAGAAAAGAAAAGTAATCGCAAGCTCTAGCGAGACTTTCTTGACGGGGCAAGTTGTGAATGCTTTGAATGCTTTGAATGCTTTGAATGCATTGCATTGCAAGGGAAATGGTCTCTAAGTTGAAGTTTTGCAGTCCTGCGACAAACAATACGAAGTAGGCGACGGAAACGGAACGGCAACACACACAAAAGACGACAGGCACAGACAACAAAGAAAAAAAAAGTGAAACAAGTCTCTTCAAGGTTCTCGCCATTGGACTACATTCTACACGAAGCACATTGTAGATCCATCAGGATCCATCACCGCCACGCATCTGACGCTCGTGAGAGCAGCCCCGACAAGGCATCACTCAGCATCCTACGGTCAGAAAAGCTCCTCGTATCCCTGGACCTCAGTATCTCCAAGGATTCTGTCTTATCCCCCCAGAGACAGGACGCCGGGCTTGCAGGATCAACAGACGCAATCTCCGTGCACTGAGACCACAGCCTTGTGGATCGTGTTCGCGTTCGCCACAGTCTGCGGGGGCGATCTGTCGGAGGAAACGAACGTGAACGATCCTGCCGCGCCTCGAACATAAACAAGGATGATGGCGAGTATTCGGGAAAGCGTCGCATCCCGCGTAGGATTTTTGCGTGACGGAGAAGGAGCGCTCGGGATCGGATATGGCCTGACAGAGATAGATCTCCGAGAAGAGTCAATACTGGGGGACGAATAATTTGTAATAGTGTGTAGAATAAGATTGCGTGTACGACCATATAGATGAGTGTCACTGCCATGGTATGGTGGATGGTAGTACGTCTCAGGGGTAGAGCGATGGTAGATCCACGTCGACAACGAGCAAGCGCTCGAAGGGCCCGGACTCTCGACATCAATATTATTCGATTGTATCGAACTTGTCTCTGCCCGTATGCGGCCTTTGGTATCATCTCACTATTCCTGTTATGGTCACTTCGTGGAATTATAGAGCCGAACTTGAAGACTTTCGATTATTTTGAGTGCTACGGTGGCTTTGTGTCCGACGTAAGTTCTTGACTCGACTATCTTGTATTCGAAGACCTGGCAGGCAGCAAAGTGTAAGTAGCACATCAAAAATTCGCTGCTTATACTCTAGAACTGGTTGATCGGATAGGAAGGCATCGAGTCGCAGCGAGGTCTCTCGTGATATCTAGAGAACGAAAGCCCCGAAGAAGACCCTGCTAGCCCGGAAGAATTCTTTAAGCTTCCAGTGAAGTACACGCCGGTAATGCATACGGTATCCCATCGCGATCTTCAGTGGGCTCAATTCTAGCACTAATTGGAGTAGTGACATGGAATGGCTGATAGTCAGCAACAACTTGTTGCTACATACCAAACCTGCAAAGTGTACGCAGGTGCAAACTCCATTGAGATCGCTTTCCGATGCTGTTGTTTTGTATGGGTGCGACGGTATGCTGGTGAATCCAGAGCAAGAGGTTCTTCTCTCGGCGAAGTGTAAAACGAGGCAACGACGTAACGCAGTGTATAGTCATGGATGACGTGCCGGTTAGGGCAAACGTAGCGACAATCGAGGTCATCTGCATTCGATACGTGTCCTTGTCAGGTCAGCGCCGAACTTTGTGTTGCCCGCGATCTTTGGTCGTAAGCTGAGTCTTCATTGTTTGTAGGCGAGGCGTGCGACTGGCGTGGCGATCTTACAGTACTGGGGAGACCAGGACGTTTGGAAGACGAATGTGAACCTCTTAGTGTCAGGTCCATCAGGAAGTATCTAGATATGTTGCCGTGCGATGGACATTGATACTTCGTGAACCGTAACGACCTAGTCAAGGCGACCTTTCAGCCCATGCTCCATATAAAGCCAAGTCAGCTAGTATACTTCGTCTTGCGACAAATCTTTGCCACAAACTGTTCGACTCTGATGTCCGAGCAGGATGCTGTCTAGAGCTACCCAATTTTAGTGCACTCACTTGTGACCAAAGTCAATACCGAGGAACTATTCGTACGATGCCTATACTTCAGCGTGACTAGGACAATACGATGATAGCCAAGACTTTGCAGCAAGTGTACCCTTGCAAGCTCATCCGTAGGCTCCCGTCGGCATCATGACACGAAATAGAGCTCTGATGTGAGAGAATCCGCAAAGACGGGGCCGGCATCATTGTTCACTGGGAAGCGCCCATCAAGCGAGCAACGGGGCGAGTGACACGCTTGCAACTTTGGAAGCCCGAGGCGTCGATTATGTCAGACGGAAAATGTTGGCCGAAGGGAAAGGTGCTGATAGCGTCAAGGGATGCACGCGATAGTAAGCCGCAGTAAGCAAGCGCTGGCAATGTAGAATGCAAGCTTCCGTGTTCTCTAGCCATCGACTTGATAGCCTGTGTCCGCGCCAAGAGGTGGAGTGGGCAAAGAAGAGCAACGGCGTGATCTAGGGCTGCAATCATGGGATACGGTATTCGCCGAATAAAAAGAAATTGCAGCTCGGCTGCTGTGATAGAAAGCTACCGATTGCCTATTCTAGCGTCTAGTACATGACGGCTCGTTAGTTCAGAAGAGCTGAATGCGATTACGAGAAGCTTCGCGAGACGCAATCTCGTCACTTCTGAAGATCTTTGCAGACGATGGACAACGTCAAAACTGCACAAAAAGCATTATCGTTAGATGCAGGGGCTGAAAGGGGCAACTTGTTCGCTCTGAAGAGGTGGAGAGTCGTACGAGATTCAGGATGGATAGCGATGGTTTTCGTAAATGCAGTCAGCAGAACCGCCTTAGAGCACGATGGGGGTCACCTTCTTAGTGGCCGGTGGACCGTTGACAAGTCGGCTAGATGCTTGGAGTGGTGTTGAGACTCAGCCAGAGGACCATATCAAAGCATGTGTCACTGCAAGATATTCGCCGACGGAAGAGAAGTGGCGAAGCATGCACATTTGAGCTGCACATCATTCGCTTGTGCTCGTAAACAGGATGGAATTTCGCCTTTCGGGAACTCAGTGAAGCTGTTTGCTGGTGCGATTGGTCGAGTTTCGAAGTGAGCGGAACACATTGTGGATTGTACGAGATCAGGTTATCAACGATAATGAGATTGGCTCGGAGTCCTTCAACAGATAGGTCATCCAGCACTCTGATGCATCCGCGCAGCGAATGGTGTCTATGCTCCGTACTCCACCAAAGAGGTATATCGTAGGAGCGGTGAGTCGACTAAACCTTCGCTGAACGTTAGTCTCGTACTTTGCAGCTGTATTCGGGGCCATTGCTGGAGCAGAACGCGCGCGCTCCGTCGAAGCAGGTGAGTGGGCACAGCAAGGATACCTTCTCCGCAAAAAGCATTTCTGTATGCTGCCCCTTGTGCTCAACAAAAGCTGAAGATGGATAGATGTGTCTCCGGCAAATGCGGGCGCATTCCACAAAAAGTTTTCAAGATGCTGGGCTTTCCCTGTGCCTAACCTGAGTTCTAGGTTTGCATGATCCAGACCTGCTACGGGGGGGCTTGGATGGCGTCCAGCCTAGCGGGCACGATAACTGCCCGCTGCCATTTCAGGAAGTGAGAACGCGGACCAGCATCCGTCGATCAACGGGATCCCCCAGGTGGAGATTTGAATTTTGGCGCCTGCCACAGAGGCGCGCTTGAGCATTGCTCACGCTGCGGATGCAGGTACGGGGTGATGATGGCTGGCGGCTTTTGCGAATCGATGATGCCTCTTTCTAGCCCACAGTAGCGCCATAAGCATGGACATGCGCCAGGGCTGACGACTGCTTGCTCTCACGGCTTGTTCCTTCAGATGCTGAAGAAAAGTCCGGGTGACAGCCGATCCGTGACAGAAAGGTCTTGTAGTGAAGCTAGCGGAGGCGAAATTCATGAGGGTATGTCCGCGAATGTCTCGCTTCGCGGAGGCTCGATTACCTCCGAAACTTCAATTATGAAATACCGCTCATTGGGTCTAGAGCCAAATAGCTCCGTTGCCGGCTCCAAAGACGAGGCTGGGCCTGAGCGACATTACGACACCGCGGAACACGGTAGTTCAAAAGTGCTCTGCTGCAACTCGTTGAATTTCAGCACACAGCAGGGTTTGGCGAGGCCGCCTCGGGCAACTAAAAACGAAAAAAGACTATTGATTCGATGGCAGGCGCAGAAGATGCATGCTGTGGCCCGCATCACACAGGAGAGAGGGCATCCGAGATAAAAAGCTGCATGCTCAGGACCGTGGGGTGCGTACGTTCTCGTTTCGGTGACAGCACCTTACTCGTAGTGCATTGTTTCTGCGTTTGATTATCAAACGCGTACGAAGAGCGAGGCACGCACAACCGGTGGGAGAGCCGCATCCCCATTTCTTGATGGGCACAGACGGCGGGCGGCGGCTGGCTGGCTGGGGGGTGGAGACTGGCTTGAACGATATGATCTCCATGAGGCCGGCGACCAGCATCGAGATGGTCTGCGGAGGGCATCCAGACTCTTGGGAGGTGGAGGCTCCCTCGTGGGCGCCGCGCCCGCCGCCGGGAACTGGGGGTGCAATGGTCGAGGAGCGAGGGTGAGGTCTTCCTGGCGGCCATGCCTGCATCGCCAGTCCCGCCAGTCCCGCCGTCACGGGTCGGGCTTGGTCGGCTCGAGGATCACGAGTCCCGATGCAGACTGAAGCGCGCCATGGGCGGATGGGGAATGGCTTGGTGGCTGTCCAAAACACCAAGGTGATCCGTGTCAAAATTAAGTTGTGCAGGCGGGCGTGTGACAGGGGGGGCCCGAGCGAATGAGTGCGGGTCCACGGGCAAGCCGACGAAGCCAGACGGACGCCAGCGAGCACCGGCGGCGATCGAGGAGCGGCGGGGTGGACTGGCGATGGTGGCACGGCGACACATGACAGGCCATGTTCGGGGGGAGAGTTGCACGGCGCAGAGTACATACAGGAGGAGATGAAGGCAATACAGGTGACCGACATGGGACAGAACAGGGCGGAAGGAGCGAGGAATGGTCGCTGTTGCCACGCCCACTCCGGGGGGAAAGAGCGAGCCTCTGTTCGACTTTGCAAAGGGCAAGGGCGGGGGGAGGGGGGGAATGAGTGCCTTCCGCACGTAGACGGTAGCTAACAACATACAGAGAGCAGGGCGCGGCCAACCCCAAAGCGAGGTCGAAATAAGCTAGGCCAGTTAATCAAAATGGCGTGGGAAATCCGGCAGAGGGGATGTTCCAGTGCGCGCGAGGTTAATTCGCGGGCACAGGGATAAGGGCTGCTCCAGAGCCTGCGCTGCAGCTCGCGCGACTGCACGTCTGCACATCTGCGCGCCGTGGGAACCGGCCCAGCGCCGGGTCCAGCACCACCAGCTCTAGGTCCTAACCAGCACCAGCACCAGTACCATGACTATGACCAACACCAACCACGTCTCCAAGCGCTCCCGTCGTCCGTCCGTCAGCATCAGAGGGCGACCGGAGGGGACCGCCGGGCTCTCCAAATCACAGGCCTCACGCGCCTTGCTAGACTTGCTGCTTGTCGATTACTAGTGGTAGAGACGGCGAGGAGGGTACCGAGTGCTGATGTTGACAGGCTCGCTTGAGCGGGCGTCCCATTGGGCGGGGGCGACGGGGGGCAGCGCTAGACGTGCAGCCTGTTACACGAGGATTCGGATGGAGAGTCCTTCATCTCGACTCCCTTGGACGGAGCGATGTGATGAAGGGGTGCTGCGATGCGCCGATCCCTCGTCTGTCGCCGTGAGCGGGGGGGGGGCCCCTCCTACCTACAAAGTACTCGGCCGGCCAGAGCAGGAGAGGTTGCGCAGCAGACGTAATGTACCAGCAGCCTGTCTCTCCCGGCGGGAGTCTCGCAGGCGTGCTAGGGCGGGCCCTCGTCGCCGGCCGCGCCACGCCATCAAAAACAAGCCTGGGTAGTAAGCCCGCCGCAGCGACGCCGCCGTCGGTTGCGGCTACGATCTCTTGGCGTGCGCCGAGCAGCGCGCCCTCGGTTGGTTACGAATCGAGGGCGCTCTGGCATCTGGGACTGGGACTGGGACTGGGCATCTGGTACGCTTGCGAGTGCTCGCTCGCTGGCTGGCAAGCGGCGCTTGGATGCACCGTCTCCCAGTCTTCGGGCACACCAGGCCAGCTGTCAGCGAGGCCAACGGGCGCCTCGTGCCCGCAAAGAAGTCGCCGCCAGATTCCAGTCGCGCGTCGGTATCGTATCGAGGTTGTGCAGCCTGGTCGCCCGCGAGGGGGCAGATACATACTTACATACACGCCCAGCTGCCACCCCAGACGCAGACGCAGACGCACACCGCAGCCCCGAGGTCAGCAGCTGGCGCACACAGGGCCGAGAATCAGTGCAGGCCCACGTGGGAAGCCTGCCCCTGCGCGCGCGACGGCGACGACGAGGACGCGGACGCGGTGTGGGTGCGAGCGCAGCGGATTCAGAGAGATGAGGAGAGCAGGGAGCAGAGGCATCGGCTTATTGCGACCATCCGCTCTGGGCCAGACACGTGCCGCAGGCAATATAACCACGCCGGCTAAAAATAACAATCCCAGGACGCAGCACGAGAGCACACCCGCGGCTTTGAGCCTGGGGCCAGAAAGCGGGTTGCCGGGTCCGCGACTGGCTGCTCGATAGTCCCGCAAATTGGGCCCTACTCTGCACATACACGGCACATAGAATGTACACATATACACACATACCTACATGCATGCATGCATATCCGCGGGCGTTTGCGAGTTCGGCTGGGGCTGCAAAGGCCATCAGAGCAAGGTAGTAAGTAGGTCAATCAGGACGAGGACGAGGGCGAGGGTGCCGCCCCGGTCCCTGACACCTGTCGATCGAGCCCAGCCATCAGCCCTCTGCCCACGGCGCATCTTGTCCGCCGTCGTCTGGAGCAGCCCCTCCCGCTTGGGCGCCGTGAATCAGTCAATCATGTGCAGCCCGCAGCATCGTACTCGGCTAGCGCACGCCCCGGCGACCTGAACGGGCGAGCCCTGTCGTCAGCTGGAGGGAGCCAGGAGCACGGTCGTGTATTGGTCGCCGAAGCACTGGCCGCAGGGATGCTCATGGCCAGCCCCGTCGCTTTCGCTCCCACAGGCCAGGCAGGCTGCCAGAGCCGTCGACTTGACGCTGACAAGATCAAGACGTGCGTGCTGCGTGCTGCGTGCTGCGACCTGCGACCTGCGACCTGCGTGTCGTGGGGAGCCTTCACGTCGCCAGCTCGCAGCCCTGCCCTATCCCACCGCCTCGAGACGCGCCCGCGCCGCCACCAGCCCTCCCCCGCCCCATTCGCCGGCGACGACATTGGCCGCGCTGTTCTTCTTTGTGTGTGTCTGTGTGTGTGTGCAGCGCTTTGTCTCGCTCGCGCAGGCTCGGCTCACCTCTGGCCAGACCGCGTCCGTGCAGGCCTGGTCGAGGACGCGCTGGCGCCAGTCCCGCATCCTGAGGTGCCGCTGGCTCCTGACCCTTGGTACGCGGAAAAACAAAAAACCACCCAGCACCTTTTTCTCTTGTCTTGTCTCTGGCCGTGCCGTGACCCTGGGTCAGGAGGAGCCGCATGGCCGCGCAACTTTGCTCCCGAGAGCCCTCACGCGCCCTCGCCGGCTCAACCTCGTCAAAGACATCAAAGCCCAGGACGGCGAGGTCACCGTCGCGCCCACAGTACAATGGAACTGCTCTTTGACCACGCCGGGCCGGCGCAAGCGATGGCTCCTCCACGCTGCTGGTCCAAGCCGTCCCGCCGCCAGCGACTCCGAACAGAGGCCAGCCGACAGGGTCCTGGTGCTGGTAGGTGCTCTGATCCCGGCACCGCATTGTTGCTCCCATCCGACCCCCCATGCCAGCCTGGGCTCTCTAAAACGCACCTGAACGGTGTGGTTTATTATTCAGTCACCGCGTTGCTTCTGCCGTGTCTCGTCTGCTTTGCCCCGTTCCGTGAAGGCGCGTGCGAATAGCGCGCCGCTCGTCCAAGTTGCCCAACGAGAGCCTGCCTTGCTCTCGTGCCCTTCATCTCCCATCCCGATCCAGATCCCCCCCAAAGGACGCTTGGACGAACCCTATCACCTGGTTAAGCCCTTGATGCTCTTGAAGGACCCCCCCAGCCCGCCAGACAGCCACGCGAACCACCCCAACCCTGACGCCTTAGCCCGCCATACATATACGTGAGGGCCACCTCTCCACCCGCTCACGGCGACAAAAGCCTTTCGGCCCAGCAGAGTCCAGCCCTCGTCCGCCGTCGCTCCTTAGGGCGCCCAGGAACTGAGCTTAACAAGGAGGGATCGCCGCCGCCCGCGCGCCTCACCATCACCACCACCACCTCCACCCCCTCCACCATCTGCCCCCGTCGCCGCCCTCCAGGTCCCATAGTCTCCACCATCGCCAACGTGCAACACCAGATCTCGCGGCGCCTCGGTGGTGGACAGCGACAACAACGACTTGTTCCTGTGCCTGTTTCCTACTCGGGAAGGCGACGCCGTTCCCAGCGCCGTGGACAGAGAGCCGCCAGAGCTAGCTGCTAGCCAATCCCGGGCATCACAGTGATCGTCGGACGACGACTCCAGCACGCCCATAGGAAGCGGTCTAACCTCTTGACCCAAAACCAACATTCTCACAGCCTGTGCGACTACGCCAGTAGCACCACGTCTGCGCAACCGGGAAATCGGGCCCTACCGAGCGCTGGCTGTGTTGGAGACAGCGTTCCACGAGTATCTGCTTTTGCGACTCTGTACGCCCTCCTTCCTCGGTCTGCGACGACCACCACCACTGATCTCGCGCAGAAACTGAGACTTTCTAGAAGAGATCCGGAGAGGCGTGCATTCGCCCGTGTCACTGCCCCCCAGAGCCTGCGCAGGTACCATCGCTAGGATCGTCCGGCCATCGCAGCTTTGCATGCTCGGACCCGCCATTCGCCATCTGGAAGGACCAAAGACTACTTTGGGGACACCATCGTAGAATATCTAGACCGGTTGGGCGTCTGTGTGAGCAGAGGACCTTTTACAAGATCCCCCTCCCCCACTACTGCCTGCATAACATCAGCACTTTGTCCTCCTCGACTAGAGCTTTTACCTCTTTACACCACGCCTCGGGATTACGAGCCGTCGTCTGCCCTTCGTGGATCCCTCCAAATCTTCACGTGGACCTCATTGGCCTGGCGCACACGTCTCCACTCCGCCATTTGCAGCGTCACAGCTGCGGTCCATTCCAACTCCACCCTCGTCAGAAGCTGGTAGGTCATCAGGACCTATCCGGAACACAACCGTCAACGTGGCTGCAGCAGTGGCTCACCCGAGTTTGATGCATCCTGGGCCTGACCCAATGGGTGCACCTCCAAGCTTCGCGACTAGGAGGCCTCACGCCCAGCAATTGGGTAATTTCGAGCTTCCGCCTCCACCAATGCACAAATATCCTTCCTACAGCGGCATCAGCGCTTCACAGTCGTCACAAGCTCCAACGACCATTGCTAGCGTTGGCAATCTCCTCACCCCGCCAAATAACATCCATGGTGAAGTGATAAGTGCCTCGTCAGGAGTGTCGACAAGCAGTGCAAGCTCGACGACGATGCCGTATTCAAATGGACACTACATATACTCGCCGCCATCGCAGGCACCGGGCCACTATGGCTATTCAGGGCAACAGCCGCAAAGCCAATATGGTTCAGCCCGAGGAGGTAAGTTTGCTTCACTGTCAAATGATCGTCAGCACGAGGACCAATACTCACTCTGCGCAAAGGGCTGAATCCGCCACCATACGAGATGAACCAGCAGCAGCTGCCGCCATTCACGCCAGCATCGGCGTCGACAACCTTGAGCGCACTACCTGCACAACAGCAGCCGCACCATATGATGAGCGCACAAACACCCGTGTCGAGCTCAGCGCCCCATCAATCGCCTGCCCATGCTCAGGAGCCTTTCCGGCCACCTCCCACTCCAACCTACCCTTATCAGCCTACGACGACCCCACAACAGTCTTCTTTTTCTTATTCGACCGGACCATCACCAACGCAGCAAAGCCCAATCAGTGCTGGAGGTTCTGTGCCGAGGATGTCCCCAGCTGTGTCGCACGGCTCAATCCCTCCTATACCGTCTAATCCAGCTCCCTCGCCCCACGGGTATCAGCGATCATACCCAGCGTATATGCCTGGCCCCGCACCTGTCTTCTCCAACGTGAACAATCCCAACGGACAGCTTGCGCTGGTCGGCGGAGTGCACCCTGGCATGATGCAAGGCTTCAACAGCGGACATGCCGCTGCGATGCCACACTTCCTTGGCCATCCACAGCATCAGAATCAGTCTCCCAACGACCGACCATTCAAGTGCGACCAATGCCCCCAGAGTTTCAACCGCAATCACGATCTAAAGCGGCACAAGAGGATTCATCTGGCTGTGAAGCCTTTCCCCTGCACACACTGCGATAAGAGCTTTTCGCGAAAGGATGCCCTCAAGGTATGTCGGTTTCAACGCATGCATGTTGACATGGGATTTGCTAACCCTCTGTAGCGACACATTTTGGTCAAAGGCTGCGGCAAAGTCCCCAGCTCGGCTGACGACACAAAGCGGGAAAGCCATTCGCCCGACCGCAAATCCGAATCTGTTGATACGAAACCCGTAATATCGAGCCACGCATAGATGGACTCGTTGTATTCTTTAATCTGGAGTCATCGGTCTTCATTTCGCTTTGCCTTGTATTAAATACCCTTCTGCCTACGGGGCTTCTACCGCGGTTTCGACCGAACGTCATTACCTTCGCTGTTTAACACGTTTGGGATTACGACATGTTTATGCGTTGTTGTTAATTGGGCCTTGCTCTGCGGACGTGGAACGGGCTTGGCCGGAGTAAGACGGACGGGAATGGCGCATGTTCTTTTTGTTTTCTTGCCTTTGTGCAGCGGATACCTTTAGTCAGTGCTTCTGGGGGTTGCGCGTATGCGTATGTGGGGGGTGCCTCTTCGGGATATTGCGTTTTCGTCTTGGGAACGGTTCTTCATGCATTCGCGTGTCAGGCGGATGACGCGCGCGGTCGGGTTTCAGGTTTCGGTTCATGTTGGGAAATTACCTCGCTGTAGTAGGGACTACAGTCGGCGAGAGACGGGAGCATTTCGGTGTAATGGCCCTTCTCATTCCTTTTTCTTGACAGCACCACTGGGCCACATTTTGTACGGATCAGGGCCAGACTCGGAGAAGGAGTAAAAAGTGAAACGATAGGATATACCGAGATATGAAGCAACGCGCTGTCGTTAACGATCTATCATCTGCCAGTGCTTGTCTTTGATGGTGAAAAGTGTCTTTCGGACAAGCTCGAGCGATTTTAGTGTTTGCCGGCGTTGTGGTTGTCCATGCAGGTTGTGCCAGATGCAGAGGGGGCTGCGTTTAAGGTTCTTGGGTTCGGGCGGCTTGGTGCAGATCCCGTGATGCGATCTGGTCCATGATCCCTGACGATGCGGCCGCTTGGGACCGAGCGCCGATGCGTTCACGACTGCACCGCATCGCCCACCAACATCAACTCACCCGGGCGCTGGTAGAGTTGCATCTTTCACAGCAACATGAATTACGAAATGACTTTCGCCAACAGAGAAAAGCATGATAGCGCTGCTGAAATCCTTTTCCTCCTTGATCGCTGCTATTTGTTCTCCTATGTTACTCCCCTGTTCTCGCGCCGATTCATTCGTACGTGAAAAGAGTACGCCATATAGGCAGGGAAACCACGTGGGATCAACAGAAACTCGTGGACGTCTCTTGCATCCAGAGCCATCATGGGTGACAGGCGCTCAAGACAGTGGCCTGGAAGGACCGACAGTAGCACTCAAACGTTGCCTCTCGCGCAAGCAAGGTAGGTAGCAAGGTGGCTTGCTCCCCATCTAGAGCCTCCATGGGCAGCCCGTAGAACCCCCTAGTGTAGGTCTATTTCACTCAGAGGCATTTCCGGTTCTCTCAGCAACGCATTCCAGGAACCCCAGCGGTCCAAAACAAACACCTCTTTTCGTCCCCCTCCTTAGCGCATTCCTGCCCCTGCCGTGGTCTAAACATGCACGAGGTCTAACACCACGCATACTCATAATCAGGGTATGCCTTCTCCCTACTGAGGTATCGTGGTTTCTGTCGGCGGTGTTGAGCGTGCTCTTGCCCGCCCGTCGTTTGCACACCGGTCGCGACTCGCCCTCCGCGTCCGCGTCCGTGCCTTGGTCGCCCAACGCCCTTTTGACAAACATTGGCACTTCACACAACACTCGACAGCAGTTTTGTATGCTTTGACAACAACTTGTTAGCTTTTTTGGTTCCCCAGGAGGGTCAATTGGACCCTCCATCTGTCCTTCTTTTCCCGGCATCCGGCCACCGACTCGCAGGCAGCGCTTTCGTCCCGGCGTCCCCAGGTCAATAACATTACCAAGCAGCTCGACTATAGTCAGAGTTTTCCCCAAGCATACGTTTTGTTGTGCCGAGACTATCACCGCCGCACGACCTGCTTCTTGGTGCTCTGCTTCTGGTCCATCTCTTATCCGTACATCTTGGCTTATTACGTTACCGCCCGCCATCCTATAGACTGACTACACTCGACGGGCCTCCATCTCGACCAGTCGGTCTCGCGCCATGGATCATGCTTTTCATGGGCGTCCGCCCACTCGACGCAAGGCCCTTGGGGATGCCACTCTTCGTGCGAACGAGGACCGCCGTGCGCGCTCCCCTCGACACGGTGACAAGTTGAGCCCGCACACGCAACCGTCCTCGTCACCAAAGCCTCTTCCCCACAATGAGTCGCTGGTTCCGAATGGGACGCTCGCTGTCCGCCAGCAACCTCAGCCTTCACCTCAGCACAAGCGAGTCTCTGCCGTCATCAACGACGAGTGTCGGCCGCACAATCCCAAGCGTGATTCGGAGATATCAAATGCCAGCACCACTGCCTCCAGCCGCCGCAAGTCACACATCGGTCCATGGCAGCTGGGCAAGACAATCGGTAAGGGAGGGTGCTCTCGCGTCCGTATCGTGCGCCATAGCAAGACGGGTCAGTATGGAGCAGCGAAGATCATCTCCAAGGAGATGGCAGACAGGGTGCGAGCCTTGAGTCTGGCCAACCTAGTCGAGAGCGCAGAGTATGACCCGACCTTGTTTCCTGGCGGGAAGGTCATCCCTTTCGGCTTGGAGCGGGAAATTTGCATCATGAAGTTGCTGGACCATCAAAATATTGTGCGCTTGTATGATATTTGGGAGAATCGGAATGAATTGTAAGTTGTTGTCGTTTCGCCAAATATATGTCTAATACGTTGATAGGTACCTGATCATGGAATACGTTGAGGGTGGGGAGCTCTTCAGCTATATGAGCGAACAAGGAGCCCTGCCCGAATATCAAGTCGTGCATATCTTCCGGCAGATCATCGCAGCCCTAGGCTACTGCCATCGAATCAACATCCACCATCGTGACCTCAAGCCAGAGAACATACTTCTTGATAGAGACAACCTACAGATCAAGCTGGTCGATTTTGGCATGGCTGCGCTGCAACCACAAGGAAAGAAGCTCACTACGCCCTGTGGAAGCCCGCACTATGCGGCACCCGAAGTCATTGGAACCAAACCTTATGATGGCGCTAGGGCAGACATTTGGAGCTGCGGCGTCATCCTGTATGTGTTGCTGACAGGAACACCGCCTTTCAACTATTCTGGCGAGGAGCGACACCTCAGACACCTCTTCCGCGCCATTACCAGTGCCAGCTACCACATGCCAGAGGACCTTTCTCCAGAAGCGCAGCATCTTATCAGGCACATCTTGATTGCAAATCCGAAGCAGCGCATGTCTATCCAGGAAATTTGGGAGCATCCTTTCTTGCGTAAATACGATCGAGAATTCGGCTACACCAGGGAGAATACGAGCTTAGAGCAATGGATTGGGCCGAGATTGAAGCTTGACGATTGGAAGCCTTTGACACAATTGACGGTCGACCGGGAGATTCTGCGCTACATGCGTACTCTGTGGCATAGCGAGAAGGAAGAGCGACTGGTACGACGCCTTATCAACAACGAGTGAGTAGAACCTCATCCTATGAAGTACATGATTCTAATGTATATATCAGGGCCAACGACGAAAAATATTTCTATGCTGCTCTCCAGAAGTACCAACATGATCAGCTGGAGAATTATGTGCCTCAACCAGAGAGCGTCTTGCATTACTCAAACAGCGATCACCACCACAGAGGCCGTCTCCCACCGACCAGTGGAGACACACTACAGCTACCATCAAAGCAGCATAAGCGATCGCAATCAGGATACTCAATCCTGAACGATGAGCATCTGTATTCGAAGCATAGCTTCTACGAACATCCCTCCTCTGACGGCAGCTATGATCCGTTCCGAGCATCTAGAGAGCCAGTCATCCCAAATCAAGGTGTTCACCACAACATCACGGTGCATCGAGGGCCTAGCAGCGGCAGCCGCAAGTTGCGTCCAGCTACGGCTCTGGGTCATCGGACTGGTAGTTCACTACGTGTTCAAGCGCTCAGGAACTCGAATTCCAAGCGAAGTTCTGCCATGTCACGAGTGTCCTCAAAGCGAAGCACTCCACCTCGACGATCCACGTCCCTTCGGCGTACATCCACGTCTCGCTCCTCCATGGCCAGCTCGCGCTGGCCAAGCAGTCCACCTGTCATTGTTCGACCTGCTAGCACCGCTAGACGTGGAGTGAGCTTCTCTCATCTGCGACGCTCTTCCGGTGTTACTGTAAGTACTACCGAGGGGAGCACCGTGCAATACACTCCAGAGCAGCGGAGATATCTGAGTCGATGCCGGGACTCCATTGGGTCGTCTATGTTGTCACCTCGTCCCAGCACTAGCGATTCTCCTACAGTGCGGCCACTGCCCAAGATCGCTGCAAGCCCAATAGTGCCACGCCTACGAATACGCAAACCGGAGAGCCCTAGTAAGTACATTCAGAGTGAAGCTCGGAAGGTCAGCGCAGAACTCGGATTGGTCATGGAAGAAGCTTTCAACCGGTCATCGATTAGTTCTAGTATTCGCACATCCACCACCGAGCCACTCAAGGGCGCATCTGAGTGTGATACTCCTCCAACTTTGTTCTCGAACAGAGATTCTGGGGCTACTGCTGTCGAAACACCAGACAAAAAGGCAACATTTCAGAACCGACCGCTCCCGCCGATTCCAAACGAGACACCAAAATCATTTGTCCACCGCACCTTGGCAGAAGCGCGCGCAGAAATAGCTCGAAAGCTTGGAGAGAATAACGATGGCACCCAGCAATTTCACAAGCTTCTGGAACAGTTGGATCTTCTCATGCTTCCGCCTACTGATGTCGGCAAGCGTACTGCATCTGCTCCTGCTAAATCCCCGGAGCACATTGCTCCGCTACAGGTCATTCCGGAAGAGGCGAAGGTTGATGGAGAAGAGCGGTTCGGGCACTCTATTGATACCTATAGATCCTTTACTGAACCCTACAGTCCTATGCTTCAGGGTCGTCGAACAGTCACGGAGCAGACGACGATTCGGCTTGTGGATCAGTCACCGATTCGAAATGCTCCCGCTCCACTCAACATTCGCAAGCGGAGCGGGGTAAGCACTCCGACAAGAGACGGCCAAGAAGGTACTGTGACGAAAAAGCAAGCTACCGATTATGGGGTCTTCGCTGCGCGCACGAACCAACCGACTCCATCGATTACGATCTCAGGTGGCGTGGAAAAGAAGGAAGCCACAATCAAGAAGAAGAAATCTTCATGGTTCCGCCGCAACTTTGAGGAGAAGGAACGTATAGAGGAGAACCCACCAAAGCCGAAGCCTGCACCCACGCTGCTCCACATTCCAGAGAAATGGCAAGATCTGGATGACCGCATCAAGAACGATGCTCCTAGATTGACGGGTCCTAGCCCCGATCCTGGTAGGCAGTCGGCGAAGCAGTCCGATGGTAGCTTCAGCAGCGAGTTCCCTATGCGTAACTGTGGCACAGCCCTCGGTAAGAGCGAAGGTGGTGGAGCGCTTAAGGGATTTCTTGGTCTTTTTGGAAAGAAGCCGAAGGCAGAGAACAAACGACTGTTTGAGTTAGCTGGTAAGTGCAATTTGTTCACCTTGCTACAGGTCCTGCTTGAAATCTTCAAAAGGCCTTGACCCCCTGACTAGCATTTACTGACCCACTTCTACAGCGGATAACCTTAGCGCATCATCGGTACTTTCTGAATTCGAGCTTGAGCATGACAGTCCTCTCGACGGCCTGACGCGTTCCGGGCCTGAGTACCAGACCAACTGGCTTTCTCGCTTCTTGCACATCAAACCCGCTAGCAAAGTCCTCTGCTTCCACCTTGGGCGCGGAAAAGTGAGAGAACGCCTCGTGCGTTTACTACGCAGCTGCCAGGAATTCGGTATTCGAGATGTCGCATATGATCGTGAGCGGAACGTTATAAATGCTCGTCTCGACAAGGATAATCGTAAGTATACTAAGTTTCTATTTACCGAATGGTCTTTAGAAGACAATACCTTCATGCTCGGATTTGAAGAGTTTGACTGTATATGTTTTCGTAATGTTGCTCCCTTGTTGTTGGACTTTGCAAGCTGACTGAATGGACTGTACAGGCAAGAAGATTAAACCCGTCTCCTTCATCATCGAGCTCTTCGCCGTTCTACATCACGGCAAACGTGTAGGACTCACTGTTGCTCGCTTCACTCAAATCCGAGGTGCTGCATCAAGCTTCCGCGAGATCACGAATGCTATCGAAGAGATATACCACGACGAGGGAATGCTGGTTGAAAATGAAGAGAGGAAAGCAGGAATGGTTGGAACATTGAGCCAGAGGCCTTGTTAGGACATCCATCTTCACCCGGCGGGTTGACATACCTTACCCTGCAATAAGTTGCATGTTGACTGGGCATGTCTATGGAGAGATCCTGGCTAGCCTCCTGTCTTGCACTGGTGGCTTGGTTCCCTGGCTTGGATGTTAAAGTTGAATACCCCTAGCAACTTTATCTCCGCATGGTATTGCACCCGGCTTCAACTTCGCTACACGAGAACACGAGATATATGAGCAGTCATGACGGAGCTATCTTGCTTGCGAGCAAAGTGGACATACGTTGATTGTCTAGACCCCTTTTCTTTTCGAAGCGTCATGTAATATAGCATGCAGTGCTGCTTCGATTCTCTGCATAATTTGATGGCGTACCGGTAGTCATGTATTAGAGGCATTCGAAGTGGTGGCAAAGTGGGTTCGCTACATTTGCAGTAATCATAATATTAATGGTCGAAAACATCGCTTGCTCTGATCGCTCTCATCAACGAAAAGATTTTACCGTCCTGTTCAATTTACCACGAAGAATGGTTCACAGAGTGACTATTCACGTGATGTGGCACAGTCGCACCAGCCACAGTGCGGCTCTTCGCCAAGCCGGACTAACTGTGCTGCCGAACGCACACAGTTCGGAACATCGAACTCCAAAACTATCAGGCCGACGACAACCTCCGATACTAACACACAGGTATTGCATCAACACCGCCAACATGCGTACCTACGACGATACCTTTAGCGGCCAGAAAATCTACCCGGGCAAGGTGCGTAGCGCCCTCTACTCAGACATGCCTACCCTTACTTTCTGTCGAAATTGCGCGACGCCACGCCCCGACTGGCACGGCAATGGTGGAGGATATGGATACAACCGACGGACGGCATATTGGGCATTTGTGGAATGGATGCTGATGGTGTGAACAGGGCAAGCTCTACATCCGTGGTGACAGCAAGATCTTCCGTTTCCAGAATGGCAAGACCGAGTCTCTGTTCCTTCAGCGCAAGAACCCTCGCCGGATCGCCTGGACGGTTCTCTTCCGGAGGCAGCACAAGAAGGGTATCTCCGAGGTTAGTTGGAGCCCCTGTATTTTTTGTTTGCTGGAATTTGGGTCCGGAAGACGGTGCGCGATGGGGGTTTTGATGGGGAATGCACTCATGGCGTACACGACCTCGGGAGAAAGCAGATTGATGCGTGCGACTGTCGCATTGCATCAATTCTCGATTCTTCAGCAATTTTCAGACTACAGGTCCGAGCAGAGCTAACCACGTCATGAACAGGAAGTCGCCAAGAAGCGTACCCGCCGCACCGTCAAGCACCAGCGCGCCATCGTCGGTGCCTCCCTCGATGTGATCAAGGAGCGCCGCGCCCAGCGCCCAGAAGCCCGATCTGCTGCTCGCGCTGCCGCCGTCAAGGAGGGCAAGGAGAAGAAGGCCGCTGCCGAGTCAAAGAAGAAGGCTGAGAAGGCAAAGTCCGCCGCCGCCGGTGCTCGGGGCCAGGCACAGAAGATCGCCAGCAAGCAGGGTGCTAAGGGAGCTGCTCCCAAGGTGCAGGCAAGGACTCGTTAAGCGTGGGCTTCTTTGGGTGATGGTCTCGAGGGGGAAGTGGAGTTTTCGACACTTTGTTCAGGGAAAAGGGATACGGATGGGATGACTGCATCTGAGTCTTTTTCTCATTGAGTGGGCCTGATACCTGCGCGTATGTAGGGTCTGGCGATAGGGCAAATACAATTCATGTCCGAATACGAAAACGCAACGCTAAGTACCGCGGTACTTGCACGCTACTAACTGATACAAAGATGGTGTAGTGGTATGATCTATGGAGTAAGGGCACGAGGAAAAAATTAATCACATTGTCTACGCCATTCGTCCTTTACGCCCGGATTGGACCTCGTTATCACGGTCACAGGCTCTACTCGTCGGTAGTCTCACGAATCCTCGTACTTGTCATTCAACAGAACCTATAACACTGTGTGCCTCAGCTCTTCTACAGTTGGTTCAACAATGTGATTCGTTAACGTTGAAATGGCGCTATCTATGATCACCACTCTTCTAAGTCGTAGCTACATGCAATATATGGTTTTGATATCGATCAACAAAGCACGGCCAGGTAAGGACCACCACTACCATCTGAATAGTAAGTCCGCTATCTGTCGGTCTGTTCACTGGCACGCCTCTTGTACCAGGCTATACACGCAACGGCTAGGGTAATTAGCAACACTAGGGCGGTCGTACGCTCGGGCGTCATAGAAGAAAAGTCGCGGAATAGTCAAAGCGAGCCATCGGTCTTCTTCTCTTCGCCGAGAGGGGGTATCTGTTGGTTCAAGTAGGCTTCGAGATGGTCAATTTCTTCTGGGTCCGCCGAGTGGCCCAGGTCCCTTTGGAAGAGATTAGTATCTTTCGGCTAGTATATTATACCCTTCCCTTACTTGTATGTCCTGAAGTCCACCTTGTAGCCCAGGTTCTTTAGCTCATCAGCGCTCATTTTTCCGTACTTGTGCGCGACCACCTGGTCCGCATCGCCATGACCCAGGAATATGGGTGTCTCCTTGTTCGGGTTATCGGTGGGGACTAGGTCCTTTATCTTCTTTTGTAGCAGCAAGTAGCAGCTCAGTCCAAAGATGCCTCCCAATTGGTTCTTATACGTGAGGCCAGATATCAAGGACATGGCCCCCCCTTGTGAGAAACCGCCGATGACTACGCGATTCGCGGGAATGCCTTTGGCGATTTCGGCGTCGATGAGGGAGTGGAAGTAATCCCGGGATTTGTTGATGCCTTCCTCGTCTTCTTCGCGGCTGTGGAGGTCGCTTAGTGACTTTATGTCGTACCATCCCGGCATGCGCATGCCCATGTTCTGCCCGAATCAGCATCTGTATCCTGCTCCGACATCTTCTTACGAGGAAAAAGGACATGGCTGTGTCCGCTACACATACGATGGTAATGGGGATGTTGGGCGCATGCGGGAAGATGAGCGCAACTTCCTCGAATTTGTTCCGTCGCCGCCAATTCTCCGCAAGGAAAAGCCTGCTCGTTGTTAGGGTCAAAAGACTTATCGATAGAAGGAGGCTTTACCAGCCAGCGCCGCTATCACCTAGGCCATGGGCGACGATAATGCTCGCCGTATGGCGCTTGAGGGCCGGGACTACAATCGGTGCTTTGTATGAGAGAGACATGTTGAGGTAGAGGGGGATTGCCGGTTGGAGAAAGAACAGCGCAGGTGGGGTGGGGATAGGGCCCCAGGTGTTAAAGTTGAGGTACCGACGGGCGGGGACCTCGGCGCGTTCCCCGTTCCTGCATCAGGGTCCAAGCTCCCAGCCACAAATCTCAGACGTCATGTATTCACGCTACCTATGTTTAAATGTTCGCTGAAAGCTTTCCCCTTTACTTGATTTTCACTTCACTTCACTTCACTAAAAGCTCTCACCCAGTCGCTTTGAATACCATTGCAGTGACGTGCACGAATACATCTATAACTTGGGTCTCCCCTGTCCTTTCCCTCCACTTCTCCACTCACCCCACAATCTGTTTCGTATAATTCACTGCTATCAGAGCCGGCTGAGCTTCTCATACTTTCACTTCACACGCCGAACATTCACGATGGCGAGGACTACTAGGGGCGCCGTTGCTCGAGAGCAGGCTGCACAAGCGACACCAGTTACGTCCGCCCAACCTGTGCAGCTCTCAAGTCCTCCGACCACTCCTGCAGTGCGCAATGGCAATGCCAAGTCGAAGACCGCATCTTCGAAATCTAAGAAGGTTCTTCTAGATGAAAGTCCTGCCAAATCTCTACCCATCACCCCCAAAAGCAATCGCAAACGCGCACGGGCCGCCGTCATCAAGGATGAGGACGTCAACGAATTACCTCACAACTTAGGAGCCATTCCAGACCTACCGTCTAATGGAATCAAGTCAGAAGATGTCTCTCCGGCTAAGAAGCTTAAGAAGACTCCAAATAAAACTCCGGTCAAAGGCAAGAGTACACTAGCGAAACAGGAGGGTGGGGAAGACATTGCGAAAGCCACGGCGACTCCCAAGAAATCCTCTAAGAAAGACAACGCCTATGGTCTGACTCCCGGAAAGACTCCGTACCCCAACTGGCCGCATCCTACGGCTGAAGAATGCGAGGACGTTGCTCGATTGCTGTCAAGTCTTCATGGGGAGGTTGTCCCCCCGAAAACAATACCGACGCCCTCCCTTACTAGTTCTGGCTGCGGAGAGGTCCCATCCGTGCTTGATGCCCTTATTCGTACTCGTCTTTCTGCTGCAACATCCGGCACCAACTCATCCCGAGCATTCGCCGGGCTGGTGTCTAAGTTTGGCGTGCTCAAAGATGGCATTGGAAAAGGCAGCGTGGACTGGAACAAGGTCCGCCAGGCGGATACGAAGGACGTGTTTGAAGCCATCAAGAGCGGAGGCCTAGCAGACGTTAAGAGTAAAGACATCAAGAACATTCTACAGATGGTATGGGAGGAGAATCAGGCGAGGCGTGACGAGCTCGTCTCTTCAGGTACAGCCCCAGGGTCGATGAATGAAGCTTCTGAGGAAAAAAAGGTCGAGATAGCAAGGGCAGACGAGAATGTGCTGTCTCTTGATCATCTGCATCTTGTGTCAAATGAGGACGCATTTAACGCATTAACCAAGTACCCTGGTATCGGACCCAAAACAGCCTCGTGCGTCCTTCTCTTCTGCCTCCAGCGACCCTCTTTCGCTGTTGATACCCACGTCTTCCGTCTGTGCAAATGGCTTGGCTGGGTCCCTCCACCAGGTGATCCAGCAGGTCTTGCACCAGGGGCAAAGGGTACGTTTGCCGGTCCTACTAGAGAATCGACCTTCTCGCATTGCGAAGTACGTATTCCGGACAATCTCAAGTACCCGCTACATCAACTACTGATCAAACACGGCAAAACCTGTCCACGTTGTCGAGCCATCACCGGTGAGAGTAGTGAAGGATGGGAGAAGGGGTGCGTTATTGATCATCTTGTTCAGCGAACCGGCGGCAGGAAGGACATTGGTGCTAGTCCGGCCAAGGGAGCGAATGGCCGCACTGGAAAGTCACGTCCCAGAGCAAAGGCAAAGAAGTACGATGAAAGCGATCTTGAAAGTAGTGAAATGAGTGATCTGGGTAGCGAAGAAGAAAGCGAGCTGTCTTCGGATTAAGTGTTTCCCGCCTGGCACAAGAACAAGCTAGCTACCGGGTTCGATTGTCTCTGTATGATTATTCTAGCATCATGCTATCTGTAAGCGTAGTTTTCATCTTAGTGGTCTTACTGTTATTCGTCACATCCAGCTATCTTCTTGTTTCCGCTCTTGCCCCTTTCTGACTTTCAACTTATTTTATGATTAATTTGCATTCGGATTCGGATCTTGAGTAGCATTCGCACTCGGTCTCATGACATTGACTTCCCGAATGGGATTCATTTGTGTGGGGCCGTTTCTAGAAGCCCGGATACACGGGAGCCGACAGGCGAGTACTACCGGCAATCTTCCGCCCCTGTCGCCAAGACCGTGAAAGTAGACAATCCAAAGCTTCATTCGACATCAAGACCACACATCGTCTCAAGGTTATTGCCTAGACCACACAGACCATATCTACGTGATTGGAGGAACATTGCAATCGGTATCGGTCATCTAATATTCCCATCGCTCTGGTGACCAGTGGTTGGGTTTGGACAATTTGGCATTTGCCATCCTTGCCAATAGCAACCCCACATTATGTCGAAGGGGAGGGAAGCATGCAGGTTATCCGTAATCAGCACTATATTATATGAAGGCAAAGCATGGAATTTAAACAATTATCAAGCCCCTACCCATCCGGTAGAGCTCGTGCTGCAAGTTTTCGACATCACCACAGACCACCATGATTGCGAAATCACTACTGCCTGCGCTTCTGGCGCCTTCTGTTCATGCCCTTTTGCGCTTCTCATGTTCGCAACTCGTAGTCGAGCGACTTGATCCTCTCGTGAATCCCGGCGTCACTGGATCCCCGCATCTTCATCAAATCATCGGCGGCAATGCGTTCAACGTTTCCATGGATCCCAGCGTTTCGCCAGCGGACCAGGCTACCTGCACGACATGCACATTTGCTGAGGATTTCAGGTAAGATGAAGTATGGTATGCGGCAGAACGGCATGTATTGACCTTTGGTTAGCAACTACTGGACTGCCGTACTCTTTTTCAGAGCCCAGAATGGTACATTCAAGCGCGTTCCTCAGAAAGGAAACGTTGGATTCGAGCAGAGCACTGGCGGTATGACCGTATACTACACACCGACTCTGGCAAATGGAGCAGCCAAGGGGGCCGTTACTGCATTCAAGAAAGGCTTCCGAATGATTGTCGGTATGTCACTTCGTTCTTCCAAACCTTACCACCGCTGTGTATTATCAAACAGTACTGATATAAACGATAGGAAACCCAACATACAGAACCGAAGCCCAAGCCAAGCAATTCCGCCAACTCACTTATACGTGTCTACAGAATGCGAACACACGAACTGGCGAAACGCTCGATTTCCCCAAGAAGGCATGCCCGGCGGGATTGATGGTCAATGTGAGGTTTCCCACGTGCTGGGACGGACAGAATCTGGATAGCCCGGATCACATGAGTCACGTTGCGTATCGTAAGTCAGCCTAAAACACTCGCCATGGAGGAACTTTGAAAATGCATGTGGGTGAATGCTAATGTCGACTTAGCGACCTCTGGCACCTTCGAAAGCAACGGGCCGTGTCCTTCTACACACCCAGTCAAGGTCCCGCAACTGTTCTACGAGACGATTTTTGACACGACAAAATTCAACGACAAGTCGCTTTGGCCCAAAGATGGCAGCCAGCCCTTTGTGTGGTCATTTGGAGATGCGTAAGCTCACCCTATTCTCATGAAAGCTACGCTTTTATATCACGCTAGAATGATACAATGCTGACCATATCACTAGAACCGGATATGGCAACCATGGTGACTACGTTTTCGGTTGGAAGGGTGATGCACTGCAAAAAGCTATGGATACCAACTGCAACATCAATTGCCCGGCCCTCAAGACCCAGAGCATTGCCGCAGGGAACAAGTGTGCGCAGCAGACGAAAGTAAAGGAGGACATTGATGGTTGGCTGACCGAGTTGCCCGGAGGCATGCCTGTAGGATGAGCTAGGATGATGAGAAGCGTACTACTCTGTATAGGAAATAACTACATCCATTCGAAGAAGTCACAGCCACGAATCGTGGCTTCACTATTTTCTCCAATGCTTCCTTGACTTCCTTCCAAATTTACGAGCAACTCCCCCACTTTGCTTGACACCAATTTGCTGTACCACAATAATCGATCTGCGCACTAATTAGCTCGTTCTGCCTTTCATCACCACACGCACTTACTCCAGTTCCACAGAAATTGCTGCCACTACAACACAACTTGTCTCTACATCTTTTGTTGACAATGGGCCCGCACGTCTCCCCCTCTGCTGCGATCCCCGGAGCCGCCGTCGGCTCAGGAGGCATACTCATACTATCGCACTTCCCATACCCTGCCTGGCAACCTGCGCCACAATAAATGCTCTGATCCTGAATATCATTCTTGGGACCGCAGTGGCCGGCGGAGGAGCAGCAGCGGTAGAAGTAGTTCAGATTGCCGGTGCCGGGACAGGAAACACCATTTTGCGTGTTCCCGCACACGTCAATGATGGGGATTTCCGAAGCATCAGGTGCTCTTGGTGTCGGAGCAACCAGAGAGGTCGTGAGAGTGGTATCTGTTGCGCATGGGGAACCTCTGCCGGAGAACGTCTTGAGGCAGGTTGTCGGGTCACAGTAAGCTTCGCCTGTATCACACTGTCGCTATTAGCAATATCTCACTTTTTTAGGCGGTGTTGAACGATACCCATCCGTACTGACTACCTAAAAAACATGTTAGAATTTGCTTCCGACGATGAGAGACGTACGCATACAGCATTTTTCCGCATCGCAGACCTGGCTTTGATACTTGGGCCCACAATTCTGGGCCTGAATGCTGGAAAGCAGCAGTAGGACAATTATAAGGGCACTCATTGTGGAGATGATGAACTTTGTATGAATCAAGAGCAGGGAGAGGCGCGGGAGAGCTCATCATTTATTATAACTTGTTTCGTCACATTCCCCAAGTGTCAAACACGGTAGCCGACTTCTTTGCCCCCGCTAATGGTGGTAACCATGGTCCACAAGCGTTTCTTTGATCATGCCTTCCAGTAACAACGTTTGGAATGGCAATTCCCTATTTCTGCTACATCAGCTGCTCTTTCGAGAACTGCGGTACCTGATCTATTCCGATGCTGGACCAGGATGCTTTACCGGATCGAGGGGTTGGCAATGGAACAATATAATAGCGGTTGTAGCGGGTAAAAATCCAAACACGGACTGCCAGCAAGTTAAACCCAAGGCAAAGAAAAGGAATGACAGGTTTGCCTTTATGACTTGAATATTTTCCCATCGTAACATTATGCTATCCTAGCTTGGTTTCAAGTGTGCGCATTCGAAAAACACTGGAATTTAATTTGATCGGTATGAACACGTGCCTTGCGCTGCATGATGCAAAATTCGGCGTTGTAATGGAAATTTCATTGCACTATTAGACACAAATCAAGCGTCGAAATACATGGGGGTAGTATTAAATGCTTGCTAAAGGATCACAGCGGCACAGAAGGAAAGCGGAGGAAAGGGAGGAAAAGGCTCTATTACGTTCCAGCCTGGATTAGGTAACCTCCGTCGACCGCGATATTCTACCTCGAATTGTCAGCATTCGCTTGTGTGGCTACTGCTAAGTGACTTACCTGTCCATTGAGGTATTGACAGCAGACGGCAAATAAGATGGCCGCGGCCATATCACGATCTTTGCCAGGCCGCTCGGAGGGTAGACCACCCTTATGCTCTTTGGGCATGTGGCTCTTCTGCTTATCATCGCTGTCTTGTGTCGTCATCTCACTTGGGAATACACCAGGCGCGATGCTATTCACGCGGATCTTGAATCCTGCCTTGGCGATTTCAGCAGCAAGTAGCTTGTTGAGATGGACTTGAGCGCCCTTTGATGCGTTATAGGAAAAGTGTCCTTGAGAAATGCGCACGAGTCCGGATATACTGGTGATGTTGACAACACAGCCTGAGTAACCATGCTGATGGTCGGTTGCCTTTTGTAAGAGGGGCAAAAAGCCGGTGGTCATGAGATATGGACCAACAACATTGGTTGCGTAGATCGAGGTCCATTCGTCGACTGATGTTGGATCGAGTAAGTTCTTGCGTAGCTCCTCTGGAGTCTCAGCTTCAGTACTCGTCTTCGGTGCTGCAATGCCTGCATTGTTGACGAGGATGCAAAGGCACTTTTCGCGAGACTCAATTTCCTTGACTATTTCTCTAATCAAAGTCAATGACCGTAACAAGCATGTCTGCTTATAAAGATTGAAAACTCACTGTACGCCCTCTTTGCTCGCTATATCGCCTTGGATTGGTATGATCTGGCCAGCAATATCTTTCCCGTGTACCTCTTTGACTTTCTCCAACTTCTCTTCCGTCCTGCCGACAATATACACCTTTGCTCCATTCACGGCAAGTGTCTGCGTGATCATCAATCCAATTCCCGAGCCGCCACCAGTAACTAATGCAACCTTGTCCTTGACATTGAACACTTCTCCAAGCTGCAACTCTGCATTGTTCGACATCTCGCAGTAAGATCTCTTAAACTGGCTCTGAATCTGGTTTGTTCGGGCCCGAGCACTCATGAAAGTCGTGAAAGTCGTTCGGTACAAAGTAGGGAGAAGACATTTACGTCTGATTCCGATTCCTGTGTTGTATGTGGGTAAGATAATATGGTGATGTTGCTTGACGTCACGACGGGTAATTCGTCCGACAGAGCATCCGACACGCATCAAGGTTTCAATGGGGGATTTTAGAGTAACTATGACAGCTAATCGACTAAACAAAATGCAGTTGTGAAAGTAAATTAGTAGTGTGTATACAGAAAGTCAACACAATGCCAGCATAAATCGTTCACGAACCCGGCTCTACAGAAAGGATTCATGTACCGCAAAGGGCCACCGATAACGTTGTTATTACATCAATCTCCCAATTACTACATAAGTCAGCATACTTGACTGCTTTCTGAGGTCAAGAAACATGTTTACAAAGTAGAGTACGAAGGCGAGGATAGGCTTTAAGGTGATGTTTTAGAGATAAGGCTGCCAGCCACAGCAGCTTCCTCAGGCATGCGCCACAGATCCAGAGGCCCATACATTCATGAGTAAGAGGTAAAAAAGTACTGTAGCACATCAAATTATGGGAGAAACAAAATTATAGATTTTAATCGGTCGAATGTATCCTCAAAGGTGTACCGCCCAGTAGGTATCTTCAGCATCGCATTGATTTTCAGTATAATACGTATTATGCCTTCCGAAGAGCGCTGCCTGGTGTCAAGATTTTGGTTCAAATTTGTACGACTGAATCAGACGAGTAGCTGAATACTCGATTCTTATTCCTTCGAGAGAGAGATGCCGGGATAGGAGCCGTCCATAATGAATACCTAGGTGCAAAGCGTTCAACTCCATCTTCAGGGTATGTGCGGCTACCGAATCACGCACTTCAAATAATCAGTTATCCACCTTGCTGATAGACCTTTGCAAAACCTCTGTATAGTGCTGAGCTGTCAATTTGGGGAGTATTGTATACTCATCCTGAATTAATATACCTTAACACTCCTTGGAATTCAGACAGCACGGGTATTTCGGCTTTCAGTTCCCGATCATGTCTAGAAGTCAATAGGACCTTGCATAGAATGGTAAGATATGTAATTATAAACATCCTAAGCATAGCCTCCCTGGTGGATATTTGCTCGAGTAGGCGTGACACCAGCTTAGTTGGCGGCGATGAGGTTACCCTATTCGGTTAGCCTCGAAGAGGATTCACACCCCTTGTTGTAGAAACCTTTGCTCTGTACATGCCTCCAAGAATTTTCTGTGAGGACAAAATAATTTAGCTCTGATATTGTCTTGTAAAGTAGCGTGATGTTAGCATGGTACGGTCGTATAAATGCGCTGAATTCCAGTGTCATCGGAGGAGTATGTTGTCATGGGTCAAAACACATACCGTGATGTCGACAATGGTTCGACACCGCTAGGCGTTGATGCAACCAGCCTCACCGGGGGCTGTTTAGCTTAAAATTAACCTTACCTTCACATCTAGGGACCCCGTAGGTCTTACTAGTCCGTGCCGAGCCCCGAGCAATTAGACAGTCGCCGATTACGTTGACCTTCAGGCGCGCCATCAACATCATAAGAAAGCCGGATCGTGTCCGACGTAGTCACCTGAAACAATCAATTGCACTGTTTCTACAATATTCGCGAGGCGGTGCTGATCTTGGCCCTACCGGGACGAAGAAGAGGGACCAGTCGACGGGCTACACCAATAATCGTATATCAACTTGAATGCTGGATCGTACATTGACATCATTCGTATTCGGAAGGCTGCACTCGCATCATAGCTGAATGCTCGCCTAACAGTCATGGTCCTCGGACAAATTGCATTGAAGATGTAAATATCATTTACATGATGACGTATAAGGTTGTGATACACTGAGCAACAGGGAGGTGGACTTCCATAATATTTACAACTTGAGTGAAGTGTAGCATATACTACAAAGTAGGGTGTGACATACAGTGGTATCAGGGTACCTACGAAATGGGAAAAAACCGTCAGCAAGGGTTACGGAGCACTGCCATAGAGGCTCCGCAGCACTGCTCTACAGTATTTTTAGCTTTTCAATCCATCTACCTTCACAAATAACATCCCTCCAGCGGAGTCGGTCATAGGCACGATCAGCAGCGCCTGGATTGTACCTATTAGCACATGGCACTTACAGCTTGGAATAGATTTAATTCCCGTAGTGTTTCACCACCTCGGCGAGGTTGTACGACACTCACACTAACTTAGCGTAAGCTTTACCTTAGTGCAATGCAGGCCTGAAAGCAGTACGCCAAAGCCTCAATGTGCCTTGATCTACGCCAACTAATGCACTCCACTATCCTAGATTGCCAAGTAGTCGCTTGCCTCGATGGTCTACTTGATGAGCTACCCCTTACGATGCCACGTAAGACATACCTGGTAACATATCCAAAGGTATGGACTGGTATCAGAATTGTAGGCGTACTTTTCTCCTCTTGTCAGCTCAGTATATAGTCAACGTTCTTTGACACCTGGCATATAATAGATAATGATAAAGTGTCGGTGCAGATTGTTTTACGCATGACATCCTGCAACAGCAGCAGACATCTGGTTCTACGATCGTGCTACTGTACGATCCAGTGTTCTGGAATACTAATTCTAGTCTAAAATAGTTTGTTACAGGTTGATAATTTGGTCCCATGGTGATAAAGTACCTGAACGCTCTTGGAGTGCCTTACTCTAGTGGGGGCTGCGAGAAATAGGTAAAGGTTTCGCAGAAAACATGCAAACGGATGAGTGATGTCTGCACAATGGAATAGCTCTTGAAGTATAAAGTCTCCTTCAATCACCGTCGAAACGAAAGCAACCACCTTCCTCAGATACCATCAGACGAGAACCCTTTTAACATCTTGATTCATTATGCGATCCATCATCTTTGCCTTTATGTCCTCAGCCATGGCTGTTGACGTCTCCATTGTTTGGCGCCATGAGAAAACTTCCGGCAGCACGTCGCTGACTTTCCACGATGCTAATCAGGACACTGTACTCGCAGAAACCTGTGGTAGCTCCCTTGGATCGCTAGATTTCTCCAATGTCGAAGAGAACGGCGCCGGAAATTTCACCGTTGCAGGTGCCACGTTTGATGTCAGCAGCCGCCTCCAAGACGGCATCAGTTGCACTAGAGTGTACGACGGCAATATTGCTGTCGTTGAGTGCTCCGGTATCAATCTCGAAATACCGAAAGATGCAACTCAGTCCGCAGGTTGCTTTAGTGACGAACATGCGAAAGCTTCGTTTCTTGCTTTGAGTCGTCGGAACATTGTTTTGGACGTTCCCTCCCGCGTTGAGCAGCGCAGCACCCCCAGCCAGACCTTCAAACTTCGGGGTCGACAGATATGCCATGACGAACAGACCACTTTCCGGGTGGGAGACGGTAAGCGTGTCTAATGCCGTAGGTTTTCATGGAGCTAAACCAGTAATAGGAAATCCTCACCAGAACTACTTTCACAAACAAATTTCGGTATGTATTGGCGTTCTTCTCCAAATTTCAGATGAGTGGTTCATGACTAATTCGTGACTCTTCCTATGCTTAGGAGGTTATCAACTGCGGTGCTGCTCCGTCCTGCTCTGCTGGCTACGAGGTTACCAAATCCTACACGATTGGGTGGTCTTCTGCAGTCTCTCCTTTCTCATGGATCTCGGCTGGTTTTGACGTGCAAAAAAGCTGGGAAACTGGAAATCAATACACGTGCTATGGTGGACCAGGAGATTCTGTCTGTGTATGGTATAATACAGCCCACACAGCTTGTAAGTCCTTTCTACAGCTACAATTACAGGCGGCAAGATCGTGAACGTCAATTTAACACTATGTCCGTATAACAGATACCGTCAAAAACCACAACATCAATACCTGTCTCAACAACCCTACCGACTCCGACCCTTTCGTCATTGAATCGCCGAATAAAAGTAACCGTGGTGGCGGCATGTATTGCGTTATCGGAACTTGCCGCGCGCAGGGGGACGCTTATTGGGACAAGACTGGCCGAGCTGGTGGTCCTTAAGTGGACACTTCACGCAATTCATAAGTGGGTAGCACTAGTCTTTTTTTGATTGTATCGGGTAGCGCGTTGAAATTATTGCGTGGAGATTTATACTACTCAATGGAGAAATCACGCTCTACCAAATTGTACCGCATCTACTCCTCACATGCTTCGACGAGGTTTGACTGTTGCGCCTTGAGCTGAGAATTCTCTGCTTCCAAATTTGCAACGCGACTCAATGCCCGCGCAAGCTCATCTCGCTGCGAACATGTGGCATCCTCAAGTAAAATAATGTTCGTCTTTTGGGCGTCATTGACAGTCTTTTGAGTTTCCAAGTGCTTCTCTAAAATCCGATTCTTTTTCAGAAGCTGCTTGATGATGCCATCGCTCATTTCGATTTCGACAGAGGGAATCTCGGGGTTCATCTGGGAAAGCTGATCCTTTAGTCGCTCAATCTGTCCGGCTTGTTCGATTTTCTTGCCATTCTCCGATTCTAGCTCAGTGGCTAGCTTCGCCACCTCGCCCTCCAAGTCTAGACGCAAACGACTCAAGTCCCCTTCTAAGTGCATAATTTTTTCATTGTGCTCGACTTCACGCTTGCCCGCGGCCTTTTCGAGTAACTTGATCTTCGCTATAGCTGGGTCGATATAGCTCTCTAGCGTTCGAAGATGCATAAGCTCCCAGTCCCGCTCCTGGATTCGCCAGAGCAATGTGAAAATTTCACTATTCTTAGAATCAGTAAGGCGAGACAATTCCTCCTCGAGTGCCGCGAGCTCTAGTTGACGTGCCTGAATCGTCTCAGTAAGCCGTATAGTCGCACACTGTGCCTCACCAAGTTGCTTTTCAAGCTTCTCAAACTCAACCTCTTTGTCGCGAAGATCACGCTTTAGGCCTGTAATACATGACTTCTTGAGGGAGAGGTCCTCCAAAATAGTAGCCAGCTTGCCTTTCAAGTTATTAATGACCTTGTGCGCAGACTCTAGGTTCTCAGTGGCCTTTTTCTCAGCAGACAGATCGCTAGAGCACTCCTGACTAGCAACGAAATGCCCGACCTTCTTTGTAGCAGAGCCATCATAGTTAGAACCCTTGAACATTTCAAGGTCCTGAATCTTCTCGGCCTTCAAAGTCAGCTCAAGCTGTTGAAATTGCAACTGTGTTTCGAGCGTAGCCTTCGTCTTCTCAAGCCTGGAGACCATCTCATCAGAGGAGGACTTCTGAGCTTGGAGAGCCCGATATTGATCCTTCTGAGTAGAAACTGTCTCTCTTAAGGAGCGGATTAGAGCTTTATGCTTCTTACCCTGACCCTCAAGCTTCTTGATGTCCTCCTCGAGGCCCTGAATCTTCTCGTCACGTGCTCCTACCTCCTCAGACAGCTCATGGACAAGTGCCTTGTTAGCTTCGCACATATCTTCAAGCTCTTCTATGGAGGTTTGAGTTATTGGGACGATGATTGACCCAGTAGAAGGACAGGTGGGGGCTCTGTCGCTCGAAAGCCTGGAAAATATGCGTCCAAGATAAGAGGAACCGCAAGACGAAGGGCGAGAACTGAAGGCAGCATTATCAATCAAAGGGGTCGAGAAAGCGCTGGTGATTGGAGTAGTAGTATGACTAGTCCTACCGTCCGGACCCAGCCCATTAGGAACAACGTGAGTAAGCATCGCAATGAAGGGTTCTTGTGCCGTATGCCGAGATGTTGTGAAAATTGAGGATAGATGTGTGTGTTTTGTTTTTTCTTGGGATGATTTTAGCATTTAAAGCTCCGCTCTGTCCTTACAATGTTACAACGTAGGGGGGGGTCCGGAACATTGTGAAATCTCTTAGACGTTAACCATGGGAAACAAACACAGGTGAAACAGAAGACAAAGACAAATAATGATGAATCAAGGCAAATGCTCTCTGGTAGATGATGGGGTCGACGGGTAGTATGAAAAAGTGCAAGTTGAAAAACACACAGGTTGGCTCAAATTCGAATCGAAAAGGCATGTCAATCATAGTACATATATACATTGTTGATTCTGGTCGCTATGCCAGAGATTGGTATCTTCGACGCCTATCGTAACTCGATTCATGGGGTCTCTCCTTCTTCATATCGATGTCTTGACAAGCTCGGTGACCTGCTGCTCGATGGTTTTGTCGTCTAAACCTGTAAATGAAGTGTCAGGCTAGCATTGTGCGGGTCACAGAGTTGTTCTGTCATACCTTTCAAGGGGATCATCTTCTCCTTGCCAAACTCTGCGAGCCCATGTCAGTTCACGATTTACCAATTTAGACAGTCCGCTGTAGCCGTGTTCCTTATCAACATCCAATCGACAGGCGCCCAACATATACACCCTAGATGCCCTCTTGGAATTGTAAATAGTGAAGAAACGCACCATATCTTGCATAGACCTTGGGCTCGACGCCGCTTGCTTCTCGGATCATAATGGGCGTGTGCGGGTTGTGCTTCTTCATCGTAGGGTACGTTCGGGAGATGAAAGTTCTAGAATAGTGTCAGAGAGTACACATTCACAGGCCATTGTGCATGCCTGAAGCCCTCCACGAATCCGTAGGATGGCGTAAAGGTGCCCCGGAACTCGTCGCATACCTCGTCGCCGCACTGTGCTCGCTCGTCTGGCAGAACAAAAATCTCAATTCCTTCAAGCTCTTCGCAAAGCCGTATTTGGTTGCCATCTTGTGTCGTTCGGTTCCTCAATTGGCGCGGATATAAGAGAAGAGGGTCGACTTTGACAATCGCAAGGTCGCAAGCTCAAGCTCCACCGTCTCGCCGCGCTTTTCCCGAAGAAGGCTAGCCAATCGGAGCAAGCCCCAACATAATCCCGAATTCTTTGCTCATCAACATCGACGACTTCGGACCCGACACAGTCACTTACCTCTCCATCTCCACTCAATTCGTAGCCCTTTTTATCGCCCCAGCACAAGCGATAGGGCTGTATAAGGTCACCATGTCGTTCCGTCCCGGCTCCCGTATCTTCAACAACTTCCGCCCCTTCTTCCAGAGCTCCTTCCGCCGACGAGCAACGACATCCGCCGCGCCCGAGGAGGGCGGCTTTGCGAAGCTATGGAATAGCCCCATTGGACCAAAGACAGTGCATTTTTGGTACGTCTACGTTGTTTGTCATACAATGCGACTATAGCGCCAAAAAGCATGCGACAGCTTAACTCCGGATTCTGATATCGCACCCTTACACGGCAAACATTCTTGCTAACATTGTATGCGTAGGGCACCGATCATGAAATGGGGTGTCGTCCTCACCGGTGTCTCCGATTTTGCCCGTCCCGCCGACCAGCTCTCCCTCACTCAGAACCTCGCCCTTGTGTCTACCGGTGCCATTTGGACCCGCTGGTGCTTCGTCATCAGGCCCAAGAACATGTTCCTCGCCGCTGTCAACTTCTTCCTGTTCGTCGTTGGCGCTACACAGGTCGGTCGGATATTGAATTATCAGCAAAGTGTGAAGGCTACCGAGGGGCAGGCAGAGCAGGAAGGCGCGAAGTTGGAGGGTGAACTGAAGAATGTGGCCGATAAGGTGGAGAAAGCTGTCAAGTCGTAAAGTAATAAGAGGAGGCGATTTTGGCTAGTGAATATGAAGGATGGGAATGTGTCCTTCCCGCTTGCGGGGTGGATCTAAGCTGTACAACTTACAACTTCTGGCACGGCAAGCGTATTTCCAGCCATTGCTGTTAGGGCGGACTCGTCTTTGCTGATAGAGTCAAATTTCAAGGCTATTGCAAACAATCTGTGATTCCATATACGTTATCGGACCCTTCTTCATTTACTTTTCACTATAAGCTATGCACTACACTCTCAGTTGACTTGACAGATAACCCTAGCACTTCTAGCGCCCGCCAGTCCTCTTATCAATAGTATCTAATCTCACCGATTCCCAATCGAGAACCTCCTTCTCCAAGTCTTGTCAACTACATGCATCTTTTGACTCATCAACTCCTCTCAATCGGTTCGCACTTAAATGACCAACCCCTTCCCACGATGATAGCAGGAATGAGGGCCGTTCGCCAATGAAGTCCCCACATCCGCACGCCATGAGAAATCTGTCTGGGCTGCAATATCCCCAGTCGTCCTTCTGGACTTCATGATTGTGCAATGGCTGGATTCGTGAAAGCTTGTGTCGAGAGCCTAAGGCTTAATGAAGGTTCACATGAAGTCCCAATGCTATAGATCGATTGTTTAGAGGTCGGTAGACTTGACGATAGTGGTGTTTGGAGGTTCCTTTCATTGACATTATGCATTCAATGTGGTGATTCGTGTAGAGGTCGATTGGGAGAACCGGCGGCATCCATCTGAGCAACAAGGACCAAGCTTACGCCATTGGGAAGTCTTGCGGACGAAAATGGCGTGCGCTTTCTCGCACGAGATTCATATGGTGTTTCCGAAATCCGAGCCCAGAATAGGAGCTAAAGGATAGGAATTGAAGCGTCGGGAGAGTTTTGGGTCCGCCTTCGGAAGAGCTGTGAAAGTCATTTTGACAATGCAAAAGTTGAAAGCAGAGAGCGATTCCTCGCGATCTGGCGTTCGGGGTCTCCTCTCTCAAGCCTCGTAGCCCGTGGGATGATGCGCGCCATTGTATCGATCCCAATCAACCTTGCTCTTAAATCGATACCATCGTTCGACCTTATCAATCCATCAACAGCAATTCCCACACGCGTCACAGCAGGAGGTTGCAGTCTGGTCACAGCACCCCAAAATCCCAGCCCAGATCCCACCGATGCACGACGCAAATAAATCGACGCCCCACGGCCCGCTGCGGCTGCAAGCATCCTCGCAGCCTCCAAGACAGCCTTCGTCGCGGCTCTGCGATGTGGTGAACTCCTCGGGTACGCCTTGTACGGGGGCATACTCCATATCTGGCATTGTGGGCGAATGAACGATGATGTTCTAATAGCAAAGGATGTATGGTGCGCAATTGGTGTGGTGTAGTGAGTAGTGTCAGGAATTCGAGCGAGTGCAATTAAGAGATACCAAGCCTGGAGAAGGATACGACTTGTAGAAAAAAATTGCGGGGGTCGCACCGTCTTTAATTGCTGAGCATTGGATGGAGCTGCGAAGGATACGGGCGTATCCTTCGACGGTCGCCAAATACTTCTGCTATTCGTGAAACGTCTCAGCGCCAGCTTCGGGATCCGCCCTTGATCCTGCGCACAGCCACAAGATAAACACGATGTTCACATTGTTGGGGTAAATCGCCCCCAGCTACTCTGCATCTGTCCGTAGTATCACCTGTCCGATGTCGTTTACGCGGGGCTTTTCATTTCGGGAGGTGGCAGTGCCCCCAATGAAGGCCTGATTTGCGCACGGTAAAGCTGCGGACGTAGCCACCAGCCACCATTTTGTTGTTTCCCTGATAGTATTGCTCACAGGAAGCCTAGCACGCTTAGTCCTGCATTATGCCCTAACGCAATTCTCATATGAAAAGGGTCCTATTTCCGGGAATCCCATTCATTCCCACGTAGGCATCATACTCCGCCTACTACTAATCGAGCACCACTTGTATAACTCATCAAACCACCTTGTAACTAAGAATCATCCTTTCAATGATTCCTACACTCAAATCCACGAGGCCCAATGCATAATCACAATGCAGCATATAATGACATTTAGCCGACTAACCCTAGAATTGTACAACATACTGTTTCATCAGGCGTAGAAAGTGTACACCGTCAGCACATGCAGGGATGAGTCAGGAAATTGAGCCAAAATTCAACGTCCACCATGATTACGCTCATAAACGGACGAAAGACTACCGAATCATTACAAGAGCAGTCCCATGCTGTCATGCGAGAGGTCAATGGGTGGGTTCTGCTCACATAGCCCCCGTATCTCCCTAGTACACCACTTACGCCCAATACCACATACCACGGTCCTATTCAGCACCCCGTTTGCGTTACAACCCATTCTTGGTCTTACCGGACGACTTCGGAACTAACAATGTTCATCATCGATATTCTATGCGTCAACAGGGCTGGAATAAGAATTGACCTGAAACTTTTGCTTCTACAATTATCCGTCGCGGGCTCAAGTATCTTCTTCACCGTCTTTGTATAGAGGCCGACGGCATCGATATTAGACATCGAGCCTATGCTTGGTGAAGGCGAAAGATATGTGCTTTCAGCGAAGAATTGAGTGTAGATGATAGCAAGGGACGGAGAAGGGCTTGACCCGTCACCCGCGCCTCAATCTTGCGCCCGGTCAATGTGGGTATGTTGGAGCGAGTCGTCCGCGAACTCGCGTAATCAATTGCCCAGCTTACTTTGCATATTCTCTCCGGAATCACTAAATTGGGGAGATATGTGTGATTTGGGGGGTTCACACCTAGTTTGCGCCGAGAACGTTTAGCGTGCAGCCGCCTGAGGCCACACATGAGCTTCACCGCAATAGATGGTAGAAGTGTTGGCAGCGCTTCGAGAATTCATTTAATTTCTATATATTAAGCTGTTTATTGAGCTTTGTGTAATGAATTACTCTATCCAAGAGATGGGTATCAAACGCCTCCAGTTCCACCGGACCCTAACAAAGTAGACAAAAAAACTATATAAAGCAAGCCATTCTTCAGGGTATATGTGTGTAAAATCATAATAATCATAAGCGCAGCTGTGGCGCAAAGCCTCCTAGGAGTTGCACTTCAAACTCTAACAACAATGTTAACGCCCAATCCTCTAGCTTCGCGGATACAGCAAGCTAAACAAGTTCGTCCGACGCGTCCGATGATGGCATGCAGACCCTTTTCAGCGCACCATGCTCTTGCGAAGAGTTCAAGGTCTTTCGATGCGCGGGCGTCCAGTACAAGGATCGTCTTATTGTCGACCTTGGTCAGACCATTCTCCTTTTCTTGCGTGGGTGAAGCTAGTGCTGAGGGTGCGGGAGATGAATAAACATGCATGGTGAATGGAAGGATGAAGTTCGCATCTAGAACGTCTGTCGCGGGAACGATCTTGTACGCATAAGAGGCATGGAGTGGATGTGAATTCATAGGCTCCGGCTTCGGTGATGTAGATGCACTAGGTTCTTCGTCCGGAATAGGAGAAAAACTGCGGGTTGGTCCGATGGACGGCGAGTCCGGTGGATGTGAGAAGAGCGGCTCGTAGCCGTGTGAATTTCGGCGGCTCAACTGACGTGAAGGTCTGTTGCTTGCGCTCCTAGTGCTGTGCACACTGCGCTTAGATGATGACCGGGATAAGGATTGCGTCTGAGACCGCTTGATGATGTGCAGTGAATTCGGTGTCGGTGACGTTGTTGGCGCTGTACAAGGCCAGGAGGTAACGAATTGGATATCATGAGTCAAGGTAAATGTATGTGAAGTCCCCCTGGCAATCGAGCTGAACTTCACGGAAGCGATGTAAGTTTCCGAGTCTACAGATGTACCAGAGGAGACGTCATTGTCCACCAAATCCAGATTGACGGGAGTAAGGTTCCATTGCGAGAAAACAATAGATGGTATGGGAGGCTGTTCGGTATCGCTAGGTAGAACAAGGTCCTCTGGCTTCACCTCAGTCTCGTCGCCGCCTGGAACGATGGCAGAGTCTCGGAGGACTAGGTCGTCTTCGGCAACGATACGGAGCGGCTGCGCAAAACGGAGCTGGTCGCTAGTAATGGCATACCAGCCGTCTGATAGACCTTCCGGTAATTGTGCAAAAGTCGTCCATCCCATGCATTCGGCAGCTCCTTCTAAACGGCCAAGGACCCGGGCAACAATAGACGCTTTGCTCCACCAAGTCCTCCCCGCGTAGATGAAACCGCCATAGAGATTCGCGGCGTCGCCAAGAGCAGCAATTGCCAATTTATCATTTTCCAGTAAGGTGGACATCAAAAAGTGCGATATGGCTTCACCCGGCAGAATCAGACCTGTAAGATACGATCGACTGAGCCAGCCACCGATATTAAGCGCATGTCCAGGGCCATCGGCATGTGCTAACAACATCGTTGATAGAGGCACTTGGAGCGTGCGGGAACTGCTTCGACTGCGAGTAACGTTAGGCTTCTGCACGTTGCCAAAGTAGCTGTCAAGGTGACCATTCGAACGTGGTGTTGCCAATGGCGTTCCATAGACGCTAATCGAAGACGGAGTGCTAGGGTCTAGGAATTTCCCGTACAAAGGGGACTGCTGTTCGGTCTCTTTGTTAGCTTCTGGAGTACCTAGCTTTTGTGCCAGATCCGTCAGCATGAGGTCGATGTCAGGCCAGTGGAGAGTTTGCGCAAAATGGAGAAGTCCTGATAATTGTCGCGCTTGATGTTGAGGGAGCAGGATGACGTCGTCCTTGGGAGCTCCCTTTGGGGCTTTCGAGCCAAGCATAGACAAAATTCCATGCGATTTCTGATCCATGGGATTGTCTAAAGAGCCATCTTTCACGGTGAGGATGTTTTCTAGGAACCGTCGGGCCAAGACCAGATCCCAGTCTGTCTTCCTTGTCTTGAGTTTCAGGAAGCCATCGAAATCCTGAGGACTGACATGCATTTGCTCGATGACGTTATCCGCGTCCATGCTAGTGACAGCATCTAGACGAAGCAGTAGCTCGCAGGCTAATAGAATCTGGAGCAAAAGAATCTCGCGTTCCGTCCATAGCTGAGGAGTGCTGTCTTCGGTCTCAGGCTCTGGGTCGCTCCACAAAACCTGGCCTAGTCGAATACGCCACTCTACCAGACTGAAGTCATGCCACACGCCTTTCAATCGCAATATCTTGATAAGAGTATCGATCTGGACTTTCATGCCGGTAGGATCGTCTGCGCTGTCATCGTAACCGGGCGGGGTAAGGAATTTCCCAAAGAGATTCGCATACAAGTCGCCAGAAGATTGGTTATTGAGAATGGTGATGCGTTCGGGACTGTCGTGGAATGCTTCGAATAAATCTCCAAGTTCGATAAGTCTGTCGTGAACGAGGCCCATATCTGCTCTCCTAATACCAAGCCTCTCGGGATTGTACTGCATCATTTCCTTGTTTTTGACTGCCTCTAAATATTCGCTACTCGTTTGCGATTGCTGAAGCTCTGTGACAATATTATCCGACTTGGCCATTTCCAGAAAGTGCGCGAAGCCGATAGTACCAGCCTCAATGCCCTGTGCACCAAGCATAGTCGGCACCTCGACAGTATCTAAGTTGTAACCTTGGTATTGCTTTTCTTGATCTGCGGATCGCTGCAAAGCAGGCAGGTGTCGATGGAGGGTCGCGGCGGAGAATGCTGGCTGTGCAAGCTGAACCGAGTCCGAGACGTCTCTCACGGCTAGCTGCTCGTCCCAGGGGTACGATGCCCTAGGTATTGACCGGCTGTCCGTCTTTTTGATGAAAAAGTGCGGAGCCCCTGAGAAGATGGCATGTATCTGTTCTTCGCTCAAGGGCTCGACCTTTGCTTCCTCGTGTGACTCTTCCAAGGGCGGCGTGGGCAGCTGCTCGGACTGTCCAACACCGGCCTTTTGTACCTCGACGGAGCTGCTCGACTTGGCGGGTTTTGTCGATTCGGCCATCTTAGAGTCTCGGGCAGGTTTGCGAGCGCCATCTTTGTCGGGGGGAGGGGGCATCTTTGCAGAGAAAAGAAAGTATCAGCTAGTATCCTAAGATAGCGGGGTGTGAAGGGGAAGGCACGAATGGGCGTACAAGAGTTGCATCCTGATCTCCAGTCTTCTTTTGCTTTGTCGACCTGAAGAAGTCGGCAAGCCTCTGGCGCTTGCTCTTTTTCTTGTCCTCCGCTTTAGCTGCAGTCACATCGACTGCAGCTTTCTGACGCTTCCGCAGGGGCATTTTGGGGTGTGCGGGGTGCGTGTAAGGAGGCACGGCGCATGCTGGCGAGGTATAAGAACGTGCCTGTGGCGCGTCCCTGGCGGAGGACAATTAAATGGCGGCGCCTTGTTTCGAGTGCTGAGGTCAAACAGGGCAGCCATCCTGGAAAAGCCGCGATCGCTGAAGGAGCAGCCGTTCCCTGTCCCACATCCCGCCTATCGCTGATCTCCACGCGCATGACGCTCTCCTATCAATGCCACAGACGCGCGTGTCCCAGGCACGCCAGTGAATAGCTGCATGCACAACGCCCCAGTCACAGCCTGCCGGGCGGCCGCGTTGTGCTGCCGCTGACACGCCGTCTGCAGACGTCTGCTTCAAATCACTCGACATTCGCAACGCTGACGAGGGGTCTGCTCGCCCATGGTAAACGAGATGAGTGTGCCGTGCGCCGTGATTCGAAGGCTCCCCAGGGATTCTCGAACATTGGCCGCCAAGAGGCTAATTTCCCGAAACCTGCTGGCGGGGACGGCCGCTTAGTCATGCCCAGACCTACACATGACCCCCCGTCTCACCCGACTTCGTCTGGAGCTGCTATCTTGGATTGCAACATCATGTGCCGGTGCTTTTGATATCTTTGCCTGGAGTCATCACCGAGCACAGCCTCGTATCTTACGATTGGGAATGTATTTCAAGTGTCACTGCTAACCAACGTATCCATGTCGTGCATGTACAGAGCCTGTGCCGTGGGTAAGCTTAGCATTCACGTGACATTCAAGCAATAATCACACATGTCCTTACTCTCGATGCGACTGAACCGTTGTGCAAATTCAATAGGATGACTCCAGTCCCAGCTCGGCTTTCATTCGGTTCACCTCATTCGCTCATCTAGCGCGCTCACTGGCCTATGGTGATACACCATTCCGGATACCAGCCTTGCGCTTATCTTCTTCAGCTTTCTCTCTGTAGCCTTCTTCTCTTGTGCACCGACTTCGGTTGCAAACCTCGATATCCCTACAAGGAACATGTCTATCCGGACCTCACTCTCGAAGACCCTCACAACTGTTAATCAGAGAGCCAATCACATCGGCAAACATGTCAACAACACTGCCCTTGAGGTAAATGAGGAGCGCAGTTTCGCATCCAATTGCGCGGAAGAGCCTATTGAAAGCCAGATAGCGGGTCAAGGGACAAGCATGAGGTTGAAAAATGCCGCCGAAGGCACGAAGGACTGGATCATGAAACATCCCGGCACCACTACTGGCCTTGTCGGCTGCGTGGTAGCTGGTCCTCTTGCTATTGTTGCTGCTCCGGTAGCATTATGTGTTGCAGGTTTTGGAGCCAGTGGAGTACTAGGCGGTAAGAATTATCTTTCATTTCTCTTGATTGGCATCACAGACATATCAATACTAAGTAGTAAGGCTCGATGGCCGCAGGCATTCACGCTGGAATCGGAAGCGTGGTCGCTGGAAGTGCCTTCGCAATCCTTCAAAGTGCCGGAGCTGGAGGCGCTGGTCTTGCTACTGTCAATGCCGTTGCAGGAACCACAGCCTTCGCGACAGCTGTAGCAGCGACGACACCGGGCCTTATAAAGGCAGTGCGAGAGAGCAGAGAGGGAAACGGAGCCCAGCAGGGAGAAGAGATCAATGGAGAAGATGCTGGATTTCTGGGAGAAGACGAACTTCGGGAAGGATACGGAAGTAAAGATGCATAGATTCAGACGAAGCTCTAGTAAGAGCTAGCTTGAGTCAAGTAGAGAACTTCGATCTAGGCGATTCGAGAAGCGGCTATCAAGTTGTGTCCGAGCACGCAACTACAAGGTCTTCAACCCCTGACGGTACTGGAAGCTAGTCAGCAGATGCTGAGGTAGACAAAGATTTAGATCTTCAACTCTCTATGCCCGGGCGTACTCACAATCAGATGATCTGGAAAGGGACAATCTCTAAGCTTTGTCATAATGAGAAAGTTATCACATTTACTTTGTCTTTTATGCGAAACGGACTAATCGGATGTGCTTCCGCGTGACGCACGTGAAAAACCCTTTCACTCCATTCATTGCCCGCTCTTGCCTATCTTATACAAATAATTAGTCCCCCCTAGAGAGCCAAAACAAAAGGGCAAAAAAATAAAAAAATTACAATAAAAATGCAAAAAACAAAGACCTCCGAAGGTAGCGCCGCACTCACTACAGGAAGCTGACTGAAAAACCTGACAAGCCAGATTTTTTTAATTTCATAGCCGCGGTCGGGTAGGTCATGGTGCTCTGACCAGTACTCGAACCTGTGCCTTCGTCGGACTCGATTGAAGGAAGTATTCGCGCTGCTTGCCCGCCACACCCGACCAGTTGATGGAAGTTTGTAAATTTAATAAAAATATATATGCTAAAAAAGAGGGCAGGACGCAAAAAAAGGGAGGTCGGGGTTGCGAGTTTTGTTGGGTGTTTGTTGATGGCAGTGAGAGGTCTTTCACTGTTGCCTCGTTGGTACGGACGTCACCTGGTCATAACAGCGCTCCCGCTTGAGCTCGACTCGCCTCACACAATACAAGTATAGTGCACTTCACATTTTGCTCGCTAGAGGATTCTCAGTCTCTCACTCAGGACACTGGACGGATGCAGCTACTGTATCAACAAGTAGGGTGTTTACATCACAGTGAGTATCATCAAAGCAACCATTGGAGTCAGTCGAGCACCAGGCAAATGCATCTACCCCGCTGACTAGATAATCTCTAAGCAGTTTGTGCCGGAGCTCGGCAAGCATTTGAACACTTCCACCACTGGCCACTTCTTCTGACAACCCTCACATCCTGCTCACCATGAAGTTTCTCGATGACTCCCTGGAGACACTCGATGGTACAGGCCAGGAAATCCACAAACATGCTGGCTACGTCGGAGCGGAAATGCGTGGGGTAATCGAGACCGTCGGTCAAGAGCTAGGGAAACGCGTCGACCCCGCTGCCTTATGTGCTCTGAACAGCTTCGGTGAAGAGGCAGGCAAGCATGTAGGTGCTACTGCTGACGACATATGGCAAGCACTGCTCGGCGCCAAACGGGAGGCCGAGAAGCACATATATACTAGTATCGAACATGTTTCAGAAGGTTTCAATGGGTTGGAAGAAGTAGTGGAGAAGCACATGACAGCTGCCATAGCAGATGCGAAGACAATCGATTCGGAAAAGCCTGCCCATGCACATCAAGCAATGGATTCGGAAACTTCCCAAGCGAACTTTTGCAACTCCAATGACCGTCGCCGCTGTACCTCCTGTACTTTTTGCCACTGGGCTTCACAGAAGGAGGAAGTTCTCTCGGGTAAGCACTGAAGTTGGTTTTTCTCAGCAGAATGCTAACATGCGCAGGCTCGATGGCAGCCGGCGTTCACTCGAGCATAGGAAATGTTCCCTACACACAGTCTGTTTGCACACCCTCATGAGCGCAGGCGACCGAGGTGCAGGTCTAGGAGTAATACGGGGCGTGGGTTTGAGGTTTGACCGGATTGGCGGCCACAATAGCAAACTTGCCTGCAACGGATACAGGATTACAATGGTACGGATGCTCTAGCTTGATGGCCTTTCCATCTAGTCAAAGGGCTTCATGGAAAGCTAGGGGAAGAAATCAATGAATTTCCCAAAGGACATTTGAGGATTGTCGCTGCCAATCAGCAACACTTCCTCACTCTATCTTTCTCCGGGAGAATGTCTGGCATCTTTTCAATAAAAAAAAAAGCCATGTTCGAACGGTGAAACTTGTTTGCCAGGGTATCCAAATCAAAGTCAAAAATCCAAAAACATGCGAGTCTCTTTGCTCTGTAGATCCCCTACGCGCCATTTGCCTCAATTCAGTCAAAACCAATTGAGCCCTATGTAATACTAATACATCTCCTGCTACTATCCACCAAGCGTTCCCATTTTTCACATTTTGGAGATGACTCATACAGCACCACGCGTCACGCTCATACATCTCATCAACCCCCCGTGGTCTGGCGCAAATACCGGGCCGACAAAAACGTCTGCTTCGCTTTTACATGGCACGAATTGTAGGATATAATCCCCAATCTACAACCCAATAAGCTTGGGGCCCCCTTCCTGGAGCCAGGTGGGACACCCACATACGAACACTACTACGAAGCCCAAGATTTGCCAATCTAGCAACGACAACATCGATCGTCATCGCGGGTAGAATTTCGCGCAGCAGCACTGCTCAATCTGCTGTCGCTACTCCATGTCCTTTTTTTTGGAGAAGCTGCATTATGTACCGCAAAAGCTTAGCAAGAGTGCGTATTTTGGACTGACATACCACTGTTGGTACTATCGCTCTTCAAGCGTAGATTGCACCCTGGACATTGTCCAACGCTCGAAGCTAAAACTATTAGTTGTTTCCCCAAACCAATCTGCATTCAACTTTTGGGGGGGGGGGGGAAGCCAACCAAAAGCAATCAATCGATGAACTAAAATACTAAAAAGGAAGCCGAGCTCAGAAGGGAAGTAGTGGTCAGGGAACAAAGAGGTTAGAGGTTTCAAACGCCCCGTTCATTTGGATAACCTTGTGAGCTTGAGCAGCCACGAGCTGTATTCCTCAACCTGCCCGGTGTACTACTTTGTAGAAAAGCCTAATTAGCACTGAATACGGCAAATCCAGCACCCATACTTGATACATATAAAAGAATTTTAGGATCAGATTATAATTCATCATAACCTAAAGCTTATCATCATTCTCCAGACTTATGGATGCGCGAGAGGAATAGTATCGACATAGGCACTATTTTGGTCTAATCCTACAAATTTCTTCGTCTTCGCTTAAAAGACAATGCTAGCTCCGCACATAGGGCATCAAAGCCTCGGCGGGTCCTTGGATCAGTATCCATGGCCGTATTCCCATCGGATGTAGGATGAAGACATCCGATGCTATGGTAGGTATACCGGATTTTTGGCAACGATTTGGAGTTGCCGAATTGTGCCGAAATGGGCAATCCGCGGGTAGACCAAGGACACCCCATCCGCTGACGGACATACTCTACTAGGCAAATGTTGGAGACAAACTCGAACTAAACAGACAATAGCGCCTTTGCCTTTAGAGAAGAATACTCTGACAATTAAGAGTAGCCTGAATCCGCAAATGCCTGGCCAAACAAAATACAGAATCGAGAACGCAAGCTGGGTGTGCAGCCTCGCAACAGTGCGGGCGAAGAAATACCGGGAATAGAGATTGCTGACGGAATTCTCCTGAGCGATATTTGTCAATCTCGGCTCTTGGGCTGGCAGTCGCGCCATGTTTTCCACGTGTGCGGCCAAGCCTCCTCATCCTCAATCGTTTCAGTCTTCTTTTGTCATGTCGATCAAGATAAGGGTCATTGCTAAGCCTCCACCGTTGGCATTGGCATTCTCCATTCTATGCTGTCATTGTGCATGGCCCCGCAACATGTGTTCATCGCGATCTACTCGCTCGCTTTTCGAACTCCGAATCGAACGCACGTCGCGTCGATACGAGCTAATAGCCCTGTAGAGCCGAGAGAATGAAATCGTGGATTGCAGGCGGTATCGAAGATAATGTATTACGCGCATGCCCCAAAAAGGCACCGGGTGAACGCCGATGATGTATTCCATGCCTGTGGTCAGCAAAAGCCGCGTCAAGGTATTTGATATCCTAGACTCGAAACAGAAAGTTGTGTGGGATGGACAGATTGAAGATCTGTATTATGTGTGATGCGCATTCCTCAGCATGCATAGTGCTCGATTGGACGTCGATGGAAGTGCCGTAGCGGAGATGGTTTTGGGTGATGTCATAGACGCTTGCGGAGCATCTTATGGCTTGATTACATACACTTGCAGCTCCAATCTGGACTATGAGAAGTGCAGTGAGAGTTTAGTTGCAGTCCTCCGGGCTAGGAAGCGCGTCTAGGCAAGTCTGCTCGCGTGGCTAAGCTCACTCATCTCTTGTACTCCATGCGCTCACATTTGGAATCAGGGCAAGGTAACGAAGCCCCTTCGGCTTATCGAGAAGTAATCCTGCTGCAGGTTCCGTACCATCTATGCGAAGGAATCTGGCAGCCAGTTGAGCTGCTATATTACATGTTTAGCACTAATGTAATGAGAGCGGCTCGGACCCTTCCGTTGAGGCGGCATTAGAAGATACGCCAATGTGTCGTAACGAGCCACTCATGACTGAAGTTGAAGAGACGGTACTCTTCGCTTCTCGAAAGGCGAGCGGACGCGGTTCCCGGGTCCCAATGTCCCTCGCTCAACAGGCTACAGCTTGAACATTCTAGATCTGATCGAAAAGTGTGACCGAGGGGAAAATTGTTCCACCGTGAAGTGCGTAGAGGCTATTAATGTGTACCGAGTGACAGGGTCCTAAACCGGTCGGAGGCGTTCGACTCGTCAAGTGAATATCGGTATGCATCGGTGGTTCGTCATCTCATCGCCGCCCCTCATTCAGGTTTTGTTCCCTCTCTTGCTGTCGTTCTTTACGCCGTGCAGAAAACCCATCGATCTTTCTCTGCATCTCGTTCGCCTTTTTGACCAGCTCAGCGCGCGCAGATTCGAGTTGGGCAATCATTTCATCTGGAGGTGTTTGTTGAATGCGTTTTCGTTCCTGCAAGATCTTCCATTAGCTTCAGGTCTATTGGAAAGGAGGGTACGGGTTTGGTTGTTTATGATATCCAAAGTGACAGTCTGGATGGTGCTCGGTCAAGCTATTCTGATTTCGATGATTTGGCAGAGAAGGATAGATTTTGTAGACAGATATAGGAACGCACCTGTTTGAATTCTTGGTCACTCTTTAGTCCTGCGCCATAGAGAGCACCAGTGACTGTGATGGCGGCGACGGCGCCGGTCATTATCCATCGACGAACACCTTGTGGCGTGACCATGTTGACAAACCACGACCTGGAAGCGAAGTATTAGATTGGATCGAAGCGAGAGTCAACGGCGCGCGGAGATGATGTCTATGCGTCGTGAACGTTGTGTGAAAATTGTTTGGAAGCACCGAGTCTCAGGGTCCGATCGGCGGTTGCCAAGAGTCTCTTCGCGATACCCTAACGCGTTCCCCACCTTGCTCCTTCCACAACAACAAACACAGCAACGACAGCCTTCCACCCTTCCCAAACGTCCTCAGAGATCCCGAATCCCGAATCGGCGCAGTTCCACCATGTCCAATCTTCCACGATCGCAGACCGGCTCCTCGTCTCGTCTCAGCACGATGCCTTCTCAGAAGCCCCGCCAGATTTCCCACCTCCAGGCACAGCTTGCACAATTGACGGCAAATATGGCGGATCTCGAGAGCTTGATGCGGATGACTGCACAGCAAGCGCAGGATATGCGAGGCCTTGGGGGCTACGCCGGAGCAATGTAAGCAAAGTCGTCTTGGAATCTCCCCCCAAAGGTCTCACTGGATGGCTGGAAAGCGTGACAAATGGCTAATGGAATGCTTTGACAGGTTCATGGCCGGAAGCAAAGTTTTAGGCGAAGAGACTGTCAAGGGTGGCGGTGCTGGAACAAATTCACCAAGAGCGGACGGTGGGCGATCGGGATAAGTGAGGAAGGACAACAACTTTGTATAGACTCGGTCTATCGCAAGCACACAATGAGATATGGGGGTCGATAACGAGATAATGAGGCAATTCGCGCTAGAATGGTGCACGGTGTGGGGAAGAGATAGCTTCACGGGCGACCTTATCCCATGGGGCAGGAGAAGCGAATTCGTCAAACCGGTGGTGCGCAAATACACCTTGTTGGACGAGGTGTGCATGTCACTTATCAGCGTGCAAGTACTCTAGAAGTACAGTTACGAGGAAGCCATTACGCTTTTGCAGGTATATTGACAACTGCATTCGGTTGCCAAAAGTGCAACAGCGTTCGCAGATCAGGACTATCCTGAGGCTCTGTGGGGGATGCAAATTACAATCTCAATGTCAATCTTACCCTTTTGGACCGGCCGTTCGACTTGCTCGCCGACGGCCATCTGAGCCTTTGTTACACAGACTGCGTCTTTCGGACAGCACAGGGCCTTTGAACCCCCAAAATGCAGGGTCTTTGTGCTCTTATCTCGCACAGAAAGTATCCTGTTGGCCCAAACCAGCTAGCTGTGATATGCGGCTGCAAGTCATGCTCCTCACCGCAGCCCGATAAGATGGTTTCGAAATCCACGATAGGAAGCTGAGCGCGTGGAATTGGCCCGACGTCCAAAGATAATCATCGCTAACCCTGTCGGACCGTGGGTTGCAGCTGGTTGCATGTCCAATGCTGGCGGAGAACGACCACGTCGTCTCCTTATTGGCATGAGCTTGGGGAAAATGTCGTTATCAAGCTCGCAAAGATAAGCTGGAATGGCCTCACCGGGGCACTGCCCGGCGCTCCTTCTCTCGGCGACCTGTATAAATTGAACCGTATGCCCTCTTATGAGAGCTCGTCTGAGGCTCCCATGGAATTTTCGATCCGGCTTCCGCCCATCCTCTCCGCTCCGCCATCAAAGTCACGTACCTGCGTCGAGATGCCAAGACTCAGCCCTACCCCTGGTCAGCTTGGAGGTGAAGAGGTAGACAACACACAACAACCGTCTCGTCGGTGAAGACTCTCGATCACCCGCTTAGTCGTTTGGATCCTGGAGGCAGTGCGATGACATGCCATCGATGCCTGTCCAACAACAGCAGATGAGCGTTCGACGTCGTCGGCGCCGCCTTGCGTTCCGCCTAGACTAGAGCTCGAACCGCTACCGCTTTACACGATGCTGACCAACGGCTCCGTCTGAATCCTTAGTGGTGGATCAAGAATAACCTGCCGATATTGGAACCGTATCGTGTGCAGATAAGGATCCACAGCGACATTGCCGACAGGTCTCGACGGACCGTCGTTGGCGACCCAAGGTCGGGTCCGGATGGGGAGCGTCTAGGACGACGCGTCGACAGCTACACACTATGGCACGGCGGGTCTGTCGGCACGCGACCTCGCCGCTATTGTTGACGGGGTGATACTTCCCGTTTCTCATGCTCATTTACATTAATCGGTGAGAGCGTGCCTGTCCTCCGCCGTTACAGTAAATGAATTCGTACGCGGACCCCCACGCATCCCATGCCAACCTTCAAGGATCGGGCGCCCAACACGCTTTTCGGAGTTCGCCCCACAACTCACCAGAGGCACCTGGTCTCCTCGGAAGGGCGCCCAGTTTTTCCGTGCGGCTTGGGCGGTTGCAGCGTAGAAAGTCGTAAGCCGAGTCCGGACACTTGAGTTCATCTCATGGTTCTCCGCGGTTGCGGATATGATTGAAATGAGCGGACGTATGCATACCCGGGAAATTCCTAGAGGCTGCATGGGAAAACCTGAAATTCTTCAACAGGATGGGCTCCGCTGGTAGCGCACGCCCGGACAGGTTGACGATGGAGTTAATTGTACAGGGCTTGTTTAGGTGACCCACGCAACTAGGCGCTTTTCGTCGGCTCAGCTGGTGATCGAGGCTTCGGCATCCCTGCGAGAGCTGCAAGTCAGCAGCAGGGTAGCTTGATGCATGCAGGGCTGGCCTGCACGGGTTGACCCCCACGCTTTGCGCATTTCGAATTATCGACTGGGGCGCCTTGTCTCTGTGAGATGCGTTAGATGAGCAACTGCAGATGGCCCGCACCCGAGGAGCGCGGATCCGACGTGCAGCGACTGCTCACGACGCCTGCGCAGGTAAGACTGTGTACTTTGTTTGAGGAGGGGAGTCGTTTGCAGTTTGCACGAGCATGTGAAAACCCCACGGGTCCATGAAACAGGGTCGAGACGGACCACCGATCTGCTCGGCTAGCGCGTCAGCAAAGCAATCTATCAAATTTAGCGACACGCGACGTCAAGCCCAACCGTCCTTTTCGAGTGCATGAATCGTGTCTGAGGACGGAGCCCGCGTCATTAGCATTCATCAGCTTCGTTTCAATATATTGCCCCTCCATTGAACGCATTCCTGGGTCGCGGACAAAGCATGCAGGCGCCCGCCGTTATTCGTCAGCGGCTACCGTTGTGCTTCCAAAATGATCTAGGCTTCCTGCTTGCTTGGGCCACGGCTAAAGGCTGCCACCGGTCCGACATGGGGCCGTGGCGAATGAGCAATCAGCCGGCGTGTGTCCCAGGAATTCGCACCCAAATGGTCCTGCACTCGCGGCAGACGTGGACCTTGCGCCGATCGTGTAGTTCCCAGCATGCAGCCTGTTTCACGCACCTACATATGAGGGCCACGAACACACGACCAGCATTTGATGAACGCGGCCATGCGAATGTGGAGAGACGGCACGCAATCTTTGTGGCAACAGACGTCTCGAGTGTATTGCCGCAATTTCTTTTGATGCACTGTACAGACTGACATCAAGGTGAAGTTTCCCAATCCGGACAGCATGGAGCATTGCCGTGAGCTACAGGCAACTAGTGCTGCCAAATGGTAGACTCCAGGGGATCTTCAGGGTTCTGCGGCTTCGGATTATACTCCCGTAGGCTCGCGCCCGGCAAGACTTGCTTTGGGCATCTAGACTTGATGAAAAGGCCTTCACGCGAATGCACGAGGTGTAGTTGTCGCTCCCAACACGTGCTGTGGCGTGCCGTGGACGGATGCCCTGGTCTAGAGCCGCAACGTTAGTCTTGAGCCTCATGGTGTTCCAGGGGTGCTGTACGCGTCGGCATGGCAGACAAAGGGTTCGTGAGAGCTTTGGCCATGGTGGAGGGGCTCGAGGCGTCGGTTCCCAGCATTGTTGAGGCTGACTAGAGCTGTGGTCTCGGAATCACACGTGCTCCGCCACTCGCGTGGTGTCGTGCAGGTGAGAAAGAGTGGAGCCGGACTGCTAGACAGTGACTTTGTCGGGAATTGTAGGAGGAAGAACCTCGGCGAGAATCGGTCGGGTGGCACACCAAGCTTCGGATGGTGGATGGATACAGGTTAGAGCCAGAGGGTCTACGGCGGAACATGGGCCCGCCACAGGAAAAGACGAGCGGTGGCTGACGGGGAGAAATTTGCTGCAGGCTGAGCGTCGCAGAGATTCTCGGAGGACATGCCAGGCGCGGTGCGGATGGACATGGGACAAGGGGATTGGGCAGAGCACAAGTGTTTGGAGTGCCTGCAGTGGTAGGCGGCCTCGCAGAGGATACAGAGCCGGTCCATAGAGCGCAGCCAATAGCAAAGCATACGCCGTTGTCACCTTTTCCCGTGAGGTCGTGCCGAGCCCGTGGACATGTCGAAGTGGTGGACGGCGCGTCCGTGGCCGGCGACGCAGCCGAGCGATGACGCTTTGGGTGGATCCGGCAAGCGTGCATCGAAGCAGGCGAGGGCTTCTAGCGCACTCGTGGTGTCTCTGGTCTGGTCGGTGTGAAGATGTTGGATGCGGTGTTTTCTTTGTGCTCGAGCGACTGGCGCGCCCGTAGGCGACATGGACACAGTAATTGTTCACGCGGCTGCAGTCTCTCCCCCCGCGCTCGGCGGCAGACAGCTTCGTGCGGGATCCAAATTGGGCGGAGGCTGCACGGAGCAAGATTCAAGGGTCTCGAGGGCGCGACAGGGAGTGGCGGCAGCGTGCAGCTTAAGCGGGCCAGCATTTTCCCGCCCAGCCATGGCCTTCCGCGGGCTGGATGTGCATACCATGTAGTGTGTGGATGTATGACCTCAACGCTGGCCAGCAGCAGCAGCCGTGCACCGCGGGCGGTCGGCGGCCACGAGGGACTGGCGGTCGAGGCCGGCCAGGCGCCGGGCGACGGAAGCAGCGGGCCTGTCGAGATGTCGTGAGAGTCTCTCGTCGTAGCTGGCCCAGCAGGCCCACGGCCATCCGTCGACGGCGGCGGCGGGCGGCGAGGGCAGAACCAGACGTCGCCGTCGCGTCGAGGGAGGTCGAGGGAGTCCGTGGGTACGAGAGCGTAGGGTCGGCGCCGGTTCGCCAGGGCTCCCTGGACGCCCGCAAACGCCACGCCCGGCGCTGATTGGGCCGCGCACTGGCCGTCCCCCCCACAGCGCCTTCCCCCCCCGTCGTCCCACGCACGCACCTCCCCCTCACCTCGCAACCCGTGAACCCCAAAGCCCTCCAGCATCCCAGAAGGCCCGAGCCCACCACCGGCACGCCCATCGTCGCCCTCGCCCTCGCCCTCGTCTGCGTCCCGCCAGTCGCCAGAACTGCCGCCAAGGCCTGCACGCCCGCATCCGCAGGAGCTGCCAGCCCGGCCTTTTCAAATTGGCCCGTCCCTATTCCTCGACCCGCTGCGCCGCTGACTGTCTCCGACGACCGACCTGCACCTTGCACTCCGGCCGCCGCCTCCCAGGTGCCCAATTCACCCTGCGCATTCCCCGCGGGCGCGCGCAAAAGCAACGTCCAAATCCTCCGCTGCTGCTGCTGCTGGCCTTGCGCCTGAGGTGAGCTTGCTAGCACCACTCAGAGCTTCCGCGCCGCATCTGTGCTGCATCTGCACCGGCTCGCCAGGATTCGCGCCCATCACAGCTTGGCCTGTCGGTTAATGCTGCGGAGCGAAAGCGTGGGGTTGAAGCACTCTGCGCGCCTCTGCCCTTCCTGCCGTCTGCCGTCCTTGACGCACTCCCACACCCTATTGGGGCCCTCGCGCAGCCATGGCTACATCATCTTCTCCGGACGCCTGGTCCCCCTTCGACAGCGAGCACGCCGAAAACCCTCCCCTCCCGTTCCAGCACCACCAGCACTTGCACGACATTGCCAGTGCCCAGAGCAAACTGGACAAGCTGGAGCTCACCCCAAATCAAGCGGCCGCTCGCCAGGGCATGCTCGCAAACTCCATATTCCCCACCCTCCAGAACGATGCCACTCCCCAGGACATGGCGTCTCCCGAGGAACTGCAGAAAAACGACCCGCTCGGAACTCAGATTTGGAGGCTCTACAGCAAGGCAAAGACGCAGCTCCCCAATGCGGAGCGCATGGAGAATTTGAGCTGGCGGATGATGGCCATCTGCATGCGGCGTGCCGAGCACGATCGCAATAAAGGGTACGGAACACGCCATGTACAACGGCTTACCGCTGTCCCCTCTGCGTGCAACCCGCTCCGAATGCTGAACAAACCTGCTAACAATTGCTCCCTGCGTGCAGAGACGACGCCGAGAGCGAGCAGATGCCCCCGCCGCCGACGACGACGACGACGGCTGCGCCCGCGCGGCCTGCACCCAGGTCCGCTCCGAGCGGCATCGCGCAATTGCGCCAGTCGGTCGACCAGCAGGCCCAGGCACAGGCGCACGCCGCCCAAAACCCCGACGCCATGAATCTGGATGATTTTATACTTGCGTCGTCGGTAGGATCCCCAGCAGGCTTACCTCCGTCGCCATCGAATGAGATGCAGGCCTCGACCAATGCGAGCGCCCCAGCGATACCGATAAGGAAGGCTAATCAATCCCACGACCAAAACCTCGCTCTCGCCCACGCCTCCGCCCCTCCAGTTCCTCCCGTCGTTACCAGAGAGAATGAATTTGGGTATGTCCAGAGGCACGTTCGTAAAACCAGCATCGACGAGCGACGAGTAAGTCCCTTATCTACCGCCCCGCCAGCCTGCACCCGTAGCTAATTCCTTATCAGCCCCCCAAGCGGCGCGCAGAGGCTTCTCCTCAGGTACCTCCTGTCAACAGCATCATGATGCCGAGCAACCCAGACGACGAGGCTGCCCTCCACCAGTATTCGCTCGACCACCCCATGCACTCCTCCGGCTTCAGCGCCGCCCCGCAGCCCCAAGTGCCCTTCGCCCTCGACACATTCCAGCTGCAGGAGGACCCCATCATAAGCTCCGCCGGCCCATTCCAACAGAACTTTGGCTTCTCGCCCGTTGGTTCGCCCCTCATGAACCAAAACGCCTCCTTCTCCAACCTCTACAACCCCAACTCGATAGCTTCCTCCCTCAACTCCACCGACTACTACTCTCCACCCAGTTCCGCCTTTCCCTCGACAGTGTCTACGCCGCAGCCCAATGGGTCCGAGGAGAACCAGATGTACTTTGACCGCAATGGCATGGACATTCGCGGTGCGCACGGCACCCACGGCTTTGGACCCCATCGGCCGTCCAACCTGTCGTCGTCGATGCAGCCACAGTACATCTTCAACCCAAGCGGTACTGGCGACTCCATGTTCAGTGCCGTAACGGGCTCCTCGTCGGCGCCCTTTTCTGCCCCGGCCTTTGGGCAACCTGGCCATGTCGAACCGTCACAGGTGCTCCACAACAACCTTCCCATCCGACAGGACAATCTTCACCTCAACCGACACGAGAACATGTTCTCATTCGGCGCCGACTCGGACAACGAGGACGAGGAGGGTAGCGCCTTTGCAGACCGGACCATGCCTACACCCTCCGAGTACTCACCCATGGACGACGGCTCCCTCGACTTCAGTGCTGGCTTCCAGTGGGAGACGAATCTGTCGAATCAGTTCAACCCAATGCCGGCGCGTTACCCTGCCGGACCCCCACGGAAGACGGTGACGATTGGAACCGCCGAAATGGTGCCCTCACCACAAGATCACTGGAGTCCCGGTGGCAGTCTTGGTCGAACACACGGCTCTGCAGCGTCCGTTAGCGACATTCGAAATCGCAGCACCGACCCGCGGAGGCAGAAGATACCGCGCACAAGCTCGACGCCCAATGCAGCGGGCTTGGCCAACCAGGGCATGCATGGGCGCACGCAGTCGTCACCAAACTCACCACCAGAGTCTGGCTTCGGTTCGGCGGCTCCTTCCCGACCGCCGAGTCCTGGAGGAACAAAACCGGGCGAGCAGAACAGCGTGCCTACCACCTGCACCAACTGCTTCACGCAGACAACCCCGCTGTGGCGCCGCAACCCAGAAGGCCACCCTCTGTGCAATGCATGCGGCTTGTTCCTGAAGTTGCACGGTGTCGTCCGTCCACTGTCGCTCAAAACGGATGTCATCAAGAAGCGCAACCGTGGAAGTGGAAACACCGCTCCCGTCGGCGGATCATCTTCCCGATCTTCCAAGAAGTCGTCACGCAAGAACTCTCTCGCCCAGACTCCCGTTACAACACCTAATTCTGGGAAAGGGGCTGAATCAGAGTCTCCCAAATCCACAGGCTCGGGTGGCGCGGGATCAACAACCGCGAATAGCGCCAATGCCTCGTCAGGCGCAAAGTCAGGTGGTGTAGTACCCATAGCACCCGGCCCACCCAAGCCGCAACCTGTCAGTGTAGCGACCAACACACAAGCCCGTGGAGTCAACGTTACACCCAAACGCCCCAGCAGGCAGAACAAGGGTGGCGGTGTACAAGAGCTGCAAATGGCGGATGCGGAAGACACAAGCGGGAAAGCACCGCCTGCCACAAGGAGAAAAGAATCTCTCGTTCCTCCAAACAGCATGCCGAATCAAAATCTCGGCAGTTTACCCATGGGCGCTATGGGACAAGGGCTTTCGACGGCGTCGGGCCCGCAAGAATGGGAGTGGCTCACCATGTCGCTGTAATGTGCATGTGTCTGAGAATCCACTCGCTACGACAGAGCTATTCGCCAAGTGATGTGGTATTTTGACCACGCGGAGCACGTTAAAAGCTTCTCTACCAGGCCATCAGACCAGGACAGCACACTTTATTCCTACCAATTTTCGCCTAGGCTTTCTCGCCGATACAAATGCCACAACCATATCACGCACCCGCAACAGTCGATTCGACCGGTGCACCGGCGTCTGGAGTACTGCATGCGTCTTCGGACAACCTCCGAACGTTGATGATCGTTCCGGCTTCTTTCCACATTGTTACGACTCCCTGCTCTGTTTATTGATTTGAACCTGGATACCTCTTTCCCGCGTTTTGTGTTCTGCGTTTCAGCAACGAATAGACTTGGCTGCGTTTATGGCTCCTTTTATATGTTTTTCCTGGCATACCCCTTCGGTTCATCCTACAGCACCGAACACGGTTGTCAGCCGATGGAGGAGGCAGGCGCTCCATCAAGCTGTGCGACTGCCTTTACCTTAATTCGCGATTACCACTTTCGAACGAGTACGATTTTGAAAGATGGAATCTCCGCCCCGGTTGGCTTTCGTTTTTCCACGGTAGCCGGCTTTTTGAAGAGCGATCATGATCCGATCGCACGAGCTTATGAGAGATTTCCTGGGTTGGTTTCGGTGTATGTTGGGTTGGGGTGGCTGATCTAGGTGGATGTGCAATGTGAATGTTTGTGATTTTGTCTGGCTTCTTGCGACTGCGACTGCGGATGCCCCCGCGACCTGCGTAATTCGGTGTTCTTAGAGGATTGAGGGGTGCAGTGTAGGCAGAGCGGGAATGGGAGGCACATAGAGTAGCGCACGCACGCAGGGACGTACATAGATGAAGGGATGAGATGGTATTGGATTTGGATTGGTATTTGGGTTGGGACTTGATATCCTTTTGACGATTTGAGCGAGATGCAGCTGAATTGCGAACACATTTATAACGATTTTACTCTAATACCCTGCTTTCCTCGATATATCACGTGAATGTCTTGTTGCAATGTTGGATGGATCTCATCCAGCGCCCGCCCACTGCTTTCCAGAAGAGACACGAGTAGTTGTTATATATATATTTTAGCAGCTCTTGTTTCCTCCCCGCAAAAAAAAAAAGGGCTGAGACCTGCTCGCCGCCACCTATTAAATCCCGCTCTCGCTGGTTCTGACGACATGAGAGACTTGTACCCCACCCCCACTACCCCCGCCTACCGCGGTGGGGAAGGAGGAGTCAAGCTCGTGGCCGCAACAACGATTTCGACCCAATCCAATCAACCCCCCCGCCGGCGAAAAGAAGACACAAAAAAAGCTTTGCGAGAAAAAAAAAGGACATAGGTAGCAATAATTTCTTGGGTCTGCCCTTGTTCGCTGTCGCCCGTTGAAGAAAGAAGGAAATAAAGAAAGAAGAAGATTTGAGTTCTGTTTCCGTGTACCGCGTACCCAGCAGCAGGGAAAGAGTGAGAGCGAGTAGGCTGAGACCGTAAAAGAGATATACATATATCTATCAGCAGCCATGCCCAAAGCATTGTTGCTCGTAGCCGATGGGTCCGAAGAAATTGAATTTGTAACGCCATATGATGGTGAGTAAGGGATAGGACTATTTTTTTCCCCTCTCCTTCCCTCTTCTCTCTCTCTTTATTATAAGAGGAGAAGAAAAGAAAGGAAGACGGGAGGACAGCGGGGCTAATCCGTGTGTTAACAGTCCTCACGCGCGCGGGCTTCGGAGTGGAATCCGTGGGTGTGAATTTGAAGAATGAGGGATATGCACAGTATGTTTTTTGTATTTCCATGTTAAACAAGCACGCATGTCTGCACGCATGATCCTTTTCTCTTTTCTCTGATTTCTCTCTCTTTATCGACGAAAATACATGTCCCCCGTTAGACGACCCGACCGCTGATGGGAAAAAAATTGCAAAAGCATGACCCGCAACATCCGCATAGTCCCAGACCATTCCTCCCTTCATTCCCTCCTCTCCTCGTCTCCCACTCCCCTCCCGCAAATCTACGACATCCTCATCCTCCCCGGCGGCGCCCCCGGCGCAAAAACCTTCTCCACGACCCCCGACGTGCTCGCCCTCATCGCCTCGTTCCGGGCCGCGGGCAAGTACGTGGCAGCCATCTGCGCGGGGACGACCGCGCTCGTCGCGGCGCAGGAGCAGAGCGGTGGGGACAAGGCGGTTGTTACGAGTCACCCCAGTGTCAAGGGTGTGTGTGAAGAGGCTGGGTGGACGTATAGCGAGGAGAGGGTCGTGGTTGACGGGAAGGTTGTTACGAGTAGAGGGCCCGGGACGGCCATGGGGTTTGCGCTGAAGATTGTCGAGTTGCTTTGTGGCAAGGAGAAGAGGGGAGAGGTGGAGGGGCCGATGATTTGTGCTGCGACGCTTTAGGGGGGATTGATGTGGAAGCATAAGTCGGGGATCAATTAATGCATTTAGGATGACTGGGAGGGAAAGCTGTTGAGTTAGTTCAGACGAATTGTTGAACACCTGTAGGGAAGTATACATATGGTGTACTTATTTAGACTTCTTGATTTGTGGTAATGCTATGTCGCTATTCATGATTTCCTCATCTAACTCCTATTCCGGATACCCAAGAGGAGAATGCAACATACTGTGGAAATAAGGCGAACCTTCAGATTGACGAAAGAGAAAAAATCGGAAGGAGTCAGCTGATCCCTACTTTTTGTAATAAAACACAACTCGAAATTGCACATCGACCTACAAGTATTCATATATTCGAGAGTCCCGTTTCGCTGTCGTCCATGGTGGTGGTGGGGGAAATCATTGGTTTGTTGGCAGCTGTGAGAGTTTCGGGATCGCGCACGTCTTCTTCTGCTTTGGTACCAGGCTCATTGGGCGGTGTGGAGAGCTTGCTAACACAATCGCGTGTACTGGGGGCCCCTTTGTATGCCTTGTCCATCCCCGTGAATTCATGTATCTCCGCCAGATTCTGCTGGTACATCTCGCGCTCGTACAGGACGTTGTCACTTAGCTCTTCGGAAAAAAATTCGACACGGGCTAGACCTGCGGCGATTTGATTGACACGTGCTTCTTGGTCGGCCAGTCGAGATTTGAATTGCGCGATTAAAAGGTAATTAACGGTTTGGTGATGTTGGCTGGGCTGACCGGCGTTTTCTTGGGATTGCTCCGTGACTTGCAACTTGGGATTGTCTTTGTGTGGTTGATTCTGCACTTCATGCTCTCTTTCTAAAGTTTCAAGATAGTCATCAGGGTACTGGAAGTGGTCTAAGAGCGAATCGAACTTCTGCGAATCGGATTCCACCTTGTCGAGTTTTTCTGCGAATATACAATGTTCAAATTTCAACAGATCATGTTGTTTTCTGAGAGTCTCTACGGTTTCCAACTTCGCAGTCTGTGAATCGATTCCGGTCTTCAAGGAAGATAGTTGGTCTCCGTGCTCCTGAAGTTGGGTCTCTGCCTTCTCGTTTGTTGCGGTCTGTGCAATATTTGCAGACTTTAGAGAGTCGATCCGTGCTTTTGTCTCATCCCCCAGCGTCTCAACTCGTTGAGCGAGACTTTGATGGGCATCCTTTACTTGGTTTCCGACCGACATCGTGGCTAAGTTTTGCTCCTCTAGGACACCTACTCGATCGGTCAAGGCTTTGACCAAATTAGATATCTTCTCGTCATCATGAAATTGCTTTATCTCAAGGGTCAGTCTTGATTCAAGGACATTGTGCTTCTCTTGCAGTGTCGACTCAAGGTCCTTGTGCTTCTCTTGCAATGTCGACTCAAGGTCCTTATACTTCTCTTGCAGTGTCGACTCAAGGTCCTTATGCTTCTCTTGCAGTGTCGATTCAAAATCCTTATACTTCTCTTGCAGTCTCGATTCAAGATCCTTATACTTCTCTTGCAATGTCGACTCAAGGTCCTTATACTTATCTTTCATTTTCTCGATATTGCTGTGTATGAGATCCAATCGCTCCATAAAGGACTTGCTGGATTGTTCTTGTAGTTTACGTATTGATGGTTCCACAGTCTTTGTTTGCTCTTCCAGAGCCTGAATGCGGTGACTAAATGATTTCAAGGTTTCGTTCTGGGAGTCAGTCTCAGTCTCAGCCTGTTCACGTTTCTGTCGTTGCAAGTTTTTTTCAAGTAGCTGCTTCAATTGTTCGAAACGGTCCTCGATCGACTTTAGGTACTCATGCCGACTGATGTCCTGTTGCTGCTGGCAACCCATGACCTGTGACTCTGTCTTCAATCGCTGTTCCCGTTCATGATGGACAGTCTCCTTGAGCTGTTCAATTTGTTCAAAAACATCGTCTAGGTCATGTTCGCCTTTCAGCACGCTCTTATCCTTGCTATACATGCTGACTAGTTCCTTCATCAACTCTTGCTTGGCCTCTTTTCTGAATTGGTGTAGGTCTTGAAAAGTGACCAAATTTGTGTTTGTCTGGTTGGGCACTTGGGTGCTTCCGTCGACAAATGTGGGGGCATGTGCAAGAGCTGTCCCTGGAACGAGATGTTTTGCGATATGTGTAAGGACTGGCTCTTCAGCGAGGAACTTGGGATTATCCGTAGGACCTCGCTCTTTACTGGTGGATTCTAGATCATCTGTAGGAGCCATCTCCTTACCTAGGGGTTTCGAAGCATTCGCAGGACTTGTCTCTTCGTCGAAGCGAATATGAACATTGTTGATAGCTGACATTTTGAAGCTCTGTCTCTTTCTTTTCACGCTTGAGTTAGATGTAATACTAGTTCGCATGTTTTGCTCTGGGGCACCGGGGGTCCTGGGTGTGGTCGGAGGCACTCTAGAGGGCTGCATGGGCATGTATTCCTTTGATGGTGTTTGTAGGAATTTGTTGGAAAGCGGCTGTGGTGAGACTTGATGCTTTGTGCGAGACGAAGCTGAATCCTCGGCTCCTGGGCGGTTCATGACTTGGCTGTGGTCTTGCTGCTCTGCCTCTTTCCTTTGACTTTTCTTCGGTCTTTGCTCGGCGTCATCCTGCTCTACCTTTCTCTTCGTTCTCTCTTCATTCCCATCTCTCTTGCGGTCTCGGTCGTGTGCGACCTGGTCATGGTTGCACGAAAGCGAAAATGCACGCTCAGAGTTCTCGTCTGTACCTTCGGCCTGCTTTCGTTCCTTCAAGCGGGGCTTCTTGATCTTGTGCACTTTCTCGGCAATGCCAGTGCTCTCGCGCTTTCCGCACTGTGCTTGTGTGTCAGAGTCGCCGGAGGCTGCATCTAGCCTTCCGGGATCGGCGTTGCTCAGAGCCTCGCGCCGCTTGCGCTCTCTTGCTCTCTTTTTCTGGTTCCTCTTTCGTACCCGAGCGCCATCGCCTCCCCTGCGCTCTCCGGCCCGGTTGTCCATGTCTGGCGGGGTTGAGGTGCAGTGCCTATTCAACGTCGGGCGGTGGGAGACATGAAGGGGAGGGTTGTGTCCGTGCGGGCCGATTGTGTCCCAGTGCACGGCCCCACCCACCCGATGCCCCGGTTCCCGATCGGGGCGGCGACCGGTGAAAGCAACCAGAAGAGCCAAGCGCCACACCCAGCCACCGCACCGCGCCGCCGCACCGCATTGCATCGACCCTCCCCTCTCCTCCCCTCCCCTCCCCTCCCCTCCCCTGCCCTCCCCTCCCCTCACCCTCATCCCGTTGCATTTTCCCGTATGTCTGTTTGTCACCGCGAGAAGCCGGCTGGAGGCGGGGCTCCTGACGCCCTCCTCCCGAAGTACAGGTTCTCGCCCAGCCTGCCTCCCGCGAGCTCCTCCAATCAAGGCCCGACCCCCGACGCCACTGGCTGGCCAAATGGATCACTCTCACATGCTAGGCTTGGTTGGCGTCCGTGTATATAGGGAGTCTGAGAGGTCATCTTTTCCTTCCGGGCAGCAATCGATGTGGTTGGACAGGAGCGGGGTTTCTGCATGGCTTGCCCCATGTCCATTATGCGCGCACGTAGTACAATAGACGCTACTGTTCTACCTGTCCTACCACTCCGGCAAAAAAAGCAATTCATTGAATACGCCAGCGGCGGCCCAGGCGGTGTACGCTCGTTTGTCTCACATTGCTTCTTGGGGAGGCAGCCGTGCATCTGCTGTGCTTTGCCTGCTGCATCCCTTATCAGAGACCACGCTGTCATGCTTCATTCAACAAGACTAGCGCCCTTTCCACTTCGCCATTGTCTATGCCCTCTTTCTCATCTTGATCAGTGATTCATACAAGCCTCTTTACCAGAAGCCCTTTGCTTTTCCATAGTCATTGGGACCAACTCGACTTGTTCCTCTGCTGCTCTGCTCTACGGCTGGAAGACATGTCTGGCTTACGGCATTCAAACACACACATTTTCATGGCCCCCCGTTCAGGTGGTGACCGGATACGACGGTATAACATGCATGACATGCAACCTATCCAAAAGCATACGAAAGCCACGTCCACTTCTTCCACTGTCGCCCAGCGCCCAGCACAAAGAGGCAGTCTGCTATCCAGCACAAATTCACAAAGGTCGAGCTTGAAGGACAGCTCTATCCGGGATGTTCACCACGACCGAACCGCAAGTCAAAAGCGCACTCTGCCTACCGATGAAAGCGACAATGCGACGTATAGGCCCTCCAAGCACCGCAAGATGCAGCAATCATGCAGCCCCAACTGTCCCGTAAGCCAAGAAGTGGAGCATGAGAGACCCAAAGCGAATGTTAGGCTACGAGAAAGCAAGACAAAGTCGTCCAAAGGAGAAGAGAGAGTTGGGCCTGAGCTCTTCCAGACCCCCGAGGAGCCCTCACAATTGAATGCTTCGGAATGCGCCGGTGAGGAAACGCCATCGGGCTTTGCGCCTGATGAAAGATACACTGCCAATATCAGGACTGGGGGCAAGCAGAAGCTGGCCGGAGAGGAGGCCAAGGCAATCGAGAAAAAAGAAATTAGCGCTTTCGATGATATTTTAGGACTAATGAACAAACTCAAATCACGATGTAGTGATATGGATGCTGCCAAATTGTCAGCAGACCTTAGCTCATTGAAGGAGACATGTGAAGCCAACGAACAACGATGGGGCCAATGCTCGGGCAAGCTCACCAAGCTTCAAAGCAGTGTCGTCGAAATCAAAGAACTAGCGGCGTCGTTAGGCGAAAAGGTGGACGGTTTTACACCTTGCCTTCATACCATGGAAAAGAGGGCTATGAAGTCTACCTCTAGGAACCAGACACCTGAGGATATGCCAGTAACGCCACGCAAAGCTTCTGACGCCGCCGAAGTTGTTGCACGGCTGACGACTAGGATCCTCAACGTCGAGACTCAGTTCAACGCAAAGGTACAAAAGCTCGCCAAATGCGTTGCAACCCTTGAGCAACGTGACCAGGAGCGAGAAAAGGAGATGTTGCATGCTAAGCAGGAGCTAAAGAAGCAACAAGAGATTACCTCGCATCTAGAAGCGGAGAACAACATCATCAACAAAAAGCTCGACAAGCAGGCTTTTACCATCGCCGAGTCGTCAGAGGGCATTGTGAAATGTCAATCTAAGATAAACGAACAGATCAGACATGGACTGGAGAAGCAACGGGATGTCGCCTCGCATCAAGAAGAGGAGAGCCGAATCATTAATATAAAGTTTGACGAGCAGGCTTCCGCCATGAGCGAGATCCGGGAGAAAATGATGACAAGCCAAAATGAGGTGGCCGAGCAGATCAATAGTGGGTGGAGGAACTGGTGTTCGACTCTTGAGAAATATCGAGCCCAGATCAAGTCTGACATGGATGAGATGCGGGCTCAATGCACTGCTGCGATAGACTATGAGCAAGCTCAACGCGATGTTCAGACTGCCGATATTACTTGCTTGAAGGATTCTGTTGCTCTGCAAGAAGTCTGGAACAACGAAATCAAGGCAAAGCTAGACACAGTGAAAGATAATAGTTTGAGTCTGCTGGGGCAGCAAAAACATCTCGAGGAAGCCGAATCAAAGCTTGCACAACCACAGCATACTACTGCAGATCCAAACTGCGATCTAGGAGAAGACGGCAAGCCCGCTCACGTCGACAGGATCAAAAATTACATACTCGAAGACATAGATATTGATTCCTCGCGCACCGATTCCCTCGAGGCCGACGTACGCAACCTACGCCGCCGGTTTGAAGAACACGAAACTCAGTGCCACAACGAGTCCCCTATCAATGCTGAGTGTACAGAAAATGGTGAATCCCCCAGCCCTGTTCTACGTGAATATGGTAGAGATCGTCTGGGCAATGATATCAAACACATTCCCAACAAACATGTCAACAACTTGTTCGTCAGGTTCGATCGATTGGCCATGGCAATGTGGGAAGACTTCGAAAAGCGGCATGACTCGCTCGCGCAGAATGCTGAGAAGCAGTATTGCGAATGGACAGCAACACTGGTGTCCTTTTTCAATGAAGAGTTTCCAAAACTCAGGAAAGATGTCGAGGTTAATATGAACGGGGTACTACTCGCCATTCTATTCTACGTGTCCAGTCTATTGTCGGTTCACTTTGCTAATTGATTTTTTGCAGATGCATGAGCAAATTGCCGTTCTAGAGCAGGAGTTGTTTGCCCTTATAAACGCACTTGAGCGCCGCGGAGTGGTAGTGCGATTCGTGCACCACGAAGGCGCTGAGCCTCCACAGGGTTCAGACGGCCCCGCTGTACAGACTATGCAACCTGTCCGACCGGGAGTGCCTGCTCAACGGAGTCACCCTGCCGTGCAAAATGGGCAACGGGCTCCCCAGGCGGAAATAGTACCTGCACCGATGCAATATACTGTCCAACAAGGAAATCCACCTCCACGAGCAGGAGCTCACTCTGCCATGCAAAATGGGCGATATGCTCCCCAAGCCGAGACAATACATACGATAGGAGCAGGTCAACCCGTCACTGGATCGATGCAACATACTTTCCAACAAGGAAACCCGCCTCCACGAGCAGTAGCTCACCCTGCCATACACATGGTTCAGTCGACCGTGCAACAAAGATTCCCACCTACTCATTCACAAGGCCAACCTATTCACCGAACAGTACAAACTGCTCCCCAACCGGGAGCTCCACCCGTACGACGTCTCGGCCAAGCTACTACACATTTAATGCAGCCATCCTTTCAGCCATCCTTTCACCCGGCATTCTATCGTGCAATAAGAGAACTCGATACCAGACAAACAGCACAGCAAGCTCCCCAACACGAAACAGCACATCTTCCTACGCAGACGAACCAACCCACCGGCCCTAGCACCGACTCGTGACCCTCACCTACCCCAAAAAACCGGTCGTCGTCCCCCCAGGCAGGAGTGTAGCACTATCGCAACTCAAACGAGAAGCTCGCCCTAGTTCCTCTGCTTCCCGACTGCTCCTCGTCTTCTAATTCGCCTCGATGGGAATCGTAACGATTTCCAAAAAAGAGCTTGATGGTGTGGCGTCGGATGCACCTAGTCAATGAGATTAATGAAGTCAATTTTATCAATTTCTTTTTTTCCTTTTCTTTTTCCAAAAAAAGTATGTGTGTGTGTGTATGTGTGTGCACGAAAAGTTTACGAAAGAAAATCATGCTTTCCACAGATACATTCATTCATTCATTCATTCATTCATTCATTCATACATGCATGTATGCAGCCATGTACATTGTCTACGGGGAGCACCGACATTTTACGACCCAGACATGAATGGGCGAATTGTTAAACTAGAGCGATGAATTGCCACGAATGGTATTCGAGAAATGAATGGTTAATTGAAAAAAAAAAACCGGTTATCAGGGATAATATATATACTCGACTCCCCTAACCCCCCCAAGCGCTGTGAGCATGTTGATGTGGATGTGTAATAAGATATACGATGCGTGCGAGACTACGGTATGTTTAGCCAACAGGTCGACTGAGACTTCTCTGCCTTGCGATGCTGTGGAGACTGTGCAAATGCGTAGCACCTCCACAAGAGAAGCCATATTCACGCCAACTATGTGACCCTCATGAACCTCACTCATCAATATCAAGGCATATATGTCTGACTCAAGGATAACTTGCACAGATAACGTCTTCTCACTACCGGAAACCTACTATTACACGGACGCACTGGAGAAGGACAATGCATAGCGCCCAACAAAAACCCACATGTTCTCAGTGAATAAAAATGCCCAATACACCCGATACCAAAAGCAACATCATAGAATGTCAAGAGTCATCGCTTCCGTACTTCATCTGCCGCTCATTAAACATTGCGCAAATGTCATATGCTTCTCAATAGTAAGGAGTAAAATCTCAAACTAAGGGTCCGGGCCGTCGAAGCATATGGCCCATGTCCAGACAGCCAGTGTCGGATAGAACGCATGGTTGCCTTAGAAGATAGTACCAAAGCTTTCGTCCACGGCAGGAAGTGGCTTTCTCGGACTGGACGCCTTCCCGTTCTCGTCGGCTGTCTTCTTGTGTCTGAAGGTGACTGCAATGTACGATTAGTGACATGATGGAACCATGAAGAGCAGTTTTACACTCACATCCTACGAACAGACCCTTGCCCATCTTCTCATCACGCTCTGCCATGGCCTCCAACGCAGCCTGCTTATCGTGCACTTCTTTGTATTTGGCCATGTCCGCCTCGCTGCCAAAGTCGTCAAAATACCCGGCATCTGTTTCACTATCCAACTCCGGCACGAATGGTGCCTTGTTCTCCCTCAGTCTATTCCAGTCCACCTCTGCGAAGTACTGGTGGGCGTGGATCTCCGAGATGCCGCGGAAGCGAGACGACTTCGAGGCGACTAGACGCGTGATCAAATCCCAGGTGCGCTTGGAGAGGAAATACGTTGGATCCTCATAGACGGGCTTCCGTAGGACCTTTTTCCACTGCTTCAGATTCTGCCACGTCTCGTCTACAGTGGCGCCGGCAAAGGGAGGATACCCTGCCAGCGCTTCGAAAAGCATACAGCCCAAGCTCCAGTAGTCGACAGTAAAGTCGTATTCCTCACCCTTGAGCACCTCAGGTGCCATGTAGTCAGGACTACCGACTATACTTTTTGCGTAGTTGACATCACGCTCTCGGAGCGAGCGGTAATTTTCACGACGTTCCGCTGCCGTGCGCTCTTCCATGGGCCGGCCGAACGGCGACACAACATTGCCGACAGACTCGAGTTTGATTCGCATAGATTCGATTTTGGCTGGTGCCAGCATACCCGCGGCAAGCCCAAAGTCAGTCAGCTTGACGTGTCCTGTGCTGTCGATAAGGAAGTTCTCTGGCTTGAGGTCTCGGTGAATGTAGCCGAGTTGGTGGAGTGAGTCGACACAAGAGAACATTTCAGCAATGTAGAAACGAGCATGGCGATTGTGTAAGACACCGGTATTGTTAAGCAACGTCCGGAAGTCGCCGCCAGGTACATATTCCTAGAGGGTTTAGCCGTAGAGTAGGCAAGAGATTGGGTAGACGTACCATTGCCAGATAGATGCTCTTCTCATCTTGGAAAGCGTATAGTAATCGAACGAGCCACTCGCTCTTTGCACTCGTTAAGATGTCACGCTCGGTTAAGACGTGGCGGACCTCGTCCAGCTTGAAGAGCAGCGTCTTGCTCATCACCTTAAGTGCGCACACCTCACGTGTGTCCTTCTTCTGTGCTAGGAATACCTGGCCATAACCTCCCTGGCCGACTTGAGTAAGGATCTGAAAATCGCCCTGCCTCAACCGGGTACGGCGCTTCCGCAGGTTGGCCCGCTCGCGCCCAAGGTACTGCGTCAGGGCATCGTTGTAGTCGGCGTCGGGCGTGGCAGGTGGCGGAGGGTTTTGTGCCTTGAACTGCGAAAGTCGGTTCTGGCGCGTGTGTACATACGTGAGGAGGTCGTAGTAGTAGTCGAGGAAGTCTGCCGCCTACATGAGCTTATTGCAATCAGCCAATTTTCACAAGCACAACTTACAGAGCTGCGTGACATTGGCCAAGCGCTTGACCGCTGGCTTTCTGGCCTTCTCAAGGTCTTCTGCCGAGAGACGCTGCGGTCCGTTGTAGTAACGTCCCGATTGCTCAGCATCGCGTGTGCGGTAGGGCTCCTGGCGCGATTGGGCGGCGTGGGTCAAGTAGCTCGACTCCTTCTGAAGACCCGGCCGGGCTCCCGGCGGTGTGTTCTCCTTATTCGACTTGCGCGTGGGGCTTCCCGGCCCAAGGGTGGTGAGATCTTGGGTAGAATAGTCGCCCTCATCGGCCGTCTGTAAATTGGCCTTGCTCGGGGAGGTCGGTGTCCCTGGCTTCGACTTGGACGGCGAGCCCATGGTTGGGAGTAGCCTCATGGCATTCTCGAAGACGTGAGGAAGATCGAATGCCCCAGGCGGATTGTGGTGCTTGCTCGGACTGCCCTGCGGGGTCTGCTGCGGGCTGATGAAGGCCTCTTGCGAAGGCGTACCCGGAGCGTCCATATCGCTGGAGCGGGTATGAAGCGGCGGCGGCGGAATGGGTAGCTGATAGCTCGGTCTGTCGGCAGCCATGGTGCTCGAGTCGAGCAGAGTTGCTGTCAAGAGACAGCAGCCCCGAAGCTGCGGCGGTGTAGTCGAATGCGAAAGCGAGATGCCGCTGGATGTCCAAGCACGGAACACAAGCAATGACCTACAGATTGAGCGAGAGAAAAGAAAGGATCGGCTGCACCGACAAGGGCTACAGATGCGAGCTGTGCAGTGCGGTGCTGGCTCGGGACGTGGGCTTTGTTGCTGTTCTGGCGGGGTGTTTATTTGCCAAGAAAACAGTCCGGGCAACCAATGGCATGCCCTCTGTGACCATGATCTCGACCGTGTGTCAACATGGGCACATGCAAAACGTCATTCTACCGGCTGTTAAACATACACTTGTTTCTGGATTTTCTGTCGCTTTCTCTATAACTCCATGAGAAATTCCATGTTTCGCCAGCATCCCATCATTAGATAACCCTCAACAACTGTTTGCACTCTGAAACTCCCTATGGCCATGCCCACAAACGCCGATAGGAGCTCATTAAAGTGTCGTGCAGAAAGAAGCCGTGTCCCATGAGTTCGAATTCCCGCCAGAAACAATTCATACCCATTCATACCCAAGTCTCATTCCACACAGTCCGAGTATCCGGCATCTCTTACCATCGTAGAGACATGCATGTTCTTACAATCCCAATACCCGAGGGATACGGGCCGTGCGCCTCCACATCTGAAGAGACACGTCCATCCCTGGGCTAAGCCTATTTGTGCTGCTGACGAACTAGTCGAGCTCTTGCTTGCCTAAACGGACCCTATGCGTTGGCGAAATCGCCTCTCAATTCTCTATCAGTCAGGCTTTCGGCGAAGAATGGTCGGTCTTCACCCGCAATGACGGCTTCGAAGATATGACGGCGCCCTTCGTCTGATGCGAAGAGATGGAGCATGCCGTGTCCAGATCGCTGAGGTTCGATGAGGACCTTACGGCACATTGGGCAGGTAATCTTATTCTTGTGGGTTTTGCACGTATCAAACTGCAACACATTAGCCCAACGTCTAAAGAATAAATGACCGCTCTGGAATCATACCCAGGTGTCGAGGCAATGCTCCCCAAAGAAATGTTTGCAGGGTAGCTGAATCGCCACCTCCTCTAGTGCACATGGCAATACGTGCTTGCTTGAAAAGTCCTTCGAGCAGATGTCGCAAGTTACAGACGCACCTTCCGGCATTTCATTTGGCAAAAAGTGCCGAAGCTTGTCTCTGAGAGCCTGCATTTGTGCAGGTGTTGGGATATTGGGGTCATGGTTGGCAAAGTATCGTTGACGGTGGGCCGCCGAGGGTGTGACCATCCGCGGACGACGTGCGCGGTGTGTGTGCGTGCTAGTTGCATCATTGCTTCCTGAGGAGCCCACTAGAATGTCAGTCGAATATCTGTCGAAGCTCCGCCGATTCGATGTCCTGGGAGATATGCTCCGATTAGGATGACGAGAGGGTGAGCTAAGCAAAGCCGACAATCGACGCTCGGTGAGTGAGATACCGGGTGCTTGAGCATTTTGTTGGCGCTGTCTTTCGTGCGAAGGCCTACGACCTGGTGATGTTTCGTGGCGTGGCATTTCGGCGGTGGCCGAATCGACACGCCTCATTTGCCCACGATTCTCACCACCCGCCCTTGTCGCATCACTTCCAAATCGCCCTGAAGCTGGGTAAGCCGCGCCCGCCATGTGCGAATTTCCATGGCGATAGTAGTCGTGCAAAGACCCAGAAGACCATGGAGCAGGAGGAGGTGTATTCAAACCGGGCATGCCGGCCTGCCATGCAGAGTCCCTCGTTGGAAGCAAGCCATTCACGCCTCGGCGATCTGGATATTCCGGGTGTGGACTGCCTGGTACATGCGGGCCGTGAAAATTACCTGGGGTCAGATTTGACGCAGCTTCTCCATTCCGATCGTGCTGAAACATGCCAGCTGGCGGGGCGTGGTAACCCGATGTTCGAGGGCCACCAGGATAGGAGAGCTGTTGATGGCGATTTTGCTGGTACGGATTGGGCATGCTATGAGGCTCCGGCAAGTGATTTCTATATTGCGGTGGATAGTAAGTGTAGCCAGGTAGCTCATACGAGGGTACTTGGTTGTAGGCTGAGTAGCCGGGGGTCAGCGTCTCAGCGTCTTGCGGCCGCAGAGCCGGCGGAGTTTGTGCCACTGCGAGGGCGCTATGCAAAGGCCAGCTGAAGTTTGGTTCGGCCATGTATGCTTTGTTAACGAAGAGGTCAGTAGGCAAGCACCGAGCAGCCAGATGAGCAGACGGGCGTCAACAAGCCCGATGTACAAGGTGCACAGCCTGTGGATAGACGGCCAGCACTGGAGGTGGACGCTTCTGGTGGAGGCGAGGAGAGCAAGTGATTTGGCAGCTTTCCAGTAGAAGCAGTGGAGAGCCCGGCCAGCGTCATCGACGACAAGGCTTATCTACAGAATTAGCGTGCGGGCGGTGAGGGCAGTCCCGTGAGCCTCAGTAGTGCGATTCACGGCGTCTGGCAGGGAGGCGGAACTGGGCCGACGACGTGGGGCACGTCGGTGAAGGGCGACAGAGGGCAGTGTTGAGGTCCGGTTGCGGTTGGAGGTGGATGCAATCATGGAATGAGGGGCAGAGAGCGCTATTAGAGTGTGTGACGAGCGAGCAGCTTAGAGGCAAGGCTGCAAAAGAGGCCGTCAGCTGGCTCCGACGGCGAATGACTTACTGAGACGGAAGAGTGGGACAGAGCCGTCGCTGCATCCTCATCAATTAAATCCGTGGGCCGAGTCGTGCGGCGTCTTGTCAATCACTGCGCACTGCAACCGCCGCGCAGGGAATGGCAGGACCAGCACGCCGACTGGGCCCGGACAAGAGCTGGCCAGGAGCAACGCGCCGTGAGACACGGGCCTCGTATAGTTGCTCCTTGCGCTTTTTTGCACTCTTTTGCACTCGCCGCCACGCTGCCAACGCCTGCCCAGACAGGACGCACAGCGGTCAGCATCATCTAGCCGCGTCTGCTCCACCCAGGGCTGGCGTGCCTGCTTGTCTCTCAGAGCAGGCACTGGGACCAGAGACTGGGATCGGGAGTGAGCCCGGGCGAAGCGACAGCGACAGCGACACGGTTGCGTTCAGGTCGAGCAGCCGCAGAGCAGCGGTGGCGCCGGACGGGCAGCACAGAGGTGGACGAGCATCCGAGAGGCCCGCCATGGTGCAACTGTGCGACCGGCCTGCAGGCGAGCGTACACGCACAACAAAGCGGGGAGAAAGCGTGGTGAAAGCAGAGCGCGGCACGCCCAGGGAGCGCCGGTGAAAGGGATGCCAGACGGAGCCAGAGCGCGTGGTGAATCGGCCGGGGGCGAGATGTGATGGATGAGTCCAGCGACGGGGTGTGCGCAAGGGATTTATTCCTGAGTGAATGGTGAAAAAGGACCTTCGTCGACTCGTCCCCAGGCTGCCGACGTTCGGAATCGCGGGCTGCGGGCCGAGCGAGGGCACGTGACTGCCTCCGTTCCGTCCCGGCCAGGGCAGGGCAGGCCAGGGCTGGGTCCGGGTTTCTCCGCGAGCTGTTCCGAAGCGCAGGCCGGCCAGGCGTCGCGACGAATTTGAGCTTTTGCTGCCCTCTCCCTTGCTTCTGTCTGCGCTGCATCGCATATCCATCTCCAGCCCTGCAATTGCCATCTCACGGCCAACTCCCATGTTCCGGTCCACTTTGAGAGCGCCCCGAACAGCCGAGGCGGCATTGCGCCGTCTGGCACATGCCAAAGCAGGCCCCTCCGTCGTGACCTCGTGGGCCTGCAGTCGGGCACCCAGCCGGAACAGAACCCTCTCCACACTTCCTCGCTCCTTGGCCCCCTCTGCTCAATTGCAGACACACCCCGCCCTCCAGCGCCGCCACTTCACATCTACCCGCACAATGGCCTCCACCCGGACAGAAAGCGATGCCTTTGGCGAGATCCAGGTGCCATCGGACAAGTACTGGGGAGCGCAGACGGAGCGGTCGCTGGAGAACTTCAAGATCAACCAGCCCCAGGATCGCATGCCCCCGCCCATTGTCAGAGCATTCGGTATCTTGAAGGGCGCTGCCGCCACTGTCAACATGAAGTTCGGGCTAGGTGGGTCGTCTGTGCCAGCTTCTCGGTGCAAACAATAACATTTGTGTAGACCCGAAACTCGGACAAGCTATCCAGCAAGCTGCCGAAGAAGTGGCCTCTCTCAAACTCATCGACCACTTCCCGCTCGTCGTCTGGCAGACCGGATCCGGCACCCAGTCGAACATGAACGCCAACGAGGTCATTTCGAACCGTGCCATTGAGATCCTCGGCGGCCAAATGGGGTCCAAGAAGCCCGTCCACCCCAACGACCATGTGAACATGTCCGCTTCTTCGAACGATACGTTCCCGACCGTCATGCACATCGCCGCCGTTCTTGACCTAGAAGAGTCGCTCCTTCCGGCATTGACTGGCCTCCGTGACGCATTGAAGAAGAAGTCTGACCTTTTCGAGAGGCTCATCAAGATCGGCAGAACCCACTTGCAGGATGCGACACCTCTGACACTTGGGCAGGAGTTCTCAGGCTATGTTCAACAGCTCGACTTCGGGATTGAGCGTGTCCAGTCTTCTCTTCCGCGCCTCAAGATGCTTGCTCAAGGTGGGACTGCGGTCGGAACCGGTATCAACACATTCAAAGGCTTTGCCGAGGATATTGCCACAGAGGTGAGCAAGATGACGGGCCATAACTTCATCACAGCCCCCAACAAGTTTGAGGCACTCGCGGCTCATGATGCCGTCGTAGAGGCACACGGCCAGCTGAACACGCTGGCCGCGTCTCTTTTCAAGATTGCTCAGGATATTCGTTTCCTTGGTTCTGGACCTCGCTGCGGTCTCGGAGAGCTGAAGCTTCCAGAGAACGAACCGGGTTCCTCCATCATGCCGGGCAAGGTCAACCCCACCCAGTGCGAATCCCTTACCATGATCTGCGCCCAGGTGTTTGGAAACAACGCTGCAACTACATTTGCTGGCTCCCAAGGCAACTTTGAACTGAATGTTTTCAAACCAGTCATGATCAGGAATTTGTTACATAGCTCCCGTCTGCTGGCTGATGGCATGAGGAGCTTCGAGAAGAACCTGGTCGAAGGACTTGAGGCTGATGAGAAGCGCATTGGCGCTCTGCTAAACGAGAGGTAAGCACCCTGAAACATCACTCGATAATCACCTCCTAATAGCCTTGTTAGTCTGATGCTGGTCACCTGCCTCAACCCCGTCATCGGCTATGATGCTGCCTCCAAGACGGCCAAGAATGCGCACAAGAAGGGTATCACTCTCAAGGAGAGTGCTCTGGAGTTAAAGACGATCAGCGAAGCCGACTTCGACAAACATGTAAGACCAGAGCTCATGATCGCCCCGAAAGAAGTGTAGTAGATGTAAGATTTTGTCAATAGAAAAGTAAGATGGTATGTAACCGTAGAAAGGGACTGAAAGTGTATAAATGAATTACCGCACTAGTGACTCTTACACAGGCGGCATAGTTGATTCATTCATAATGTGCGGAAAAAAATTGCTAGCCAAAGCTTTCGTTGTTGTAATTGTGTTTTCGCGTCAAGAAACATTCGCGTCTAATAAAGTCTTGATGATAATCGGAAAACGCGCTATCACGTGATTGAAGAAGGCAGCCGCAGAAGCCAAGACTTAAATCGGACTATCGTTCAATACACTTCGATGCACCTTGCCTCTTACAACCATGCCCAGTATTGTAGAGGGGCGCAAGCGCAAGCACAAGACTGTTCAGCTCAGCGATTCCAGTGATGATGAGCAGTCAGGAAGCTCCCCCGTCTCTACGGGGAGTAAACGCGCTCGCCATACCCGGGACGCGTCTCAGATACCCCCACGATCGAACGGCCACCGCCAACCTCCGCACGATTACCATGATGACAGTGGATATGAGGGTGGAGAATACCAGCCTGGATCCATCGTGAGGGTCAAGCTCAAAAACTTTGTGACATACACGGCCGTCGAGTTCCATCTAGGACCAAGCCTGAACATGATCATAGGCCCAAATGGTACGGGCAAGAGTACACTGGTCTGCGCTATTTGCTTGGGTCTTGGCTGGTCTCCTCAGGTAAGGCGAGACCCTCAATCTTGTCTAACATTTCATTGACGTTTTTGTAGCATCTCGGTAGAGCCAAAGAAATCGGCGAGTTTGTCAAGTACGGCCACCATGAGGCAGAGATAGAGATTGAGCTCGCTTCCAAAGATGAAGACACGGCAAATCCTATCATCACCCGTATCATCCGGAAAGAGGGGAACAAATCGGTGTTCTTGGTCAATGGCAAAAGTGTGGCACAGAAAGAAGCTACGGCTTTTGCAAGAAGTTTCGACATCCAGATCGATAATCTATGTCAGTTTCTTCCACAGGATCGTGTAGTCGAGTTCGCTTCGCTAGACCCCGTTCCCCTGATGAGAGAGACGCTGCGTGCTGCGGCTCCTGCGCAGATGGTCGAATGGCATGATAAACTCAAAGATCTTCGAATCGCGGAGAAGAGGCTGGAAGTTCAACAAGAAAATGAGACCAACCATCTACAACAACTTCAGGCGAAACAAATTGCTACCAAGGTAGACGTCGACCGGTGGAACCAGCGGCAGGATTTACAGATGAAGGCGCAAGCTCTCGAGAAATGCAAGCCGGTCATCAACACTAAGATACTCGAGGCCGAGATCGGAAAAATCAAATCCGACATTCAGACGAGCAAAAGGGAGCTAGATCGCTTTCATGCTGAGGTTGGACCAGCTCGTCAAGCTCAATTGGAGATGGAGGCATACCGGGACCAGGTCAGCCAGGTTGCCAGGTCTCGAAGAGTACGCTTTAATGCTGAGAAAGCTACCGTTGACAGCCTTCCATCGAAAATTGAGACCGAGCAGCAGTCGTTGACCGGGTTTACTGCGCAAATTGACGCGGAGAAGAAGGCTGAAAAGCAACGCCGGGAAGACATGAATCGAATTGAAAGTGTCATCGCCGGGCTAAACCATCGCATAGAAACCAACCCAGTGGAATATGATCCATCTACGTTCGACTCAAGGAAATCTGAAGTTCGCACTAAAAGATCAGCTGCGGACCGTCGGAGGGTAGAATACACAAGCCAGCTAGTGAGAATCAAGGATGATACTATGAGGCTGCGAGGTGATTTAAAACAAGCAATGGAGGAACGCGAAAGACTTAATACACAGCGCGGGCAAAACGCCAACCTGCTAAAGACAATATCCAAACATACAGCGATTGCCTGGGAATGGCTTGAACAGAACATGGCAACGCTCCCTCTGAAGGATCAAGTTTATGCGCCTGCCATTCTATCATGTTCAGTTCCCGATCCAGGTCATGCTGCCGCCGTCGAAAGCCAATTACGTCCTCAGGGAGACCTTACTGCAATCACATGCACCAACGCAGAAGATGTCACAGTTATTTCTGATAAACTTCTTAGCAGACCCGACCAGGGCGGCTTAGGCTTGCATCATATTACAATACGCGCAGCGCCCAAACCGCGCGCTTTCTATCGTTCACCACTTACTCAAGAAGAACTCCAGCAAGTTGGACTAGACGCCTGGATCGTCGACTACATCCAAGGCCCAGATCCTGTGCTAGCCATGCTTTGCGACAGTGCAAAACTACACCGAGCAGCTTTCGGTGCCAAGCCAGTCTCAAATGAGCAGTATGCTGCTCTTGAGAGGAAAGGTATCTCTAAATGGGTTAGTGGATCTGAGGTCTATCAAATTACGACGCGAAGAGAATACGGTGCTTCATCCACGAACGTTACGCAGCTTCAACAGGCACGGTTCTTCTGCAATCAGCCAGTCGACACGGAAGAGAAACGACGGCTCGACGAAGCAATCGATAACTTTACTCGAGAGATGGCGGAAATGAAGTCTTCGCATGAGACAGCAATGACTAGGTTTACAGAGGCAAAGGCAGCTTTACGAGAAGCTGAGGATGAACGGGTACTTTCCCTCTTAATCCTAGAGTATTTATGTACTAATTTCCTTCAGGCCGAGATTCAGGTAGAGCAAGATAGAATACAGAAGGCTTACGCTGAATGGGAAGGCCTTCCCAGGAAGATAGGTATGGTTGCCAGATTTAAAGCTTTTTGGATGCTAGCTCACACTACATAGCTACCAAGGAAGCTGAGTTGCAAACTATTTGCGCTCTCAGTGCAGAGACGAACAGTCGCATCAAGCATATACAAACACAATTCGAGAAGATCTCGCTCAAATTAGCTCGACTAACCATTGAGTATGCTGTAAGTCCCATCCTACATCGCTCTCTCACCTCAATTTCTCACATAGCATATTAGGAATCCGTAAACCAGCTTCGCACGATGCATGAGTCCTATGTGGAGGCTGAGATTCGTCTAGTTGAGGCCAGCTCTGAAGTTGAGGGCTATAGGGCTGACAACGCCGAGATCTCCCGAATGCTCGAGCAAAAAACCGCCCAGTTTAATCAACTAAAGGAACGCAAGGAGAGCAAGAGAGCTGAATACCTCAAACAACACCGCATGGCACAGAAGATTATCACGGAACTCTCGAACGACGAGAAAGAAGTGGTGAAGAAGTTTAGTACTGCGTCATCCACCGAGGATCTTGAAAATGAGATTATTTCGGTCAATGCTCGACTCGCGATGTTAGCTGAAGGCAATCCGCATGCAGTCACGGCTTATGAGAATCGAGCAAAGCAGATCCAAAAGATGGAAGAAGACCTCCAGAGAGATGGCAGACTAATAGAGGAAACGAAAGAGGAGATTGCAAGTATTCGCGAGCTTTGGGAACCTAGGCTTGATCAGCTCGTTACCAAGATCAGCGACGAATTCTCGAACAACTGCCAGCAGATTGGTTGTGCGGGACAGGTTGGAGTCTACAAGGATGAGGACTTTGAGAATTGGTCTATTCAAATCCAAGTCCGCTTTCGGTAAGTCGTCATGTCATACCTGCCACAATCTTACATGCATTTGACTAATCCCTCTTTTAGCGAAGGTGAATCGCTTGCCATCCTCGACTCTCACAGACAATCTGGCGGTGAGCGTGCAGTCTCAACGATCTTTTACCTCATGGCCCTTCAAGAACTTGCACGCTCACCCTTCCGCGTTGTTGACGAAATCAATCAAGGCATGGATCCCCGCAACGAGCGCATGGTACACGAACGTATGGTGGACATTGCGTGTCGCGAGCACACCAGCCAATACTTTCTCATCACACCGAAGCTACTCAACGATCTCAAATTTCATCCCAAGATGAAGGTTCATTGTATTGCGAGCGGGGAACATATGCCTGATTCGGGTACCGACTTGAACTTTCAGCATCTGGCCGAATTGTCGTTGCGAGTGAGGAAAGGGGCGGTGGCATAATGGACCTTTGGTGGTGATTTTAATTATCTCCTTAAAGGTAGCATATGATATCATGTAGCTTCGTACATTTATGGGGCGATCGGGGAATCTCAAGGGCTGGGCTCAGGTTGTTACGGAGTATTTGTGCTCTACGACATTGCAAGGCGTCGGTATGGTACTAGCGATTATGGGAGCTATCCTCATTAGCAGTATCGAATACCCGAGGTCTTTGATGAGTACATTCTCATCGAGTTGGAATGAAATGTTGATACCATCAATGCCTTACGGCACCAAATACAACTTAGCCGCACGCTACGACAGTGATTGTGTACCTAATATGTCACGAAACATAAGTATTGTGTACACATCTCAGTTTGCGCTTGCCTCACTTCCAGGATGACAGTGCTTGGCAATCACCTCAGAACATTGCCCGCTTGCCTAGTACACCTCGTACGACATGTCACACAACTCTAGTGAGTGCATACTGGCAGCATGTTGAGGCGTAAGGCAAGCTCCAGAGGCGTTGACTGGTAACACCGCCGTACCACGGTACACCTCTGTGACCACTCCGACGGCTCATGTTTTTCCAGCCATTGTATTAATAGACGCCATTCATCTCTTTTTTTCCAGACAACCTTGTTAGCTCCCCCTTGATTTTATTTCTCCTCTGACGCAAGAGTCTGATCCCGGCATCATCCAGCCATTATAGCGGCGTGGCTACCAAAGTCGGAACGATGCACAGTTTCACGACTCTTTTCTTCTGTCTTCCGTTAGCCATCGCGCACCCGACAGGTGTATTGGCCTACTCCCGCAGAGATGGCGCCACGGAAACATATACAGTAACACGCCTCGACATGCACATGATGACAAAAGACTCTGGGCTCCCAGGCGGTAGTTGGCCCTCGAACTCGCTCTTCAAGTACACCCTCTCCTCTTCCCCGACCTTATTCAATCATAATCTAATCACACCTAGTACGACACTCTCCTTTGACATTGCCATCCCTTACGAAGCTCTAGACGAAACGACTAAAAACGCCACCGCCAAATGTGCCGCAGAATGGAAAAATGGGACGTTGCCCAAAGGTGTCGGATGGTTCTGCGATGTTCAAGGAAGCGATGATGCGGTGGAGGGGTCAATGGGAACAGTAGGGTGGTGGTTAGAGCCTTGGGGCGCCGCTATCAATGGCTCTGGGGGAAGAGAAGAGCTATGGTTTCGGATTAATGTTGTTCGGGATGCGCTGGCTGAAGGAGGACAGTGAGTTCCCCCTCTTCCCTTCGATCATTCCCGATGCTAATGTTGGTGCTAATGTCAAGGAGATTCATCGGCGGTGTCGAGACCTCTGCTAATGGTGGTCGTTCCGAGCCAAGTAGTTATCTGACGTGTCTACTCGGGCCTCCGCTAGATGGTTTGAGATGCGCGTTGCATGACATGCATGGGAGCGTGGATTTGAGTAATGATCAGGAGATGGTAATTATGGCGAGGGAATTACTGGAGGTGGGGAAGGTGAGGAAGTACATGTGGAGGGATTTGGCGAAGAGCACTTTCGCTATGGTCTATGAGGCTTTGTCTGGTCCGCATTGATGATTAGTTCGCTAGGCAAAGGAATCATAGGTAGTGCCACGGAGCTCAGTGGAGTTATCTAGTGAGACGTAGGATGGCGCTGGCGGAGTGGCTTCAGACAATCCGTGCACGACGGGAGAAGCAGGAAAGTTCTATCACTCGGTATTCGATACGCCTGGCTTACTACATAATACAAAAGCCAAACCCACATACTTCTAGTCCTATAGCGCCAGTGTAGTGGGATGATTGCTTAGTATATATGCTACGATCTTTATGGAAAAAACCTTGGTATAATTTTGGTTCATAAAGCTTGCTCTACAACTCGAGTCAAGTCTCCGACCCGCACTAGTCCGTCATCCAGAATATTCATTCACCTACCTATTTAGAGACAGTGAACGAGCTTGAGCATGGCGCGAGGAGGGGAGTCAGTGAAAAGTTTGACTTCCACCTGGTCCGTTACATCCTCCTAGATTACTTCTACCTGAATGCAGAAGCTTATTTCACCCCATGGATGAGGTCTTTTTAGGGTGCGGTATGGGATGCTGACATGCCCATGGTGCATGAATTCCTTTCTCAAATCCGCAAACTTCTCTTTCCAGTATGATGCTTTCGGATAAGATTGACAAATAGCCTCTATAACGCGGATCGGATTCGCACGCATGAAAATCACCACCCGAGAAGTGAGGTCGAGAGACGGCAAGAAATGAAAAAGCCTGAGGCTAGCATTACCGGCGTAGTCTTGGCATGTCGAAACCATTTGTAGCGTCATTTCCGCCCGTCACCTCTTGGCTTCTAATCCCACATTATCCGCAGCAATCACATCTCTCGCTGACGACGCATTATCCACTCGCTTAACCTCATCCTTGATAAGCGAGCCATGTCACCGGCTTCTGACTGCCGGGCGTGACTGGGAGCCGGACCTGTTCGCAGGTTTCGTTCCAACCGCGGGCCTTCCCGTTGCATGCATCATGATTCGCGTGGAGGTGGCGACGAACTCGAGTTGGGATGGCAAATGCGCGGTTGCTGCATGGGGCCCGGCTGGGTGGACATGAGGCCTCACTCATGCGCCTGGCCCGAAGATGCGGTGCAGGGCTACGAGAGAGATAAAGGATGACAGATCCGTGAGACTCACGGGGTCAGGGACCTTCACCCTGAGAAATCCGATCCCTCCGAGGCCGTTCTTTTCAAATGCTTGCTTTGTACGGGGTTGTAGTAGCGCTTTTCAGCGCGTTTGGTCCTTTTACTTCTGCTGGACCAATACGTCTCCGGGCTGAGCAGGCTGGGACGCCAGGAAATGCGACGTTCGATTATGTCGGTAGGATCTACGAGCGTTCATCTCAGCGCTTCTGCTAACGTGCGCCAGTTGTTGGTGGTGGAACCGCAGGCCTCACAATTGCCGCTCGCCTTGCTGAGTTCGCCTCTGTAGCTGTTATCGAGGCTGGTGGCTACTACGAAGTAGACTACGGAAATGCTAGCGTGGTCCCGTTGTACTCACTCACAGCCATCGATGTCATTGATCCAACCACAAGCTTTCCTCGTCGACCTGAGATCGACTGGGAACTTTTGACTACACCGCAAGTCAACGCAGGCAATCGGACAGTCCACTATGCCCAGGGTAAGACACTCGGCGGCTCTTCTGCGCTGAATACCATGTCCTACGTCCGCTCGTCTGAAAGCGCATATCAGCAGTGGGCAGACATGGTAAATGATGATAGCTATACGTTCGACAACCTTCTCCCATACTTCAAGAAATCTGTGCGGTTAACACCGCCAAATCTCGAGAAGAGGAACGCTGCAAATGCAACTCCAGAGTACGATCCCAATTCGTTTGGCGACGGAAGCCCTCTGGATGTATCGTGGAACAACTACGTTGACCCGACAATCAGTTGGTTGGCAAAGGCGCAGCAGGCGATTGGACTCACCATCAATCCGAAGGGCTGGAGTGCTGGCGAGCTCAATGGCGGTTCGTGGGTGCCCTCAACCATAGATCCGGCGCATGCGACGCGTGAATCTTCGCAGACTAGTTTCCTTGACAATGCTCTCGCCAATACTGGACTTCGGGTGTATCCACATAGTATGGCGACGAAAATATTGTTTGACGGAACTACGGCAAAGGGTGTCAGAGTTGATACAAATGGTACTTGCTATACTTTATCGGCCACCAAGGAGGTTGTCCTTAGTGCTGGTGTTTTTCATTCCCCGCAGCTTCTCATGGTCTCTGGTGGGTGCTCTTTTGTTCATTCTTTGATGAAGTCTGACAACTCGTAGGTGTAGGACCAAGTTCGACCCTAGAAGGCCTCGACATTCCTGTCATTGCCGATCTTCCAGGTGTTGGCCAGAACCTTCGAGATCCTATTTCTGTCGCCGTCGCCCATTTTGTTAACACGCCGAATGCTCAAAGTATCGTAGCAAACCCAGCCACAGAACCAGAAGCTCTTCGTCAATACAAGGAAGAAGCTGCAGGACCGTACAGTTCTGCTGCCGGATACATCTCTTACGAACGACTTACAGATGAGCTTCGTGCTTCGCTCCCGACCAATACTCAGGAGAAGCTAGCTGCTTTGCCTTCTGACTCACCAGAGATCCAATTCATTGCAGGAACGTTTCTTTATGCCAATGGAAGTGCGATGGGCTCCATGAGCGCAACTATATGCAACACTTTTTCGAAAGGAAGCGTCACAATCTCAAGTGCCAACATTTCAGTCGCACCTACTATCGACCTTGGCTGGTTCTCTGACGCGGCTGATGGGGATGTCCTCGTGGCTGGTATCAAGCGTCTTCGCCAAGCTTGGGCGTCTGATCCAGCACAGTCTGTCAGTCTGGGCGCGGAAGTGATCCCTGGTGCCGACGTTGACACGGATGAGGAGCTCCTTGAATTTATCAAAGCGAACGCGAATATGATCTGGCACCCCAGCTCAACTTGTTCTATGGGTACAGACGGTGATGAGGACGCTGTAGTAGACTCGGATGCGAAAGTTTTCGGGGTGCAGAGCTTGAGGGTGGTGGATATCTCTGTATTTCCATTTGGCATTCCCGGACATCCACAGGCCAGTGTATATATGCTCGCCGAGAAAATTGCCGATGCAATCAGGAATGGGAAATGAATAGAGTAGAGCATGGCTAGGCTTAACGAATGCCACTTAATCATGCCGCTTAAAAGGCCAAGCACTATAGAGACGATTTCAGTCTTATCGTCAAACGAAGGCTCGACTAGTATCGATCTTTGATATATGTTATTGGGCCTGGAACAGGTCGAATTCGCTAGCTCTCGCGAGTAAAACGACTGGCAATGGTATCTACCGCACAGCCAAGAGCGAGTAGCGAATATATGGAACAAAATCTGCCCGTATGACAAGCTTTTACAAGGCAAATTGCTTGAATCGAAGACTAAGCATCCGCCACAGGCCAAGCTGCGGACACTTCCACGACCTATGGGTTCAGCCTCAGAATGCCAAGGTCGGGCAACCTTGTCTTTTGCTTTTCCGCATCGAATTTTAGAAATTTGCGGCCTCCCCTATCTCTGCCTAGATCTCAGCCCTATTGTGGCTTTCCGCTTCAGCGGAGATGCTCATTCGTGTTGGATCCTCTCGACTTGCCAAGCAATGCATCTCAGCCTCCGCCCTCGTACCAGCCATTTTTACTTCCGCTGTCTCGCTTTAGCTTAAATTCCTAGCCGTCGCGTCTGCCTTCGCTTCTGCGGGCACATCTAGAACGTCATGCGCGTTGACCATTAGCCTTGCGTTGCATACTACCATTGGGCGAGTCTATCGTCCTAAAGGAGTAAATGGCAGCGATTGAGGCTGGCCATCGAGAGGCTGCAATCGGCACGGCAATGCATCAAATTACCGTTGTTCTACATCAGTGTTGATTTTCTCTGATATAGATTAATCTAGACTGTGACTGTGGTTTTCTCTTGAGACTTTTCTTTCCCTTGTCGATACTGCTGCTCTACTCCCCGTAATCAAACGTATTAAGATTTTCTGTCAACAACATGTGGCCTTTATCTATCTCCATAGTACCACTTTTATTGCCCCTGGTCTCTGCTGCGAGAGGAGGTGGTCGAGGTGGTGGTGGAGGCAGCGGCGGCAGTGGAGGTGGAACCTCAACCATCGCCTATACGACGCAAGAATGCTACACCGGCTATCTCGGGCCTGTATATATGCTCGGAAACGAGACGGATGGAGCGAAGGATTGCAAGTCATTTTATGAAGGTAGTAATAACTGCTACTGGATCTGGAATGATCAGCATGACAACAGCAGTAAGCTTTGACCCGCTGGTCCAGCTCAGAGTGGACATTTCGTGATCTTAATCAAAGATGCTAATGATATCGCATAGCAAGGAATTATCTAACAGCGCTCGATCCAAAAGGCCCGACGGTACAATGGGAAATGGAAGTCCTTGATGCATACTACAATGGCACCTTCTCCTTCAGCATGGCCCCTCCGCCTAAGAATGCCACCTTCGACTGTCCCGAATTGAAGTCGCAAGAGGTTCAGAACATGTACCTACGGATCGGTCCACAGTCTCATGGAAACGTTTCCCGCGAGACATACGGCGATAAGAATGCATATTACTTTCAATTCGGGCGTTCCATCTTCGACGAGGATTGTCCCCAAACGCCCAACAAAGCTTTCATAAACTTTGAGTCCAGCAACGACAATGTCAAGCAAGGGCAAGTGTGGAGTCTCGAGCAGAAGAAAGATGGGGATAAATTTGAGATCGATGGCACGATAACAAGTACTGTGGCTTCCTATAACAATTACTGGAACTACGTGGTAAATACTACAGGCGCCGACAAGGAATATCCACTGCGATGCCCAACTACGTTCTCAGTAAGAACACTATTGGCGAACTCGAAGGCGAGTATGAACGCCACCATCACGTCAACAAGCGCGGACTTATCCTTCACTTTCTTCGATACGGAGACGTCATGGACAATCACAGGCTCTTTCTCTGGAAAGCATTGGGAGAAAGGCCCTAAGATCCTCTTCGACAAGGACACAATCCAAACAGAGGGCCAAGCCGAACACATCAAGCCGCGGCCGAAGAAGGATAAGAGGATGTGGATTGAAAAGTACGGGAAATATATCTTCATTGCAGTAGGTGTTGTTGTGCTGTGCATTGTCTTGTATGTCCTGTGGGTGTGTTGCGGGGCGCTGCTGGCTTGTTTGAAGTGCTGTTTCCCGTGCTTGAGCAAGGAGAGGAGGATGGACAGGAAGCATAAGAAGTTGATGGAGAATCATGGACAGTATCAGAATCAAGGGGAGCCGCAGATGATGTATAAGGGCCCAACCGAGACGACGTATCCGGTCCACCATTGAGAGGAGTTCTAAGTTCGAAGACCTTGGGAAGCAACATGGATCGGGGTGAGCAGACTACGGGAGTACCTTGTGAGTTCAGTGATATCAGGATAGATTCATTGAGCAAATTTGCACGAGATCTCTTATTTTTTTTCTCTGGATTCAATGATACTACTTGCCATCTACAAAGGACCTGGTAGAGCCAATCCCATCTAGTTGTAATACCGGCCGGGGAATCTCCTGGCAGTCCACACGTGCGCAAGACAGAAATTCTATCACCCATGAGCTACCAATATCCTTTCCCGTCACATTCTTCGGTGCTAGAACTCCTCACTGCCCCACCTAGCTGAAGTAGTCCTGGGACCGAATGACCACCAGCAGACTATTCAGCAGCGAACGCATCAGGTGCCCCGAACCGCACCAGGGAAAGGAGCAGAGCTGAGCTTGGTGACAGTCGCAGAAGCTTAGCCTTGAGCCTGAGCGGCTTCATCGTTAGGATTACTTGTCTTTATCGTAGATTCAACGCTGGCGTCGCGCGTGATGACGTCGGCGGTTCGGGCCTAGATGATTGGCTGTTAGTAGAAGGAGACTTTATTTGGGCCTAGAGAAGATCGAGGAAACGGGAGCAATAGCCCCAAATTAAGAGGAGGTACGTACACCGAGAGCATCTTTGGCAAGCAATTCCTCCTCCATGCAAAGGCAATAAGGACCCTTGCAGCATCCATGTCTCCGGCAATGAGGATAGCATTGTCGATGGCCGGTCGCTTGGGGATCAAGGAGTAGTGAGGAAGAAGTCGCAACGCCAGCTTCTAGTTCTGCTTTGAAAGGCGCATTGTGTTCCTGATATGTTTTAGCAGCCATAGGAGACCTGTCTTAGTTGATAAAGAAGACGTACATCCGAGAAATTCTCACCGCACGTGCAATACTCATTCTCAGTGCCGGAGCCCTGGCAGCACTGGTACTTGACGCAGAGTGCATCGCACTCATTGATCGAACGAATTGCTGAGAACGCGGTGTCGTCGGCCTGTACGCTGGATTAGCTACACTCCAGGAGCCCTCTTCTGTGAGAAGGAACATACCGTGGTCAGAATGGCGCTCGCAACTGCAGCAAGCGCCGCAAGGATTATGTTCAGCTTCATGATGAGCTCCGCAGTTGTATGTCTGATGAAGAGGAGAAAGGTTGTGGAGGTTTAGGACGAAGGTGCTGATCGAGTTTAAAAAGAAGAAGGTGACTTCACTACGTAATCACCGGAGCTTAGCCTCGATTTACGGTGAGAAATAGACAAACGACGGTGAGAGCAGCGGTCAAGTTTTGCCTAATCAAATCACCGACTACGTCACTCAGGCAACAAGATAAATGGAACTACCAAGTTCGTGAAAGGCCACTTCGGACTTCCCGCTCAAAGTCTAATCTCTATCACTATGCCAGGACCTCTTGAGGCTGCGAAAACACTACTCATCTGAATCAGGCGATAGTTGGGGCACGCTCCATTTCCGTATAAAGCAATAAGTTATGGCTTAGAAGCCACTTATCACGGCGTACGGGTTGGGTCTGAGAGCGAAGAGTGAAGTGACCCAGAGCTCGAGCAATAGAATATTAAGACGAAAGAGTATCACCAAAGGCTACTGGCTATTGCAAATGTATGGGACCATTCGCAACGTGAGCTAAATGTTCACATCTACAAGCTAATATTACAGACAAGAAGTGAGCTTAGAAACCAACCCACACTATCGTACAACCCAACAGTCTCGAAACTCCTCTTCATCGCTCAACTTCTATCCTTTTCCCCATCAGAATTTGCAACCATCGTCCACACCCCTAGACCCATCCCCACCCCCGCACCCCCTAAAACGCCTTTCCCAACCGACATGCCCATTCCCCTCCTCGCCCCCAACCCCCCAACGACAGCCCCAACAGCCGCAGCCCTCAAACTAACAGCATCCGCGCTATTCTGACTCTTGCTCTCCTGCAACCTCCACGATCTATCCTGCCACTCAATCTCTTCCAACCCTCTCATCCTCCCGTACGTAGCTACAGCGCCAAAGACCGAGCCAGCTACGAGACCACGGCCAGAATACATCAATAGTCGAGAAAGAAAGATGGTCCTGGTGAAGGGTGTTCCGTAGCGGTAGCCTGAGATGAGGAGGGATGTTGGAGCTGCGATGGCGGCGAGGAAGGTGCCTAGCATCGCGCCTGCTCGGATGGTGTGGGTGTAGAGTATTGCGTGGGCATTTGGTTGGTCTTCTGCGTAGGGCGTGTGAGGGTAGAAGGAAGTCATTTTTTCCTTTAGTTTAGTTTTTTAGTTTTTGGGATCGTTTAGAATATTCGTGATGAGAATGATTTGGACTTTTTGGCTTTTCGAGGTTGCTTTTAAGGTGTGGTCCAATGGGAAGATGCGGGATAAGCGGAATTCCGTTGTCGTATGACCAATCTGCAGCTTTGACCCTTCGTAGCTAGATATGAATGCAGCGCATTGATCTGAAAGAGTTCATTCATGCAAAGGGGACCGTGGCCTTCCAGATATGCTAGGGAATTGCTCTGGAGCATCGTCATATTGTAATCTTTGTATGTTTGCCGTAGAGCGCATCTTAGCGGGAGGGGTCAACCCGCAGGCCGTTCCAGCCGTACCTACGGCCGCAACGGACATGGTCTGTGCGGCAATTCGCACACCTCTATTACACTTTTAAGCTTGGAAGCCATACTCGATCGAGGTTTTAATATGTCGTGAACTCATGATTAAACATTGCAATGCTGACAAGCTGGGTGGGTATAAGATATGGAAACATGGCACCTCCAACTCATCCTTCATCCTTTCCTGATCCCCCTCACACCACCGCCGCTGCAGCAATCAAAACGTCAATCCCACTGGCATGCGTAGCTGCATTAACATTACCACTTCCTCCCTGCCACAGATCTTCAATGATTCCCTCTCCGTTCCTCGCTTTGTCCCATGCTGAATCAGCATTCTTCGTTAAAAAGTCTACGTATTCTTGCTTGGCTACGTTCGTAGCCAAAGTGACAAAGCCGCGAATGTAAGCCCCTTTGAACTCACTAGCTTGCTCGTCGAGGGGTGCGGCGCTAGGTTCGGTCAGGATGCCGTTGTCGGTGAGTTTAGTGGTGGAAGCTGCAGCGAGTTCGTTGGCGCGCTTATAAGATGTTAGTGAAGAACGTAGAAGATAAAAAGAGAGAACTTACGTCTGTGTATTGACTATCGCCCGTAGCACGCGCGAGCTCAGAAAGTCCACCGAGAACAACGCCTTGATTATACGTGAACGTCGTCTTCCCGTTATTTTTGCAGCCGTTGTTCTGATCGACTCCGTCGTTGATGAGATTGTCGCTGTTAATGATGCCTGTTCCATCGAACCACTCCCACTCCATCTGTGCCCAATTCACATAACCGGCCTTTTCGTCACCGTCAGCACGGTTTGCTAGATGTGCAGCAACGCTCAAAAAGAGCTCATTCGAAATCGCAGCGACCGAAGTCCTATTCTTGTCCCACCAAATGCCCCCATCACACGGTGTATTCCATCCACCAGTCATATCCTCAAAGAGGTCTTTTGCGGTATCAAGATACTTAGCATCACCTGACAAGTCATAACTCGCGATCCAACCGAGTGCCCACCACCCCATATCGTCGTAAAAGTCATTATGCCAGTTTTCCGCTCCTCGCTGATTTGGTGACTTTTCATAAGTGTTTGCGAGTATGTCGATGGCAGTGGGCTTGAAGTCGGAATCGGCAAGGGCAAAGCGGGCGAGCGTTTCGACGATGTTGCCGGATTGCCACCACATGTCGTTATCTACGCTTTTCCATAGGCCCGTGTCGGTGTTGTACCATTTATCTTGGAGAATTTGGATGGCGGTGTTTGCATTGTCACAGTATGAGCTTTCGGCAAGTGCGAAATGAGAAGATAGCAGGGAAAGAATAATCGATTGATAACACTTCATGACTATTTTGAGTGCAATTAATGATACAAAATAGATATTACGAGACTGATGTGTAGGATAAGAGTTAGAGATACTCTTGACAACGAGGAAACAGCGACATCTTATATTAGTCCAGAAGTAACGAAAAGAAGCACAGCCGGGGGAAGGGGCAGGATGGACCTAGAGCTAGTGGTTGCCGTGTACGAGGTAGCATGCACCGGAAATCCGCAAACGCCTAGAAATCTACGCCCTGTGCTGAACGGGCCTGTGAATAGAGATAATGTCGTACATCTCAATCAGAAGGTCCACTACACTACACCAGCCCTACTAATCGAAAGACCTATACATAGCTGTAGCACTGCCAGCATCGCTGTACGTGCTTGTGAGCCACAAAAGAGTCAGGTAGGCGGCGATCTCGAGAACATGGAAGGCGGTGATGGAGGCACTGGATAGTGAGGTTGGCCTATTTTTCTAGGCAGGGCGAGGATCGTGACAGGCAGTGGAATCCTAGAAAACGACGTGGATCCTATCGCACGCGTTGCTATGGTTTTCGGCCGTGGTAAGCGGACTTTGATGGGTTCTGAAACACCAAGTCCATGGCTATACCGACTGTCAGTACTCGCCCGAAAATCAGGGAAATGCCTGCCTTGGACCTTGACTCTCCGGAAAATCATAGGGCCACCACCGTAGCGGATAGTGGCGAAGGGGGAATGTGGCTAGGCTAGTGAAGTGGCAGGGCCACAGCATGCTTAGCTGGAGGATTACGGTAAGCCTTGAACTATAAGCTGGCGTATGAGATTAGCTAGTGTAAAGAACTTATGGTAGGAACTGGTCTTGAGCAAACTTGCACTCTAGACCATTGCGACCATGAGAACAGCGATATGCATGAGCTACTTGCAGCATCTATGGTGGCGAATAGACGACATCCACAAAGTGTTATGCTGTGAGCACATTATGACTTGGCAAGGCGTGCGACTGCGCCACGTCTTCCGAGACCTAAGCGTGGAGAAGCTAATACTTCAACTCTAATCTGACTCGGAATAGAGCATGTGATTCGAGGAGAGATAGACATGGCGGTGTTCTTTCGGTGGCGACTGTAGACTTTTCTTCATTCTATTCTCGAAGTTTGCCCAACCAGCCACAATGTGACAACAAGGGCTATGGCTGTGCTGGTGGATTGTTCCCGTAGGAACGAAATTTCAAGTACGAAGGGTAGCAAACGATGAACGACACTAGCGGGCGAATTGAGACGCGAGTATCCGCGAAAAGATGGAGCATTGGCTTGGTATGATGATACAATGATACAGACGTAACTGGTGGGACGTATAGTGGGGTGAAACGGAGGTAGCGCAGTTACGAGAAATGACGAAATGGCGTCCACAAAGTCCCTCTGCACGCAATCCAGCTGCAATCAGGAAGACTCAAGGCAAAAGCAATCCGCAGCTGCGCAATAGTGAGGGGCCATGTCGTGTTTGGTGTGCAAGCCTCGGCGAGGGGTGATTGCGGAGTCACGTGGAAGGCTGTTGTGTACATAATGACGTCGGCGGGGCGGCGGGTCACACGCTCACTCACATGCGATTTTTGTATGCGGTATGGCAAACTGTCGAGATTTCCATGGCGATCAACCAATACCGGCTCTTTCACCCGCGCCTAGTGCGCCTGGGCCTCGCCGCTCAAACTTCCAGGCGCAAATGACGTTGCGGTGTCGTAGGTGCCTCTCACCTAGACGTGACTTCCACCTGAGTTCAGCCTACGCTACCCTTATTTAAAGCCAGTTTCCTCTGCTCTCAAGTACCTTTCTTCTCCATCACTCTCCACTTCTACAACAAATCAAGCATCAAACCTTCAACCCCAATACCAACCAACCAATCAATCAATCAACATGTCTGACCTCGGGTAAGCTCTTGTTCATCATGTGTGTTGACCGTGGCTAATACGTCGCAGCCGCAAGGGACTCGGAGACCAGGTTCAGGAGAAGGTCACTCCTGACTCCCAGAAGTCTACTCTCGACCAAACCAAGGAGGGCGCTTCCGGCATCTACGACCGTGCTGCTGGCGCTGTCCAGCCTGGTACGCTTTTTTCTCTTCCCATGACATGTGTTCACTTGCTAACAGTCACGACAGAGCAGGACAAGTCGGCCACCCAGAAGCTCGGCGATACTACCCGCTCCGGTCACGACGATGCTTCTTCCGAGGGCAAGGGCGTCCTCCAGTCTGCCCAGGACACTCTCGGCAGCGCCACCCAGTCCGTCTCGGATGCCCTCTCCGGCAACAAGAAATAGACGACTTCACGCAATGTGGGCGGCATGAGTCTGGCTTGAAGCTTTCGATTCGACTATGGCAATGACACGGTGTACGGGATTTCACCTCGGCCAAGATTGTATCACTATACCCCTTAGTTCAGTCTACGACAAATGAAACTCAAATCCTTTTAAACTATTCTCCATGATGCTGTTATGACACGTACCTTGTATGCCGCTGAAACTTCTGAAAGCCTCCTATTGCAATCCAAATTTGTAGTTACCAAGTGTTGACAGTTCCTCTTCTGAGACTAAAAGCTCTTTGTTGATCAGGTTTGCCCGTAAGATGCATGGCTACTGACGTCGACTTATACACGGAATATACACTCTACTAGACAAACACAATCTAGCAGGACAATGATTGAAATTTCAGTGTATCATGTTGTGGGTATCTTTCATCACTCGCTCAGTAATCTTCATCTTCCACCTCTTCAATCTCCACATTGTGCAGTTTCCTCTCTGCCACTCTACCTTCCGACACCAAGTGCACCATCTCACCCTTTACCTCCGCTTCAAGCATCTCGTATTGGGCTTCTTGCGCGGCAGCATCAACCGCCTTTCCAGCTGCTCTACTAGCATCTTGCGCCCGAGAGGAACCTTCTGCTTCCGTATCGGCTTCGATATCGCCACCCTTTCCAGTATTCATGTATCCCTCCTCTTGCAGTTTATCAAATTCCTCCGGCTCTAGCAGCCTTCCCTCGCCCTTTGCTAACTTCATCTTCTGTGCCACAGCTGCAGGCATGAATCTAGTAGCCTCTTTCTTCAGGTCGCGGACATCGGGAGCTGCTTCGTAGACCAGCGTCGGTTGCTTGGGCTCTGGCGGGGCTGCTTCGGCACCCGAATTCTGTCCGCGGCGTCGCGGTATCGGTGGCGGTGTGTCTCGTGGCATTGGTATATCTCTCACGTCCGCATCTGTATCGCTGCTCTCCTCTTTGTCTCGTCCCTTCCAGCTCCCATCCCTCGTCCGCTTTCCGAGCACACCTCCTCGTCCACCTCTGCCTCCCCTACCCCCCCTATCGCTATGATCATCTCTCCTTACTGGCTTAAATTGCGGCGCATCGTCTCCGAGCGCTGCCCTCGCCTTGTTCACCGCAGCAAGATCCTTCTCTAGCTCCGTGAGCCGCTGTCGCTCATGTGGTCGAAGACTTCCGCTCTGATCAGCTTCTTTGAGTGCGTCGATGTCGCGTTGGATGCGAGAGGGATTGCGGCGGGCAAGCTTCTCGTTGCGCTGGGATTGGAGCTGGGCTTTTTGTTTCTTGATTTGCTTCTGTTTTTCCGCCTTCTTTGCCGCTTGGACGGGATTGAAATTTTTCTCTTTCGCCATGGCAAGGAATGTTCTGCGATTGGATATATGTGGTAAACGGGACCGCTATGTGGATCGTGAAGGTTGCAATCTCGAAATGATGCGCCGGTCGGTAATGCCAAGAATTGGAAAAGTGGACTAGAGTGCTGGTCTCGTGATGACGCGTTTAGACTATCGCCGACCTGTGTCAGTACGTGCGAACCACAGAAAGCACTCCGTCCTGACAGTCATTCATCATCGCTTCACGCGTCTCATAGTTTTGTACATTCCAATACTTCGTTCCTCCTAGGTCAGTCCAGGTCAGCTTCGATGCGGCGGGCTCCAAGCTCCAATGTTCGTCCCAAGAGCTGTCAGGCTCAAGGGCGTCAAGGAGATAGAGAAACCTAAGCTACCCCCCGTCAAGCATGGAAAATCTAAAACCGACGGAAGTCTTGCAAGCAAAAAGCATTCTCCTGCAGAGCATATGCGAAATGGAATCACATCTTTACCTCGACAGGACCCGCAGCGCGAGCATCATGACCACGAGGTCTCTTTGAGGGGTCCCAGATTTACTACGACGCCCATCACATCCAATTTGCTTGCCCAATGTGCTGCTGGTATTGCCCTGGTCTTCACTGATTACGCTCATCAGGATCCGGAGAGTGCGGGCTGGCTACGGACGCGATACCGCGAGGTGGATGGAGAAGGGAATTGTAAGTCCATCTGCAGACGTACATGGGATGCCGGAGTTGACTTTTTTTGGTAGTCATTCATCTCACGGCCATCCTCGAGCATCCCAATGTTGCCTCCATCAAGCCTCAAGCTACCCAGGCTGTCCTTCGACAGGCAGTACAGACCCACGCAACAGATACCCTAGAGCTCTCCAAAAATGGCTTCTTTGTTCGCCGATTGCCCTCCACATATCCACTTCCCTTCGTTCCACACAACTCATTCGAAGTTGTCAATGACGATGGGTTGACTTTTTGGGACCAGCGAACCATCTATGTTGAGCCGCACATCCGCCACCTTTGCAAGACTCCAGCTAAGGTTGCGCACTGGCTGCAGGAATATGGACAAATCAAGGCGAAATGGTTACCAATCCAAGCGGTCCAAACGCTCTACAATAGCTGCGCATTTGTCGTATTGAGCGGGAACGTGACGCACGAAGATCCATGGAAGAAGTGGAGAAATCTGGGGAAACCAGAAGACTGGAAGATTATGACAAAAATCGAGCATACAAAGCGTACAGAAGAATATCTAGAACTACTAGAGCGGAACAAATTGATGTCAAAGCGCAAAAAGACTGCATCATTTTCTTCTAATCAAGCCTACGATAATGTCTCACCTGCATCGAACACTTCAAGAAAACCCAATAAGAAAAGGAAGACGAATAAAGGAAAAAACGCAGCAAGTCTGGATCCATGAAGCTTCTAAGGTTTTCTACAACTTTATGAGACTACCCTGACCAAGAACAAATTGAGTGGTTCTAAAAGAGCATTTGGCTTAATTCGCAGCATGTTAGCTTCTGCGAGAATTCTGTGAATTAGCGCGTTGAAAGACCAAAAAGTAAATCTCATTGAAGTATCGATTTCTTCGAGGATCCGACAATGTCCGTCCAAGGTCCTTCCTTAAGTCGAGAGGATTTTCCGGAAGGAATTTTTAACCAGAGTGTGCTCTATAAAGTGTTCTTTGTACGCAATTATCAAAGGTGGAACGACTCGCCAACACTGACATGGTAAAGTTGCCCAGGTGATCGACGCACGTCGCTCGAACATGCGGGCGTGCCGAGGAATCCCGGCTGTTGAAGAGGGGCAAGCCGCGGTCTCAGCATCGTTCTGCCTGTATATTTGATTCCCGTCGTGTTGGTACGATAATTCGACGGAGACTCACCCTTTGCACTGCTTGTATTTGTAGCTGTACCTGTGATTCGTTAGATTACTGCGGCACAGCTGTCTCTTAGTCGGCATTTCACTACAGCTGTGCGATATGGCTACCATAGTAGAAAAGACGCCAGAAGGCATCATATATCGAGCTGCCAAGACGTATCCTGTTCCTGACGTTGATCTCTTGACACTTTTGTTCGGTATGTCTCTTATATCCCACGTTCAATCCCCAAGCTCCACGTTCACGTGACCTCGCGACATTATCGTGTCCATTATGCTCTTCACGGCCCGCTGACATCTCTAGATTCCAAACACTCATTAGCAAAGCCCGATACCAAAATTCATCTGTCAGCCGCCGATCCAAGCCTTTATGTTACTACCGCTCGAACCCGTACCTTAACCGAAGCAACATCAGCTGCGCTGCGCAAGCACTTTGGTATCGGCGCCAATGGAGCAGGTCAAGATGTCTGCTCCGTCATTTCCACAGGACACTACCTCCTTCCTGTACTTAGTTATGGTATAATCGGTGCTGGTGGCGTGTTTTCTGCTTCGTCAGCCGCGAGCACTGCCGGCGAATTGAGCAAGCAACTGCAGGGTGCTGAGAGTAAGATTGTATGCTGTACTGAGGCAACGAGACAGGTAGCTGCCCAGGCAGCCGAAGAAGTGGGATGGGGCAAGAATGGCGGGGGTCGAGTGTTGGTGATGAGTGAAGAGAAGGAGTGGAGTTTAAAAGCCGTGCAAGGCAACGGACAACTCGGTCCAAATCTCATTGATGAGAGTCAGAAGCTACCTTGGGAGAGGATAACGGATCCTAAGGCATTGGAAAACAGTCTGGTTGTCCTCATTTACAGTTCAGGCACGACAGGTTTACCAAAAGGTACAGTATCACAGATGAGTTGGAAGTTGACGGAAACTAATGATTTCCAGGCGTCAAACTCTCTCATCGAAACCTAGTCGCAGAAGCGACAATTCCAGGCGACATGTTCAAAGCCTGGATTGCCAACGACAATCCAAACTTCGAATACCGCACCCTCGCTCATCTCCCCACCGCACATATTGCAGGCATTCAAGGCTACCTCATCAACCCCGTCTACATGGGCGGTGAAACATACTGGATGCCACGCTTTTCCTGGCCCGAGTTCCTTACCTACAACAAACACTACCGCATCACTTTCTTCTTCACCGTACCGCCCATTTACCTCCTCATCGCAAAATCCCCCGAGGTCACCGACCAGTTCAAGACGCTAGAAGTCGCTGTCTCAGGCGCTGCACCTCTTGGTAAGGATCTCCAGCATGCTTCAAGCGCCAGACTGGGCGGGCCGGACTGCTTCATCAGCCAGACGTGGGGCCTGTCGGAAACTACGGGGTCAGCTACCATCATGCCCTTCGGCATGACCGACGACACAGGCTCCGTCTCCCCGCTCATTCCCAACATGCTCGCCCGCATCGTAGATGACGACGGCAAAGACGTCGAGCCCGGAAAACCAGGCGAAGTCCTCGTCAAAGGCCCCGTCGTCTGCAGAGGGTACCACAAAAATCCCACCGCGGACGCTGAATCCTTCACGGGACCCTGGTTCCACACCGGCGACATTGCCGAATTCCGAAACGGTCTCTTCTACATCGTCGACCGCAAAAAAGAACTCATCAAATACAAGGGCCTACAGGTCGCCCCCGCAGAGCTCGAAGCGCTCCTTCTCAGCCACAACGACATTCTGGATGCTGCTGTCATCGGGGTAGACACCGAGGATGGAACGAACGAGGTTCCACGCGCGTACGTCGTTGCTGATGCGAAGAAGATTTCAGGAGAGCAGATCAAGCAGTTTGTCAAGGAGCACGTGGCGGCGCATAAGCAGTTGAGGGGTGGTGTTGTGTTTTTGGACGCGATCCCCAAGAGTCCGGCGGGCAAGATTTTGAGGAAGGATTTGAGGATGCTGGCCAAGAGGGAAAGAGGGGCGAAGTTGTAGGGAGAGCAGAGGATGAGCGTCGAATAGGTTCTATGAGCAAGCGATATCATTTTTTTCTGGCCTGATAAGGAGAGCAACAGCAATCTTACGGATGGAGTGTTGCGTTGTTCTCTACATACAGCTGGGAGTCTCTCCCATAAGGAATGTAACCCGTACGTACGGTGACTGTACGAATAAATCGGACAATTCGAGCTCTAATGTCTGAATTTATATCATTTGAGATCTCTGGGATCACATCATTCAAGTGGTGCACTTTGAGCCTCTCATTCACGCTTTCATTCGTCTTTGTCTATGGTTTTTTTGCCCTTGCCATTACCTGGCCCAGAAAGGGGACGCCACCACAGTGGTCACGGATTGTAGCAAATATTTCATCTTTCACTATTTGTTTGTGGCTGTCTAAGATGACACATGTTACGTTTGGTAGGTAATCGCTATTCCGCTGCTTCCAAAATACAGAAAAAATGACCCTTCGAGAGCTTTCTTCTAGTGGAATTCTTTTACTACGTGCCATACCAAGAGATGATGTGTGCATGAGCCAAGAAGCGAAACCATCCGATCCTACGATGATGTGGAAAGTTGAAGCAAGGCATATATAAATCCAGATCGGTAATTTTCAAGCATTGACGGAGGCTGGACGATTAGTCTACAATCATTACTCGATTGAAGTTATAAGTTTCGCACTCGCAACCTCAGACAAATCTTTGATGATCTACAGTGTAGACCCAAGTGCTCAAATGCTAACATGTAGAAGCTAAACTGAACAGAGACAACTGGGGAAAAGATGGAGAGAGCTATGGGTGACCATCGGTCATGTCTAATGAAGATCGACTTGAGAAGTTACTTCCTTAGACATTCGCGCAAGGTGTGGGTTTACCCCAAGTCAGTGCCTGGAATGACCATGACTTGGGGCATTCTTGGATCAAAGCATTGCGCCAATTGAAGATCTGGAGATCGGGAAGATTCGCGAGCACTAATAACGATGTGGCTTCATTCAACAGGTGCTATCTAGTAACCAGAAGTCTAAGCTTCGAAGATTTTTCTTGATTATCGAGCGAAGTGGTGCATATTGATTACGCAACCGAATATCTCCTACGTGCAAATCATGAGGCAACTTGGGTCAAAATTGATAACGTTGGACCCTGTAAACCATGAGACTAGCTGCACCAAGTGTTCTGCACAAAGCGCAGGATGCTACTATTTGCGAGACCCTGAATCTCTAGTCTCTACCAGAAAGGGGTGGGACCAGATAATCATGGCGCCGAGGCTTCCGCTAGGCCAACTACCTGCTTGAGCAACGTGCAAGTTGTAGACTACTATAGCTTACCATAGTTGCGCTGATGTTAAGGCTGCTCCTCGAATCATGACACCGCATGCACATCCAGAATGAGACAAGTCGCCCATACAACTGGACCAAGAAAGAGCGGTACACACTTGCGTGAGAAGCTAGGCAATGGGCCAAAAGCGACTTCTGCGTAGTGAAGGCGGCAATCTCCGCACACACATCGCGCCGTCTCCCTGGACCATCCGTTCGGTGATGTCCACCATGTCGACGTCGAAACTTAGCAGTTCACGGATTTGGAAGGTCAGGGTTGATTCGGAGCACGCCTCATTGTCTGTTTCACTCGTCCAATATGCAAACGCTAATTTGCCTTTCGGGAAACCCTCTAGCGCCCGTTATCATTTGATAAAGTTGACGTGTTGGCCGAGTTGAAGGGAATCGTTTGGGTGAACGTGGGGCAAGCTAGCTTTTAGCTTGCGTGGCTACCCTCTAATATGGGAGATTACTGACCTTGTTGTCGGCTGTGGCGTTCGCCGGAATCGACTCCATTGCGCATCGTGTGCCTCGCCATGAGTCGGCTACCGAAATTGAGATGCACGTCGGTGGATTGGATGAGATGAACGGTCCGCTAACACACTTCGTCCGACGCTTGTATGTTCGGTCGGTCAAGTACCAATGCTAGTGACAATTTAGGATGTGAATGGAAGAAGCTTCTGATACGGCTATACGTCAGACAGCTACTGACGAATGCGTTATATCTGAAGCGATATAATGCAAGGGGAAGAAATGCAGAAGTGCGGGGCTAGTAGGCGCTTGAGATGCCAAACGATCACCTAGCCTGCGGACAGAATTATTCCGACCGAGATTTGACCTGTCTGAGCATGGTTCGAGATCTAAAAATTCTCGCGGTAGTTGAGGATACACCGAAATGCAGCGTTGACTACGCGGTAAAGAAGCCTGATCGGGCAATTTGCGTCGTACGACATGCGATCTTGATCCTACGACTTAGTTGTTTCGGCTCCTCGGTAATGATTGTATTTGCCGCGGTCGGAGCAAGTTCCGCGACATCGTGGATGGTCTGTCGTCATTTGAAACCTAAGGCAAAGACCAATGCTTGATGCTATGTAGTCGAGTGATGCATGTGGCGCACATGTTGCGATCGAGTGCAAGTCTCATAAAGATCTGGGGAAGGACGGTACAGCTACAGCTTGCGTTGAATTAATTTCGCCAAGAAGGTATAGTTTTATGTCCTAGAATAGTCAGTCTGAACCTGAATGTGGAAACTCGAGAATAGGTGTATATTAAAGCGCGAATAGGAAGTCGGCGTCTTCCGATGCGAGACAGAATTTGGCAAAGACTCAGTTGGAGCATCAGGCAAAAAGTGACAGTGGGAGTGAAAAAATTACTCACCAAGATCACACAAAATGGCATCGTGCCCATTACTGGAAACAACAGCCCTTAGAATCTAAGTCTTCACAAAAGAACCATGAATCAGTCCAGTATTGAGTTTAGCATAATAAAATTGCAAGCTTCCACTGTCAGATCCTGCCATAGTCTCGAGTATCAATACTGAAGCCTCACTTTACCAGAGAGTACAACCTAGCGCAGTCGGCTGACATACGATTTCGGTTGGTTTCTGTCGTCGGATACTCCGAGATCTGCTGAAACGGGCCTGTAGATCATTGGGACTGGATGCTAACGTTGAGTCGGGTTGAGCTCTGATCACCCTTGAGCTCCGTTGAGCTTGGTGAAGACAGATTTAGGCATGTGTTAGTGGGGCGCTATAGTGGGGCCGGTGCTGCTGTAGTTGAGAATGAAGGTGGGGATTGCAGTGTACCAAGGTCCGAAGGGGAACTAGATGCTGAAACACATGTTCCATGGGTGTTGTAGCCTCCAATGTGTGTTGCTACTTGTTGCTACTAAAATATTGATGGCGTATAAAATCATAGGCACCTGTTAGCGGCCTCTTCGCTTTCTTCGGCTAAACCGCCGAAGACAGTGCTTTCATCTGTCGTATTGCCGTATCCAGGTGGTGTATGCTTCTGATTAATTCCTCAAGAATGGTTGTGTCGGGCCGACTATACCTAACTCAAATGCAGATCGCTTACTCCTCCGCAATAGGGCAGCTGACGCCCACTTGCATTTCGAGGCAATCTATGTACGCTGGCTGCCCTAGACCTGAGGTGATTAGCTGCATTTTGAATGGATGCAGAAGGACGCTCTGCCCTAATTCGGGAGACATTGCATAAGGACATATAGTGGGATGCAATGCGAAAGCGATTGCGCGTCGGTGAGCGAACTCGTAGAGTCATACCCAGCACAGTGGCTGCTCACGGGATTTCATTTGCACCCCTATTAAGATGCCGTCACTCGATACTAAGAACAGGGATAGTGAAACGTCCAGGATCCGAATTGCGCGAGCCTTAATTTGACGTCGTTATGCGACCGGTAAGTAATCCTGGCGCGGTTGGAACTGTGAACGTGACTGTACAGTGATAATATACGAGAGCCGAGAACAGTTGTTGTTGTTGTGGCACGGTCAGCCGGTCGTGCGGAGAGTCAAATCAAGTCGATATCAAGCTGCCAAGCGCTGAGCGCGTGGGAAAAAAGCTCGGAACGTCAGACAAAGCACGTGCAGAAACGTGGTGCTGCAGGAGTGACATGCTCTACTCAATGTGTCTCGTATATTGACACAAATCTGTTAATAAAAAGAATCAGCAGCCGATAACCGTAATCGTCATGGTGGACATGAACGCCTATGAAGATACAGGCTCTACATGCCACATACGGACGCCTGTCTGAAGAAGTCGATCTATTGATATCGATGCGTCACCAACAAGGAGCCGGCGCAGGGTAGATAGCATAGTAGATAGCAGATGGGGGTTTAAGATGGGGGTTATATGCACGGCCCCAAGGAGCAACTGTAAAACGCCGCAATCAGATGCATGCACATGCGAGCTTGCCAGCCACAAGCTACTTCTTTCGGAAGGTGTCAGGTAATTGTATCTGAGACTTTGCAACGGGGGAAATTGAAGTTGTGCCGTTATTTTTAGGGTGCGAGATGCTCGCTCACCGTTGCCATCGGTTGTTCCACAGGGGCGTCGGTTGCAACGCCGCATCGGCGTTGTCCAATCGTGGAGCGGCGGAGATCAGTAAACGGGGGCCTCGTGGGAGCTGTCAATGTTTGTCGCTGCTGCACGCTTCCGCTGGACACGGCAGGTTGCGCACATGTAGCTCCTAGCCGGGGCTAGGAACCATGGGGGCCGGCTCGCTGCAGCCTCGCTCGGGAGGGACCACGGCGGAATCCTGATCGCTGGCTGCCCCCTGACAGGGCGTCTAGACAAGGCGTCTGTCAAAAAGAAACTTCCTGATCACCAATCTTGTTTCTCGAGAAGCCATGTGCGTGGCGGATCGATCGGTGGTCCACGTTTCGCTGCAGTGACATTTAGCCAGAATATGCGTTCGGGGCCAGAAATAGGCCCATGAGCCTCATATTTGGAAAATGGTGGGCGATGCTATGTGGTACAAAGCCGGGGACCCGGAACGTCTGGGAGCCAGTACCGAGTCATCGCCAGCGGCGTTAGCTCATCTGCAGGGACAGGCAGGTGTCGAAGACAGACGTCTCCACTATCAATGACAGCGACGATGCGCATCGTAGCGTCGCTGCAGCGCGGACGTGGGATATCTTGGCCCAATTGGGAGTCTGCAAGAACGATGTGAGGAGAAAAGCAAAGGCGGCGGCATCGCGAGCGGAGACCAATGGCCGGGCGCGAGGCGTAGCACTAACCGTGGTCGTATCCAGACGCGCTCCACGGGGGGTGATGAAATGGCATTGCATGGCATCGCTGGCGTTGGTGGTGGTGGTGGAGGTAGAGCTGGAGGCGGTGGGCGTGAGCAGTGCTGGCAGAGTGGTGGAAGAATTGCCTGCCATCCATGACCTCGTAGAATCTTCCTCTGGATGCAGACGCGCGCAGGAGCGCAGGATAGGCAGGCAGGGACGCGGGCAGCGAAGGAGCGACGACCCAAGGGAGCGAGCAGCACCTTCCCCGCAGGGCCGCACAGGCAGGCGCAACCACGTGCAATTGCCCTCTTGGAGCGAGAAGGAAGGCGAGGAAGGCGTGGAAGGCAGGAAGGGCCTGCCCGCCCAGGACGCTCTGCGAACGGGCTGCAATGCACGACTCCTTCGCCATTCTGCCGGGTCAGTTGGCTCTCCGCGCATTAACACAGCCGGCAGCGACTCATCACCAAGGTGCATGCAGATATGTACAGCTAATCTTCACACAACCCACACATGCTCCTCCTGTGCAGCCACCCTTCCTGCGGCCAGCGAGAGGGGCGCCTGCTGTGTAACGCGACGCCCGGTGCGGACAGATTGCCATGATCCCCCCCATGCATGGCACTTCACAATTGCAATGACGTTGGCGAGATGGGTATGAAGCGGTTGTCGCCAAGGGCAGTGGTAGCGAGATGAGGGCGTGTGGAGAAGGACTGCGCTTCGCAGCCATCTGTCGCAGGATGCGGTGCTGCAGATGACGGCGCTTGTTGTTCCCACTGGCGGCATCCCTGCGTCGCCGAACGATGGCACGATGGCTCCATCCGCCGTCCTCCCCAGCGAACGCCATATCCAGGATCCATCAGCACTCTGCCCTCGCCTTGACTTGCAGACGTCACGGCCGGCGCGGAGGGCCGCCCACGGCGTCTGGTGCCCGTCGGCCGCAGCGTATCAGCCACCGGCTCAGCGAGCGAGTCGAGTGACGAGCCTGTCCAGCCTGAATCTCTTTGTGCTTCGTCGTCCTCCACCGGCCATCTCGAATAGGACGTGCTGTTGGGAAAGACTGGAGAGACCCTCGAGGGCCCCCCCTGGCCAGACGGCGCTCCCATGTCGTCGTTCGCACGCACAGAGCCCGTCTAGATTACCCACCACCTCCCGGCGCCCGGCCCCGGCTGGCCTGACGGTGAAGGGCTCCCCAGCTCTTGCAACTGTAAGGGGCAGCGGCGTGCAGGACCGTGTGCATGGCTGGCGGTGGGGAGGTGGGTTGGAGAAGGACAGTGGACCGCGGCGGGATGGGGGTCGCTGGCAACGTCGCCGAGCAGTAACGTGGATGGCAGCATCGCAGGGCAGCCTCTGACGCCGCGGCGGTACCTAGGCGGTCCCAGGCAGCGCGGCCGCGGGGCCTGTCGGCGCCGGACGGTGACAGACAGGCCAAGCAGCGCCGTTGGTAGAAGAATTCCGAGCGACGGAGCAGTGGAGCTTCTGCACGGGCCCTGTGCCCGTGCCCACGCCTTCATCCATCCCGCACATCAGTTGGCTCCAGCGGCACCGCCAACAGTGCAGGGTTCGCACAACCTCCTGCCAGTCCGGCGCAAGATCGCCCTTGAGAGGCCAAGCCGCCAGGATGCCTGCTCAATCTTGTGGTGAATTGGAGCACCAACGCGACTGGCCTGATGCGTGGTAGCGCGTGGTGGAGGTGCCCTTCGCCACTTTTAATCATCCACACACTCAGCCAAACAGCTTGTCGCAAAATTTCATTTTGTCCCTAATTCTTTTCGTCATTTGCTCGACTTGCTTTTGGCTCCTCGCGCCTCGTTGATTGCGAATGTGCCTCCGCCGGCTCCTTAAGGTGGTGGGTGCTGCGAGCGTGCGCCCAACGTGAAGTCCTTCACTGCTCCAGTTTCTCACTGCCTCTTCCCAAAACATTGCTTCCACTGCTACATCCGGGCCTTCGACACCGCCGGGTCCCTGGTTGCCCTATTACCTGCAGCACTGAGAGCCCCTAATCAGTCCATGGCATGGTCGATCGCCCGTAGTCGGTCCCGCCAGTAACTCCCGAGCAAAGACAAGATCTAGTAGTGCGGGCTCCAACGTTTGGGGTACTCCCGCACTTGGCTTGTACGGTGTGTAGGCCACTCTTCTTTCATATGTCGTTGTCCGGCACTCTTGTGTCCCGACATTGCATGCTGACCTTCGCAGTTCCTTTCAATGCGCTGCTGGCCATCGTGCGTTTGCTCTCGTGAAGCGCGACTCACCTGCGCCTCCTATGGCTGTCGGAGTGGAGCGTCGTGCGAAGAAAGTTGCTTCTAGGTTAGACCACGCGTTGCTTTTACAGCCCGTCAATAACGCAATGGCCCTCAATCCTTTGGCCCAACCCTCCGGTCCAGGCTTTCCTGTGCCAGAGACTACTACTGCTATTCCAAGCGGGGAGGATCTTCCCGAATATAACCCTAACCTGTCCGGCCAAGCTGCTGAGTCCGCCTCCCAGCAGGCCATCAAGAAGAGGCGACCATCCAAGGACAAAGTCTCAACATCCATCAGACGATCGTCCTCCACACCACATATGCGCAACCTAGCTCTTGGGGCAGCAGGAGACCTGTCGCCAACTGGTGACAAGCGGCGAAATAAGTTGGGCTACCATAGAACCTCGGTCGCATGCGGTAAGCCATTAGCTAGACAGCTCGCCATCATCAGGACAGTATACTGACCCTGGATCCAGGCCATTGCCGACGAAGAAAGATTCGTTGTCTCGTTTCGAACGACGAGCCCACGGGCCGATGCGCCAATTGCATCCGCCTGAAGAAAGAATGCAACTTTTTCCCTGTTGATCAGGTCGCAGATACTCAGCGCTCACAGGCGGGTGCGACCAAGGAAACGGGGTCGGCAGCACCTGGGTCGTCAACGACGTCCTCCCCACGACATCCTTCTTCAATCCCAGGAGAGAAGGAGGAGTTTCGACCACCGTTTCCTGGGGCACCGCCTGTCATGTCAACTTCGAGATATGCTATTCCAGGCGACTCAGACGTGGAGCACCGTCGGGGCCCGCCTCCGAGTGGAAGTGAGTGTATGGCGTCTACCAGTGCATCTCAGTCACTAATTAGGACAGTGCCCATGCAGCAGCCACCATATGGCTACCCTCACGCGATCGACACTCAATGGCCGCCCGCAGCTGGGTTCTTGCCTTCATCAACGGTTGCGGAAAGCCCTTCCTCCTCGACTGGGTATTGGCGACCATCTCCATCCACTGCAAATTCCACTTACGGAAGCGAGTCGAATGTCTCTGGTGGACGTACGCCTGCAACCATGAGCACGACCTCCACCATGTCGTACGGCGGTCATCCAGAAGGTCACAATTGGGGACCACAGGGGTTTCAACCCCCCACGCGATCTATGTCGTACGGAAACATTGAAGGGCTACCACAGCAGTATGCGAATCAAGGACTTGGCATTCAACAACAGGAATATCCTCGACGAACATCGCCTTACCCGTACCCAACAACATTAGATACGACCCCTGCGACTATACAGGGTAGGTCGCTGGGTCCCCATACATCAGCACCTCTCTCGGCTCCAATTCTTCCCAATAATCAATTCAATTACCCTCCACCCTGGAACCCAAATACGTTTGCGAACAGTCACGGACCGGGAAATGACATGCCTCCACAGAGCCGATCCATGAGCGGACAATGGTATGCTGAACCTGGGCATTTAAACCAGGTTCAGGAAGAGGGTGCTCCACCAATGCCGTATAGCCACCATGGCATTCCGCAATTCTACTCTGGCCCATAGATTCGGCGCCAAATGCTTGATTTCAATTATTTCTCCGACTCGTTTTTTTTTCAGCAAACTCGTTCTGCTGGCGACTTATAGAGCGCTTTGGCGATAGACCCACGATTTGTGGCATTCGCATAGGATAGGAGGGCAAGGCCAAGTGCCCATTTTTCTTGATCACTGATGGGACAGGCAATGAGTCTACGACTCAGGAAGATATCAGGCTGGGTTGGAGGAGCAGAGTACCTCCTAATGTCGACCACGAACGATTTCTCAGTCCGACTCGCGGAGCGGCATTTGCCTCGGCAGCAGTCGCAATTTACCTTGTTCAGTCTACCGGTTGGCTCTCTCTTGAAAGCGCAACATTTGCATATTCGGACACGCGTTCAATCACTTCCTTCGGACTTTCCATGTATGAATAGGGTAGGAGCAAGGGTTCGGAAAAGGGTTTGGTTTACACATCGGATGGAAATGGCGGGAATTCAGGCACGAATCAGGACATGGCTACGCTTGTAAGATAACATGGCAATTCTAGTCGTGAACAGCATAAGCCGACTCCAACAAACGATTTTCGCGACAGTTGGCTCTTTCCCCCAGATGCTTGACGCGTCTCCGCGCTCGTCTATTTACCGTGGCGTTTTCTCCACAACTACCACGGATCCGATACCCGCACCGTTTCATTCCGCATTTGGGCCTTATGCTAATCTGAGGTACCCGCACTCTAACAGCTGTACAGGTCAAATTTAGCATGACGAGGGTTTTGCAGGATCACACATGTCGTCACGCCGCCTCGCTGCCTCGCCGCCATGTGCGAAATGAGACAAGGACGTGGCGTCGACAATAAACTTCTCGAGACTTCTGTGCTGCTTACGAGACAAACGGTCTAGTCGCAGTGTTCTAGATGAGGGGCTTTTTTTGGGCAGCAATGTTCGTGCAAAATGTTGAGGTTGCGAGTCGACCGTGCTGAGACGGCGATACTACCAGAAGGGTGCTGGTTCCATGTACGGCGCTGCGAACGGCTGGCACTGCGTTAATCACCGATTGTCGTGCATGGGCAGTACATGCAGGTAGGATCCTACGAGAGGAGGAAAAGGGAAGGAAGATGCACCGAAGACTGCGTGGAAAGAGCCGAATACGAGCAAGCATGCGTGGCTCCCCCGATGGACGCGCCTGTACGATGCAAGTCCTCGATCGTACGAAAAGCTGTCATGAGAGTGGTTTTTTTCATAAAATGGCGGATGCAGGACTTGCATATTGTGGCATGCCTCCCCTGCCAGATCAAATGCGGCGCAGACGTGACATATGTCCTGACGTTTCTCATCGCAGATATTCCCCTGTCGAGCATTCGCGCGCCACTTATTCCCGCCACCACATCACTCAAGACAAACACGACGCTCTACATGGAGTCAAGTACGCAACATACATAGAGCAACAAGCAACGCAAATCTAAACACGCATCCCTGCCCTTAACAGGCCCAAACACTTGTGTACTTTTTCCAACAACTCCAAACGCGGCGCGAAACCTTATTTCCGCGTAACCATTTGACCGGGACAGCGCTCCGCTCCCAATGTCGTGCTGCCAGGCGTTTCGTTGGCGCGATTTTTTACGTGTGTGCGCCTGTTACATCCGCTCTCTACATCGCATGGGGGGGAAGGGGAGGGGTCGATCGCTAGGGGCTTTTAGGTTTCGGGGGAACACCTCGGTAGGTGCAGGCGTGAGGGGGCAGGAGGATATTCTCGGGAAGTCTAGGAGGAAGCTGGCCCGAGGTAAAGTCGAGCTGTGTGAAGCTTTGGATATTGGCTCTGTGGGTGTGTGGCAATTGCAAAATGCTAAAGCGGTGGCGCGGAAGGGATCGCTGTCGTGTGTCGTGCAATTGAGATCCCGGAATACTAGTATTTGGCGCCGTGGACGGTTGTCATCAGGATATGGGAAGCCCACAATCCAACCTTCCGGGTCAAAGTAACCAGGCGCACGTGCATGCCAATCACGCCAAGTGGAGACTCGGTCGCATCTTCAGTGCCCATTGGACAGGGTACTCTTGTTCTCTGCGTGATTGGCCAAACCATGCCCTTAATACCACGCCCGAGTACTGACAAGTGACACAATAATCACACGGTGACTGCGGACCCAGCCATACCCGGGCTGAAAAATGGCTGGGCCTTTTTTTTCTATGTGGGGAAAAATGCTTGGATAGGCCTCTTGCCTTATCAGAAATACCTCAGGCCGAACGAGGCGGCTAGACTACCCCATTCGGCAGATCATCCTGGTCCCTCACCTCATGAGCATTTTCCTATTATTCTCATTGCACCCCCATGATGACGGGCGGCTCCTTTCGCAAAAACAGAAAAGAAAAAAAGAAAAATTTCTCGTTCCATCCTCAGTTCAATGCAGGGCTGAAGCATCCTTCCACAGCATTCCTGCTGGATCCCAAGCATCTCTCTCTCTCCCCCCCCGCACATTGGCCCAAAGTCACGGGCTTATGTAGCGCAATGGTCCTTTTCAGCATCCGGGATCCGAGAGAACCATACCTTGAGCCCCGAAACTAGCTGCAAATCCTCCGCTAATTACTGCGCCTACTCAACTATCACATCCTGTTTTGGGCCACATGCGAGTCTTTTTTAGCTGTGTTGCTCTAGCGTGTGCCCCCATCGGAGCCTCCGATGGCTGACCGCTATGTTGTGTATACGAGGGTTTTTTTGAAACTTTGCCAGCCTCGCCTGGGCCTGCGTATGTAAGAATAACATGTGAGACGGGCGTCTTCGTGCAGGATAGCTTGTATCGATCGTGCCATCGTGGCACATGTTATTTGTTGTTGTTATTGTTGCCATTGTCGTGCAACGATCAGCAAGCGCCCGTCCGATATTTTCCGCTTTGCAGCTAGAATGGGGCAAGGTAGGCGCGTATGTAGATTTGCGGCTTTTTTACCAGTGAGATTTGCGGCTTTGAGTTTTCGATGTTCGTAAGACGGGCTTCCACGTGTCATTTCTGGTGTGCCGCAATGCGTGCATCCTTCGAGATGTTTTCTGGAAACTTCACATGGAAAAGAGGGTAGAGGCCGAGTACGAGGCTGCATCTAGGATGATCCATGTTTGCACCCGTCATTAATTGCTTTTTAGTATTACGGCCGCCTCGTTCAAAATGTTTAGGATTTTGCAGTGCTGCTATAAACAAATTATACTTTTTGCTAAAAAAATCCCCCCCCTTCTAGGACGAATCCGTGCCTGGACATTTCCAGTTGTCGCGCCAGTCACCTGATTGCTCGTCCGATGGATACATGACTTATTTTGTAGACTCGGCTTTGCCTCACACCATGTGTTGAAGCCAACCTACAACAAATCTCGATACACGGCGCAAAGCGGGGAAAGCGCAGACTACTACCATGCACTCCCACATGCAGCAATCGTACCATTGACGATCCTCAGGCATACCATTCAGTACTCACTAACCCCCTAGTCCACCCACCGACACCGACACCAACACCCAAAGGCCACCCATCTCAGAGCCACGCGCGCCACGACGGTCCTCCAAAAGCATCTGAGCGGTCCTCGGATCCGACCGAGCAAGCGTCCAGCTCGCAAACTCAAAAAAATGCGGCCTCAGCGCGCCCCGCCTCCCCAGGTGTCGGGCACCCTTCCAATCCACATCTCTGGTACGCTATTGGGCTCTCCGTCACGCTGGTATAGCTGCGCCCATGACAGATGTAGCTCTGGTACCCTCTGCGGTGGCACCAGTGCTCAACAATGTTTGCTCGAGCGCTAGGCTCTGCGGAAAAGGATGCGCTCCGTGCGTTCAAGTCCGCTTGGTTGGGTTGGGCCAATGAGGGGGGTTGATCTGCGGTTGCTAAGATGCGGAGAGCTTTTAGAACGACGTGTTTGAATTGTTAGCCTGGGTGTTTTCGGGTAGCGGAAGATCTACATTTGGACGCGTCAGGTTGGTAGACCCGGGGTGCGGGTGCGTTGGGTTAAAATTTGGGCTGGAGGTAGTTTGTGTTGGCAGTATTATTACTAGCTATGTGACTAACAAGTAGCTTGGAGGTCCCTTTTGTCATTCCTGGAGTAGTCATGATTTCTCTTTCGAAGATCTACGTCTCTGCGAAATAGTACCCGCTGTAGGAAAACTAGATGGTAATAGTAAAGACTAATCGGCCTATGCCAGATGTAGCCGGTCTCTTGGTCCATCTTCACGGTGAGACTGTAGCAATGAAAGTTGGGAAAGATTGGTTGAAAGGTCATCCTGCTAGAATAGCCTGAGCAGTGACAAAGGAGTCATGGACAACACACTCCCTCTGTTCTCCTTTTGAGCATTAGATCTTGTATTCAATCATATTTGGATGCAATATTTTGGGCATTTCTACTCTCTTCTAATAGGACTGTAAGATCAATCCCATGAGTTTATTTAAATCTCACAAAGTCAATTGCACGCTCCTTCTTGATATATATTGTGGTTTGAAAATTCCCATGGTGTGTGCGCTCGTATCTTAAACCCTGATATCATCGACACCACACTTACGCAAATTGAATCAAAGATGCTATAGAGATCTTATAAGCTCTAATCAAGTGAATAAAAAGTGATAACATTAAGACCACTACATCAACTTCTTTAGCTATACTGTCATGAAACTTCGGAAAGGAATAGTCGGAGGGTTTCTGATATTAGCACTTCAGGGAGGAGATTGCAAAAGCTACAGGATCGGGAATTACTTCCACACATACATGCTCTGAATGGTAGATATGGTGGTCAAACCTGAGACTAAGCAAGGCTGGCCATGAAATGTCAAGCCATCTCTACTTTCATTTCCCTTTACTAGAATGTCGAAGCTTCAGCATTCAGACAGTCCTCTCCAATAGCACGTTCACCTCCTCAATCAGATGGATATTGCGCCGATTGACTACCGGTCAAGTATTTGCGAACTCCGCCTCAAAAAGGTCAACTTCATGCTACATGTACACAATTACCAATACGGTCGTCGCTCAAGCCGACTCAAGCGTTTGACTAGCACGAGTGTTCCTATGATCTCCATCTACCGACTGGTAATGCTGCTAGTCCATCTCCAGATCGACTCCTCCAGAAGATCTGTGACAGTAAGGTTAAGACAATCGCGAGGCTACAGATTGGACAGTGTATCAGTTGTGGAACCAAGGCTATTCACGATAGTCTTAGTGCCGACGACAAGGCCTTGAGGTCTAGACTACTTGATTTAGATATGTACAATTGACATGAGGGTGATCGGCCCAGCTAGTGGTTGGTCAGTCGAAGGGTTTATTCTTTTGGACTACATGTTCGGCAAACTTGCCCTCGTGCACTAGTTCCATTCATCAGTTCATTCTGATTGGGCTGAGGGATTGGTGCTACGGTTCACTTTCCGAGGATGGCAGTCATACATGATGACAGCGTCGAAGGGGTGATAGCTGAGAATCTCCCCCTCGTTATTACGAGATAGAAATCAAGTTGACTAATGGATGATGTCAAAGCAACCCCGATGATCTTCAAGAGTACAAACCATCGATCAGCAATAGAATTGACGCAAGTGACCACAGCGCAACCCTCCTCAGCTTCCAACATTAGATTTTGGTTGCTATGTCTGGAAATTTACTTTTGCAGCGACGCCGATGGCGGATGAAGATTTTCTAATCTTTTTTCATGTAGCAGTGAAACTGCTGGATGTATGGATTCTATAACTTTATTTAGAGACATGATATCGCTATTGAAGTCCTGTATCTTATAACATCTAGATAACCTGGTGGGGTTTGTTTCGTGTGATAGCCTGGGTGGTGAATACTAGAAGAAGGCTGATCACGCAATATAAGCGAGAATGATGTGTATCTTTTAGCGCTTTCTACTTCGACTTCATCTTAACGTGTTCTACAACCAAGGCCTAGAAATCACATTGTCCTCTGCTGTTTGTGATGTAATATCGTTGCCAACAGCATTGTAAAGAACCCTGCCGTGCAGCATACTCCAGCAAAAAGTTGCGCATACAAATACGACCCCTTTCCAACTTCTACCAAGAGTCCTCCCACTGGGCTCCCTATCAAGACACCAAAACTACTCAACGCAAATCCCATACCAAGTCTCGTGCCCGTCTTCTTAGGATCGGTCGTTAGATCCGCCATCGTGGCTGGAAAAAGCGATTGTAATCCCGCAGCAAAGAAACCATAAAACGCAGCAAAGACATATAGTCCCGTGAGACTTTTCACAGCTATCCAAATGAAAAGTAGAAGAGCGGTGATGAGATTGATCGGCAGAGTTACTTGAATCGGACGGAGGAAACGGTCCGCAACAAACATTGGTAGGACACGGCCAGGAATTCCGACACCATTCAGTACCATGAGGATAGGAATTGTGGAATTAAGGCTGAGGTCGAAGGTTGTGCGGGCGTATGCGTTGATCTATCCCGGATAAGTTAAGTGACTGGGAGTCTGGAGGGAGGGACTTACGAAGAAGAATACTATGTAAAGGCCTATGAAGTTGAGGAAGGAACCAACAACCTGCATTCGTCAGTCAACTTTCAACATCATATAGCGCGAGCTAACGCATACAAAGAGCATGAACACCACATCCTTAAACTCCTTTATCTCAATAATCTTCATACCGTCTTTTGGCGGCAACCTCTTCTTCAATAACCTCTCGGCGAGTAGTAACAGAACCAGAGCCATGAAACCAAAAGTCCTCACTGACCAAGTGAATCCAATCTCGTCGAAAAGCCTATTTAGCATGATTGGAAACACCATCCCTCCGGTTGCGCTCCCAACGAGAATCATCCCAATGGCACCGCTTCTCTTCCTGGCATCAAAATACGTCGATACTACACTCATACTCGGCACAAACATGCAGCCATTCCCTAGTCCGACACACAGCCCTTGTGCGAGGAGGAACTGCCAATACTCTTCACAGAGACTCATCATGAAAACGCCAAACAGGTAGAGAAAAATACCTAACCGTAGCATGACCTTGTAGTATCCGATGTCGCTAGCAGAGCCGGAAAGGAGGGGAACAAGCATGAGAAGAAAGATCATAGTCGAGCCTATCCAGGAGATGTTCGACGGCGAGGAGAGACGCTGCGAGGAGTAGTACGCTTGAAACATGCCGAAGGAATTGATCAGCCCCCAGGCAAAGAACGTTATCATATGGCCACCGAGAACCTGTGACCAAGCGGCCCAGCCGCCATTGGGAGGAGGCTCATAGCTCACGATCCTGCGACAAGTCGTTGTCTCTTTGCTACCGGCTTGGACTTCTGCGTCTGCGGGGAGGGGCTCTGTGGATGGTTCCATCGTCACGAAAGAGGCATGGAGATGGGCTGAGGATGAACCGCAGCATCGAAGGATATTCAGGCTACTCCGATGAGATTGATCATGATTGAGGGGTGCGCTCGTGTAGAGCGTCTGGCTCGCCGGGAATAATGTCCTCGGAGGGTTTTGCGATGAGCCGGTGTGCCGAGATGCGGAGTTGAGCGAACTAGAGATTGCAGATCTCATTACCGCGAAGCTAGAAATTATGCAAGTAAGCTGAGGCTCACTTAATGTCGAGTGTAACAATATAGAACATGGGGAGCCTTTGATAAACTCGATAGAGTCGAGTTCTTAAAAAGAGCCTGGAGCAAACTTATCGAGGAGTTGTTTGCTTAAAATTGTATCACAGGTAGGTCAAAACGAGATACAGCCCAGTCATTTTTCTCAATTATAGAAATCGAAACGTTTTATTAGGTTGGACTCCTTTACATCTCGCATCTTCCGACACATTTATCTGCTTCACCTTTGAACAAACCTTACTCGAGAATTATCATTTTCGGACGCAGATCACGCCAATTTATCTTGGGACAGACCTTTGTGAAAATTTCACTATAGCACTCTTGAGTAAAACCTAAAGAAGTGACAATGCAGATGTTATAGTGGATATTCCTGTGTTCTACAGATTGCCTCCAAGTCTGCCTCGGTCAGCACTCCTTTAAGTAATCTGGACTTGGAATATTGAGCTCTGTTATACTTCTTTGTTATTGCATACTTTCAAGAGCCTAAATATCATTGCTTGTATATATTTTTGTTGTATTGATGTTCAAATTATCGTCAAGTAAATATCAAAGAAGTTCCAACCGTTTGTTCGCTACATCATGCCCATGTGCATAGAGCGGAATTGGACCGTCATCAATAATCATCACGGATAAGTATCCGTGATATACTCTGCTTTGCTGGATTGATACACTTCTCTTCGAGAGTATAGAGTGCGGAATATGTTCCGCTATCAACGCTTCCACGTCAACCGGGCTTACGACAGTCAGCAAGAACGCCCCCATCCAGATCACCGAATGATATCTAAGATAGTACATTCGATAGCGTAAAGGATTGAAATTGGGTCAAGTGAACGATTCTTGCGTGATTGATCTGCAGGTGAAGATTTGGCTCGATTGGTGAGTTTGAGTGCGGCTGAATGCCTGGAAAGGGAGTTGTAGCCTTCCTATGGCGAAAAGTAGGATGGAAAGAACAAGTAAGAAAATAACCAGAGACAAGGCGTGCTCAATGATCATGAGAGGTACCGCAAAACTCCTTTCATGCTTGAGAAAAAGACGAGTATGTTAAAATTTGTGTATGCTTTAGCTTAACGTAAGCATGGTATAGATCGATTCGATGATATGTGTATCTCTTGATTGACCTAGAAATCGTTCCTGTTTCTTATTCATCTTTGACGTCCCTCCCATTCCAAACAGACATCCCCCTCATCTAGCACAGGCACGGCAAGTGTATTGTCTGATAATTACTACAAGTCTTCCCGCTGGGCGTATCGGACCCAGTCTGCAAGTACAGATCGTAGTATCCGCTAGTCGACGATGCGCAGACGAGGAAATTCAGCTCTGCTTGAATTAGCATTTCGAAGACTCAGTATCAACCATCTCGATGCTAAATATGCTGCGAAAGCTTGACCTAACATCAGGCAAGCAAAACTCCCTCATCGAAAAATACCTCCGACTGCATGCAAGAAGGGAAATGAAACTCACGTCTCCCATAGGAACTCCCCGTGACTGTAATAATCGTATCACCCTCAAGCCCCCAAGCCGTCGTATCCCCACTCGCCCCGAAAACCAGTGGCTTATAGCTCGTGCTCACAGTCTGTATATTTAGATATTGGCTTGTCTTCTTCGACTGGATCGTTCCGCCGATGGTGAAGTCATCTGCACTGGTCTCGGGTCCGAGCACGGGTATGGAGGCTATGGTGATGTTAGTTCTGGGAGAGATTGCGGATGGTGGATGCTTGGATGAGAGTGACACGAGGCGTGGCATACCATTTTTGGGGTTGGCCTGGAGATAAAGGTGGAAGATTGGATCGCGGACACCGCGGATTTTGCCTACCGTTGCGGCAGCTGCATTCGAGGCTGGTGTACGCGCAGAAAGCGCGCTTTGAACGAGCAACAGGACTGGAGCGAGGAACGCAAGCATCGTGAATCAGATCTGTCGTGATAATTTTTTCGATATCTCCGACGATATGAATGGTTTCTAGATCTACACCTTTATAGCATTTGCGTCCCCGGTACGCTCTTTATATGATCGGCGGTTCATTATCCAGTCCCAAGCGGGAGATTCATAGTATATCCAGGCTGGATATTAATCGCATCGTGTCACGCGTTGGGTATTCTTCCGTATGGTATGCTACCTCGACACCCTGGTCAAGCGTTTCGACCATTTCCCGCGTCTCGTTCATAGACATCTTTGAAACAACGTGCTATGGCCTAAGCTCAAACGCAGGACGGGCCTAACCAAGAAAGCTCTGCGAATTCCATCTGAAGGAATGGAAGAAATCGAATACGAGGAAGATTTGCGGGGAAATGCAGGGACGAGGAGCGGGCCGGGGTCCCGTATAAAAGAGCCGTGCTGGAAAAGTACTAGCGTACGCCAACAAGGCAGTCAAAACTAGGTGTGCAAAATACCGATAAGCAAACAGCATCAATGTGGATAAGAAACATCATGATATTATAGATCCCGTTACCAAACGTGAAGCATACCCTCGTTTCTAAAACATGCAATGTCCTCTAGTATCAAAGATTTCCCAAACACCATGCTAAAGTTTATTCCGATACCATTCGTCGCTAATTGGACACAAGATAGAGACTCCACTCTAAGCTCCATAGCTGCTATGCGAATTGCTCACTGGCATGTATCCTCCTGGTGCATGTGAACCAGGTGAAAGAGCGGGAGGGCTCGTGATTGGGGGACTCATCGGATGCATAGCGTAGCCATGATCAGCGCTGTGATATTCCGTGGAAGTAGACGTAAGCGGCTGCGTATCCGAATGCAGGCTCCAAGCAGCGGATTTGCGGTGGTCCAAATGAGAGTCGTGGTGTTCATGTCCCGAGTGCTCATGAACTTCACCATGGTCTCCGTGAGGATGCTCTTCGTATTCCAAAGCATACTTCTTTCCGCTCCTCTTTAGCTGCCAGTTGGAGAATGCGGCACTCAGTCTGTCGAATACAATTATCAAGAAAAGGAGGATAAGACAAAGCGGTATGATTGCCGGAGAGCTGAGAAACGTGTAGAGGGCGTTCTTGTTCGCGACGAGAGCGATGAGTACGCCGCCGACTCCAAGAGCAAGGATACGAGCGCCGATGGACACGAAGTCGAAGAGATCCGCCTTATGCCTTCGGATGAGGATGAGGAACACGATCGAGGTGCCGACGAGAGCGCAGAAAGAGATCCAGTAATAAAGATAGACAAGCTTCCAGCTCTTAATGGCGATTTCAAGGGCGAAGAACTTCTCCAGCTTATCTACTGGCAACTTCATCCCGAGGCCAATGTACACTCCATCGAACATATCGATAATCAAGTTATCGAAGAGGTCGGGCCATTTTCCAGAATCTACGTATTGGGTAGCATTGGCTTTCGAACAGATATTTGTTGTGTTTCCAATGCTATAGATCGTCTCTTCCACAACATATTGGAAATTGTAAGTTTCGTACTTGCTCTCAAAGTCCCAGTAATCGAGCAGCTTCATTAGCCCATCACGTAGCTTGGCGCCGTTGAAATTATTTGTGGCGCAATAGAGTACTACGGAGTCGTCGATCTTTTTCCAGTTTTTGAGCACGTAGCGGGCAAGAGCGAGTTGTTGGCTTCCTTCGACAACTCCGACAATGGCAAGTTGAAATGGGAAGTGCAGGAGGGACCAGATCTGTTGGCGAATGGTTCCATAGTGGCCGTGTGGGAAGTTGTCGAAGTAGAGAGCCCAGAGCAAAACCTGTTCATATTGTCAGTACAGATAGGGCCAAGGGATTATAGTGACGGAGCATGCTTACCAGAAGAATGATGATGCTCATGATGAGAAAGCAGCCTTCGACTTCTAAGCCTGATTTCCCCATAAGTCGAGACACAGTCTTGGTTACACCGATAGCTCCTTCACCAATGACGATGAGTGTCAACAGGCTCATGCGCTCCATCAAATGGGTCTTCTTGAAGCTCAGCATTCGCCAGATGGAGGATATGGCAATGACGGCAACGGCTTCCAACACCATGACGATATACCATACAACATAGATGCCATGGTTCGTTAGCGTAACATCGGTTTTCTTGAAGGCCGGGGTCATTCCGGCGAAAACGACTGCGGCTAAGACATAAACCGTACACATCAAGCCGAGGGGCAGATACAACTTTGAGAATTTCGCACGAATAATGTAAATCTGTGGTCGTTAGCTTAAAGTATGTAAGGGAGCCAGTAGACCTACAAACACCACGAGATATTGAATAGCGAGGAGACCTCTACTGATCACGAGAGTGTAACAGAGAATCCGAAAGTTCTACCCACTTATTAGCGCGGCGAGGGAATTTGTGAACTGTCGAACCCACAGTGTTGTTTGCATGCTTGCTCAGGGGATTAAAAGACGAGCCGACCAAAGCCAATCCAACGAACACGATAAACTGGATTGTCTTGCAGACACGCTCGTAGATCGAGTCTCGCGCGAAACGGACATCGTGGACCGTGACCTGGAACCATGAAGACCACAAAATTCCAAAGAAACCAACATAAGCGATCAAGTATTGACCGTCCGTGATGGAATGGTACGTTGTGAAGGTTGCGAGGTTGGCGACGAAGAACAGATCGAAAAACAGTTCGACGGTGTTGGCTTCGTGCCGCTGGGAAAAGACGAGCTTCTCATGATCGGCACCTGTGAGTGGAGATTCGATCCAAGGCACTGTCTTGTGCAGACGTTTCAGATGCTTTTCAGCATCGCTGTTTGGCAATCAGTTTGGTGCCCCACTTCTTCGTGATCAAGCCAACCTACACATCTCGTTTGTGACCATGGAAAGACCAACCCATTCTGGATCCTTCCTCTCAAAAGAGACCAGAGGAAAAACAAAAACGACGCGTGCAAATGAGTTTAGAAGAACAACGCGGCGGTGTTTAGATTGGGGGCGTTGCAACATTTAAAAGATCCTTCCGCAATTCGTCCTTGACGCAGCCAATGGAGGTTTTTTTTAGGCACGGCCTTAATAGACCGCTGCATCTCAGGAAACCGCCAATGAAGCGACATTGTGGCTCGATATTGGTCTGTGCAATTGTCGCGTTTGCTACTCTGGGATGGGGCTGACTGCCAAGCGGCGAGAAGCTTCAAAGCCAAGGAGTCCGGGCAGACCAGGGCTGAACATAAAGCTGACGGCCGCATCAGTGAATCGACAGTATACTGCTCTAGGAATTGATAGTCGACATTGGAGACAGCTCATTGGAGAAGCAGCCCACGTGCCCCACGCAGCATATGAGAGGCAAGCCAAGCTGGAAAGCTTCATCAATTTTGAGCCTGCGACGTGGCACAGCATCTCGCTAGGGAGGACTAAACGGGCGCAGCGGTGGCTTTGTATGCACTGTCACTCGATTGTAAGGGCAGGTATTCGCGTGATAATCGCTAAAGTCCCGTTCTGGAAAGCTATACGAGCGATGATTTGATGGGTTGGAGGTGCTGAAGCATTGAGGAGTTGGGCCTGGGCTCTCGGGCGACAGCCGCCCGCAGATGACTGGACCGCCCCCAAAAGCTAGAAACAGCCTTGCCCATGATACGATTTCATTACTCGGGTTACAAACATAAGTAAGGGTAGCCAGTCCGGCGTCGAATCCATTCACGTTTGCATTACAGGGTGCTGGACGCAACAGCTCTGGCTTTCGAAAACGATTACTGTGCAATTTCCCATATACTTGTAATCTTTGTTGGATGCAGAATTAAGGCACTGGTGCCGCACAGCCTCGCCGCGATCGCTAGGCGAAGTTGGGGGCGGTAACCGAGTCGTAGGCACAGCTGCCAAGTCGAACTCCCTGAACCAAGCTTCCAGGCCCGACGCGTCAGTGAGGAGGAGCAATTACTTGCATCAGAGCTTCCTGAAGAGCAAGTCTCGGTGAATGCTTACCCAAACAGTACTAGATGCAAGTGATCCATCAGACGCTCAAAGGTAGTGTACTAGAATATCGGCCCATATTGTATGAACAAGTAAAACGTCTAATTATATCGTAGTATATGTATATGCGCCTTGTATACCAATATCGACAAAGCCCTGACGCCATATGCTAACACGGCCGACGGCCATCGGCCCAAGGGTACGCGGGGAAGGCTTGATTAGATAATTATCCTTAGTCGAAACAATCAACCCATGATCTTTACTTGCCGAGCAAGCCAGTTCGCTCGCTTGATTCTTGTGACGAGTTTGCGTGTCCTACTCCCTCTTCTTCATCGCTATCTTCCTCGTCACTCCAGCCCTCAGCCTCCAGCCCTTCGCCTCGAATCCCAAAGCTCATAAGGAAGCCAAGGAAAGATATCCCCGCGAAAATACCGAATGCGAGTGCCTCGCCTTTGGGTTTGATCGTGGTGGCTGCAGTAAAGAGTGAGCCCGAAATGAAGGGACCAACAGCACGGCCAGCTGCAGAGAGGGTTTGGGCCAACCCATTGAGAGTTCCGAGCACGTTATCATTTGGTGCTGAATTAGTGACCTACAACGTGGTTAAAGCTGCTACTGACACATCCATCATTATTTACTTACTAAAAGTAGCGCGGAGGTAAGACCGCCAACGCTTGCAACTGTTTTGATCACCAGGACCACACCTAGCTCAGCCCATAGCCATCCTTCCCCCGTTCCCAACCCTTTGAAGGGGACACTATCCTTATATCCCACCCAGGGCATAAGCAGGAACGCAACCACGAAGGCAGCTAGACTGACGCGGTACGTCACTTTGTTGCCAATTTTTTCCCTCAATTTCCCATATATACCGATCTGAAAAAGTATAGTTATTCCTCCTGCAAACGCCAGCGAGAGGGCAACGGCTTCTACATCAAGGCCGCGTCCAGTAGGCGGCTGTTCTTCGGCAAAGATAGGGTACAATGAATTATATGCAATGTTTGCAAGTTGAAAGATAAAATATGTGACAAGTAAAAGAATTGTATCACGGTTCAAGACTTCCTTTGATGTAAGATGGTCTCGAGAAGCGTCTGGGAACAGCGTAAGAGGGGAGTCATCGGATTCATCGTCGAATTGTTCGTCATCTTCATTTTCCTCTTGAACTCCGTCTAAGTCATGGTGATGGTGATGGTGATGGTGGCTATTCTTGCGCCTTCGTATCAAGTGTCGAATGTACGTAGGGCGTGTCGAAGTCGTAAATTGCCAAAGCCAAGTAAACATGTTCTCCATTCTCTTTCCAATCGGTGGAAGGTTCCTCGCTTCTTCCAGGCTTTCTTCCAAGAACAGCGTGCACACCACCAGATCTATCAAGAGAACGCCTGCGGCGAAAAGATTAGGAAGGAGATAAGGGAACGGGTTCGGTCGACTTTTATCGAATGGATTTTCATAGAACACCAGAACTCCACCAACAATGGGTCCCGTGATAGCACCGATTCCGTAGACAACAGGTAGGTAGGTGAAGGCCCTCGATTGGTTGCTCCGGTCCGTGATCTCGCCTAGACATGTCGACACGACACCTGCGTTACCGTTGACTAGACCCATGAAGACCTGCACCAGGATGGCTTGCCACAGCGTCCTACAAAAACCAAAGGCAACGAAGCATATCAATGTGAGGAAGGTGCCCAGTACAATGACAGGCTTTCTCCCGATACGATCCGACAACCAGCCCCAGAAAAAGTTGGTTGCAAACTGGGCCAGTGCAAACGATGAGGCAATCAAGCCTACATATAAACCTGCTTGTCCTTTCTTAACCTCGGGAAATGTCGTTGCCATTTCAGGCAGGTATGGGCTTATGGAATTGAGGGCTGTCTGCTCGGCGAGAGCGATAACAGCAAGGACGAATAGTTGCTTCGTCGGCAGCGGAGATTCATGGTGGTTGTCGTCTGAATCGGAGCTTTGCCCATGGCGGGCCGGCGGCGAGGATGAGAGCGGCCTGCCTCGCGAGGTCGGGGGTCTCGTTGGGAACGTTTGATAGTGCAGTGTGGACGACTTGCGTCGAGGGTCGATGGCGGGCCTGTTGCGTCCCATGGCGGGGTTGTTGGGAGAACTGGATGGCGTCGAGAGCTTTAGAGCCTACCTCGTCGAGGTAGATGCACCAGTGTCGATCTCCGCATGCATGGAGACTCTAATCACGACTAGGGCAGTAGATGGGATTGTTGTTGATGTCGGTCTGGTGTGGCTGCAAAAGTTCGTCATCACGCGGGCGATAGCTCTGTCGTCATCCGACGCGCTGGCACCGCTTATTGGCGCACGACCCGACCCCGGACTTGGTGTTCTCTTCTCCGACTTCTCCTTGGCGAATCAACTGGGAGCAGATTACAGCATTCGTCAATTCTCACATAGAAAGACCATGGGGCTCGTGACTCTCACACAAACCAGCCTATGGAGATCGAATGAAGCTGAAGACCTAGAATTCAGCGGGAAGAGAAGCTGGCTTGCAAGTGAAGGTACTAATACAAAACCCGCGGGTCTTTCTTGATCAAGATAAAACCATATCCATTGTGTCAATTACGGTGTTTACAATTTAAGCAACGTAGGTTATCCAGGCTCTTGAGCGCTTTATTTTATTAAATTGCCTAGTTTACTCTTTGTTGACGTCCTCGCAGCAATCCTGCAGTATTATCACTCATCTAGTCGCCCCCAATCAGCAACACCTCGGCTTTCGCCGCCAACTCCAGCATTTTCTTCTTCACCCTAGCATTGTATGTACTCGGGGCACCGCGGTGTCCAAAGACATTGAGGGATCTGAAAACCACTGAAGACCGCACAGGCTCTAACCAGATAACTATGCCTTGCTCTTCAATAAATTTGGGAACATTTCTATGCTCTCGGAAAAATCAAACTCACTATTCACCACTCTGCAAATACGTGATACGAACTCCGCGCCTGGCGTTTTTGAGAGAGAATCGTTTCAACAACCTTTGACGAGATGCTGAAATCGCAAAACAAGTAGACTAAAAGCTGTCTTAAGCTGAAAGTGTTTATTTGGACTCGTTTGTGGCGACGCATCGAAATGCATTATATGCTTCAATATGCTCAACTGCGGTCCCTCCGGGGCGCGGAGTCGCCTATTTCCCAGGAAATGCAGGTGAAAGGTGATGAAAAAGGAATCTAAAGCTAAAGTGAAGATCGAACACGAATCAATGTTCTTGATAGCGAATAGAACCGATGCAGCTTGACTCAAAAGACTGATGAGCTGAGTAGTGTAGGGCAAAGTCGCAAGGTGCGACACCCCGAAAGTCTACCCAAAGCATCATCAGCCGGCCGACCATACTGAAGTACTTTGTGCTCGTTTCTCACGATGCTTCGCCTTCCAGACTACAGAGTGCTCACGAACTCTGCCATCACCTGCAAACCTTGCCATACAAGCCAATCCATGAGCATGAGCTACAATTACGCCACGAGATGCCTTCTAAGCACCTTGCGAGAATTTATTGCCCAATTCCTGCCACCCGTATCACTCTTTCACAGCGAAAATGTCGCGCTCTCCTATCCCACGCCAACGGTTCCGTTTGTCGTCTGAGGCCTAAAAGCACTTGTCGAGATGTCACGGTCCTTAATTGTATGCATTCGGGTTCCACTTGATCTCCTTCGGTTTCGGTGCGTTTGGATCGACCATTTCCACGTCACCCTTTCCTTTCTTCCTTTTCGCGATATTCGCGTAAGTAATACCGGCGATTACGAAGATGAGAATAACTCCGAGAGGCACGCCGATGCCTATCGAGGCTTGAGTCGTAATCTTCGTCATGGCGTTGAGGTGGGCTTGGACGCTTGAGACGCGACGCGACAATCGGTGGGTGGACTGGACAACCTTTCTAGCCGCGTACTCGTAGGTGTATCGACGGTCTACCTAAAGGTGCAGAACGGTTCAATTCGGGAGGAAGAATTCGTAGGATTCAAAGCAGACGGTGCGCCGAGGCTCCTGTTTTATAGTGAGCGGGAGACCGGAGTTGTATATTACTTTGTGGCAAATTGATCCCCCAATTGAACAGAAACGTCTCCAACAAACTGGATATAACGTACCTGTCAAGCGGTAATCTTTTATATCCAGAGGCCTATTACCGTACATCACACATGCGCAATCGAGAAGAGGACGAGAGAGAAAACCAGAAGAATGAATTCAAACGCAGGCTGTCTTCTCAAATTATCCCACTCGACTCGAAATCCTTCTTTCCTGGCTGCCTCATTCGGACACTTCAGGCGGCCGACCATTCCGCGAACTGCATTTAAATAGGTATAAAACTAAGGAAGGCTACTAGATGCCGAATCAAACGACAGCCATTGGCAGATCAGACGTCGCGTGCGCGAAGAGGTGAGGACACCTTCCCGAGTTGGCTTGGCGGGCATTAGGCTATTCGAGCTTATCGCAAAGAGGGCTCGGGATGAGCACTCTGGCGCCAGCAAGGAAGTTGGATGTAAGTAGCCCTATTTCCAGCTTGTTATATTCGCTACCCGGTGTGCTGGAATACTCTGTAAACCAACACTCTCAAGGGGCTATCACCTATTATAAATCAATAGAATGTACTCTTTTCTTCGGCGTAGAGATGAATACGAAGCAGAAGAGTGTTGGAATGTTAGCGCGGCTAACGTGGTTAGCGGGGCTGTGCATCTGTAACTGGGGAACATCTCGCGCCTCGGCCACGCGATTTTGGCATCGTCTGCCCTGATCATTATCCTACAATACGGGTTGGAGCACTGGGGGACACGCGAATAGCTCCCCAACGACATCATAACCCCACTTCCTGTCAAGATGTACCCTGACCTAAGTGCTACAAAACCTCTGGCCGAGCCTCTTGCTTTACAAGTAACTTGTTCCCTTGTCGTCTGACCCCGAAAGCATTTTGCGATTGCTGCTCCCCCAAGCCCACTGACGATCCTGATCCGCCCTAAATATATCGGCGAGCATCATGCTCCTATGTAGGCTAGTCATTCGAAAACGAATGAAAATGAGTCTCAAGAGTGACAACAGCAAATCGGACTGGCATGTACTCGTACGAAATCCCGACCTCGTCAAGCGTCTACAGATGCCACCAAAGATGCAAGCTGGTGGCAGTATGACTGTGCCGAGCCGCCGAGCCATAACGCTCAGCTCGTACGCGGGTCTGCATCAGCAAGTTGAAATAGCTTCGACGATATCTTTCCACTATAAGAAAGTCAGAGAAGTCTTTTCACTGAGATGAAATACCGTGCGTATCAAGGCGTAGGTGCGTTCGTCAAGCGTTGACACACGGGTCCGCATCACACACTGCGTGATAGCTTTTGTGCCCAACACGATGCCGTCTCAATACAATCTGAATAGCTCCCGCAAGGATTAATCGGGGCAATAATGATGCACAAATCCGATCCCACTGCTCGCCCATCGCTAAGAAGCACGGCTGTTCAGTCCCGATTGCTGTCTTTATAACAGACATCAAGAGCTTAAAAGCCTCAAAACGCTGTACAAAGCCCTCTGTCGTTACTAGCTGATTACAATCATGAACGGCTAGAGGCAGAGTTCTGCAAGAAGAGATTCAACATACAATATCTCTTCGACTTGTTTGATAGCCCCCTACTATACCGACTCTACATCGCCGATGACCTGCTTCAAACCGGACGCTGCACTTCAGAATAATGATAGTGCACAAGACGTCCTCTGCATAGCCAAGAATGGAAAGTTCAATGCGCATGAGAAGGAGGTCGAACTCGGATGTGAGCCCAGAGAGTTCGCGGAAGAAGAGCGAGCACGCGCTGTAACGAAGGTCGAAGACTTTTCTTATACAACGACTGGAAAGGACTAGAGCGTACTTTGTCTTTAAAAACAAGATTGAACTAAAGAAGCTTAAGCTTTACCATCACACCGAAGAACTCGCTGCATATAACAAAAGGGCTGAAGGCACCAGGCCCAAATATGCGATTCTCTTTGAGCATAAGGGCAACAACAACTTCGCGCACTCCATGAACGAAATCATAAGCAGAAGCGTGACTACAGATGTCCTGCAAATGACCACCGATTCTCCACAGAGCGATGGTCGTATGCTCGTCCCTTCCCTTATTCAATAGGGCTGCCCAAATGCGGGTAGACCGGTCTACGAGCAACAAATCATAATGCGCCACCACGGGTCTAACTCTAACATCAACGTGAGGAGTACTCTAGAGCAGGAACGTCCCAGCGATGCAGAAATCGGCATCATTCCAGCTACCTTGACTAGGCCCGGGTGACATTAATTAGCGCCTGTCACTTATGGTCTTCGTCCGAAGCCATGTATCTGACACTCGCGCTAATAGCGCCCCGCGACTCTAAAGCGATGAATAGACTCTCCAATAGGGTGGAGTTTTAGAATCCTTTCCTGCGTCTGGCAAGGGAGAGTGGAATTGGCAAGCGGAGCAGAGTTCCTTGGTGTTCCATATCGCGTTTCACTTGTGGTTTAATCCTTGCCTTGCCGCTTGAGACGAAGCGTGTGTGAGGTTCATGATGCGCTGGGGATGATCGTCAAGTATGAACAGGGCAAGCTTTCTAGAATATGTCTTCAATATTTGCTGGAGGAATTCTAGACCTAGTGATTCAGAGCGATTGAATGCTGTAGAGCTAGAAGGTTTGCGCTGAGAGTTGGAGTTGTAGAGTTAGGAGGTCCCACTCCTCTAACACAACCGAAACCAAAACGCCCCCAATGGTCTGAACAGCATCATCAAAGCAACCTATACTACGCCGCTGTGGCCTTAAGACCTTAAGCACTAGCCAAGAAGCTCCGCGTTTCCAGCTTCCCCCGTTTTGGAATATCGGCTCATGCATTCCGCACGGCATCTTAAAGCGCCCGCACCAGCTTAACCGCTGCTGTGTTCCCACGCGCTACACCCGGACTTGGAGTGCCGACTACAAGGGACGAGGGGCGCATTTCTGGACCCATGCAACAAGTTTGGTGCAACGTCCTCAAGACTTGAGCGGTTTCTGGTTTCTTGGACATGGTTCATTACTGTCAAGTCGCCTGTGCCGCCTTTCCATTCCTCCAGCAACTCCAACTCCAAGGACGCCGAGTGGGCGTGCCTCGACTACATTCACGATGCTCACCTTACAGTCGTTGCTTTCGCTCCCGGTCTTCCTGTCAGCGACGCTCGTCGCGCATGCGCTTGCTGCGCCCGATGGCTACATTGACATGGACAAGAAAGATTCAAATCAGAACTACGCTGCATCAATAACCGGCGGCGAAAAATGCGACGACCAAGATCTGAAGCGGATAAGGGACGGATTCCATGAGATGAACAAGCTTTTTGCCGCGGCGCAAAATCCCGACTGGTCACAAGAAGCCGAGCTCGAGTTCTTCGGTAGCAAAGATCGGATATCGAATTATACAGACATGGTTGAAGCGAATCTGCGGCGAGCGGCACAGTACGCAAATCAAAAGGGAAACGGGACGCAGTTGCCGGACATACATGTCAGATGCGATGATCCAAATGACATGTGTGATGAAGGAAATAAAAAGGAGGGAAAGCACGCGGCTTATAATATCGGGAACGAGCCGCACATAAATTTCTGCAAGAGGTATTTCAACCTGGATCCTCTCGATGATGAGGTTGATGATTCTGCCGACGACAACGGTGATGGAATGGACCTGAGAAGCTATTATAATCGAGGTAAACGAAGCTTGTTGAATTACCTGTTGACATAGCTAAAAGCGTCTAGCAACTGCATGGGCTCGAATGGTCATGCATATCTCGGGTGTTGGAGTGGGCGTGGTCATGACGGCTACATCAAACCCACAAGACAACGCGACCGAATGGATGATGACTGCGACCGAGGGTCCGATGAATACGTCCGTGCTAGCTGGCGTAATGGATTCGAAGTCGGGACCCATGAACATTCGGGTCCTTAAGTACGCATACGGCGTGACACGGGCGAAGCTCCTAGCCACGCTATCAACTCAGAACCCGTACGATGCTGCGAACAACGCAGAGAATTACGCTCTCTATGCGCAAGCACGCTACATTATGCAGAGGAAGGGATTTTTCCCTAATAGGCCTATCATGAACTTTGGAAACGATATGGCTGTGTTGACAAACGGTCAAATCCAGGACGGAGACAACAAGAAGTATGCTTGCTTCGAAATGCCGGACGTCTTGTGAGTTCTTTCCTCTACTTATGGTTATCCCTAACCACTGACTCTTGTGCAGTCCACGAAGGCAGGAGACGAACGAAATGGGTGCTGCATTGCCCTCATTAGCAGCGACATCGATACGAAACTGGAATAGGCAGACTCTTGCGTTGATGTGGGTAATCATGTTCTGCTCAATCATATCTGCGCTTGGTTAGCCGACAGCAGGATTATGACTTATGAAGAATTTTAGACAAGAAAATAAATGTATAATTGAACGAGTAAAGCAACCAATATGGATCAGAGACTCGCGAAGTATGAACTAATAGACAAAGAGAACTTGACTAATTGAAAGAAGAAGTGCTGACTGGAGGAAGAAAGAAAGCGAGGAAAGTTAGCCCCTGGGGACCAACGGGAGCGAACGAAGATCGAAGGCCTAGGCTTCGAAGGACGTACTAAGCAAGGTGCTAAGGACGACACTGAAAGGAGAAGAAACCATTTGACTTGGCACCCTGCCAAACTTTTGTGAAGTGACAAGTCGTTGTACGCTGACATATACTGAAAAGTAGAGAAGAAATCTAAGTATAGAGAAACGATGAAAAGATATAGTCGCACGCGACCTGGGGTGACTAGAAATAGATAGAAATAACGAATGGAGGGGAGTTGACGGGAAAATTTAGAAAATATGAGAAAACAAACCAGTGTGAAGTCTCGTGACTCCGTCCCAAACATCAACAGGACAAGATGTGTCAATGCACTTAGCGAGTGGGCGGTTGATCCCAATGGCGCAGCATCTGATTAATCGCCCAGGTCCATTCTGCAACGAATGCATTAGAGAGTTGTGTGATTCCTTCGGATGTTGGGGTGCGGCCTCCCCACATAGCCGGCTGTGAGGCTTGGTAACGTGCGTAATAGGGAATGAGTTGACTATGCATGTCAGATGATGGCCGATAGGCGAGTGAGATCGCTGAGCTTACTCGTTTCGGACTTTACTGAGCACTAGCCAGCAGAGGTTCCAGCTCCGGTTCGATCCGGGGTCGGAGTAAACCCGTCTCTTCGCTTCATCCAGGCACTCGGAACTACAGTATTTATCTGGTTAGTATAGAATCCTTCGTGTAGTAATAGTGAAATGTTCCTGAATTACCTGAAGGGATAGTTTTTGGTCAAGCCGCGTAACTCAGTCAGGAGGCTGTGAGAGTTGACATAGTAAGACCCTAGACGAAGGTAAGTCATGCATTCGCGTATTTATTTTGTCTAATGTCACATACAAGCTGCTGTCATGGGTGCCGCAACGTCTGAGGAACCAAGAAGGGCGAACGCTTTCTCGATGCGACGGAGTTCCACCAACGTGTTTATTTGATGCGATTGAAGTGCTTGAATCATTTGATCCTTTTCGGCCTGCTTCTCGTCAGACTAGGCCTTGATCTAGATGTTAGATAGGCGGGGCGTATACTTACCGCAGAAACCCTGCGAGATGAAGCCATGTCTTGAAATGATGGAAGGCGATATCTTCTTGCTGGAGGATTGCTATACACGCTAGACTCTGATTCGGCGGAGCTAGTCGAGTAGGCGGACATAGACGCCGGAAGAGAAGGTGATCCTGATCTTCCTGTCGGCAGTGAGGGCGAAAGACGTCGTCCAGTAGGTGTGTTGGCCCGAGAAGACTCGAGAACTTGCGCTTCTGACGATGATCTTGGTAAGGGCGCAACGAGTATATCAGTGCTCTCGTCCTCAAATACGGATGGACGAGATAATGAAAAAAACGTCCCTGGGGGTCTCGTGCTCGGAACAGTGAGATAGTTGGAAGGAGGGATGCTGAAACTGGTCGAGGAAGTTGTGGTAGACTCTGGAGAAGAAAGTGCGATGTTATCTTGTATTGATGAATCCATGAGGAAGTCGAAGGGGCGCTAACATATATACGTGGTTGGAATCGCTCGCTAAGTGCCAGTAGTATACTGATAGAAACCTCAGGCGCCACGGCTGAAGTAAATGAAGCCCTGAGCTTCAGACATATCAAGGGAGCTGTGATTATTCTTTCTGACCAGATGACTGGAATGGTTAAATGTCCGACGCTACGATGTCATATCTGGGCCCGATAGAAAGGAAAGGCGTGGGACGAACCAGGGTGAATGTGCTATAAGGTGCTGGAAGTAGGAAGGAGTCTGACGGAAAAGGAATGGCAATGACCAACTCGTCCTGGTTCTACTACCTTACTATACCCTAGATGCGTCAAAAGTCCAGAGATCTCACCCATTGAGAAGTAGCTAATTGCCTTGGCTGCAGCAACGGGTCTCCCGTACGCTAAGAACGTAAGACACGGTGGCCCCATGTCAGTTGTGAGCTGGGTCGCGATGACTCGCTAGAGGCTCTGGGGTTGAAGATACCTGACTGAACTACAGCCCTTGGCGTGAAGTTGGATCCTCGATGTAGGGTGTCAGCCACAAGTCCGATGTCATGGCGGTCGGGATTTTTTCTCATTCGCGCTGGGATAGAAACATCCATGGCATCGCCCGAGAGTTGGTCTGTTCCCGGGTCCACAAAGGTTCATGATTCCATCGTATTTAGTGAGCAGGCGCAAACTTTGTCATTTGCGGCAAAAGGAAGCCTGGTGAATGTAACGCGCAGTACTCAGCCCGGACTGCTGCTACGCTGGCGAGAGTGCGTGGCGGATGGATTCATCGTGAGAGCGAGCGTTCGGAAGTTGAGGCTTCCGGGGCACCGCACAGTACTTGTAGAATTTAGAGGTGTACAATAAGCGCTCTGACAGCAAAAACTGTGGCATTGAGGCTGGTGCTGATGTCGGCTGACGAGCATCCACGATTTGACGTCGGAACTTTCGGGCCTTGCCGAGCGGTGGCTAGTTAGCGCCTCGTGGTGTGGCTCAGCCTCGACTCCAAACTTACCACACCGCTGCCTTCGCGCAGCTCCACAGCGCTGAGACAGATAGGTGAAGTCGACTTCATCCTCACTAATCGACCCCATCCTTCCACGGCCTTAGGTCCATGCAGGAGCAAAGGTCGATGTGGACTTGCTTTCGAACATCATCGAAATAGGCCACCCCGGCCCCAACCCATCCTTCCATCGTCGGCACGGGCACTTCCGTGCGCAAAGCTCACAGACCTCGTGGCGGTGCGACCCCATTTATAAGAGCCTCATCTCGATCGTTCGAAAGTTTCAAGTTGTACGAGAGAGCTTATTGGCTCGCTCATCTGTAACTGCCACAGCTCGTGAGGCTGAACATGTTTAAAACCGTCAGCAGCCACTTTTTCATCTCGCTTCTCCGAGCAGACCATCCCTGGGACGATTGCCTTGCGCTCCCCTCACCCCTACGTTACACTAGCTGATGGTTACCCATGAGGTCTGACAGACAGACAAGCCTTTACGATCGCCCGCTAAGAGCGGGCGTACATATCTGACTGTACCTGGCGCCTGGTCTACTACCATTCATACTGGACATTCACCATCAGCGAGCGCCCGTAGAGCGAATGAAAGCATTTCTTTCGCCCGAGATCATGGTCTCTCAGCTTTACTCACTTCTAAGCGAGATGTCAAAAACTTAAGGTTGATGATAACTCTGTTTTAGCGCCGATTTCCAGCTCTCCATGCCCAATGGAACACCTCAGCGTGACGTCTTCGCAAGAGGCTAATCGTGATGGCCGAACCGCCCTTGCAGGGCTGCTGTTAGATACGAATACCTGGCGTGATGAGGAGCATGGTTGGCGACAGCAATGACTGTAGCCCCATATCTGCGTCAGTCCGATCCCAGCTACCTGGCAGCCGTATCGTGCTTGGTAAACAATTGCGCATATTGGTCTAAGCTCTGGTTAGTTGTGGATCAGCTTCGATATAATCCGTCACGGAGTTGATCAGCTCACTGTCCTTAGCTCTACTCTGTTGACTTGTTGGCTACAATCGCTACCTCACTTAGGGTTACGGAGTGAAGATCTTTTGCACGCAAATTTCATAAGCTCTGCTAGTCTATCTCAGCTCGCCATGCTCACCAACATCCTCACCCTACAGGCCCCTTTTGACCCTTGCCTACGGAGTGTTTTCGGTGGCAATCTGTCCCTTTCAGTACGTTTGTGTCTAGTATGGCCCCACTAGAATTGCCCTAGGCGATCTTGACTATGAGGGTTCTCACCTTCCTCGCAAGAGCCTGCAATTTGGGCACAACACTGTCTCGGACGCGGTCTACTGCACCTTTTATCCTGAGGCACTTCAGCTACGCCAATTGCGCCAATAACAGTGCTGAGTTTTAATGGAAGGCTACGGAACCACTCTTTCACTCCGCGGAAGGAAAGCCTTAGGCAACTGTTTTGACCTATAGAATCTATAGGTCAATCTACGAGAAGATCAGGCCTACTCCACTCCTTGTCCGCTGAAACATTTCTGCATCTACTACGTTGGTGCACAAGCGCAGAAGCGTGGGGCGAGCTAACCTCGCATTTCGTTTGAGAAATCCGTCCCAGAGTAAGCTCTTCGAATCGTGGCTTGAGTTACGAAATTAAACAAAGGGGGGCTTGCAAAAACATCGAATGTAAGAAAGCTATTTCACGGCCAGCCTCGTTGCGCCTCAATTACAACGTGTTGTATGAGTCCTTTGGAGATCTAATCTGAATGAACAGGTATTACATCATACTGGAAATGGTCCTTTTACTACGCCTCTTCAGCCAAGTCCCTTGGTCAGTAGATATCGCCAGGTACAGTTTCATGTGGTAAATCCTCCTATAGGTGTGGCGAGAATAGCCACATTTGAATAACGACTAAATGAATCCTGCTGCATAGAAGGATCGGATAGCGAACTCATCTCTGATGTCCCTTACCTCATTCCGTTTTGGTATGTCACTGCTCCCGAAATAGTGTGTACTATAAGGAACTCGAATCATGTAAGCAAAAGGAAGGGTGCGGGTCGTGGGGTCCACGGAGGGTCACGTGCCCAGCGTTTAATAGGGTTCCGGGGTACTACGTGGATTCGGTTGGCTAGACCAACCGCCGCCGCAGCACTCCCGAAATCTGGACGTCCCCAACGCTTCGATCCCGACCGCCACTCTGTCTTCGAGCTTTCAGATTTCGCACTCCTACAATCACAGGTCGGAATCGTCATGTGGATCGTAAATTGGTGAGAATGCTCCTGTGCATGGTGTTTTGCTATCTTGCGTGGTACTGACCATTCTACAGGTGTAAGTAAACAATCTCCACACTTTTCTCGAGCCGAGCGCATATCATCGTCCACGAAAACAAGCTACTGAGCGTCGAGCCTTTTCCAAGCTCCTGCCTGCAAATAAGTCTTAGTCCTTAGCGAGATATCCGATCGTTTTATCTCTGGCTTCGCCGCGTTGTAGGCTGGGCGAATTGTTCTGTCGCATTCGCTAGTAACCGAGTGTCGGAGGCTCTGTAAATACAACTATGCGCTCGCTACTATACTTAGAAGCCGTATTCCTCAGGATATGCTGATTGGTTGCTCTAGTCTACGATGTGCTGGCATCGCTTGGTCTGATGAACAAGGTAAATACAACTCGTGCTCGTGTGCTACTAGACATGGCTAACAGAGCTGCTCCAGCATGCTAAGCTCCTATTCCTCGGCCTGTACGCTTTGCAACGCCTCTTGCGACCCTGAATATCTATGCGCTAATTCTGTTATAGAGATAATGCCGGAAAGACTACGTAAGAACAGTAGCCAAGTATCAGCAACAGGCGATTAACTTTCAAAGGCTCCTCCACATGCTCAAAAATGATAGAGTGGCAGTTCTGTAAGAGAACCGTATCCTCTGATTCTATTTACACCTAATAACAATCTTTGTAGCCAACCAACACTGCACCCTACATCCGAAGAGCTCTCGATAGGCAATGTCAAGTTCACAACGTTCGATCTAGGAGGTCACGCACAAGCCCGACGACTATGGCGCGACTACTGTAAAGCCCTCTCTATTACAACAAGCCATCGTCCCGCCCGACTGACACACCCTATAGTTCCTGAAGTCTCCGGCATCGTCTTCCTCGTCGATGCAAAAGACCACGACCGCCTCACAGAATCCAAAGCCGAACTGGACGCCCTCCTCGCTATGGAAGAGCTCGCTTCAACTCCCTTCGTCGTCCTCGGCAACAAGATAGATCATCCAGACGCAGTCTCCGAAGATCAGCTGCGTGCGGTGCTGGGTTTATATCAGACGACTGGGAAAGGCAAGGTGCCGCTGGAGGGCATCAGACCGATTGAAGTCTTCATGTGCAGTGTGGTCATGAGGCAAGGATATGGAGAGGGTATTCGTTGGTTGAGCCAGTATGTGTGAAGTCTGGAAGTAATTGTTACGGACTGTTGGCACAGTAGAGAGCGCGGTTAGATGCATCCATAGTTGATGATGGATTTATGTTCACAAGAGCTAGATGTACCTATGGGCAATGGCGTTTGATTCCATTAAGTTAGTATACCACTCATCTAGATCCACAAATAGCCATTTACTCAATTCAAGACTCTGAGAAACTTATGCAAGCTCGTTGGAGTATATTGGAAATACATTGAAATGGAAAATTAAAAAAAAATAAACGATTTCGCCGTCAGCCATGCAGATATTCGAACCCACCCTTGTACGCCGCCCTATGCTTATGGCTCCTGCTCAAATTCCATGACAATGTTACGAGGCGCTTCCCACACAATCTCTGTATCTGCGGAACCCTACTCCTCGTACTCGGCATCCCTGACCCCGCAAAAATCTGTTCCAAAGCATGAATCCACCATGTACCATGCACGCCAATATAGACTGGCACTGCCGCTATCAAAGGACCCATCCTCTTTTCTTGGTACCTGATCTCCAATGATCCCATGACCGCTTCCGACCACCCAGCCTATGATGGGAAATGAGCTGAGAGTCTGCTGCCAGCGTGGAGGGGCCGGGAGAAACGCTTTCTCTTGTGGTTGGAAGGTCGCAAGTTTTGCGTTCTTGAGCCGGAGTGTTGCACGGCCCGGTTGGCGGGGTTGAGACGATGTTGTTCGCCCGACAGTCTGCGCTGGTGGTTGCGAGGAGGCAGCTACAGACAACGGATGCGCTGGCACAAGTGGCTCTTCTTCGTATGGGAATGCGCCGCTTCCCCGGAGAAAGGGCTCAGAAGCGATACGCGGGGGCATTGAAGCGGGGACTGAGGCTGTCGCTGTAGCCGAGGAAACGGTTGCTGATGACTGCGATGCGCCGAGCTGCATAGTGGTCGAGGAGAGTGTATTTGGAGAGGCCGTGGTAGAAGTCCCTGCCGTGGCACGAATCGCTCTGTCTCCGCCTGTTGGACCCGTTCCTCTGTACGCCTCCGCAAAAACGGTATATCCTTGAACGACATGCGGTGAGTAATGGCATGCGCGCTCAGCAGCTTCAGGGGAGTCGAAAGTGACCTTGATCCAATGATCCCCGCCCACAAATTCGTTCACTTTTGCTATCGCAGAAGCGGAGAGGGACTTGTACCATGCTGCTCGTTGAGGAGCGAAAGCGTAGCCGTACTTCCCCCCGCTCGGTTCTCGTTCGTATTGTTCATAAATCACGCCGCCGGATACCTTTTCGTAATGGCTTATTGCTGCCCATTGTACCTCATTTCCGTACCCGTATAGTAAGACCTCTTTCGGTTCTTTCGTAGTTGTATTCGCCGATGCGCCAGGTTGGAAGGATGACGATAGGCCATTTGCATCATGGAGGTTCGGCGCAGATGCAGATATAGGGACCTGGGATCCCGGAGTTGAGCTTTTCCTTCCTAACAAAGACTTCTGTTTATCTGCGTCGGCCTTGAAACGGAGGAATATGTCGTCGATTGCGCGGAGGTTCTCGACTTTGGCTTGGTCCTCTACGTTCTTCGCGTTCGGTGTTTTACTCCGGCTGATGCCGCGCTTTCTCGCTTTGCCGAAGGGGCCTTTTTCTTCGGGTATGCGACGCTGGCTGCTGTCTGGACTGTTGGTCGCTGTTAGCTCCTGTCGAGTTAGGAAAAACGCCGCTGCTGAGACTGTATAGCGATCGTGTCTATAATAGAACATGAAATGCCTCCTGTGAGTGTGCATTGCGACAGGCAGTGTCGCTGCGCAATAAGGACAGCATCAAAGAATAGAGTACACTTACTCTGCGAACTCGAACCCCCACGGCAACCTCCTCCCTGTAGAATCATATGCGCGCTCTGAATCAGGCACAGCGTGAACCTGCATTTTATCAAACACAGTCGGGCCGGTCGTGGTTGAGTTAACGCTGCGTTGTCGAGTAGTCAGTCTTTGTTTATGGTGGTGATCGGGAGAAACATTATATCCGAAAGGCAAGCAACGAGAAGTGAAAGCCACGTGTGGCTAGTGCCTGGGCGCCACAGCATAGCCCTGAGTCTCCAAGCGCCACGACCACCACCGAACATCTTAAAACTGCTGCCTGAATCACTGACACCTTCAAATGGACCTGACGCCCGTGAGGATCCGAGGAAAGAAGCGAAAGCTCTTCAAGCCCGTCGATGTTACTTCAAATTTAACCGATCCATCCACCCAGCGCCGCCAACCATCAAACACCTCCAGAGCCGCAAAGAGAAAGAAACAAATGGCAACGGCAGCCATGCCGACGCTCTTAGGTTTACCTCAGGAGCTCCTGGAAATTATATTTCTGTATAGTATGAATATATCGCTTCCAAGGGCTTCTCCGGAATTAGGCCGGTCGCTGTCTTCTGGAGCAGTCACTATGGAGTTCGTTATGCGTTGTTTTTTCCACACTGTTGACCACAAAACCAACATCCGGGGCCGTAAGGTGACTAGCGATCCAACCATTCAATCTCAGCTACTAGCCTGCCGCTTTTTCACCTGGGATTTCTTCCTCGGGTATGTGCATAAGGCGCACGATGGGTACATTGCGTCAAGAGGGAAAATTTGGAAGCATGCAGGTGTGGTAGTGCCGGGCCCGAAAGAGTTTGATGGAGTGTGGCCGTTTAGGTTTTCAAAAGTCACCTTTCTAGGTTTTGCGGAAGGCTTCCGAATCCCAGAGAAGTTATTGCACGGGCCATGGACCGATGATAAAGCGAAGCTGCTCTACGTGCTCGTTTCATTCAATGGCGAGATTGACTGGGCAGGTAGCATGTCTGGGGAAACTGCAAAAGAGGGCATGGACGAAGCCATTCGGGATGGGAACGAGTATGCGGTTGCTGCACTATCGGTGCTATTAGGCATTGCTCAGGTTATCGATACATCGCTGCTGCGCTATGCGATAATAGATTGTGGGTGCAGTCTCAACATTGTGAGGCATCTGTTATTCAACGCTCAGATACAACAAGAGAGCGCGTCGAAGGAGAATCTCAATTTTCACGACCCGAAGCTCTGGCAGTGGGCGGAGGAGCATGAAGGCAAAGGGGTACTTTTGAAGGATCTGCTTCGGAAAGCGGACAAGTTCTCGCTGGAGTTCTATCTAGAAGGTGAGACGGATTGGGCAGATTGGAAAAAGATTGTACAGTTTCCATATAGCGGCCCGAAATTTGATGCGAGGACACCGTTCAGCGCCATTTCCCGGGAAATGCTGGTCAAGCTTTACATGAACTACGGGAGGAGAATCACGAGCAATCGCCAAAGGCGGATCGACGTCGCGAATGAAGCTGAGGAAGAAATGGCTCATTGATGAGCATGCCGCCGAACGACGACTGCAATGATATATAGACCTTAATACAGTCATTGTACCTACCGTTGGCGTTTTCATCTAAGTCTCGATAATCTACAATTCAAGATGGCTCATAAGAGAAGCCGGAATATCCGCGTTGGAGCTTAATAATGCTCTGCACCTCCTGATCGTACATCATAAGGAGATTGTAGTCTACATATCGATACGTCAGCAAACGAATCATTAACGCATCAAAAAGAAGTTATGCAGTGTAAGTTTCCTCAGTGATCTTGGTGATAAAGATGAAAATCATACCCAAAGGGTCATGTACTATCTAGGCAAAGTTTTTTAATCATCGGAAAGGGGCAGAAAGGATGATGAGACAACTGAAGATCAAAACTTACCAGTTATTTTGATGTCGAAGCGCGTACCTGTTCGACATATCGTGAGACTACATTACAAAAAGCCTGCTCATCGTCAGGGAATGGCTTGCGACTCAGAGAAAGCTTGTTTTGTCGGTATCTACTCCGGTCAGCCTGGTCCAGGAACTAAGAACATAGAATCTTAGATGATCGAAGAAGGAACTCAGAATATGTAAGAATGGAATATCATAGGTTCTTAGCCGTTAATGAGACCCCGGCGAGGGTCTCCGGCGAAGAACTCAATCGCAAATTACCGCATCATTGGAAGTGTAGCAGACAGGATGAACTGAGAAAGACAAACGTACCATAACGTGAGCAACTGGGTAGAGTTTGGAAAAGTTCTACTAAGGGTTAGAATCGATATCATATGGCCCATAGGTGGCGTGCATCACTGGCACGACATGGTAGTGCCAGATAAACATTATGCAGCCGACAACCTGCGTCGGGAATTATTGCACGACAGTGTCTCGCAAAGTACGCAGTTGAGTGTGTAGAGAAGGTGAGGTTGCGAGGCGGGCGTGAACGCGAAGAAAAAGTGCAGGGTCCGTGCTCGCTTAGCGAGACGTGCCAAGGCGCACACACAACTCCAAGCAGAAGCATCGATCATCAACGACAATTTCCCCAACCCTCGACAACATTACCAACGACTCCTATTCCGACCGGTACGCATACGATTCAAGCAACACTCTACTTCTCTCACATTCTAACGCGCGATTACAGCACACACCGTCGAAATGGGTGACGCCGATATTTCAACGAGCCAGTGGAGGCTGGTCGAGGTTGGCCGTGTGGTCACCTTCAACGGAGGACAGTACGATGGACGGTTAGCCGCCATTGTCGAGATCATCGACCACAAGCGTGTATGGGATTTGCGCAACACTGGCTAGCTTGCAGTTGCTCACGGAGTTCTAGGTGCTCGTTGATGGACCCTCCGAGAAGGCCCCCGTTCCTCGCCATTCCGCACCTCTTGCTGGCCTGTCCCTCACTCCGATCGTACTTCCCAAGCTTCCCCGCGGTACCGGACGCGGCACCGTCAAGCGCACATGGGAGAAGGCCGAGGTTGACCAGAAGTGGGCGGAGAGCACCTGGTCTAAGAAGCGCGCTCAGTTCCAGAAGAGGAGGCAGCTCAACGACTTCGAGCGATTCAAGGTCTTGAAGCTGAGGAAGCAGGTGGGTTTCCCCTTTTTCAACAATGGATGCTTTGCTCTGGAAGCACCGTCAAGCGCGTGTGGATAGAGAAAGCTATTGAAGAACATAACACTGACAAGCCTGTAGGCTCGCTTCGAGGTCCGGAAGTCTCTCGCCAAGGTTTCGAAGGCATAGATGTTGCAGCGGCGTTGGGGTCAAGGGGTGTAGGTGGGCAGATGCAGCGTCCCTGGTGATAGTGGAGGGCATTTGCATTTCATGAGCATTCCGAATGGCTATCCACGGCATTCAAAATTCAATACCTCGAATTCGGGTGAATTTCCTCAGTTTTGGCATGGTGCAACTCGGATCGGAAAGAATAAGACGGCTCTCTCATGCAAATTCATGTAGCAAAGAGTCAATTCCACAGTTCATGAAACAAACATGAGCATTTCTGTAAAACGCTAGACCATTGACTGATACAAATAATACGTGCTGTTGGTGAAATGCGATAATCGGCGTTCTTGATACTTAGAGCTCGCTAAAAGCCCACATTCTTGGCAAGCTCCGACCTTCACTTTGCCCAGCTAAACGCTCCTTGACCGCACATCTCCACACACACGACATCATGGCCAACCCACGCATTGAGGAACTCCCGGACGAGCCTGAGAAGAAGGTCGCTGAGGTTGAGGATGCAGAGTCCAGCTCTGACTCCGAGGGTGAGGGCGAGGCTACGGGTGAGGGCATCCCTGCGGGTGCCTCCGTCGCGGTTCACTCTCGCAATGAGAAGAAAGCACGAAAGGCCATCGCCAAGCTCGGCTTGAAGCACGTCGAAGGCATTACCCGCGTTACGCTTCGCCGGCCAAAGGGAGTGAGTGTGGCTCATTTAATGGAGGCAGAGAGCGTCCAACAATTTTGGGCGCATGCCCGCCGCATCCAGAAAATTGGCTAATATCCGAACTAGATTCTCTTCGTCATCAACCAGCCTGATGTTTACAAGTCGCCATCGAGCAACACCTACATGTAAGTCTGGCCATACAAATAATCAGTATGAGGTTTGACACAAACATAGCATCTTCGGCGAGGCCAAGATCGAGGACTTGAACTCCCAGGCCCAGGCCTCGGCCGCTCAGCAGCTTGCTGCCGCTGAGGCCAGCTCCCACGATCACGCCGGTCACGACCATGATCACGACCACGACCACGGCCACAGCCACGGCAAGGGCAAGGCTGTTGAGGACAAGAAGGACGAGGATGAGGACGACGGCGAGGAAGTCGACGACTCAGGTCTCGAGGCCAAGGATATCGAGCTGGTCATGCAACAAGCGAGTGTGTCGCGGAAGAAGGCGGTCAAGGCTCTCAAAGAGAATGACAACGACATCGTCAACTCGATTATGGCACTCAGCATATAGGCTGCTCTCCCTAGGACGCTAGAAGGCGACAACGGAAAATTCGCGTGGTGTTATTGAATGTTCGGGAGTCATGAGGACTCTTAAAGTCCATGTATAGGCTACAACGAATGTACCAAAATTCACCTTGGTATTTACTCGTGACCAAGTGTGAGTGACCAAGTGTGACCTTCAGATAATTCGCTGTGATGACTGTGCGTTGAGGAGCTATGCGTCAATTGGTCCTGTACCACAAGTCTAATACTCTGGAATACTTTAGAGATCAACAGCTTGTGATTATTGATTCATTTGTAGCCCGCTATCCAAGCTCGAACATATGCATGCTTGGACATCCTGCTCTACTTTTCCGAGCTGCCGGCTTACATAACGTGCGTGCCAAGCCTCTGTTCCGCAAGAGCGACCGAGAACTTCAACCTCCCTCACGAACACCTCCCCACCAGAACCCGTCCTAATCCATCACAATGGCCGTCGGAGTACGTTCATCCCCTCTATCTGCCCACCTGAAAGCTTCGTATGGCTCAATTGCTACGCCGGCTGCGCCCCGACACACCCAATGGCAGCCCCCGATCCTCGGTCTCAGAAAACTGACATTTCGCAGCGCTCCGCCGCCCTCAAGCTCGACTGGGCCAAGCTCGGCACGCAATTGGGCCTCAAAGGCCAGACGGCTGCCTCCCTCCAGGCCTTCAAGAAGCGCAACGATGACGCCAAGCGCAAGGTCAACGCGCTGAAAGAGCAGCCGCAGACGGTCGACTTCAGCCACTACCGCTCCGTCCTGAAGAACACCGCCATCGTCGACGAGATTGAGAAGAGCTTCTCTGCCTACAAGCCGGCAACGTACGATGTCAGCCGCCAGATCAAGGCCATTGAGGCGTTCGAAGCGCAGGCTGTGAAGAGTGCTGAGGAGACGAAGAGCGTGGTCGACAAGGAGTTGAGCGATTTGCAGAAGACGCTGAAGAACATTGAGGACGCGAGGTCATTTGATGAGTTGACAGTGGTACGTACAGACGGGATGATAATGAATAGCATAAAATTTCGGTGCAGGTGCTGATGAAATTCTAGGACGACGTCGCTACTGCTCAGCCAGACATCGACCAGCGCACCGAACAGCTCGTGGCCAAGGGTCGCTGGGCCGTGCCGGGCTACAAGGCAAGTTTCTACGGCCATGTAATACAAGAATGCGAATCGCTAACGCCCCGCACAGGAGAAGTTCGGAGACCTTTCCGTGCTCTAAGCGTCTCTTTCCCGTTTCCAAAATTTCCCCCGGATGGTCTGGGTTGTACTACCTACGTATTGTGAATAGTTACCAAGAGGTCTCAATGCAATCATAGATCACATCTACTTTTACCGATGCCTTCGCTCCACCTCTCGATCAGAGTCCTCTTTGGACAACATTCGTGATTAGAATTTGGTGATGTTATAAGCACTGCTTTCTCAACATCGTTCTTGCCAACACCTACAGCCACGTGGCACACCAACAAGTGATTTGATCGTTGCTCATAATTTCATTGTCGCTGGGTTACATGTACTTTTTTTCCCCAAACCGTTGTATCCAACTTACTCCCAAGATTTCCATTCCTTTTCATTTTCTTTCAGTTCCGATTTCGCCCTCTCCCACATACTACTTTCCCTCTCTAGTCCCGCCATCCAGCCCAAAATATCCCTTCTCTCCCTGCCCAGTTTTCTCTCCGCCCTCTTCCTCTCAAGGGCTTTGCGCTTTAGATAACCCAAGTCTTCCTCCTTGACGCTCCGATCCCAGACTTTGCGCATCCGCGGACTGTACAAGCAGCAGCTAGATCCAGTTTCTGGATCTTCGCCTGGCACAGGCTGGATAGTGCGGTTGAAGAGCTTGGGGATCGTGTTGGGTTGAGAGGAAGTTGGTGATTGAGATGTGAGAGCGGGCCAGATGAGCTCTTCATAGCATTCCTGGCAGACTGTGAACTCAGGGAGGGATGGCATGAAGTGCCACGGCTTGCGGAATAGTGCCTTGTCTCTGGCACATTCGTTCTTGAAGGCGTTTTCTCGCGCTAGTTGGACAAATCGGCTCATATCTGGATGCTGATCTAAAAGTTGGGCTTCTGCATTTAGCTCGACGAGGAGGTCGAGGTATTTAGGAAACCGGCGGGACTTGGTACGCAGGCTGCATGCATACGATGGAGCCGTGCTGTACGGGTTCGCCGAGGGGAGCCGCGTAAAGTATCCACGTACGGTTGGGAAGAGCGCCTCTATCATCTTAAGATCGGATGAGCAGACGGCGAAATTTGCAACGTGAAGACCGTCTCTTTGGTCAGGAATACCGTACCAAGTGACCAGATCCGTGCTCAGTTCCCTTTCGCCTGGACATTGCCGTTCGCTCGCTGAGATACTGGCGAGGGTGTAGAGAAGATCTAGGGATTGGCGGCGCTCCTTGATTGTGAGAAGCCATGCTAGCCGTATCCACGCACTACTGAAGTCGCAGAAACGTTCCACGGCTCGCTCGTACCGGCGCGTCTGGGAGAAGTAGACAGAGAAGGGCGTACCAGCAAAGACACCTTCATAGCAGCTAGGGCAAATGTCGAAATGAGGACAGTTCTCCAAGGTATACCAGTCGTTGTACCTTGCAGACGGTTCGCTTCGAGGACAGGGAGGGAGTGGCTTATCGAGGCTGACAGCCGTTGTCGATTTCCGCTCTCGACGCCCATCATAACTTGACTGTGATCGAGTGCTATTCGACCTCAACCTCGGGGAACGGGGTAGCTCCTCGGGGTTTGCTGTATGACGACTGTTCATAGTGGGACGGGAGCTGGCGGACCGTTCTCGAGGCGAGCTTAAGACGGGCGATTCGGGAAAGGGTAGTCGAGGAGAAGTCGTGATCGGCGTGTACGAGTGATCATATTGATATTGTTCTTCTGGAGGCATGAAGGCATCCACGGGCCTGTCATCCACTGGGTATGGCAAAGGGTTCTCGGCTTTAGGCGGTCTTGCAGGTGAAGGACTCTGTACATCAATCCGCGGCGTAGGGACTGGCATGCTATCATATCTGTCTAATCGAGACACTGGCTTCGCCCTATCCGTCGTAGGAGGGTAAGTAGCATGCCAGTCTGCTTCCGTGACCGGAACACGCGAAGTGTAGAGAGGTGTCTGAGATGAGGACAGCGGAGAGGGAGATCGGCCTCCAGATCTTGATGATGGCCTAGAAGTGGTTGGCGAGGCAGGTCTTCGCGGTGGGAGATTTGGTGAGCGTGGAGGCGAAGGAGCTTGACGTTGGCGAGGCGAGCTTGGTCGTGTAGAGGTGCGAGAGTCGGAGTACCGAGAGCTTTTTGAGTTGTCTGTCTCAACAGGAGGAGGTCTAGATCTCCGAGTGTCCCCGTTCAGAGAGGATGATGATGATCTAGGGGATTGCGACCGAGGGGTCGGATGCTTAGACGAGCCGGACGAAGTATTACCGCTGCTGTACGAATCGCGGTTCGCAGACGAGGGCGCCGCGTCCTTCTTCCTCCGCTCTGGTTTGGACCGACTCTCTGCTACATTCGCCCTCAAATCCTCCTTTTGCAGCTCGCTCTTGACGAAGCTGTAGCGGGCTGGTCTCCGCTCGGTCCTGAGATGAGACATATCAGACTCGATGTCGGAATCGTCAGAGGTATCGTTCCTTGCAGCTCGGGGCGACTGAGGCTGCGCTCCAGAGTCATAGCGGGTATGAACTGGCACTGTCCTAGGTGGTTTGGCATTTTGGTCCCGTGCATCCCTAGCATTCTTATTCAAAACAGATGTGGGAATGTTCGAGGTGGAAGGCGTTATGGGTTCAGGCGACCGAAAGAAATCGTCAGCCGATGGGGCGAGCGACTCTTTCTGTGGTTTTGTGTATGCATAAGGAGTAGGTGTTCGCTCGGTGAATACCGGCGCATCGTCCACATCAGTCTTCAGATATGGGAGATTGCCGCGTTCGGCGAAGCTCTTTCGCCTGCGATCTCTAGCCGCATCCGTGAGGCCGTCGTCCGCGCTGGGATCCGAGACGAGGACGAATCGCCGGTCGTCGTTGAGAGACGCTACGTCTGGCTGCTCGATGACCTCGATGATGGGGTATTGATCGACGCTGCCCCGCGCCTTCGCTACACCGCTGCCATCATCCTCCACAACCACCGCCGAGGACGACGGAAATTCTTTGGCAAGCGAATCTACCTCGTCTTCGACGCTCGGCGAGGGTGGCCAGCGGCTTCTTCTTGTGTCTGTCCGGTAGTGTTGCGCGGACGATCGCTTAGGCGGGGGTGCGGCGTAGCGGGGCTCATAGGAATGGTGGTAGGACGAGGAATAGGAATTCGGTTGCTTCGCGCTGCTTTTCATAGCTGTCAGTCTGTGGCCGAGAGAGGCCGAGGGCAAAGCATGCCTCGAGTAGCCGTCTGTGTCGCGAGACCTTTGGTAGTAGGAATCACGGTGTGGACGGTGGTTGTAGCGGCCGTCGTAGTCGTAGTAAGCCATACAAAACGGGTGTGACTGTGGTCAGGCGAGCACTTCAGCTGCTTGGTCTCGCGTTCGCATGGACGATTCAACCGGAGACCTGGGGACAATGGAGGATGCAGGATTGCGGAAAGTAGAGGGAGACGCACTGCCGTCGCATTCTGGGGAGGGGGATAATAAGAGCTGGCGGAATTATGTCAAAAGCCCACTCTTCGGCGCACTCTGACGCATCTCTCACCACAGCCCAAGCGCCTTTCTGCAGCTCCGCAGCACGGCTTCCGCCTTCCTTGCAGCACGCTGAGCCCTATGTGGCCAAGCAGCCTGCACGCCCTCGACCGCCCTGCGTCTCTCATTAGCCCACGCCGCGCCGGTTCCTGCGCGCTCGACCGCCAGTTCGCCCATCGTCGACCCTGGATTTTGCCCCTGCTACCCCTTGGGGACACAGAGAGTCGAAACTCGACCGTCGCCACAACACCTAATAAAGACGTTTCCTTGATTTTCCAGACGAGACTGCTCGACTTTGCCCGCTTAGTCGGCTTCTATTCTGGGCTCTTGTATTGATCTCCACACTCTTGCCTGTGTCAGCTGCTTCTGCCGGCTTCCGTCGCCATCGTGACCACCCCAATCAGTCTCCTGATGCTACAACCTCTACAGCAGTACCTCTACCCAAGACGCGATGTCGGCGAGACGACGCCGTGGAACAGACTCGGTGCTCCACCACTTCCCTTCGGGGGTAAGCCGAAATCGCTCAATCAGCCGCCTCCTGCAACCTTGTCCGCATAGCACATTGTGGCAAGCAAACATTCTGCAAGCAAGCGCTTTCGCTTCACCGGGGCAAAATGAACAAACACACTGCTTCAACCTCACAATAGACTTGGAGTACAAGCACAGTGAAGCACCTCACCGGCCGCCTCCGAAATGGCGGTGGAAGCCCCATCCGTGCACTTCACAGCCACCGCCATCACCAGCCTCACCAAAGATTCTGCCCTACGCAGAGCCGCATTTCCGTACCTAGGCGGATTTGCAAGGCCTTTCGCACGATGAGCCGGAGTTTTCGGGAGAATCGGCAATGGTGCCACCGGACGAACCACGCGTGCTTGTGCATAGTAAGCTGAAAGTTTGCCATGCAAGCTTACTATAACGTAGGGCTGTCCACGGCCGAATACAGTATCATAAAGGAGGCTCTGCGATGTACTCTACATCCGTTGTGTCTCTCTTTGGAAATATCACGATTTTTCATCATCTTGCAAATGCAGCCCGAGACCCTCCTCGCTCGTTCATCGCATTATGAATACCTCATAGGCAGACGACCTGCAAGGCTAGCGTAAGAGGTAACCCGAAAAGCACGTGATCCTAGCTCTTCTGGCGTATGGTCATCAAACATATCAGACTATTACGTAGCAATGGTTGTTCGAGGGCGGGGTCAGTGTAAAGATATACATGAAAAGCTCCCTACTTATATCAAGACAGGCTAGGCAGATAGCAAGGGATATCATGTAGAAACTACGTCGTAGCGAGGATTACAGTTGGATGCTATATACCTTATAGTCGACATTTCTCCTCAGGAAGAGTAGTCGGCGACCATCTGCTGCTCATCAAGAGCAGGTGGTGTCAAGGCTTATTTATGCACATTTCAAGACTTATGGATGGCTTATAGATGGCACTTCATAGTCTCGCGGGAAGAATACAGGTGACATGTCGTCACGGAGAGTGTCATTGCCTGTAGGACCAGCTTACCAAGAATCGTGGGGTTGTCTGCGTAGAGTAGCCCGCAAGAGAAGGTAGAGGCGAAAGACTGTCGAATAGATTAGCGTCGTATTGCACTTCCTATTGCAGGTTGCCTACGCTGCCCCTCATATATACGCTGTCACTTCCTCAACACACCTCGAACATCTCTTTCCGAACTGATCACATATCTAAATTGTGCTCTTTGTGGATTTCTTCACCCGAGCCTGCAATCGCGAAACGGCTTGGGAGTTCCGAGATGGCCAACCAGTTGGCAGATGTGGATCCCAACCCCACATTACCGATCGCGGGCATTTCACGTCAACGCTCAGACATTGAGCTTGAACTTACTTCACAATGGGGAATGGGTACTGAAAACGAGTCAATGCTGCCGCCGGTGGATGGCGGAAAAGATGCGTGGATGTGCTTGGCTGCTGCCTTCATGGTAGACATCTTAGTTTGGGGTACCTTGTCCCTCAGACCCCGCTACTTCTCCTTCTAACACCACCTAGGGTTTCCGTGGTCTTTCGGTATCTTTCAAGAATACTACAGCACGCACGCTCCTTTTGCCGGCTCGCCCAACATTGCTGTCGTGGGCACTTGCGCGCTCGGAGTTCTTTACATGGCTGCACCATTTACTTTTGGAACCTTGTTGCGGTATCCGTGGTGGAGGAAGACTGCATTCGTCGCTGGTCTATTGACAATGTGTCTATCAATTGGCCTGAGTAGTCTGTGCAAGACGGTGCCGCAGTTAATCATGACGCAAGGGATTCTTTTTGGTGCCGGTGGTGCTATCACGTATAGTCCGGCTATTCAGTTCATGGACGAGTGGTTTGTCGCCCGAAAAGGTCTTGCTTTTGGACTCATGTGGTAAGTCATCTGGAAATACCCGATGATGAAGTATAATCGATTGAAGTTGAAGAAGTTCAAGAATGTAAAGCTAACAGGGAATAGGGCTGGGACCGCTTTGGGTGGTGTCCTCATTCCACTCCTCCTGCAAGTTTTGCTAAATCACTACGGTCATCGCATTACACTCCTTTTCTGGGCGCTCATTCTCCTTGTTTGTACTTTCCCTCTCATGTTCTTAATGAAACCGCGTCTACCGGTCCCATCGGCTGGCGCGCGCGCACCTCGGCAGCTGAGCTTGTCCTTTCTCAAAGACCGAACTTTTATAGTCTTGCAAGTATGCAGCGTCCTCGAAAGCATAGGATACTTCATTCCATCGATATATCTTCCTACGCTCGCTACTCAGTACCTCAAAGGTACTAGCATCGTCGCCGTATCAACTATTGTGGTATTCAATGTTGCCGCCGTCTTTGGCGGCATAGCTATGGGCACGATCATTGACAAGTGGAACCTCAGCACAGGTATCTCCCTTTCTACTTTAGGCGCAGTCGTCTCAGTATTCTTCATCTGGGGCTTTAGCACATCTCTTCCGACGCTCTTTGCATTCTCTGTCTTGTATGGTCTTTTCGCTGGCTCGTTCACGAATACTTGGCCTGGAATTATAAGGATGGTTTCACGAAGGATGGGCCAGGTTGAAAGTAATATGATGGTTTTTGCTTTCTTGAGTCTTGGGAGGGGCGTTGGGAATGTGCTTTGTGGCCCTCTTAGTGAGGCGCTTATGGGGGTGGACTATGTCGGAGCAAAGGGGCTTTACGGCACGAAGTATGGTAGTTTGGTTGTATTTACGGGGGTGAGTGCGGCACTTGGGGGAATGAGCATTGTAGGAAAGAGTATAGGCTGGTTGGAGAGCTTTTGATGAGATTTTAGGATATATGGAAAGCTGAGGATTCGGTTTGCTCGTTAGAGATTTCGCTCCATGGGGCTGGCCTTTCAAGTCGGAATCATGGCTTCAATAGAAAATACAATCTTTTTCATATGCGCCCTAGGAAAGAGATCAATGCGTTACTTGACGATTTACCATACCAAATCTATCTCAACGCTGGGTCCCCCCAGCCTGTTTTTTTTAGGTAGAAAGGGTGGAAGTGGAAGTGAGGTAGTCAGCACCGGTGCATGACATAAGTGTATCGAAGAAGGATGCTTTTCGCATCGATGGTGAGCTTAACAAGCTGATTTTGATAGTAGCGCATGCTAAAATCAGGACCATGGCGATAAAAGCGGCTAGTCCGAGACTAAGCGAGAAAACATAGATCATCCCACCCTATTTAATGTACCCCGCTTTGCCCCCTCCTGAAATCGATTTTTACTCCTCCAGGCTTACTTCAGAGTATACATATACAACCAAAGAATCAAAATTTACATAATTCAGCAAATTGCTGGAGTCATAGCTCAGTGGTAGAGCGGTTAGTTTGCCTGATGTCAACATCATCGATTATTGTTACTAATTCCTAAGTAGGCAGACTGCAGTCCTATATGTCCGTTTTCTGTAGGTCCTTGGTTCGACTCCGAGTGGCTCCTAAGATCTTTTTGATCCTTTTTTTTTAGATTGGATTTAGGTGCATCCCTGGATTGAGACGCAATCACGTGGCGCTAGGATATTAGTATTAGCACCATGGCAATGCCCTCCAATGGTCCACGAACCTGTGCTAGCCAACTTCACGCTGCCTTACAACTGCACCCGAGCATACGTACCCGGTACATTCAATATCGAGATCAACGAAACTATTCTTCTCTTTATTTTTTTATCAGCAGTTTTTAATCTTATGGGTAACATACAAGATGCCAAACCCAACTCTGACATTTCGCCTATCTGGTGATTTAAGGCTCGGAGACCCCATATCGTTTCTGATCTGGGCACCTTGCTGATAACCTTGCGACTAAGGCGCGACAGAGGAACTCGCCGGCGACGATCCACAAACCTGGGATTTGGATCAACAGTTTGCGGTCATGGCTGAGAAGAAAGTCAAAAGCCTAGCAGGATTTAGGAGTCGCTCATGAACCAAAATTCCTCGTCTAGCCCGACGGATTCCTACAAGCGACCGTGGCGTATCACTTGCACAATTCCTCATTCAGTGTAGACAATTCATTCTCACAGGAGTTCATTGATGGAACTAACGACTGTATTGACCAACTGATCAAGCTTGGGGTTTAATTTGCCGCTCATTGTGAAAATTTGCCACATGAATCCGCAACCAAGATAAGCCGATTAAGGAGACAATACTAAAGTTAAGAAAAAATAGAAGCAAAGCCACAGCCGCACCTCTAAAAGACCTGGGATATTTTTTAAGACCTATGAAGATAACGATGAGATTGGTGCGGATTGATTCCGTGTTGTGACATGTGTTTCGAACTTTCTCCACGTCGTTCTTATTTACCGTGCTCCCAAGCTCTTTCGCGTTCCAACATACTCTCCACCGTATCCACGATACTTTCTTCCAGTCCGATATACCTCCATTCTGGGCCAAAGATCTCGTAGCTTCTGCTGGTATCCCATCCAGTTGGATCCACATTCGGTGGTAACAACTGCTCTGGATGACCTTCCGTCACCCGATCTCTCAGCTCAGGGAAGTTCTTGCGAATGGTATTAACGACGAGTTGGGGGGATATAACCCCTGAGACCAAAATAATGCGCTTGTTAGAGGCAGAAGCATGCGTGAGAGCAAGAATGTGAGCTCTGGCGACATCCCGGACATCGACCTGGTCATGTTAGCTTTCGCTCTCTTTAATTTCGTCCGCTCTCACTTCAGGGAGAATTGTGTTGACATACAAAATGATAGAACGGGAATTTGAGTTCATCGATGGACTTGTGCGTGCCGTTCATGAAGTTGTAAACCGCAAACATGTTTGTTTCGTTGACGCTCTTCGGTCCAGGCACATACTGTAGCATAGGCCCAATTATAATATCCGGATTGATGACGGTCAAGTCGAAACTGGGATTATTTTCTGACATGAACTTCCAAGCAGCCTGTTCAGCGAGCTTTTTGGAAGCATTGTAACCTGCTACAATATCTTTATGCTCGATTGCGTAGACGGCAGTAACCTGTGTGGGTGAGTCTATAGCATGACAAAGCACAAAAAAAGGGCTGCCTACGGGGTTCCAATCAGCCTCTGTATAAGGCTTTCCTGCCTTGCTGACATCCTCAAAAGAGTTGAGGACTGCGACTGCACTGCCAAGAAGGACAAACCGCTTCAGCGCTGGGCCACCGAACTTGTGAGCACAAGACAGGAGACCAGTGGTACTGCACAGTCGTTAATGGCACTATAATTCGACGCAAATTGAACAGCTCACCCTTCGATTGCTGGTGTGATGATTTCCTCTTGGATATTCTCCGCACTGAAATTCAAGGGACTCGCATTGTGAATGATATAATCGATTCGGCCAAGTTTGAACGCTTCATCGTAGGCTCCCTTAGCAATTATGTCAGGGATGTAGACGAACGTGATGTGCGGTTTCCACGTGGGATGCAGCTTGATGATTTCTTGCGCTTTGTTCTCGGATCGAACAGTTGCGATGATATGATAATTGCGCTCGACGAGACCGGACAGAATGTGCGAGGCTACGAAACCATTGGCACCTGTTAGTAGGACCGTTCCAGATGTGGATGCCATTGCGCGTTCTGGTCTATTTCACGAGGAATGATACACGGATAGCGAGGGATAACAGTAGTGGCCAGCACAAACATCAATTGTTACTATATACTCGAACATTCCCAAAATATTCTGTCTATGACGTTTCCTTACTAACACGATCTTTAATGATAAAATCCACGTGAGAGCTCAGGGACGGGCGGGGAAAAGTACCAGAGGTGGGGTTACGCGGCAATATCGCTTCCGCAGCCACTCAGACGAAGTCTCTGTCACCCGCAAACTTGGTGTCGACATGACAAAAGTTTAGTAAGAAGATAGTACTGCTAGGAGAGTTCTATGGCGTCTATGTCTATCGTGCTAATCATGCCTAACATGCCGATTATGCCGATCACGACTTGATGCGTGTAGTCTTCCAGAATCACTTGCTTGATTAGGCAACCCCTCCATGCACTACTCATATGATCATTTGTTGTAGGGTGCAATGCCGACTTTGTATAATTATGCTACTTGATAGTGTACCGAGAACGGCCGTCGTCGCCAACTAGGCATTTTTACAGAATAAGTTGCATGTCATGGAATGTCTAAAGCTTAATTGGTAGCTGAATAAGGCGCTCGCTGCAACGGTTAGTATAATTAGGACACGCTTGTGTATGTACTTCAGCATAATTGTTCACTATGTACAATATTGAGCAACACTATCCTTGGTCTGATACAACCAGTCTACTATCCATCTTCTCGACGCTTCTTTAAGGGAGCTTGATTGCAGTGATTGTGCCATCACTTCCTGCAACATATAGAGTGTTCTTATCCGAATCAGTCTTACCAATCGTGACCGCTGTTCCACTGACAGCAGCAACCTGTGTTACCTTGCCAGCCGCATCCACCTTCTGGACTCCTCCCTGCGCTGCGATGTACACGATACCATCGGGTGTGACGTACATGTCATCTGCCATCTTGTTACCCCAGATCTGGGTTGCAGCTCCCGTGCTCTTGCCAGTTGCGTCGACAGGCATCTTGTAGAACTTGTTTGCGAAGATGTTGGTATAGTAGATGTTGCCAGCAGCATAGCGAACGCCATCGATGCCCATGCTGAGTCAAGTCAACACAAGCTCATTTCAATAGCCACACATTTCTCAAAAAGAGTGGGGAACTCACGGTAAGCTGCCAGATGGCTTCATGCTAGCATCCTCAACAGCAATGCTGTAGGCTCCGGTGTTTACGTCCATCCTCCACACTGCGCCCTTGCTGGCATCGCCAATCAAAACGGTAGAGTTGTCCAACGTAGTCAATCCATTCCAGAAACCAGACTCCGGAACCTTCTTGATGAGGGTTGTGACAGGAGAGCCGCTCGTGAAGTCCACCTTCCAGATACCCCAGGATCCAGCTTTGCTGGTACCACCCGAGTACTGGCCAGCTACTACAGCGTATACATCGGTTCCGATCTCAGTGATAGCAGCAGAGCAAGTGGCGTCAGTGAATGTAGCAATCTTGGATGCCTTCTTTCCGGCCACGTCGATCTCCCACATTTCTCCCTTGTCCATGAAGCTAACGATCAAGTGGCCATTTGGGCGGGCTGCGATACCTTCTGCGGATCGCGGGCTCGAAAATTTGTAAACGGAGGAGGTTGACTGTCGCTTGTTGAGTGCTGCAGCGGAAGCCAGGGAGGCCGTGAAGGAGAGGACTTGGATGAGTGTAGAACCGAACCGCATCGTGTTGATTTGCTATACTGAATCGTGTAGGAGGAACAAAAGGTTGAAATTACAAACATCCACAGTCCAGGATTCAGACTGCGAACATATATACATTCCTACCTAACAGCGATATAAATGAGGAGTAAGGGACGACCGGGTTTCAAAGTCGCCTCCCCACTGAAAGGTCCTTGAAGCTGTGCATATGATCCAATTACATTGCTGCCAATGCTCTGAGAATTGTTTAGAGATTGTAAATCCTCTGGGCCGGGTCTTTATTCGGATGTGTAGATGGCCCGGTTATGAAATTTGTTCTGTGTTTAGCCTCGTATATTAACGCGGGGGGTTGGCAGCCCCATAAGCCACAACTGCCGAAAACATTTCGATTCGGTGGGGAACCGAACATCTGATGGTTCTAGAAGTACTGGTCTTCTCACGTACTATCTTGAGCATGGAAGTCTAGGACGTCCACGTGGAATGTGGATTGCAATATAGTGCCTCAAATCGGCCCCAAAGATGACTACATTAGGTCGAAAGGGTATTTAACTGCAAGAACACTGTTACATATGAAGCTCGTATGGTGAGCGTGAAATTAGTGTAAATTTCATGAAATCGAGGTTTCGCTGCCGTACGGTGTTTGGACCCATTGCCCTCTGATCAACCGCCAACACAAGCTGTTGCTAGGCGTTGTTCTTTATTCCTCTTCATCCGGACGATGCGCCTCCGAATCTCCGAATCAAGCTTTGTTTCAAGAATTCATACTTCTATAAAACAATATCGAGGTTCAGTTTCTTCACATTACTCGGCCTCGAGTGCGAGCCTTTTGCTTATAAGAGACCGGGTCCGCTATTACGTGTTGCAATTGCTTGTGCTTGTGAAGAGGCTAGGGGCAAGATATTTTCACATTTTGCCTCCTTGGTACTAACCACATATTTTCCAACAGCTTGAGGCTGCAAACTAGATTTACTAATCGCATGACGAGGTATCAGTATGGAAAGGGTTATGACGAAATGAGCCATAGTACCAAGAGGCTTCGCAAGGATTGTCGGAATTTTGCATCAAAATTCTTGCCAAAGTTCACACGTACTAGTTCACAGAAAGATCTATCTCTTACCACTTGTTTGGTGTGATGCGGCGTAGTCAGACTCAACAACAGGGTGGCTAGGCAACCATGGGGCGTTATTCGCTTAAAATTGGACCACACCATTCATCATTCAACCAACTACTTTCGCTCTTTAACCATTGACATGACACCCAGTCCGTCACCTCTTCTCAACCTCCCTACAGAACTTCATCTCCTCATTATCGCTTTCATCGTCGAGTCTGAGAAGCGGCCTCTTTACGCTATTCCCTCTACCTGGAATCTCGGCCTCACGAACCGCTACTTCTACAATCTGATACCACCCGCAGATTTCAATTTACTTCTTGACTTGGAGCACCAGCCTTTCGCTGAAAAGCGCAAGCTGTACGTCTGCTGCGAGTGCCATCGTTTCCGACCAGCAGACAAATTCGAAGAAAGACCCCCATTTCACTTAAGAAGTCCTTGGAGGGGATTTACTGAGTGTCTGGAATGTCGAGATAAATGGGAGACACAAATGAGAATGGAGCTGGAGGAATGTCAAAAGCGCTCCCTAGAGCTGAGGGAAAAGGGAAAGGGTTATATGCCAGGAAAGAAGGCCAAGATGAAGATGAATGATGCAAATGTGGGCCTCCGATTTCTCTTGCGAGCGAGGAAAGGTCTTTCTAGCGGATGGAAGGCTGCAATGCGGCGCGATTAGGCGATGCTGAAGTTTATCGTGATTCGTCAGGCAACAGGTCCCACGAGACTGACTCACGTCTACACTAGCCGACGATAACCTCAAATAGGAACCCCAACCTCTCGAATTTCCATCTTTAAATATTCTCGATGTTTTCTATCTCGGTTTCCTTAAGACGCCTGTCTTGTCCATTCTCTATGCATCATAAGCATCTACCATGGCGTCCACCAACCTTCCACCACTCCTCCGCATCCCGCCAGAGCTTTACCTGGAAATATGCTCTCATCTGAGTTTGGACGTCCTGAATATGCGGCGCATAAATCACCACCTTCGTTATCACATCCCTCCACTCACACACAAACAGCTTCTCGAGCTAGAGCGAGACGAGCAAGCAATAGAACGCGACCTCTACGTCTGCAAATTCTGCCTCATGCTGCGACCAGGGTGCATGTTTCAAGATGCCATGATTTCTGGCAAAAAGGATCATTTCAACGAGCACCGCGATGCGAGGCACACACGCTTCTGTCTTGACTGCGGCTTTGCGCGGGTGAAAGATCCCGAGAATAAGACGCTTGGCGGCCGGTACTCGCCTGGCACGGATTTCAAAGTGCGTGGAACTCGCTGGGTGTGGTGCTTGTATTGCCGTCAGTTGAAGAAGGGGGAGGAGGCCGGGTACTGGCCGTGCCTGGGGGGCTGCGCTGAGTGCTGTACGGCGGGGAAGTGCTGCGAACATTGTAAGGAGGCAGGCGAGGAGTTGAGGGCAATCAAGGAGGCGAGGGAGAAAGATTCAATTCGGATAGAGGGGAGATGGATGCAGACCACCGTACGACTTCGCGGTGTTTTGCAAGTTGTGGAGAATGAAGAGGATGACGAGGAAGATATTGATTGGGAGTGGAATATCCGCGACCTGGGCATGGATTATGAGGAAGTTGGAGGTGAAAGTTGGAAGACGGTAGACTTGGAAGATGAGGGGGGTGAGAAGGAAAAGGCCGCCATAAGTGATCAAGAAGATGCAGGGGAAGAAGGGGAAGAAGGCCGTGCTTCTGAATCCATTAGCTACACAGGAGTAATGCGTGCGTTTCATATGCACCAAATGGCTCGCTTGCTTGAGGAGCAGGGCAAGTAAGATCTGAATAAGGACTGCATAGAGTGATTTTAGAGGAAGAGCACGTAAGATCTCACGACATCGAAAGTTTGGCCTTTGAGATACGGGCAGTAGCAGTCTATATCGAGAATGACCATTTTCTACTCTATTTAAACAAATACAAGTGCTCACATCCCAATACATACAACACTACCCAAAATGAAGGACTTCTGTCAGTCTACCCAGTCAATTACCCATACCATGCAACGCCATCCCAAATGCGCCCAAGTATTAATCAAGTCCAAAAAACCACCCCCTTTCTAGCAGTTGTACGTCATGCTCAACCCCGCCTCCTTCGTATCCGCAAACGCCACACTCCCCGCCTGCTCCTCGCTCGCAATCTCCATCCTATACGTCATCAACTCCTCGCACTTTGCGCTGTTGACCACATACTTGACGGGCTCGACAGGGCTGCTCTCAAACGTCACGGTGCCAAACAGCTTGCCGCTGTTGTCGCCCGACGTCGAGTAGATGTTGACCTGGCTGTTGCCGGAGCGGGTGATGGGGTACGCGGTCGGGAAGTTGACTTCGAGCTGGCAGCCGTACGAGTTGGCGGGGATGTTGGTGAAGGAGACGGCGTTTGTTACTTTGTTGGCGCCGTTGGCGTCTTGGTGGATCGAGTAGTTTATTGGGAAGCCGATTGCTTGGGGGTAGGTTACGCTGCAGGCGCGGCGCTCGAGGGGGGTTGCTGGGTTGGTGGGAGCGGCGGAGGCGAGGAGGGTGGTAGAGAGGAGGGCTACAACTGTGGTGAACTGCATGTTTGATGTGTGTATTGAGTTGGGTGTATGAAGTCGTTGAAAGGTTAGGATTTTCTTAGCGAAGGCGTGAAGATGCAAATAAAAGTTTCAAAGTAGGTGTAGAAGTTGGAAGCTAAAGCTGTTGAATGATGCTCTATCACGAAGCGTTCCATCGCAACTTTATACTTCCTCTCGAGATTACCATCACCAGATTATTGATGATGCTATATTTGCCTCCATCAGCAGCGTTGCGATCCGCGAGCTCCGCCATACGCAATACCTGGTGATTCCGAAATAGTAATTTGTGATGAGACTGCTCAGGTCGCTGCTACCTTGACAAGTCCATCAATACTGAAAACTAGCTGCTGAAGTGGCTCTTGGGTCCATGCTGCGAGTGAGACCTGGCTGCGCTATCGTCGACCTCCCAATTTGGATGGCTTGCAAACTGCGCCTCGGTTGATCGTCTTCAATAGCCAGCTTACTGAGCAGCTAAACGAAAAGCATGTTACATCTACTTGGAAGCCTGAGCGGAACAACAAGTTAGTAGCATGTGGAACACACGGACGAATTAGAGGAACTTTGGCTGGCGCATGATCATTGTCACTAGTATGTTCTCTTCTTTCTGCGCCCATTTGAGGAAGAAACTGTCTCGCATGTTGATCATATCCTCTTTCTACTTGGATTTTTTTCTGGTCCATGCGTACTGGAAGATGACGACATAATGCGAATTTGAACAGCGCGAATAAGCTGGGGAGGCGTCTCATATATCTGCCTGAGATGACGTACATTCAAGTATGCTTCTAGATACTTTTGCGGCTAATGCATCCTTTTTACTTCTTGTAATCCATGACAGTAACCCCTTGAGGGTGAGTATAGTGCTCCGAACTCCCGAAAATGCTGGTAATGATTCTTTTTCCCTTTTGTATTTGACAACTAAGCAACTTCCTCGACCATACGACCACCAAAAGGGCTTTTTGAAGGTTGTGCAAGTTTTCCGACGAAGAGACTGCCTGCAGGCACCTGAAGCCATTCCTCAGGAACAGCTAGTTGGGTTCCGTTGATGTCCTGCCTGTAGCGAGAGTAGAGCGGATCAGCCTTTTCGAACTCCTGCTCGTCTTCTTGACCAGACTCGGTGACTTCAAGAGCGGCACGCCGTCCGCGCTTTGGCGGTTGCTTCTTGAGCAGGCGGTTGATTGTGTCCATCTATTCACGTTAGTGACCCTCGACCCCTGGACACGAAATAGTAAAGATAGATAAAGACGTACCTTCTCCTCTTCGTTGCGTTTTTCACTAAGGTTCTTGCGTCTGCGTGCCATTTCTGCTCGTCGCATGGCGTGCTCTTCTGCAGAAAGATGCTTCTTCTTCTGTGCTTCTGTAAGGGCTATCAGTAGATGGTCTGCCGAAGAAAAACATAGGAACATACCATTTGATAGAGACAACAGACTCTCGTCGGCACCTTGGACTACCATGGCCTGCTGCCGGCGAGTCATCTTGCTGAGATCTGGGGTGTGATCTCGGCTCATGTCATCATCGCTATCCATGTCTTCGTCTCCGTCCTCTTCGCCGTTTTCCCCAGGTAAATCATCGTCATCCTCGCCTTCGGCGTCCTCGTCCTCACCCTCTGCGTCCTCGTCTTCTCCCTCCAGGTCAGAGTCGAGTTCAGAAAGTTCCTCGTCATCATCGTCCATGATCATCTCCTTTGCTTCGACCGAGTCTTGGGCGACGCGGGGCTTGACTGGTACGCTTTTGCTGGTAGACACGACAATGCGGGGGGCTGGAGTCAGCTCCATCTCGTCGTCCTCGTCACCTTCGGCGTCCATATCGTCGTCTTCCTCGCCCTCGGCGTCTACATCGTCATCATCCTCGTCATCATCCTCATCGTCGTCGTCGTCAACATCCATGGCATCGACCTCGTCCGGTTCCTCCTCGTCATCTTCTTCATCCTGGTCGCTGTCAACCTCGCGTATGACACGTCGGTTCCGCGACTGGCGCTTTCCTGAGACGATGTTCCGCGAGCTCACGGTTGTGGTGGGGGTGTTGCCGCCGGTAGCCTTTCGGAGCTTGCCCGGAGAGGCCTTGACTGTGAGATGAATGGAATGGCGGGACTCTTCGGGCGAGGAGCGCTGGATGACGGCCGCGGGCGGGGCCTGGTTGGCGGTATTGCGTCGCGGGCGGGTCGAGGAAGCTGTGGGAGCAGCACTGGGAGCTGTTAGATTTACGCGCGAACGCAGGCGAGGCATGGCGGCGCGGCGGGGGAGTGGTAGGTCAGTGTCGTCGGAGGAGAGGGCTGGGAGAGGTAGCGGCAGGGCGCGGATAGAGGTGCAGGATCAACAGAGGGCTGATGGCGGCGTGTGTAGCCCCGGGCGGGATGCGCACAGGGATCTCGCACGGAGTGGCGTGGTGGAGGAGGGTGGTGAAGGGCGGACAAGCTTTCTGATAGCGGAGCATGCAGATAGCAACTGCTTGCTTGCTGTTGGACCAGCCGGAGCGGGCTCACGTCGTACGCGGCGGGCGGAGGGCTTGGGGTCCAGCCACATGCCACACATTCACAGTCGCACACGGGCTCAACGTACCTGCTCGCATTGTTGCTGCTGCCTTTGTCGGCGCCCGTCGCCCATTCGTCGGTCCCGTCGCTGTCGTGGTCGTCGGTGCTGAGGCGCCGTAAGCGCTTGGCCGAGCGGTCCGCCATGTGAGCTGCTCAATGCGAGGATGCGAAGGTGTATCGATGCTCCGAGCAAGAATAGAGATGCCCCGGGCTGGGCCGCGTCTGGCGGTGCTGGGTGATTCGCGGACACTCGTCCTCGCATCTCCAAGTCCAGGCGAAGGGCCGCCGGCCTAAAGCGGGTTGGCCTGCTTGGATGCCGCGGAACCTCGGCTCCAGCCTCCACATGGCGGACCCTCGTCTCTGTCGCTGTCTCTGTCTCTGTCGCTGCTTGCACTGTCCTCGCCCTCGCCTTTTGCCCTTGTTCTACTAGCTTTACTTCTCTTTTTCACCAGCAGTCATGTCGGGCAAGCGTGGCATACCCTCGTGGCAGCGCGCTCACTCCACCGCCTCTTCATCAACACCAGCAGAGCCAAACACATCCCCGGACCCAGAGACATCCCCAGAACAACCACCCGAGTCGAGTCCCGCGCCCGGCGCCGAAGAGACCGCAGCAGAAGACGGGCAGCCACAAGGTGCAGAAGACGGACAGCCCCAAGAAACACAAGACCCGTCATTACTCGACCAAGCCTCCAAGTTTCTCGAGGATGATACAGTTCGCGATGCGCCACGGGAAAAGAAGGTCGCGTTTCTTGAGTCAAAGGGCGTCCCAGCAGAGCATATCGAGCAACTACTAGGACATGACATAGCTGAGGATGCAACACCCGATATCACAGAAGCCGGCGAGCGGGCATGGTCAACAGTACGCAATTCCACGTTTTTGCCCTTGACTCCTTCATTACTGCCACCTTGTCTACCTTATGACGTGCGAATACTGACTCTGATAGGCGCCCTCGAAACCTGCGCAACCTCCACAGCCTAGGTCGCAACCTCGAGATATCCCGCCCATCGTCACGTACCCAGAGTTCCTGGCCCAACCCACCCAGCCTCCGCCTCTCATTACAACCCGTCGTCTACTGAACACTGCGTACATAGCCGGCGGTCTTGCAGCAACTATCTATGGCCTGTCCAAATACATAGTCGGCCCCATGGCGCAAAACCTTACCGAGTCGCGGCACGACTTCGCCAGCCATACTCAGGAACATCTCGATAAGCTGAACGAGCGCCTAAAAGATGTCGTTTCAGTGGACCCTGCGGCGAAATCAAAGTCGAAGATATCAGACGTTGCAGATGATATATCAGAGGCCGACTCGGATCCTACCGAGCTATTCCATCGAGACTATGGCACGCAGACCAGCCCATCGCTATCCCGCCGACCGTCTCAATCCACTAGTACAGAGGACCAAAGTACAGTGACCGCTCACGAAAACCGGCTCAAGATACTGGCATCACATCTGCACGAACTCGATGCTACACAGAACAATGACACAGCATCTAGGGAGTCTTTAAAGACCAGGTTGTCCGATCTTGCAACGTACCTCCACGAGATGAGCTATCAAACATCATGGTATGGAGGGCCCCCCGCACTTGTAAGCGTAAACTACGGATTACCCAAGACCAAGGAAGGAAAGGATGATCAGATAGAAGTATTGAAGAGCGATATCCGGGCGGTGAAGGGTGTATTCTTGAGTTCTCGCAACTTCCCAGCTGGTGCAAGGGATGTTGCGCCGACTGGGAGAGTAGGAGGATGATCGTAGTCAGATGTCATCACATGCAAGACCGACTACCCTGATCTACTTGAATGGTCAATCTCATTGCGATGACTATCTGAGAGCATATGCTTTTCTCCTTGTATTATTATTTATACAGCCACTCAGCATGGCTAGAGGAGGAAGAATCAATGTCATCTTGTTACGGCAACGCGCGAGTCGGAGGGCTGACGGGGTCCCACTTGACGCATGCCCCGCCACAACGTCATCTCATCCTAGCTGGTGATCCCCCCATCAACAGGCAGAGCTTAAGCTCCAGCATACACCCCCCGGTGCTGTTTAAGCTTTTTTCATATACGTCCATAAGAATGGAGGGCCTTTCGAAGAAACTACATAGCATCGGGCGCTCAAAGTCCCCCGCTCAATCAGACGATGCGTCTCTCACGACGCTCCTCGACGCAGACCAATGCGCAGATCTCACATTCCTGATCGCCACCATAACGGCGACGATGCGGAAATCTCTCCTCGACACATTCACCGCTGAAGAAACCTCACCGGTCACGAAATCGCAACCGAAGCCAAAGTCTGAAGAGGCCGCACTAGCTGCCGCCGACACAAACATTGAAAATGTAGACGTCGAGAAAGAGGACAAAATACGTAAAGAGAAGGAGAAGCGTGAGGAAGATGCAAGAAAGGAGCTTGCCAAGCCTGAAACCCAGGAGTTGAAGAAGGAGATGCTGAAGTACTTCGACGAGTGGAGAGGTCGAGTTATTATGAGAGTAGGGGAGATTGTGAACTCAAGGGAGGAGGCAAAGGAGCAGACGATAGAAGTGAAGGAGAAGGAAGTTGAGCGGGTAGTCAAGAGTTCAGATACAAGCGTCAAAACTCTGACTAGCATTGACGACAAGGGGGAGGATGAGGACAAGGTCTTCAAGGAGCTATACCCGCCCGTGGATACGATCTTGACGAAGCTTGAACAGGAAAAGAGGGCACTTGTCCTCCATTCCCTGGTCCTAATCCTTCTAAGTCTCGAACATTACTCAGGCCACTCCCGCATCCTCCTGCTCCACCTGACTTCCTCGCTCGCCCTCCCTCTCTCCATCCTCAAGAAAGACGAGGAAACTATCGCGCGCGGTCTCCTCGAAGCAGCCTCTCAACAGCTCTCCGCTGACGCCGAAACAAAGAAAGCCGCAGAATCTTCATCGACGTCTCGAAAATGGAAAGTCGGCCTCGCAGGTGTTGCCGGCGCAGCGCTCATCGGCGTTACGGGTGGTCTTGCAGCTCCTCTGCTCGCCGCGGGCATTGGCACTGTAATGGGGGGTCTCGGCTTAGGTGCCACAGCAGCAGCTGGCTATCTCGGTACCCTTGCATCCTCATCTGTTCTTGTCGGCGGACTGTTCGGTGCATATGGTGCTCGTATGACTAGCAAAGCCATGGACGACTACGCCAAAGAAGTTGAAGATTTCGGATTCATACCTATACATCACTTCCACCGGCCCCGAAAGCTCGTAAAAGAATTTCGGCGATTAAGGGTCGCCATCGCCATCTCGGGATGGTTGACTAGCAAGGAAGAAGTCGTCGTACCTTGGCGCTACATGGAACCCAGCATCGAAGGGTTCGCCCTTCGCTGGGAACTCGAGGCACTTCTCAAACTAGGAAACTCGATGGACTCTCTTGTGAAATCCGCAGCGTGGTCCTATGCAAAGGGTCAAATCATCAAGCGAACGGTATTTGGAGCTCTGGCAGCAGGTCTATGGCCTCTTGGTCTTTTGAAAGTCGCATCTGTCATCGACAACCCCTTCTCGGTCGCCAAATACAGGGCAGACAAAGCAGGTGCAGTCCTTGCCGACGCCCTCATCAACAAGGTGCAGGGCGAGCGACCCGTGACCCTCGTCGGATACTCCCTCGGAGCCCGTCTAATCTTCTCATGCTTGCAGAAACTTGCAGAACGCAAAGCCTTTGGGCTTATCGAAAATGTCGTGCTCCTCGGTTCACCCTGCCCCTCTGATGCAGCAGACTGGCGCCTTATTCGCAGCGTAGTGAGCGGCCGCGTCGTCAATGTCTTCTCGACAAATGACTACATACTCGCCTTCCTGTACCGCACATCCAGCATCCAGCTTGGAGTCGCAGGCCTTCAGCCTGTGCTGGGCGTGCACGGCGTACAAAATGTCGACGTATCTGAGATGGTGAACGGACACATTCGCTACCGCTACCTCACCGGCAGCATCCTCAAGAAGATCGGCTTCGAGGACATTGATCTCGCCGAAGTGGAGCAGGAAGAGAATGAGATGAAAGCCGTCGAAGCCATGGAGAAGAAGGAGCGAGAGAAAAAGGAAGGCAAGCCGAAGAGCGAGGAGGAGGAAAAGGAAGAGCTGGAGAAGGAGGTCGAGAAGAAGAATAAGGAGAGTATGATGAGCTGGGCCATGGAGAAGGTCAAGATCGGTAGTATTTGGGCAAGCGGAGGTGGGAAGGAAAAAACGGAGGCGGAGAAGATGGTTGAGTTGGAGAAGAAGAGTAAAGAAGGTGAGTCGAAGCAAGCAGCATAAACATGGGCGCACACAAGTTGAGTTTATCGCTAGAGTTTGGGGGGTGCAACAGTCATGAATCATGAGCAAAATATACATCTTAGAGATAGCGAATGGACTCTACATAACACGAACGCCTACTCATTGCAACCCAGCCCCAGCCTGCAAAAGGCAACGCGTGATGCTCATCGACGACAAGACCATCGTCTCCCTCTCAAGGAACCGATAAAAGCCCACCTAAGAAAAGTCTTCTTCCTTGTTCTCGATTGCGCTCTTTACCCGCAAGAGCAACGTCGTCTTCCACTTGTCCAGCTTGCTCATCTGGTCGAATTGGAACAACTGCATCCCATGCGTTAGCGCTCGCACTCTTCAAATGTTGTCCCAGGGTGGGTGACTTGCCTTGTCGGCAAACATCTCTTGATCTCCGTCGCTCACTGCCTGCGCCAGATCCGTCAGCAGCATGCATTCTCTCTGCTGCTGGAAACTCGGATCGAGCTCCTTGTACCGCTCCAGTGCAGTGCTGGTTCCGACCTGGTCGTCGATGCAAAGCTGGCAGATGCCAGCTTTGAGCAGGTACTCTTTCACGGACCAGCGCATGAGATTGTTATTGATTGCGGATTTGGCAACCTTCTCGTACATGGAAATGGCCTTGTAGTAGTCTTTTCCATCTAGGGCAGTGAGATCGGCAGTTTTGAGCCAGAGTTTGTTGGCGAGGGCCTGTTTTGGGGGATTCAGGTTAGTTTTGGGTTTGGGAATTGGATTACATGGGGGATTGGGGGTATTTACCTCGGCGTTGTCCTAGTACATAGTCAGCAAGAAGTTCTTTGTAAAGGGCAGGAGTTGAATAAAGATGCTAGACTTACGCTCTCGTACCATCCTGCAGCCTCTTCGTAGGCAGCGGCTGCTCGACCGTTGTCGCCGAGCTCGACTTCGAAGAGTTCTGCAAGATTCTGCTTGTGCGTTGCTGCGCGGCGGAAGTTGCCTTTGCTGCAGTAGTGTGCAATGGCTCTGTCCAGACAGCGCGCCGCGGCTTCAGGGTCGTCTTTGCGATAAGCCTCTATACAAGGATAAGTCTCACGTGATCGATATTTAGACTGAAGAGCATACTGAAGGCTTCTGTTAGTGTGTTGGCCTCGTCGTCTGGTTCGTTCAGGTTCTGGCGTTGCACTGTTGCTGCTCGCTCGAACGCTTCACCGGCTTCCTTGCCTGCACAGAAAGTTAGTAGATGTATAATAGACCAAAAAGCTAGCAATGATAAGAGCCAGAAAGCCTCCGGTTTCATACCCATCTTCTGCATACGGAACGCATTTGCAGCAGCGATGAACTGATCCGCTGCTGCCTCATCTATCGTCTAGGTCAGCTATATTGACTATCTTCATGATTCTGGAGTCGATCATTTCTGTACATTTGTCCTGTCTCCCACCGAAGAAGCTCAGTCCACTACCCGCCTTCGACAGTGCTGACTCTGCCTATACAGCATATCAGTATCCCATATCTGGCCCCGTGGCTGTGTTTCAGAGCTCCCCACCTGTCGAAGCAACGCTCTTGGGTCGCCGGCCATATTGAAAACCTGATATTTCTAGTAATTTACAGGCCGGTTGGTGAAAAGAAGATCTTGAAAAAAGGATGTTATTGTAGTTGTAGCGCGAGCCTGAAGTCTGGTCTAGACAAGTGGCTGTCGTTCCCAGGTTGAAGATGACGCCGGTTGTCTGTGGTCTGTGCGGCGGGGATGTGCTGCACTGCTGGCTGCGGTTGAACCTCGGCGGAGGCGCGTGTTTACATAATACATTATTAGACTTCACTTCATGAAAACAAGTTGGATTTTCGATCCCTCGAGCTGTTCCTAGATTTTGGCGTGGGATAAAGATTCGATATAATGCTAAGACGTTCGTATACTAGCCTATCATGCGCCAGTCGACATGTCCACCATCAGCTTACGCTTTTCCACACCTCGTCCCGACACTTCCAAGCGGACCTAGCAAACTATCGAACGCCGCAAAGCAACGCCCGGAAAGTGATGAACACCAGCGATCTCGAAAATCTCCTTGCCAAACCAACATGGTCTGTCGAGTCCCTTCTTCCGACTAAAACACAAGCGCCGGACGGAGAGAAAATCACCTCCCAGCAACTCCACCATCTGCTCCGCTTATCAGCGCTTCCACCACCGAAATCTCTTGAAGAAGAAAAGAAGATGCTGGATACACTTTCGGCACAGTTGCACTTTGTGGGGGAGATACAGCAGGTCGACACTGCTGGAGTGAAGCCACTACGGGCGATAAGACCTGAGACTTTGGCAGCGGAAAAGGAGCAGACAATCACCTTAGAGGCCATGAAGGGTGCCTTAGAGAAAGAGAAAGTTGTTGGGAAGCATTATAAGCGGATTCAGCGAGATACCACTCCAGTGGATGCAACGGATGTCGAAGATTGGGATGTGCTAGGACCTGCGGAGCGTAAGACTGGGAAGTACTTCGTGGTCGAGAGCGAACGACCGCAGGAATAAGGCAAGTGCGAACTAGGCTCAGACATCAAACCCGCGTACAATAAGATTACACGCCCACTCAGGTAAGCGCACAGTTCTACCACACCTGCATGCATCCATTCATTCACACGTTACGAAGTCGCAATGTAGCAACATTGCAGAGTATCTTTTTTGTACATCCCAAAATTGAAAGCTCGCTAACGCCCAAATTCCAGGCCACTCCCCAACTCCGATTGAAGAAACAATTAGGATATCAAGAATTGCTACCAAGCACAAGCCAGGACAGACTGTTGGCAAGGGTGATAACGCTTGCTACCCTTGTTGCCGAGTTGACATAATGAAAAGAAGAGACAACATCAAATCCATCAACACTTGAGACGATACATATCATGCTCACAGGATGCACAGTACTTGACGGCGTGCGCTTCAATACAACAATCGCAGAACGGCCTATCGGGAAGGTCGTCTAGCTCCGGAGTGGGCAACCGTGCCAGCTTCGGCGTTGGAGGCGGCGTCGAAGGCGGCGTCGATATGTCAGCAATTTGGACATGTGGGACGATAGGCTGCGTATCAATTTTGGCCGGCAATCCTCCTTGAACGACGGCGACTTTCCTTTTTGACCTCCGAAGCTTTCTTGTTGGCACGTGATCGACACTTTCCCTATCAACGGGTGGAGAGGGGGGCCGATGATCAGAGACTTGAGTGATCAGGGAGCCCGCAACAAATGACACTTGGTTTTTCTTGGCTGCGGGAGGACAAGAGCGAGAAGTGTTGGCTGCGGGAGGACAGGAGCGAGAAGCGTTGGCTGCGGGAGGACAGGAGCGAGAAGCGTTGGCTGATGCCTCAGGCCTCATCACGTGTCGGCGTCGACGAGATTCAACAATACGAACGCTTTGCCCATCGTAGTAATTGACCTGTCGATAGGTTGGGAACGACTTTGATGAGATAAGGTATGTAGCTGACCGCGGTGTCGATGGTGACGACGACATGGTCGAGAGCTACGAGTGGACAGGACCAATACAGTCAACCGATGGTCTGAGTGCTTCCTGAAGAGCTAGAACGATGACAGATGGTCAATAAAGAGTTTTTGGGAGGGTTGTGTGGGATGGTGCGATGAGTTGGTCGAGGTCGGAGTGGAAAGGAAGAGAGATGGAGAGGTGGGTGGGCGGAGCCGGTTTATGTGTCGGGGCATGGCCCGCCAAGCCCACACCCACCCTGCCGTATCAGCGCTCCCCCCAGCCTACACCCGATGCTGGTTGGCCCACCTATACGTCTTATTCGACTTCCACAGCCGCCTCCGGCCCGGTGAAACTTTTTTTCCCGCGAAAGGATCTCTTTAGCATGACTTACACTGTTCTGGTCCGCCCTGAGGTCGCTCGGGGCTTCGAGCATGGGCGGCCTCAGATGAAGGACGATGGCACGACGCAACACATCCTTTGATGGCTTTCAAGACTCTCGGGTCGCCTGATGATGGAAAGACCCCTCGATGCATCGGGTTTTTACAAATTATCATCATCGACCTCGCCGTCGCCATAGGCCAGCTCAGGTTCTCGACCTGTTCCCGTCCATTTTTACTTTTCATTGATCCTCTGACTTTTCAACGCCCTCACGAACCTCTATACCGAGTTTCGGCTCCATATCTGTCGTGGTGCACGGATTGCGGAGCTGCCAGCCGCTTCTCATAGTTCAACTGTGGTTGATATCTTATGTCAGCATATTGATTATGTCATCCGGAAACACGTGACTGAGGATCTTCCTGCATCTCATCTGTGCACGTGTTAACCGGAGACAAATTAGCCCGAGAAACAATTGCATGGCTATCCTGATGCCTGGGATAACATTATTCTTCATGAGGTTCCTGATGATCATCTTGGCCAAGGAGTACGTTACTGTCCTGCTCTATATGAATCGTGCAAGGTCCCTATTAGGCATCTATATACGTGTGCTTCACCATGTTGCGTAACTGGCGAAGACCTGCGAGAAGCATTTTTACTGTCTGTACTTTCTCCATTGCTCGAGTATTTAACACAAGGATGCTCCCAGCCTTGGTTTGAACGAAGCGATTGTAAAACCATGTGCACGCTCCACACTGTGCCTACTGTATTGAACCTATCCCAATGGAATGGTCCTGTGCTTACTTTATTCTCATGCTTATCAATGAATCTAGGTAGTTTATAGCATACTAGGTGGTAGCTAATGTTCATCCATAGAAACTTTCTAATATATGTTTCGCTCAGCGACAATTCACAGCTGTAAAGTCGATCAATAGGTGGGTGTCCGACAAATTTTGCAATATCATCAAAGGGAAACGTTACTTCCTCGCTACAATATTCCCTCGTTGCCGTTATTTTATCAATCTATGCCTCTTAGCTCAACAGTACACTATCGTATCATTTGTGACTTGCACATAGTATAACTGGGTATGGTGTAGGTTGGTAGATCGAACCGATAGTATTTATTGTCAATCACGAAGCGCGAGGCGAGAACAGTAATCACCATCTCGAATGTAGGTTTGTATATGGTAGTTGGGATCAATCGACCTACCTTTAGATCTATAATGATTGACTAGAAAGATAAACACCATTCGTACTACGTTAAATTCAACAATATTTTTGCTAATCAACTAGATGTGTATTTTGAAGAGAGCCCTTTCAAGAATATAAGCTTCAATACTATGCCATCCGTTCATACACAAAAGACCGACAGAGTGCACAAACAAAGCTGGTCTCTTCCATGTGACGTGGAAAAGCAATTCTCGCTCAACCTTCCTCTTTAGTAAGGTCGAGTTGACTTCACTTCTCTAAAGACGGCTTGAGCAAGACTAACAATACCTGCTCTATTCGTAGTCCCACACCTCGTCCGCTGATCTCGGTTGTACTCCGGACTCTTCATGTGTACCTCTCTTGTCATAGGATCGGGAGCTTCTTGCACATTACATCCGACCCTGAGATTTGGATGCGAGTGGGCCTGAGGCGATAAAGGGGTACGCGGGGTTTTTCGCCTGTATCACCCTGTCGGGCCGTCCCTTCGGATGCAGGAAGGCTAATCCGTGACCTTTCTCTAAGGTTTACTTTAGGAGCAGACAACGTGAGAAAAACAAGGTCTTGCTAAATTCGAGTCGGTATTGGGTGGTCGATGACATGTACTGCTCTTTCCGCCCTGAATTCAAGCTCGCCACTCGCGTTAGCTAATGCGAGGGCCTACATATGTGTGGATCCTTCTCAAATGCTCCCACGCTCTGTAGTATGCCCCCCAAAATGTTCTACAAGTATTCCCGTTTTCGCGTTCGGTTTCGCAAATGAAGTGCGCATACTTGCGACATGTCCATGGAAAATCCGTTACCAGCGAATAACCCTGTCGGAACGAAGAGATACCGCGATCCGGTGCAAACCCACAGCGATCATCTCCTCCGCAATTCTCGACCCGACGTGATACAACGACAGTACACAGTGCGATGTCATTGGTCTGAATCCCGCGGGGGATAATATCAAGCATTGGCTGCAGCAGCGTTTTGATGATCGGCACCCGCTTGGCTGCATTGCTATTAGCTGGCATGAGGTGGCGTCCCTGTTTAGGAAATTCGGCAGCCTCGTCCGCCGTCGTATGGACCGTATCGCAACCATATCTCCGTAATTCTGTGAACGATCAAGCCAAGGGGTTGCTGCGAATGCCGGCTAAGGCAAGGCTAATATAAGGCCCGCCCGCCTTCCCTCTACGACAATAATTCACCTTTCTTCCTTTGACACCAAAGAAAGATGGATTCTCAAACGTTCATTGGCGTGCAGCATACGCTGCACACCGTGGCTTTTGCTCTTATCGTTGTAGGAATATGTGCTCTGTTCCCTAGAATTCAGTATCGGGCGCAACTTGCCAGGTTGCCTACTATAGGTGACAAAGCTTTCGGGGAGAAGCAACGCAAAGCCTACCTTCAGTCGGCGAAAGCTATGTATAATGACGGCTACAAGATGGTTAGTTAATGGCCCATATCCGGTTAATCATTGATTGACCATCAATTAGTTCAAAGACTCCGTCTTTCGTATTGTAGCTGCTGATGGTTAGCCTCACTGTCCACCGACTTTCGTAATGTGGGCTTCTGACATGCTCTGTTCTAGGTGAGGACGTAATTGTTATCACTCCACAGTTTCTGCCTGAACTGCGCAAGTTGCCAGATTCGGTGCTTAGCTTCCCCAAGGCCATCGAAAAGGTTCGTTCCAACTCGTAGTATCTGTAGTGACTGCCTACCTAACGAGTGATAGACGATGGAGGTCAGATACACCCAGCTCCAACCGGATACACCGATTATCTATCATACGATAAAATCTGTAAGCTATATCTGGATTGGGTAACGCAAGACAATAGCTGACAATCCCTATCAGGATTTAAATCCTGGTTTAGGTATTTGTGTATAGCAACTATACCGGAATCGCATCGCTAACTTTTCCTAGTACGGCTGAATAGTGTCATATATGCGGAGGTTGAAAGAGCCTTGAGAGAGGAACTGCCGGAATGCGAAGACTGGACGGCCGTCCCCATCTACATGTCTCTGGCCAAGATGGTGGCTAAGATCTCCGGGCGTATTTTCGTGGGACCCGATCTGTGCCGTAACAAAGATTACCTCGACAGCGCCGTCAATTATACCATGGACGTTATGGGAGCGCACCACGCAATAAAACAAGTGCGGCCTTCACTACGCCCATGGCTGGCTCCGCGACTTCCAGAGGTACAGCAATTGCGAAACCGTGAAATGGCTGCAATGGAGTATCTGGAGCCAGTCGTTCAAGAGAGGACCGACGCTGAAGCCAATGATCCAAATTGGGAAAAACCAGATGACATGCTGCAGTGGCTCATGAACAAACGTAATGTGTTTGGTATCAAATCGACTGCAGCATTGGCGAAATTGCAGCTAGGCTTGACCTTTGCAGCAATCCACACGACGACATTAACACTTACCAATATGTATGTGCTTTTCAAAGTTTTCTTCAATCTTACTAACGCATGGTTGCAGACTCTACAGCCTTGCAGTAACACCGGAGTATTTCGAGCCTCTTCGTGAAGAAATCCGGACCGCGATGGCGGAAAATGGCGGTACTATCACCACGCGTGCCCTCCAGCAAATGGTCAAAGTCGATAGCTATATGAAGGAAGTCATTCGATTCTATCCGACAGGCTTCACTTCGTTCAACCGAAAAGTCCTGAAAGGTTTCACTCTATCCAATGGCCAGTACATTCCAAAAGGCTGCCTCATCGAAACCCCATCGTATGCTGTCTACCAGGATTCCTTCCCTGATGGCGATACATTTGATGGCTTCCGTCACTACAAGCTACGCCAGGGTGGCACGGCAGCTGATCATGCGCGGAATCAATTTGTAACGACCAACGAGAAAAACCTCAATTTTGGCTATGGGGCGCATGCATGTCCAGGGAGGTTCTTCGCTGCAAATGAGATCAAAATGCTTCTAGCGCGCTTGGTGCTAGATTTTGACATTAAGAATGCGGATGGAAGTGCAACGAGGTATCCAAATATTGAACAAGGCCGGCAGATTGCGCCGGATGCGAGGAAGCTGTTGTCCTTGAAAAGAATTGAGGTTTGAGGAAGTTGAAGTACCTTTCGAACGAAGGCTGTACCGGGGAGTCATGCGTTGTGGAGTTTATTTTGATCGGTCTAAGCCTGCGTGCCTTGTCTAAGACAATGGTCATTGGGACATGGATGTAAAGCACCCTCATGATGAAAGCTGAGGGCATGATCCCAGGGTTTTCAAGGTAATGAAAGCTTATGAAATACCAAATCTATATCTATTACTTGTTTCGCGAGTTGATCATCCAATCAGCGCTCGCCCCGATGTCAGAAAGGTCCTCTCTTCGAATCTCATCAGTCTGGCGACCTTCGCGGTGACGCTGACCTTGTGAATATCATGATTCCCCGGTAATTGGTAAATTATTCATGTGAGTTCATCACTTGACCGTGCGAAAGCGCCTTCCGGATGTGGCTGGCGGTCCCTGTCGATCACAGGCAGGGGTGGGGAGGGTTGCACTGCGGGGAAATACATCCAATGGGCGATGCAACATTGAACAGCGTACAAAAGTCGGTCATGCCCTGTTTTTATGGGAATTCCTTCCCACGGGTTCGAGTTACGCGAAATTTGTTGTTTCTCGCATTCAGCCATGGTCTGGACGGTGTTGGGTAGTTTTCTTGTTGCGGCGTATGCGGTAGCGGCCGAGGTTGACTACTCGCAATATGTGAACCCTTTCATCGGCTCCGAGGGACCTATTCCTGGCTATGCGTACGGTGGCGGAGACATCTTCGTTGGTGCTGCCGTTCCTTTTGGTGTTGTTAAGCTGGGCATTGATACCTGGGAAGACAACATCATTCTTGCAACCCTTAATGGCGGCTACACCCCTAAAGGTTATGTTACCGGCATCTCTATGATGCACGAATCTGGCACCGGTGGATGCCCGAAATATGGCGTTATCCCGCAGATGCCTCTCTCGAGCGTGGCAGCGCCAGTCAACCTTCTCGACAACACGACGTACTACCAAAAAAGAATTGGCCAGGATGACGCGAGCGTAGGCTCGTTTTCAACAAAGCTGGAAAGCGGAGTAGAGATAAGTCTAGCAGCGAGTAAGCATGCGGGCAGTCTGCAGTACGAATTTCCAGGGCAAGAAAAACATGTTTTAGTGGATGTGTCGCATTACTTACCGGATCCTACGGGTGGTTTCTGCACGCAATATTATTTGGATGGATCCATCAGTATCTCTCAAGACAAGAAATCATACACGGGGTATGGAACTTACGGCGGCGGTTTTAACTTGGGTGCGCCGTACACGCTCTACTTTTGTGGCGAATTCGATTCTGCTCCGGATGAAGCACAGGCCTTCCACGGCCTAAATACTTCAAAAATAACGAATGGGACGATTCCACAGCCTACATTTAGCGGAAAGAATGCATCAGCTGGGACCAACGGTGACCGAGTTGGTGCTTTATTCAGCTGGAAGAACTCGAGCAGCTCAACCGTTCAATCAAAAGTAGGAATCTCATTCATTTCCATCAACAAGGCTTGTGATTTCAAAGATTCAGAGATATCATCCTGGGAGCAAAGCTCACTAGTAAAGGATGTGAAGGAAGAATGGAACAACGACGTCTTCAGCAAGATACAAGTGGACACGAGCGACGCAGCAAATCAGACACATCTTATTCTTTTATATTCGTCACTATATTTCATGCATCTTATGCCTTCAGATCGGACTGGAGAGAATCCGCTGTGGGAATCTGATGAACCATCTTGGGATGACTTTTACTGCATATGTAAGTACCAAGCCACTCGGCAGACATTGCTTTATATTAAGACTTAGGCAGGGGACACATTTCGAAACACAGTCAGCCTTTCACACCTAATCCAGCCAGAAGCATATGAAAGCCAGGTACGAGGTCTAATCGACATCTACCGACACCAAGGTTATATGCCTGATGGCAGGTCCGGAAATGACAACGGGTTGACACAGGGTGGAAGCGATGCTGATAATATCTTGGCTGATGCGTATGTGAAAGGGCTAAGAGGAGCTATCAACTGGAAAGATGGCTATGCCGCGATGGTCAAGGACGCCGAAGTATCCACTAAGAACAGCAACAAGGAGGGCCGTGGGGCCCTCGACGACTGGCTAGCGTATGGCTACGTTACTGACGCGAGTGAGCGATCAATTTCACGGACAGTTGAATACTCTCTGAACGATTTTGCTCTCAGTCAGGTTGCGAAAGGAGAGGCTCCAGAAGATGTGGATAAGTACTTGAGACGCTCGGCTGGGTGGCAGCTTATATGGGACAGCAGCGTTCCTAGCGTTAATACCACGCCTGTCTTCACAGGCTTCCTAACACCGAGGTCAGCAGATGGTACATTCCAAGCGACGGACTACAACCCAGCGACATGTGGTGTATGTTCGTGGCCATCAATCACATATGAAGGGACACCGTTCGAATACTCCTTCGTCATTCCTCATGATGTCAAAACGATGATTCAGAAAATGGGCGGGTCGGACGATTTTGAGTCTCGTCTTGACTATATCTTTATACCCAATACCAGCCAGACGAATCTTGGAGCAAACGGTCTAGGAATTACTACAATTATGAATATAGGTAAAGAATTGATGCAAATTAAGGAAGCATTAGCTAACAAGTATTGTAGGAAATGAACCTGACTTCGCAACACCCTACCTATACAACTATATCAACAAGCAGTGGAAGAGCGTAAACCAGTCACGCGCTCTTGCAAGGCAGTTGTAAGCCTACCAATATGAATAGTCTTTCAATGGCCTGCTAATCAAATTCTAGCTTTCACAACGCTCCATTCGGTGTACCTGGCAATTCGGACTCCGGCGCTCTCAACTCATGGTTAATCTGGCAAATGCTAGGCCTCTACCCCGTCGTCACACAACCAGTTTACCTTCTATCGTCTCCGTGGTTCTCTGACATCAACATTACTGTCAATTACAATCACACTCTTCGGATCACTGCGACAGGCCTTGGCGAAGATAGTTACTTCGTACAGGGCGTAAAGATCAATGGTAAGGAGTGGGACCAAAATTGGATTGAGCACAATGATGTCATGGTTGAAGGTGGTACGATTGAGTTCGAATTAGGGAAGGAGACGAAGGTTTGGGAGAAGGGGGATGTACCGCCGAGCCCGGGGAATATCATATTGAATGGGACTTCAGGCTCATGATGTATAAAGCGACGGGAGGTGGAAAGAAGCAAATAATCAAAGCGGTCATAACACATTTCGCTTTAAAATTGTACAAGAGAGACATAAAAAGCAGCTTACTATTATCCATAAAGCCTTCGTGAGACTCATTGCAAGACCAACGTTGGGCCCCTCTTAATTCGAACGAACCGTCCATGCCATGTGCATGTCAGTCCTGTTTTATGAGGCAATGTCATATAAACAAGCCGTTATATAAGTGGGTGTGGGACGACATATTCGCTGTGTTATCGTTGAGAATATAAATCAAATCAATAGCATGATTCCATCAAGAAAGGCAAATGATCAGATGCAAGTATTAACTGTCGACAGCGTCAGAGTCTCGGAAATTTGACAGTAATCTATTGAGCTAGATCGGATACCCACCCTGAGAATGAGATGTAAATGAGAATCAGGCACAGAGTCAAGGATGCACTTGATGTTGGGAAAGAGTAGAAAGCCGGCACCCTGCACTCATATGCAACGGAATTCCTTGAAGGAGCCCAGACGTTCCAGCAAAAGCAAATAGAAGGATAAAATTTGAGACCGTGCACGCTCGTCTCGGTCCTTAAAGCCAACAGATCCTACGGCACGCTGGGTCCACCTTCCGCCCTTCCCGACGGCACTCTCATCTTCACCTTTATCTCATCTACCTAACTTCCCGTCGGTGCAATTTCACGATGAGGCCTCCTTCCAGAAGGAATTGGGAGCGTTTAGAAATACTCCGCCACGTGCCCGCTAACGGGAGATGGTGGTGGCGCACCAACAAAAGCTCGTTAAACTTTATTTCGGCGTCCGGCCTTGTCATGAGTGGCGGGCCTGACATCTCGGTTGTTTCCCGAGTCTGAAGGAGACCAGAGTACAGATTCGAGGTCGGATGAAATCACGCGATTGCAGAAAGAGAGCGATGGTACGGGGCAACCACTCGAGGGTCTGGATGCTGAAGTGAAAGACCTTTCACTTTGCATTGAATCGAAATGGCCTTATGTGTAGGAGGATCAGTCCTTGAATTTGGATAATATATACAAGAATGCAAGTGGTATCGCCGTACCAAAGTAATCCCTGCTCCTTTCTTTGCCCCTCTTTTCCTATTTTTTAAAGTGTTGAAAATCGACGCTACGTAGTTCAATGCAACAATAATACATCATGAATTGGAAAGTGCGCAATGGTAGCCCATACGTCCACGGCGGCGGATCTCTAACTGTCAGATCTCTAGTAAGGCGAGATACTCCCTATCAAACACAATATGACAACAAGGGACATCTTTTCGGCTCTTGTGCTGGTAGAATTCTCCGATACCCTCAATGCAGTGAGTATTGAAGTCTGATAGAGCCTGCCATGCGTATGCCGTATCTAGTGCTTGTGGTGCTGGTGCATATGAATATGCCTCTTGTAATTTCCACCAGCCGTTACAGTCACGGTGGCAGTGTGCTTGACTGTTTGCGTTACCGTGCCGAGATTGCAGGAAGTTTGGCTTCCGCCGGCGGTGACGAAGATTGTGGGCGTGACTGTTACGGTTGTTGGTGCCGAACACTGCTCATCACCCTCTCCTTGGCCACCCTTCGATGAGCCGGTCTCCGAAGGTGAGCTGCCGCTGGAAACACCGCTGGAGGCAAGCGATAGCGACGGGAGGTCGGTGGGATGGGTCTCGGCGCTAGGAGAAGTCAGCACGTCTGTTTGCAATAATGTCTTCAAGGTGTGTGGGAACGTACGTAGTCTGAGAACTCTCCCCAGCAACAACCGTCGCACTAGCCTTTGCCGAGCCTGTGGCAGAGGCTTCGTTGCTGTCATCTCCTCCAACTGTTTGGTAGTCGTCGCCCTTGCCGGAAATGCTATGAGAGGGGGACATGACCTTGCTCATCGAAACTTCGCCACTTTGGGAAGCTTTGCTGGGAGCAGAATTCGTGGAACTAACTGCTTCGACATCGGCAGCCGAAGCAGCGGTGGAAGAGGTTGCAGTTGAGCTAGCTTTTGAAGAGCTGGCGGCTGATGTGATTTGCGACGCAGCAGAGCTGCCGCTAACAGAGGCACTAGCCTTACTACCACCAGCAGCCGCAGGAGCAGTGCAGTCTGGACCAGTGGCCTGGGTGGCGCTGGCGGGCCCGGACTGGATAGGGTTGCAACCAGGAAGCTTTTCGAGAGGAGACTTATCGTCGCCAGGGTATTCGGGAGATGTAGCAGTACATGACTTGAAATCTTCATTGTCATCATTGACATTCTCAGCGCCGAAGCATTCCTTCATCTGATCATTGCCGCAGCCGCAACCACAGTTGCAGTAGCCAGTCTCAGCAGTAGCCTTAGCAAGGACACCCTTCTCCCATCCGTTGCGGAAGTCGGCGTGGAACCCATAACCAGTTGAGTCACCATTGGCAAGAACCCACGGCACGTCGTCGGCACTGTAGGTGCCATCAAACGAAGAGACATCGTACCAGAACTCAATGAATATAGCGGGGAAACGAGCAACCTTGAAGCCGTCAGGGCAAACATCAATGCCCTTGCCCGAGTTGCTCGGGTATGCCATGTGAGCGTTAGGGTTTTTGGGGTCAATGGGTTGGCCGTTCCAGCAGGAAGGGAATGTGAGCTCAGCTGTAAGACCTTCTTTGCAAGAAGTGAACCCCTTAGGAAAGCCAGTGGCATCAATCCTGGAGTAGTTATCGCCAAGGCATGCCCACTTGACACCAGCAGGATTATCTCCGTCAGCGCGCTTCATTGCGCTACCGGCAATCATCGCAAAATCCTCAGGAAACTCGGTGACATTCGCTCGATCATCGCCATCGCCAAATTTGTAGTAGACCTTGAGTTGCTTATCTGGAACACGGTAAAAGCCCGTGTTGTTTCCGTTCCAGAAAAGGGTCGGACGCCAGTACAAGCTCTTATCCGGCTTGATTCGAGCGGTAGTACAGGTCGAAGTCTGGGTCAGGTCGAATGTCATATCCGAAGCAACAGCATTTCCACCGTCAAAAGAGTGGAGATGAGGACTCTCCTGGCCGGGAAAGAGGGCAGGATCGAGTCGCTGGTAGCTCATGGCAGGACCAGCACGGTTATAGAAGCTGAAATATGGGCCATGGCAGTCAAAATCAGCCAGGGCTGAAGCAGCCAAGCTGGCTGTTAGAGCGAGAAGATTGGAACGCATGGTGAATAATGTTGACACTGGTCACGAAACCAGAGAAGTCTTCAAGAAATCAATGCCAGTAAAAGAATGAACTGGCTCTGAACGAAAGGTATGAGTCTCGGACTCTGAAAAATGTAGAAAAGACTGAAAGAATGGATGGTATTCCTGTACCGGAAGCCAAAATGAGTGAGACAGTGGGGTGAAGTCAGACCCCAGGGTGAACTCAAAGTATTTGAGCGACTCCGCTGGAAATTGCGGGTTGCATGTTCCCAGCCATGGGAGCAGTGAGCGCCTCAGGGCGGAGCCCGGTGAGCCTTCCAGAATTCTGATTCCGGATGGTAATCCACTCATTAAGCGCAAAGAGGTCTTGGTACATCCCTAATGCAGTCAAAATACGGACTAAAATTATCCAGGGGAGACCATCAGCGGCTGACGTTCTCGGATCGAGTTGCGATATGAAATCTTGTGGCTTGCTAACCGCGGTGGTGTGAAACTAAACGGCAAATTGACGAATCATGGAAGCAGCTGGACGCAAAACTGTGGGGATGATTCGAAACGCAACCTTTGAGAAGGCTGTCCAGGCACATGCTCGGATCACCAGCGGCTCGAAGACCGTTCCCACGCGGATTGCTGGTGGCTGATCCTCAAACAACTTGGCGCATGTCTACTGCATCCCCCTGCAGCTCACCTTTGCATTTGTTACTCCGCATTGCAAGTAACCGCTCGCAGTTCCAAAAGAATCGCGCATGCATATCAATTTTTATCACAGCGCTTGCGCAAGAATATTAGCTTCTTCAGCTGGATTTTAGGTTGCGGATACATACGCAGTAAGAACCTTCGAGGTTGGTCAAGGGCGCAGGATTGCGCATCCCTGTACAAACGTCATGTTCGCTGTCGGACTTCGCGGAGTTATACTTGCATCCTATTCCATCTGCGATAAGGGCGTCTACTCATCATTTCCCTCGGACAGAGCGATGCTCTGCCGTAGATCTAGACAATGACATGGCTGCCGGTTCGTTCTCCCCTTCAACTCATCATTGACATCGGATGTACTGTCAAGACATGTACTGTCCTATTGGCCCGCTGCTACTACTTAGCAATCCGGAGCGTGTCGTATTGAGAACTGTTGCGGACATTGTCATATGACCCCGAGTATGTACACATTTAGCAACGCTGTAGAAGAGCCGAAATATAGCCTGGCGGCGCTTGCAGTTGCTGTAGGACAAGGATAGTGGATCTTACCGTAGTCGCTCGTGCTAGTATAATGGTATAGTCTATGCTCTGGCCTCTCCCAGGCGTTAAAAGACCGGCATTGGCATATCGATAACAAGAGCATCTCATCATTTTGAGAGCCGGCCGGCATCTAGTCCTCGCGAGTCTAGACCTGCCGATCTGAATCCTTTTGACGCCACAATGCGGACTAGGGAAGAGCATTTTTGACATCGGTAATATAGCAGACTCGTTCATCGCTCACCACATGCAGGGCGAGAGCTAGTAGCTGTTGTGCTTTGGAGTCCGTTTCCCGCGTAGGAGGCAGCTTTTCTTTTCAACACGCCATGATCTTTAAGGTGCATTCTGCAATCAGCAGAGAATATAAGGTGACCATGAATGATCACCATGAAGTTGACCTCTCAAATGTGAATACTAAACCCGTATCGATGATTCTAACGAGACGTTCATCTCTATACTATAATCTCCATGGCTCCTATACATTGCTCATCACTACTGCGCAATTGCTCTTCAGACATGACAGTGACGAGGACATGTGCAGTGCGATCATACGTAACTGAACAACTCGTTTACGACTATTTCAGGCATTGGATCAAACATCAGATGCATTTCCGTACACTGTAGTGCTGATTTGAAGCGGATCCTGTTCACGCATCACAGCCATGCAGCTTTGGAGAACCGTTTCAGAAAAAAGTAACTCATGCCATAGTGATGCTCGCATCTGATTGACAGTCGAAGTATCATGTTACCAGCGCTTGTGACATTGTCGAGTCATTTATTAGCCAGAGCCTTTTTCAGGCCTTGTATTCTCGTGGAGTCAAGACAGGTGCCGGGTCTTGATTGTAAAATCATTAAAAGATATTATAATTCCGTGCGTCTAGAGTATTCTTACCAATCGCCAGTGGACGCTCGGAGGCTCAGGACACTCGACGACGTATATTGCCAAGCCATTTGCTCTAAGTCTCGACATAGATATTTGCCGTTCCATCTAGCTCAAGCAATCAAGAACTATAAGTTTTCTTTCACATTTACATCTCAGCATTCCCCAAGGAACACATTGTAGACGCTACACATCATTGGAACTGAGGGTCGCAACAGTCTATACTGAGTTAGGTACAAGCGAGTGTTACGCATTGGAGTAGAGACATAGCGACGGAACCCGTTTATCGCTAGAGTAATAAGCATGACAGCATCATCTTGAAAGCGGTTGCATTAGCATCGAACTGTCCTTTTTCTCAGACAGTCAAGGTTTATTCGCTGCGGACAAGTCTTTCCGATACTCTGCTTGGGACGATTTTTGAGAAGAATGGAAGCGAAATTGATGTGGTCCGGAATGTCCCAAAACCGCGAGCATCTTGCGATGAAAGTGTTAAATGCGTTGAATGCAATGTGACAAGAGGCGATGTTGGGTGGAGATTGATGTGTTGAGGGGGGGCAGCACCTAACTTATCATATTGTTCTTGGCGTATGATCAGCACAATGCAGACGCTCAGAAGCGAGAAGAAGCGACTGATCGCTGGGTTAGAATCTTCCATGAGTGTTCGACCTGGATTCATGGCTGACGATCCTCTCATTATGTGCATTGACCTGCCGGATGGTTAAACCGTCGATGCACATCTTGAATCACGTGGGAACCTGGAACAAGTTTGCACCACTTAGTTTCCACTTTCGTCCGTTGCTCATCTCACTTCTGACCACTTCACCATTTCATCAATGCTATCCCACCCAAGCCTCGGCTACGTTTCAGTGCGACATTTATCGCAGCCATGTACAGTCGTGGCATGGTCGTGCGACCATTCAGCTGCTGTCATGCTGCCCGAACTTCCGGTTGTGAGCCCGCCTGTATCAAACTAAACCTGCCACAACCACCGACACCGACCTGAATTTCCCCAAAGTCGACGATTGATGAACGACTTCGGAGGAATATGCGGGGCAGGAAAGTTCGGGCCCGCAGCCCACTGAGCGCTGAAGAGTTCCTGGATATTTGCGGCTGCACTGCAGCTAGCCGACGCAATCACAATTGCCCAGAGGCCTCGCGCGATATTGCGCTGCCATCGGATTCGTGGAGCGACTCTCCCCACAATGCTTTTTATATGAAGATACTTGCCACGTTAAGATCGGCTTCTGTGCTTCCTGCTAAATAGCTTCGTTACCAGCCTCGTCATCCTCACCAATATTCTCGAAGACTGCGCTTAGTCCTTCTGTCCGATTTTACTCCTGCAGGTCGATGTGCCCGGTTGATCCGGCTTCAAAAAATCAGCACAAATGGTGGCGGAAGTGGCCCACTTCCACTACGCTGCAGGCTGTCATTTTACGAGAAGGGTACTCATGGTTACGCGACAGTAGATTGTCAGACGATTACTTGTCACGCTCCCTTTGTCATTTCCCCATCAACCTGTCTAGAAGCTCTTCCTTCCTTTCATGTACGCCTAGGCACAAGGCCGCGTCAATGATTGAAGCAAGGATCGGCAAAACCAATATTACCAGAGGCTGCGATACTTGCAGCCCGCTTAGTGGCAATTCCATATGGGTTCAGCATATGCGTAACACGAACTCTGCCTTCGTGCGTTAACGAAATGATGCCGTGACCACGAGCGCCTGAGTACGCTTTGACGAGGCTTGCACGACGATGCCCTCGGATCTTGCTCTATTCAATGCTCTTGCGTATTCTCGCTACCTGGAATCTGGCTATCTGCAGTGCTCTTGTCGCCACATCATTTGCTGGGCTAATTCATCTAGATGTCGCGGTTACAGAAGACAATTGATGAACTCGAATCTACCGGTCGAGTTTCTCCATTCCACTATAGAACGGAAGGCAAATGTCTACTCAGATAGCTAGTATAACGTTCAGATATTATGAGTGTGTCACCAGACCCACGTGAAGTGCTGTCTTTTTACTCGCTATCCGGGATGATCATTCTGTGCAGCCGCCGCTTAATTCGAGGGGCCTTGTATATTGCGGGGGGAAACCAGACACGGACAGCCGGACAAAGTGGACCGGGATCAGTAGCCACACGAAGTCTGGTGCAGCAAGCTATATGAGAAGTGCCACCCGCGATACCGCGCGATGTGGATTTCGCGATTTTTCCAGAAGGTCACCACGTCGTCACCATGCCCAGGTATCCGCTTCAAGAAACATGCCTGGCCGTGATCTACAGCACCCCGCTCCTAGCCAGCATATTCGTCGCTTTGAGGATATACACCAGACGGAAGCTGAATCTGCGGCTTGGTTGGGGTAAGTATTTTGCGACAGCTTAGATCACAGTGCTGACAAGATCACATAGATGACTGGTTGATCGTCTTTCCCACAGTGCTTTCAATAGCTCTTATAGGACCCTCTTACAGACGTTAGTTATCTTCTTCTTAATTATGATGGAATTATCTGACAGTGTTGTAGATGTCAAGATGTGGCACGTCGGCGTTCACATATGGGATGTCCCACCGAACGAAATAGAACCAGACTATGATGCATACTATGCTGTGCGTACTTGATCTAACATCATAAGACTCATCTCTAATTCCTTACAGGTAGTTATGGCATTCAATCTTCTAAATATTCCTATCCTCCCACTCGTCAAAGCATCGATAATACTCCTCCTTCTACGGGCCGGCTCGGTTATTGAATGGTTGAAAAAGGTGCTCTACGGAATCCTCATTTTCACCATCGGAAGTGCACTCATCCCGTGGTGCATCTATATTTTTATCTGCCCGCCGCAGACGGGAAACACATGGAAACCCCGGACATTTGGAGGACTACACTGTATGGGGCGACACCACATGGGCGAGATGTTGATCTGGGTCACTTGTGCAAATTTGCTCACTGATCTTCTCATCTTTCCCATTCCCTTCATTATTGTTCGCAGAATGATGAGCGCGCGACTCCGGTCGCGAATGGTGGTACTAGCAGTGTTCACCTCTAGCTTAGCGTAAGGATCCCCCATGCACCAAAGTTTCGACATTTTATTAAAACACGCTCCAGTGTCACAGCTATCGGCGCCGCCAAAATCTACCTCTCCTATCGCGATCGTCTCTACACACTCTTCAAACCCGATTGGACGTATCCGATTGACTTTTGCATGAACCATATCGAGAATAGCGTCGCAATTATTGTAGCAAATATTCCGATATTGCGCGGTCTGGTGACGCGCTGGGTCTTTAATTTCAAAACCAAAGCTACGCCGATGGAGCGTGAGTTTCGGAATGATTGGCAATGGAGTACTTCCAATTCTTCGACCTTCACCCGCGTGGATCGCAAGAGACGATTCGCTCAGAAGATCATGCCATGCATCACCGACGACTTCTCTTCCTCGCTCGCACGATCACGAGATATTCGAGACCCCAATATCCCACCTCGAGTCGTCCCGGCCGACTTTCTCCGCAAGAACCGTTCCTACAAATCTCGATCACGAAAACAGTCACGTCGAAACAGCCTGGACAGATACGAGAAGGCCGATTGTTGCGAGAAGGGCGACGTGCTAGATAGAGTGAGGAGCGCTGGGAGCCTAGGTAGTGCTCCTACACTGGTGGAGAGCAAAGACATGGAGTGGAGGCTGAGTGAGTCCAGCCTCATGTCGAGCCCTAGACGGGTTTCTAGTCCTACACTGAGTCCGATTACACCACTGAGTCCAGTTATATTCAGGGAGATGGAGGACGAAGACGAGATTCTGAGATACCCATGATATCATTGCATAGCATAGCATAGCATTTTGACTTTACGAATTCATCACGATTGTCAGTTGACTCACGTTATCTTGATCTTCCCGTAAATGCTTCTAGTGGCATTCCTGAACCGTTCTTTTCCCACATCCTCAGCCCTATTTTTGCCACGCACCGCATCTCTACCACATGCTAGCTCACTCACAGTGATCTTGAGCTTGCGTGCCAGTGACCAAAACACAGTACCATATCACCCCAGACCCAAGGCACCCATTGCTAGCTCGCCCGCATGACAGCACAGTCCTCCCACCGCTTCACAGATCACTTCATGCTCCGCGCCGGCGCTCAGGCCCGGAGACCGCGTGAGAAGCTACGCTCGGACCCTACGCGAGCCAGGTGCTCGGCGAGAAGCTCCGCACCTCTTTCGGCAAAATCTGGGGTAGCATTCCTCAAACCAGAGACTAGATTTGAGCTATCTACCCCTCAAAATTGTACCTATCTTATGCGTTGACTGCACTGTGATATAGACGCTAAGGTGGGCTGAGCTTGAACTGTAAGCTTGGGTAAGCTTGTGAACGAGCTTGCTTTTCGAGAATGGATTGAATGGTCTTCCTTCTTTTGCCTACAATGAAAAGAAAGACGGCCATGACTCAAAATGCCTGGTAATATACTCTTTAGTCTCACGGATCCTCCTGCCCTCTACATACCGTCAGCTATTAAGGAAACCAGAACATGGAATGGTCTGTAGCGTGCCGTCCCGAGTTCGCTCTCGCCGAATGGTGGGTTACGGTTACCTGATAGCCCAGAATCTGGATTATGGTCAGGTGCAAGACCACAAAGGGGCCTGCGCTGTCGGCTTTGCCTTCTCAATGTGTGAGGTCTAGTCAGACGGAGCATGATAGCGAACATCGCTTCGCGTACGCGCGTGACGGTCGGATGGGAGACGGGAGACGGAAGGAAATATTGCTAGTCTAAGAAGAGAAATGGCTGCAGCCGATCGCTTGGAAAGATCTCGACGAGTACAGTCTTGTATAGATCGATCCTTCGGCAGCCACGCCACTTAAACTTTCCTCTTCCACTCTTCTACCTCTACCTCGAAATACACAACCTCAACACCCTTGAAGTCATCCACATTCAGAAGAGAGCTTATGAATCGACTGGATTTACGTGTTTCGAAGAACATTTGGTGGGGTCAAACGCAGCTGCAGATGCAACTTACCCCGCGGTTGATATGGATAAACTACATGGGTTCAGGGGCTAACACTCAATGCCCAGAAAATTTCATTTAGGCAAATGCGCACTTATTAAAATCGTTGCTTAAGGGACGAAAACGAGGGTATCATGGTAGCTTTGCAAATTTTCCTGGTAGCAGGGAAGGCCGGAATATTCTGAGCAAAGGCCGTCGTCATGCGAGCTTCGCTTTCGGTATTTGCGGCGACAACGTCAAGTTGCTCGTGCTAGAAAAATTTCCGTTGTGACGTGGTAGGGGGGAGATTAGCATTGCAGAGACTTGGATGAGACTTCAAGATGCACTCGAATAACGGGGTTGTGGAGAAGTTCGCTTCTTCAATTGCGAAACGCAACAGCTGTTTCAAGAGTTTCGTTCATCCCCACACACTCCCCTTCATAAGTATCTTCGTACTACCCGCCATCAAGCGGCGATTCCACAGGTCATCGTCACCAAAACGAAGGTGAAGCGAGTGTTGCTGTGGATGAAATGATGCCCAAGACTACCTTAATGCGGAGCGGAGCAACCCTCCAATGCAGGATCAAGAAAGTCGAACAAGCTCTCTTCGAGGCTGACACGAACGCTAGCAGACGCCGTCCATTGTAACCACCCCAAGCCCCCTTGTTCCCGACAGAGTGACAAACGCGTAAAGTACAATTCCGGGACTACCCAATCGCCGATTGTAAAAAGTGATACACAAGTCAAGAAGTGAAGTTAGAAAGTTTTGTCGTTAACCACCCGTTGATAGGTATGCAATGTAAAGTCGCACTCAATATCTTCGTTTGTGCCTGAGCTGATTATGCGGAGAGATTCGTCCGCCTAGGGTTGTCGAACTGGAAGGAAGAGAAGGCGCGGTGTTACTAGGTGAGTTTTATTGGTAGGGTATCCATGCATGAAAGAGGCGGGTCGGGCTCATCACCTGACACAGATGCTCTGCCGAGCAAGAGGTGTGGATGAAAAGACGGGAAATTGAAAGACGTGTCGATCATGAGTGGCTAATGCGGACTTGTGACATGCAGCAGCGTCACTGCCGCCATGCCGATAGCAGACTGGTAAACGTGAAGGCCAAAGCAGCAATCCTATAGGAGGGTGACACACTGGTCGACGATGAAGACTGGCCAGTCAACTCCTTTTCGTCGTTGCGAACGCACTGCGTCTTATCGGTCAGGACAGCTGGACAGGTAACTCGTTTGAAGGTTGCGCTGCGGAACGTTAGACAAAATCTCGCTTGCAAAATGGCTAAACGTACGTCGGATATGATGCATCTTCAAACCAATCATACCGCCATCGGCAGCCTGGCTTGAGAGAATCAGGCAGCTTGTCACAGTCGTCTTTTGAACTAACGCCGTTGTCATCTGAGCCAAAGACTGACTGGTCGATGCCGTATTGACGTGCACAGGCGTCATGGCTAGTGGTGTTCCCCCCGGGGATCTAGAGCACATCAGCAATGAGACCACATGACTTCAAAGGATAGAACTCACTGCCAAGGAGAACCGATTGGCAGTATTCACATCGTAAGCGGTATTCGAGGCTTGAACGACCAGGGTTTTTCCCTTAAGAGGATCGCTAGTAAAGTCCAGTTGATAGCAAGCGCAACACCAAGCATCCTCAATCTTCCCGCCAGTGATACTGGGGAGGATGAAGACGCCGGCATATCCATAGGAAAAGGTGTCGTTGACTGCCCAAGGCTGTTGATCGGAGCACTGGTACGCGGAACCACCATTGCACCCAGTCCCGGCATCAATATCGGCAGGTTTGTCGTCGGCAGAACATGATAATACCGGGCGTGAGAAGTCGGCTTTTGCTTTCCAAGCGCACGACGGTTTGCAGCAATCCCAGAATCGTGTTGTTACCGCATCGCCTGAGATGTTGAGGTCTGCGCAATTGACCAAGACGACGAGTAGGCTCAGAAGGAAGAGAAGATTGCGAAGACAAGAAGCCGTCATTGCGTGATAGGAAGTCTGATGCGAGTGCAAAGACCGGAGAGCATCATTTATTTGCAAGGGACTTGAGGAAAATCTATATGAACCGCGCTAGGTGAGGAGGGGTTATATAAGGGCCGGTCGCATGGAGTAATTAATGTGTCGTGCTATGATATTCAAGGCCGAGAACACACTCACCTGCTGTGTGAGAACATGGCGTTCCGCCACGCAGGGATCGGCGAGGCTTGGACCGATGTGGTAATGAGATTTGACACTTAGGGATAGGTCTGGTAGCCCGTGAGAGGCGTCCGAGGTCGAATTAAGCTACCGTGACCTATATTTTTCAAGTCAATGCGCTCGGCCACCAATGCAAAAGCGCCTTCTCCGCAATCCTACGCAAAGTAGCATTGCGCCCCGCAATTCGGCACTAGCAGGAGGGAATGCTTGCGTGGTCGACCACCGTGTGGTGGTCTAGGATACATGCTTTATCCAGCCTCCGCCCCATAGTTTTGCTTTGGACCTCCTCTTTTCGGAGAAAATACTCAGCTTCGAATGGCTATTCTCCTCGTTGTCTCACCGTGGACATCCCGGCTATTTCGTATCCGCCAAGCGACCTGCATTTCTTCCTCCAGCTGCGTCTGTTCACGCAGCATTTGGTGTAACACAGCATTGCGGAGACCTTAGCACGTGGGTGCTCTCATGGGGGGACGGCTCATCTGCAGGACCCAACCTCGCAGCTTCGTCTTTCTTTGTACCACCTTTCGTATTTCCCCGCGAGGTAAAATACTCCGAGGTAACCGGGCAGAGTCCATTGGGGAAATACGTCGGGAAAAGTCGAAGTACGAAGCATTATGTGTAAGATGCAGGCATTAAAAATTCGATGAAGATTGTTGCCTGCAATACAAGACCGAGCATTGTAGAGGTGCCTGCAGAAATCCAACGCGCATGACAATGCCCGCTGATGATACGTCCGCTTGTTTGAACTCGCTTTCACATGCTTCCACCGACTAGCTCCATAGTAGAACTATCCTAACCAGAAAATTAACCTAGTCTATCACGCCGGACGAGGACAACATTTCTTGGACAGTAAGACAACTGGATCTGTCGTCTTTGGATATTCGTGGGGCTCTTATCTCTGCGGTGTGTTTTGCGTGCTTTATCAATCTAAATGGGTGCACTCACATAGACAACAAGCTGATTGTTGAAAAAGAGAAAGTCTTTACAACCCAAGGTCAAGTACATGCCAAGCTAAGAAAATGTGAACAGAGCGCACAAAACAGCACGGATGAAACCTCAGAAGAATGATTACTAGGGCGAGCCTGAGTGACCAAGCGTATAAGGGCAGTTTCTCACACGGTGACATTGATCTTTTAAATAAGATTTCTATATTGCGCTACCAGTCCCATGCATAGATCTTTGGATAGTAGATGGTCACATAGTAAATGAGTTCGTGAATCAAGATGCAAGGTCCCAAAATGACAGGAGAAATGAAGGTCATTCTGCAAGGTCTCGTACCAATCAAGTCAACTCTCGTCTTTCACTTCCTTGATTTTCAGTCTTCGATCGGGCACTCATCTATTCTTCAGCAGGGCTTAGGCTGTAGTTCCCTGGGATTTTGAATATCTGTATAGTCTAGACCCGGTATATCTCCATGAACCCTGTGTAGCAGAGCATTCAGTTTATTTGGATTTTTCATGTGTCGATATGATATGACATCCCCAACAAATGCAGAATTGATTATAGAATACTTGCCCTTAGGCCAATTCACTAATTCAACCGCAATACTATGTATCTCACCTTTTTCACCTCTTTCTTTCCTCCTGAATCCGATTAGACTGAATAGCGAGCTAGTATTGAACTTTGAGAGATGTACATTTGCACGACTACTTACTGTGTATAGGTGCAGCATATGTCAAGTTATCTCTACCGTATAGAGTGTAGCCGCAGCTAACTAGCAGCTAGTATCCTTGCTTTCAAAGAAGAGGTATGATTTCTGTTTATTGTACGGAGTAGAGATACAACAATTGTGGTAATTTACAGTAAGCTGTTACATCGCGATTAGATCCTTTAGGACTTCTTCACCTCTGCAAAAGAAAATTGAGAGATGAGTGTCACCAGAGAACTCTTGGAGTCTCCCATTCGGCAATTGGTTCGCCATCCATCTCGCCATATGAATAGGCGTGTCTGTATCATCCGTTCCGTTCCAAATATGTACCTTTGCCTTGATACTTCTCAAATCAAACGGCCACGGCCCGAGGATTGTCTTTGCATCAAGAACATATCCATCTGAGCCGCTTATGAAACATTGCCTTATATCATTTATCATTCGCCCCGTCTCCTTCTCGTTCATAAGCGCTTGATCCTTAGGACACATTGTTCTAATCATTCCATCCACCACAATCTTTCTGCATCGTTTCTGGTCCGGATCACGAGCATGTCGCGCAAGCCCGTGTTCGATAACAAAATGTAGCATCCACCGTGGTAGCCATCTATTGGTGGTAAACCCGACCCACCTTCCCCAACTGAGGCCCTTGACACCTGATTCAGGCGGTCCTAGCCCTGCAAGTATTCCAGTACCTTGCAGTATGTTCTGAGGTAATTCTCGTGCGCACGCCAGCGCATATGGTCCTCCTCCACTACCTCCGAATACGTGAAACTTCGAGAAACCAAGGTATTTTGCCAACTTCTGTATATCATATGGCCAGTCCAGAAGTGTGTATCTAGGTTGAAAAGTTGAAAGACCAATTCCTGGACGGTCGACACCAATTATGCAGAGATTCAATTTTTTGCCGACCTCGTGAAAATCATCGGCTTGAAGACGGGAAGCTGGAGTCCCATGGAAGTAGAAAATAGGCTGGCCTGATGGTTTGCCGCTGATGTGATAGCCTAAGACATGTGATCCTAGATTGTGTTTGCAGGGAAGAATAAAAGTATGAGATCCTGTTGTGAGAGGAGATGATTTGGTTCCGATACAGGTAGAAGCCACTTGGCTTGAGTACCTAAGAACCTGCACAGTAGCTGTCGGCTATCATTAGAATATGTCCAGTGATAATAGTTTGAAGAATCAAGGAGCTCATATATCTCCTTACATCGTGGGCTGAATGGACTGAACGGGCTAATTGCTAATTTTCGCGTCGCAGCTCGGCGAAGAGTATGAAGAAACATCACACGGAGACATATATCAAGGAAAAATCAAGAGATAAAAAAAAGGCTTTCATTAGGTGATAGCATATTTTACACGTGGGTGTACTTTCTAGTGGTGCTTAAAGCCACTGTGGTTTGGCTGCTGCCTAATACGAGCTTAAACCTTATTAGCATAGTCACGTGTAGGATTAGCCGCTATCTTTTGAACGTTGGTAAATAGGCGCGTACTTGGTTCTGAAAGCGGGAGTGAAATTTAGTGAGGTCAATATCAGTTGCGTGGGTGAGTTAGTAGAGAAGCGTCGAAGCCGCAGAGAGCTTGCATAGTTGCAATTTCGACCATAGAGGCTTCTGTCGAGATTAAGAAGTAAGTAATTGGTACAAGGAGGCTTTGAATATACTCAACTGACACAAGGCAAGCCTGGGTGCACAACGATGCGGGAAGTAGGGTTAGAAAGTGTGGAGGGGGGACCAGGAAGTCTACGTAGAATTCCGTGCTAAACCCGTTTAGATGCAACACTACCCCAACATCTCTGAGCTCTTTTCATCCATCCCGATATTATGCCTCTCCAGATAATTTTCGTCTTCCTTGCTTTTCTATGACAATCACGACCCTGATTTAGCAAGAATGTTTATATAAATGCTTGACAGTGGTATCAGCACACATCTTGGCTATGGCGGACAAGATCTCATTTCGCCTGTATCGCAAGTTCCTGGAGTTGACACCTAAATTTAGAAGGTCTTCACTGATCTGGCAGAACGAAAAAAGCATAGACAATTCCTTGTCTAGATATCTCGATTTTCCATCAAGCTTCCTACATGCTACGCTCTGCATGATTGTAGCGGACAGCTTTTCACTGTTTTATTAAAGATATATCATTCTAGTCTCTCTTTCGCTATGACTTGCAGTCTTCAAAAATAGAATGTGTAACTTGTGAGCTAATTGGTATCCACTTTTAGGTCATCCTCCGCTCCCAATGTTGCAGGGGCGCGGGGTGGCTTAAGGCCGAGAAGCCCTTGCATATCTTCCTTTTCAAGGCTTTCCTTAGTGTCGACCAGCTCATCATTCGTACTACTCCCCTAGAACAGCTGAAAGAATTGGCGACAATGATCTACTTGAATTGGATTTTGTATTATCACTTTGGCTACTGATCTTCGGCAAACTACCACTGCAGTGGCAACCTTAGGTGAAACATAATTTACAGAAAGCCAATGATGATCACGAAGAGATCTTCAACATGAATAGCGAACATCTCCAGAGCTGCACCAATTCTACGAATATGCCACCCTACTACACTGCCGATCTTTTCCACAATCATTCACTCCTTCAGCGACACGATCCACTTGGTCTCTAATTATATAGTGGTCGGTGCCAGCAACACAATTGCATTCTCTTAACCAGATCTTAGCTTTTCATTACTGAGTCTTCATGATAATCATGATTATCTATCTTATCCTCAGTGTCATCCTTGCAAGCTCATGCATAGCAGAAGTGGGATGTCCAATGGCCGCGATGAGAAGGCATCAAGCTGAAATGGAGTCATCTTTTCGTAGACGACAAATCTCTAATGAACAGGATGAACCCAATATTGGGCCATTCCCGAAATGCCCTAACTTTGATCCCAAGACACAATTCGTCGACGTGCGTTCGGGATCAGGCCATGAGTATAGACCTGCCGGTCCCAGTGACAAACGCGGACCATGCCCAGGCCTCAATGCTGCTGCCAACCATGGATTTATCAATCGAACCGGCATCACAACTATTCTTGAAGGCAAGGCTCCCGCACGACGGAAAGTGTTACATGCTAACAAGCATAATGTAGCCGCAACAGGCGTACAAAAAGCGTTTGGAATGGATATTGGTTTCTCTACATTATTATCTGCGCTCGGAGTATCAACTGCAGGAGATCCTCTCGCTGGGACTTGGTCCATCGGTGAACCATACTCGCCTTCTCTGCTGTGGACCCTGCTCGGCCAGAAAGGTCGAGGATTATCTGATACGCATAATATTTACGAAGGGGACGGAAGCGGTACGAGGGTAAGTAAATAACTCTTCTACTTACCATTCTCATTCTCATCTGCCTAGTCCGATGCGTACATGAGTAATCCTCCTGATGGGGCTAGCTTGAACATAACACGCTTTACCTCTATGTACAACAAGATCACTCCCGACGGAACCATGATGCCTACCCATCTGCGTGTTCAAGCCAAAGAGATGCATGATGATTGCGTTCATAACAACGGTCGTTGTTTTTTTCCAGTACGTATCCACCGCTATAGTATCTTCTCTCAATAAGGCTTATTTGTCAAACTCTTTATTAGCCCCCCGCGTTCCTCGTCGCAGCTGCAGCCAGCCAATTCCCAGCCTTCTTCATGTCCAACTATTCTGCTGAAGACCAATGCGGCTACCTCTCTCAAGACATCCTGAAATCCTTCTTCGGCATTCGAACCAAAGCAGACAATACTTTTGAATGGGTCCGAGGAACAGAAAGAATCCCAGATAATTGGTATAAACGACCTACAGGTTACGACTATGGGCTTCAACAACTAGCAGTATGATCACTTCTCTTCTCCTTTTTTATGGGCGTCCTTACTGACTCTAGTCCAGATAGACGCACTCTACCTCGTTGACAAATACCCAGACATGGCCTCCTTCGCCGGCAACACTGGCAAACCGAATACTTTTACTCCAATCGACATAGCAGATCTCAGTGGCGGCACATACAATGCCCAAACTCTGCTCCAGGGTAACAACTTGGCCTGCTTTGTCTTTCAGGCCTTCCAATCGCAAATGATTACGCGTTTCAACATCCCTCTACCAACATTGCCGGTGCCTGGTATGCCTGATTTAAAGAAAGTGTTGGATGGATTGTTGAATACTATTGAGCCAATCCTAGCGCCGCTGGATTGTCCTGAGCTGAGGAAGTATGATGAGGGTTTATTTGGGCAATTTCCAGGGGCGAAGTGAATTGGTGGACTTTGGTACGAACACATAGAGCTTGAGCAGTTCAGATTTTGTATTAGGTGATACTTCGGAGGAAGCACGGTAACAACACACTCTCATTATCTTCGCTCGGTTTAAGCCAGTGACCTGTAGTTGAATGAAATAAAACAATGTTGTTGCGATAAGGACATCTTGGTCCTCGGAGTAATGTCCACCCAGTGCATTCGAGAATTTAGTAGAAAGTGCAGAATGATGAATTCATGCAACTGCGAATCTACGCAGTCGGGTCGTATTTCCTTGTTCACCTATCGACTATGAATTTGCGTAGTAGTCAAATCTCAGTCATCATACCCATCCGGTCCGTTTTTATCCTCATCCCTAATAATTCGGAATATCATGACCCGTTCTAAAACGAAACATCCTTTCTGTAGTAGTTATTCTCTGCCACACTCCTACTCTCATCTTGGCCTAGTGAAACTTCGCAGAGACTCCACCATATCTCACGCCATCCACTTTGAGCTCAAACACTAGCCCAGCAGACTCAATTCGCATATCGAGTGTAAAATCCAGGTTGTCAAATTCCACGCCCTTTGTCGTGGTTAATCTTGTGAAGAGCGATTTGGGGACAGTGTTTAGATCTGTCGTTAATGTGCAAACGTTAATAAGGCCTTTGCGGTAGGAGTCGGGCGCAGTGTCGAGATCGCAGGCGATGAGATCGTCTTCGACAATAAGAGATTGACCCGGGCGGAAATTCCGAGTATAGTGAAAAGAGATAGGGGAGGTTTCGGAGACTTGTGCGCCCTGAAATTCTGTCAGAGGTGGAAGCAAAGATTGGGGAAACAGAAGTCGTACTTTTGCAATATGCCATTGCATACGGTCGCTTACCATCCATCTCTCCCACAGGGGACTCCAATATCGATCTGCAATCGGATGTTTTGCCTCATCAAAAACAGTTGCATAACTTGTCCCATAATGCCACCGACTTCTCCTGCTGACCACCATACTCCCTTCCAAGCCCCTCAACACGGCCCCCCGTACGACGGCTGTCCACGCGTGGATCGGATGGAAGATCTCGATGCTAGGTGCTGCTGACAATGCTACCGCATGCGTGGGTCTTTCCGTATAAGGAGGTGGAGGCGCACTATTAAAATGCGCCTTCATGCGACCGTAAAGATAATTGCTCTGTCCAAACCCGCCAACCAGCACAATACAGCAAACAAGCCCACCTTTGGCACGTATACTCTGCACCTGACCCTCGACCAAATCAATCACCTCCTGCACAACGGGATCAAATATCTCTTTTACTTGGTCCGCGCTCATGACTAGGAAGCCTGAATCTAAGCCCGCCTCTTCATCATCTGGCAGACCGGGGAAGGGGACGTTGACTTCGGCATGCTCGTCTTCGTTGAAATTGCGCTTGACGAATTCTTCAAAGTATTTGAGACCCATGTTCCAGGTCTTTGCTTTCTTGTCGCGCATCATAGTGTACCGTTCGCTGCCAATGCGGCGGCGTACATGGTCCTCGAAACGGTAATTGAGGAAAGCGGAGCCGCAGAGACCGCCGGTTCCCACAGCAGATTCTTCGACACGGAGGGGATTCAATTGTATGATCTTGTAGGCAATCAGATCGACCGTACCACCGCCTAATCTTCGTAAGTAAATATCCCTACAACAGCTGGGAAGAGGAGCTCACCAGCATCACACACAATGAAATTATCCCCCGCCTTAAGGGTATTTGGCTGAATCGCTTTAAGTGTATACACGGCCGCAGCCTCAGGCTCGCTGATCAGCTTCAGATCCCCACGATTCCCCATGCCTGCTTTTTCGGCCGCCTTCAGCGTAGCATCTTTGGCCGAATCGCTCCATACGGCGGGCACAGTTAAGACGAATTGCACCTTGGTTATGCTCATGAATGTCTCACCATAACGCTTGGTTAAAGTCTCCACTGTGTGCTTATATATCTGGGACAGATAGTCCGACACTGCATCCATCACCGTCTTCTCATAGCGACGTAGCTGGGCGGCGGTTTCAAGAGGGGAGACGAAGTGGGGAAGTTTGTGGTTGCGGTCGAGGAAGAGCTTTATACACCGTAGGCGCGTTTCTTCGGGTTTGAATTGGAAGCCCCATTTTATTGCTTGGGTGGGCTTGGAGCTGTTGTCGACGGATGCGCCGGAGGAATTCGGGGTGGAGGAATCGACGTAGGCAATTTCAGTCGGAACTTTGTCCGACGTGATACCTGAGACATAAGCAATTAGCTTTCGGAAGAATCATCAGAGTCAAGTGGGCGGGGTGGAGTACCGTTTCCACCAGGCCACGTCTTGATTATGTCGATGTCATCTGGTGTCGCGCTGTAGACAGCGGCCACGCCTACTCGCAGATCAGCCACTCAACTCTCTCAACCGTGGCGCTAGACACAATCGCAAGCATACCACTGTACGTCGTCCCGAAGTCGACTCCAACAATCAATCGATCTTGCAGCGCACTCGTCTTTGGCGCGCTGCCCACTGCGGGTGCGGGGCTATGATTCGCGCCTGGATTGAAGGCAATCGGAATGTTGCCTACTCTCCCGCTAAAGGAGCTCGCCATGCTGGGCTTCCTTTCCATTCTCTCTCCAATCTGGCCAAACCAGTAGATATTCGTCGGTCCAACAGCGGAGGCTTCATGGACGAAATTGGCGTGGGGGTGCCGCAGCTGAGCTCAAGTCCAACTTTCGAGGGGTTGGGCAACTCAACAATGCAAGTGATGCGAGCGCGGAGCTGATGCGACAGCGTTCGAGGTCATCGAAATGGGTGCCTGGGAGGCATTGTAAGAGTCAGGCACCTGGCCGAGATGCTGTAAACATTGAAGCCTAGCGTAACAGGAGGTGAGATCCGCATGGGTCGCGCGGGCTGATTCGTCCAGCGGCTGTCCTACGGCCCCGCGCTCCCATTCCGTCTGAGCTGTTGGTGATTGTTGCGCTTCACAATGCGTTAACGGCAAAAGTTCACTTGCGTACCTATCGTACAGTCTTGAACGTGTCCATTCGTCCCCGAGCGGCGTTCATGAGAATGAAGAGGGAAGTTCCATCCGATCACGCTACCAATCCGCTCTGCATCAGGTAGCCTCGATGACGGGAGAGAAGAAGAGCTCAGGTAAACAACGCACTTCCCCACCACAATCCCTAAATCGGCCCTCAACTAACGTTACATTCTACAGACCTTTCCGCTCGCCTCGGCGTCAAGCGCAAATCTGCATCCACCAAACCAACCAAAGCATCGTCTCCGTCCATCAGCGCCCCTCCGAAAGCTGCCATCGCTACCTCAAAGCCCAAGAAAGACGAGATCCAACGCCGCAAGAATCCCTTTAATGATATGCTCCATCATAGATCGGGGAAAGATAAGGATACCGCAAGCAGCTCGTCATCCTTCCGCGACGAGGTAGACGAAGATGCCCCGCGGGACAGTGAGGGGGGAATGGGTGGAGAAGGACCACTAGACTCAGGAGCAACAGAGCGGATAGCGGAATTGGAGAGAGCACTGACAGTCGCAAGAGAGGAACAGAATGCACTGAGAGAAGAACTCGACAAAGTAAAAGCACACGGGCTGGTATATCAAGAGACGATTGAGGACTATAGACGGCAGCTCGCGAGGACGTACAACCAAACGCAAAGCCCCCCGGGAGCCTTCCACGTCGATTCGGGCCCAAATTCACCCCGCTTACCTCAATCATCCTCTATTCCCGCCGAGTATGACCAGGACATGGAGACCCGTCGCCCCTCATTTGGTCACACTCGCGACGAGCTGCTAGAACAGAATTACGAGCTGCGTTCCAAGTTCGCACAACTGCAGGATCGCCTCATAGCTCAGGAAAGCATGCACCAGCCTCGGCTTGAGCAGACAAGATCCCACAGCGAATCCGAGTGGAATGAGCTGACATCGCGGCTCCACGCCGCTGAGAAAGAGTCACAGGAGCGCATGCAGCAATTGCTATCTCTGAAATCCAGCATTTCCTCTCTAACACGTATGGACTCCCAAACCACGGACAGCGAGCTCTCAGAATTACTTTCTCAGCTTTCCAATCGCGTGCGCGAGTGGGTTATTAGCAATTTTCGAAAGACAAAGCTGGATCTCCAAGATCTTCCGCCTGAGACAGCAAGGGCACTAGAGGCGATCTCTCCGACTTATAAAAATGTAGACTCCTCAGACCGTCTAGCGCTATACCAAGCAATTATATCCAACTCGATGATGCATATATTTCGCGAACCTATTTTCGTTGGTCTCCCTGAAACAGGTCCATTAGCTACGATTCGAAAGCTTGCAGCATATATACACAACGTAGGATCCGACTATTGGGAATGGCGACGGACGACTATCCGAAGTCTGGAAAAGAGTGAAGCGAAGCATGTGTTGCAGGAGGAGAAAGAAAAAGTATTGCATCGGCTATCTGGCGACATCGGGCATCAATTATTCACGCTCACTTCAACGAATCTTACTCCGAACGCACAATCGGCCTTAGTCGGCATCTTGAACGCTGCGGCGGTTCTCCAGCATACACTCCAGCTCCAGAAGGCCCAGTACAGGGTGCAATTTTTTCGCAATCACGAAGACCAACAAATGTGCTTCGACGACAGCAGAATGATCTCAATCAATGATCTCGATAATGAGATGGATGAGGACGGCGACCTAGTCATAGACCGCAGATTTGCGTTCTGTGTATTTCCCTGTCTTGAGAAATTTGGAGACGAGTATGGTGAGAATTCTGAAGTTAGGAACGTCCTCCTCAAGGCCAGCGTATGTTGTGGCACAGGGTAAGTCTTTGCAATAGATTGACACGAACTGTCCAAATTTTAGGCGTCAGACGATACTGCTAGCCAAACCACACAAGGAGATTTCTGATAGTGATATGCCAATAACACGGTTCTAGCCCGACCATGCAAAATCGCTCAAGAGCGGGTCAGTTTAATGAAGTGCCAAAGGCAGTAGCAACACAGCTCAGACCAGTCGCACAGAACGTGCAGGCTAGAATGATGCTTGGGAGCTGTTCATTCTTCGCACGCAGACTGACTGCAACGGTACGGAGCAGAAGCCCGAGGCAGCTCAAAGATGTGCGGATCTCAACGGAAGCCGGAGACGTGGAAATATGTGCCGTGGAAAGCCTCAGCCAATATTGCTGTATTCTTATACAAAGATTCGTTGCCGTGAAGCTATTCATCTTCATCGTCGTCCTCACCTTGTACATCCATGACCCGTTCCCCAGCTTTTTCAAGCGTGCGGCGACTCCAAGCACGAACTCCTTTGTATATTGCCTGATCCGTTGTGAGAAAGCGCTCCATGACTGCGAAAGCACGAAAATACACACCACTAAAAATGTAACGACGCCAATCAAAATGATGATCCAGCTGACCTGTTCATACCGATCACGACCAGTCGTCCGACCTCTGCCTCCACCCATCCTAAAGTAAGAGAACGGACTGGCTACCAGTACTTTCAAGAAGCCGAGGACTCCCATAGATGCGAAGCCTTTGGCAAAATGCTCGTACCACGAAGCAGACTCCTCGTCGTCGTCGTAGTAATAGTCGTATGAGCTTGAGAAGGGCGATAAAAAGCTCCATGGGTCGACGTACATGTTGATGATTGGGTCAGCAACGAAGCCGAGAATGAAGACAATCACTAAGAGGATTACAGCAGTCAACATGATCTGGGCAGCTAAATTCGAAGATCAGCATATTCGCTAGTAATACCAGAATAGAGGAATTGACCTACCAATGCTTGCAACAAACCTGCCTGCCCCTAGCCGTGCAAGACGATACTTGAAACCGCATGTTGGACATTGCCAATAGTTGCGGCGCTGCCCATAGCTAGGGTCCGCGTGGCGCCATGCTTGGAGACAAGCCTCGTGAACGTATTTTGCTGAGCCTTTGCACAAACATGGTCGGATCAGGCGGCCACTTTCGTCCTCATATTTCACGTTGCCCGCGGACTGAAGGAACCCTGGCAGATGCTCAGAGGGGAGATCGAAGGTAGGCTGAACAGTTTCAAGACATATGCGACACTGCCTCGGCGGCCAGTGCTTGCGCCTCGCCGACGATGTGCCTGTAGCATTCTGTGGCGCCTCGCCGGAGGTTGAAGGCGACGGAGGTGCGCGTTGCCGCGAGGATGAGCCTGTAGTTTCCGATGGCTCGTTTCCAGGAACATCCTCAGGCCAGTACCACCCTGGCATGGCCTTGAATCCGGATGTAGCGGACATGGCTGACTATCGAAGAAGAGACTTGGAATGAGCTCAATATAGCTATGTTACTGTTACAGAAGCATAAGTGAGTGGATGAACGACGAGAGATCAATTGCGGCAGTGCAGGAACGATGTCTGCTCGCTTGCGGAGTCTGGCGTCACATAGCCACGACCCTTGCACTCTCTTTTACCTCGCAACAATCGAGAGAAGACACGGTGGCAGAAGCAACGTGTGGAGGGTGGAGGATTGACAATGGAAGTCGCTGGAAGCGTCAAAAGGCGGGCGGCCAGAGTTTGTTGAAGCTTGGGCCAAGCTCTAAGCTGCACGTGACCGTGGACCTGGCCGCGTCTGTCGAGCTTGCCTAGAGTTACAGCTCCGACGGCATCTCGCAATTCAATACCCTCACCACTTCACTCCGCCCACCATCCAAGCCCTTCTCTCAAGCTACACCCTTGTAGACCTTGACATCCGCCTTCTCGTCTGACTGCAAAGCGACATGGCAGACCGATACTCCTTCTCGCTCACCACATTCTCGCCCAGGTAAATACCCTTGGAGTAATTCGAATTCGCTTGCTAACAGAATTGCAGCGGGAAGCTGGTGCAGATAGGTGCGCCTCATCATGCTCTCACTTGAATAGAGCTTTCCGCAGCCTCTCCACAATAGCTGACACGACTCTAGAGTACGCCTTGAATGCCGTCAACCAGGGTGTCACTTCGCTAGGAATCAAAGGTATGATGTCACTTCTAAAGCAGAGGCACCCGTATTGACGTATCATTACAAGCTACCAATGGCATCGTCCTCGCAACCGAGAAGAAGTCGTCATCACCGCTCATCGATTCGACGTCCTCGTCCAAAGTGAGCCTCATCACACCCAACATCGGCATGGTCTACTCAGGAATGGGCCCCGACTATCGAGTGCTGGTCGACAAAGCTCGCAAAGTTTCGCATACTGGATACAAGCGCATCTACAACGAATACCCACCCACGAGGATATTGGTGCAGGACGTTGCACGGGTGATGCAGGAAGCCACACAGTCTGGCGGTGTCCGGCCCTATGGGGTCAGTCTGCTCATTGCAGGATGGGACGATGGCATTGAGCCTGAGGTTGAGGCGAAGCAGAGTGAAGAGGAGGAGGCGGACACGGAGAGGAAGGTCAACGGCAAGACCGGTGGCATTCTGAAGGGTGGACCAAGCTTGTACCAAGTCGATCCGAGCGGCAGCTATTTCCCCTGGAAGGCAACGGCGATTGGCAAGAGCGCGACAAGCGCCAAGACATTCCTAGAGAAAAGGTACACCGAAGGTCTGGAGCTGGAGGACGCGATTCATATTGCACTCCTCACGCTGAAGGAGACGATAGAAGGCGAGATGAATGGCGACACGGTGGAGATTGGCATTGTTGGCCCACCAGAGGATCGATTACTAGGTTTCGAGGGTGTTGAGGGCGCACAGGGGCCGCGGTTCAGGAAATTGAGCCCGCAGGAGGTGGAGGATTATCTGACGAATCTATAGTCGAGTGAAGAAAGCCGTGGAGTGAGATATCATCTTTGCCATGCATGTAATGTTAGAACGGCTGTCGGCGTATAAGCAGGCTAGCTCCGGCACATGACGGTCATATGAATTAGATACATCTGCGTCATTCTTGTTGGCCAATAACTGGTGTTGCATTCCATCGTCGTGTTACGTCTTTGTACTGCTCAATTCGCAAACACATCAACCTTAGAATTTGGCTACCTCGTTTCGGATTAGCGCAGCTAAGGATACCCAATACAACAGATCTCTCCACTTCATGAGCCTAGATAACTTATCGACATCTATTTCCACTGTCACTAGACATGAAGAGTCCGGAGGACCCCGCCGATGATGGCGCGACCGTCTCGGTTGAATTGGATAGACGAACATTTCGCCTAAGGTCGTATCAAGCTGAGATGCTAGAGGAGAGTCTCAAGCAGAATATCATTGTGGCTATGGACACTGGGAGCGGTATATCAAATGATAACAGCGACTAATCACGCTCAGTGCTCTCGCGCGCACAGCCGCAGAATTGCAGACTTGTGACCCTAACAAGGTATAAATTCATGCCCTCCATAACACTTTGTCCGAACATCTTCTCATTGTTGTCAGCTTGTCTGGTTCCTAGCGCCTACTGTAGCTCTGTGTGAGCAACAATACAACGTTTTCTTTAAGAATCTTCCTGGATATGGTCTCCAGGTTCTTAAAGGTAAAGACGATGGACTTTGGGTAGATCAGAGTGCCTAGACTACTCTATTGAGTAACATACACATCGTAATTTCAACGCATCAGATTCTCCTAGATGCACTTACTCATGGTTTTGTAACTATGGACAAACTAGCCCTAATCATCTTTAACGAAGGTATAAACCTCTAATACCTCGAATATTACCGACATGCTTATGCCCTTCCAGCGCATCATAGAACCGCAAAGCACCCTGCAAACTGAATCCTCGCTAATTTCTATTAGCCTATGTTACCGGCTGGGAACACAGTACACCTGCCCAGGATTCTTGGATTAAGTGCTAGTCCAGTGATCTGTCTGCATCCCTACCCAGAGAGAAGCGTAAAATCTCCTCCAAGGTTCTTGTAGACGCTGCAGAATCTTTGATCGGGGCATCTTATGTCATAGGCGGGCTTCAGAAGGCTAATATTTGCGTTCAAACCCTCCTGTCATCCGAAAAGTGGACACCGATTGCAGAAGCCAAAGCACAGCTGTTCCATGCAACATCTTCCGACAGCGAGACTATCCAGCTTTCTCCCATCGAAGGGCTCATTGGGTATTCATTCCAGAAGAAAGTGTTTCTCCTAGAGGCGCTTACTCATGCTTCATTTGTTGGCCATCTCGCCAACTGCTCCTACGAGCGATTAGAGTTTCTTGGTGACGCTGTACTTGGCCACATCATCTCCAAGCGGCTACACTCTCACAACCCAGCCCTGAGCCACCAGCAAATGCACGCGATACGCACAGCAATGGCAAATGCATCTTTTCTCACGTTTCGGATGTTCGAGACCACTACTATAGTGGAGCGGGCTGATCCTTCCACCCTACAGGGAAAGATCCATAAGAGATGCTTGTGGCAATACCTAAGATCTGCATATGAGCTCGTGAGGGCAAGAGACTTAGCGTTGAAGAAGCACGAGGCGGCGAAAAAGCAGATTCTGCAAGCGCTTGAACACGATCCAAGATTTCCGTGGCATCTACTCTCCCTGACCGACCCACCTAAGGACATCAACCATGCAGCCCTCCCTTCACTTCGGCTATTTAGGCAGGCCTCCTACCACGCGTGACCCAAAATTTCAAATGCTTCCCTTTTTCGGCCTTGACATCCTCCTTCATCTGCTGACGCCACTTGTCAATTTGTTCCTGGCTATAACCCTTCCTCTCTGTAACCTTGCTAACGACATGCGATAACAGCTGAGGCTGATCCCTGAGCACGAATTCTCCGAAGTTTTTCATCTCCTCGGTCTCTTCCCATTCGCCCCCATATGGCCAGCGATATGCAGTAGCAGTGATGTCGACAAGGCCTGCATCTTGCATCCAGCCTGCAGCTTTCTTCCCGCAGTCAAAGTCAAGGCCGCGCTCGGCACCGGCGGCCTTGACCACATTGAGCCATTCCCAGGAGTCGCATATAACATTGCCAGATCCGTCCAAAAATGTTGCATCGAGGTCGTGAACTTCGACCCAGCCAGTCCCGGGAGCGAGGAGAGATGTAGCTTTACGGAGATATCCTGGCCAATCGGACATGCCACACACCAAGAGTCGTGACCATATCAAGTCAAAATTTCCCTGAACTACAGCCTCCTGTCCGGCATCCAAGTGTGCGTCTTGCGCACCGTCTAGGTCCATAATGTTCCCTTGAACGTATCTGATATTGCTTGGGACTTTGCGGCCTTCTACCGGTGGTACAGGTGCAAGATCTAGACCGAAAACTTGCGCGTTGGGAAATTTATTAGCGAGGAATGTAGTGACGATTCCAGTGCCACATCCTACGTCGAGGATTTTCTGGGGGTTTGAAAGAGGTGAGTGAAGGACGTTGTTAGACATGACAGCGGAAAGGTGGGCAGCTTGCAGCTCAAGACGGACATGCTCAGGAGCACTACCTAATCAGTGTGATAGATCTATTTCACAGCGGGGGTACCTACTCCCTTGGCAGTGTATATGGGATATTTTTGCCTTCAAGGTATACTCTCTCCTCTGGTTTTGGAGCGGTGGAGGAGGAGCCAAGACTATCTGCCATCTTGATGGTGGAAATTTGGATAATAAGGACAAGAGAAACGGAATGTTAACGAAAACTACTGATTAAAAGCAAGACGACGACTTATGTATATGTTTCCCCATCCACCCTATGCATGTTAAATCCGCTAACTATCGGGAGGCCAGGGCGTCCCATGACGATGACGTTGGGGCGAAGCATAGATTCACTAGACTGCTTCAGGTAAACGCTGAGCATGTGGTGGTCGTATGCACACCAACCACTTTTGGCAAGAAATGAGTGTTGGAGCGTAATTGCTCGATCAAGAAGAGACAGGGCGGACCGAAAAAATTAACCCGGGCCCATGAATACTTTCCGGGAATAAAGCATGGCAAGATGTGAGATATTATTGGTAGCATCGTTCCAGGAAGCCCCACTTCGCAGGCATTACGGAGTATGAAGAACACAATAAATGGAGATTATACACCAGACCGAAAGGTAGTAACCGTGTTGTGATGAGAAGTGGTGTTAGTGAATGAGGTTACAAAACCAATCCAAGGCGTGCGCAGTGCTTTGCAATTATTCGGATGAGCATCGCGAGGAAACAAAAGTCTTATAAGCTGTACAATAGTGCAAGGAATTGCGTCTACGCCGAGTAGGTTGTTGTTGGACTAACTGACACTAGAATCTATGTTATGGGTGGCTCCTCATTGGTGTGATCTATGCCAAGCTCGCTGAATAATTGTCCGGAAAACGTCATATACGTCCGAGGTTAATAACTAACTTTGTCGTCCTGCCCTCAATCACTCCTCTCAAATACAACAACGCACAAGTTGCATGAGCGCCTCTTCCACACAATGGCCTCCAAGACTCTTTCACGATCTGCATTGCGCGCAGTATCACGAGCCGTCCAGCCGAAGGCCTCCAAAGCCGCCACCCGATGTTTGCACCAAAATGCTACGCCCATCACATCTTCGCCTCTACAACACAGACCAAGAGTCCAGAAATGGGGACAGACAATATCAACCATAGACTCGACTTTCGGACGACGAACAATGTTCATTCAGACTGAGTCGACGCCAAATCCAGATGTGAGCAAATGGTCTGCGTTCCTTTATCGACATAGGACTAATTCATTCAGGCTCTCAAATTCAACCCAAATCAACAAGTGCTTCCTGAATTCATCTCCTCGCCCTTTCTTGAATACCTCACACCGCGCTCGACTCTCGCACCTCCCCACCCTTCTCCGCTCGCCGCAAACCTACACAACATTGATGGAGTCACATCGGTCTTTTTCGGCACAGATTATATAACAGTCACCAAAGATAGCGCCACGCCATGGGCACACATCAAACCCGAAGTCTTCGCCATCATTAACGAGTTCATGATCAGCGGACAGAACATCGTCAGTGCAGTGGAAGCCCAACCCGGCGAGAGTGGTCAAGACGGGAGTGAACTTGATAGTTTAGCTTATGACGAAAATGACAGCGAGACTGTCGGGATGATCAAAGAACTCCTCGAGACAAGAATACGACCCGCTATACAAGAAGACGGAGGCGACATCGAGTTCCGAGGCTTCAATGATGGACAGGTCCTTTTAAAGTTAAGAGGAGCATGTCGGACATGCGATTCGAGCACTGTCACGCTGAAGAATGGCATCGAGAGTATGCTGATGCACTATATTGAAGAGGTCAAGGGGGTGCAGCAAGTTATGGATGAGGAGGAGGAAATCGCGATGAAGGAGTTCGCAAAGTTCGAAGAGAAGTTACGGCAGCAAAAAGGCCCGAATGCTGCTCCCTCAACGGTGGGCAAAGGGAGCTTGGACTACGTGGAGGGATAATTGTCTCGTGGTTTAATGAACCTGCTTCATGAAATATGAGAGATATCACAATTTGGCAACGAGTCTTCTGCGACGTTGAGGGACCAACTTAGATCATGACCTAGGGAGGACGTAACTCGTCTTTGCTAAAAGTGCTACATATGTGGTGCTATACCTGTATAGATACGGCGCTTCTTGCGAAGTGCACCCACGACATCGTCCTCGCACCGATAGTGGTTGAACCCAGCTCTATTTAGTTCTTCTCTGTAGAGATAATGTATCAATACCCCTATGCTTGTACGGACTTCAGAGTAGCATACGCGCACGTGAATCGCGATTGACGCCTTACTCTTTTAGGCATCTACGTCAGTTATTGCTTGGCATCTCGACTCGTAAACACGCGCTCAACATCACCTCACGACTGTCCTCGCCGACGCGATGGTAAGTATAGATCGCACCTCATATTGCTATCAACTGATGAAAATGTAGGCTCCGACGCGTTCACGCGGGAACAAAGTCACGAAGAGGCGGGGCAGACCGCCCGGTTCACGTAATTCGATCGCGGCGAAGAAACAAGGGCCCAACGCAGCGGCCTCGCGTGCGAGAACAGGACGAAAGGGCAATTCGCAGACTCAGGAAGACTCACATCCTTCGCGTGGCTCTAAGAGAAGAGGGAGACCTCCTGGTAGTCGTAATCAGGAACCCGACGACGATCCAGACGAGATATCGACGGCACAACCCAAGACACAGAATTACGTGCAGCTCGCCCCGCGCACACGAAGAATTGCGCAAGAAAAGATAGACACATGGCCGCAGGTGTCACCTCAAGTCCTCGAACAAATTGTCGGAGTGCTCAGGGACGCAAAAAACGACATCGTCAATACGCAGCGCGATGAGCGCCGGGTAGCGACCGCGGACGAGACATTGAGTGCCCTGGTTCGGGTACTTTCACGTCAGCTGTCGGCTTCACGGATCCCACCGCAAGCCAAGGACATTCACTTCAATATTGACAAACTCACCGAGCGCTATGCGCAGCTCTTCCGAGAGGTCACGAAGGAGCGCCATTCGAAACAGCTGCTCAAGGAACAGGTCAAGGTAGCCCAGCACTTACTCAAAAAAGACGAGGAGGCACTGGAGCAGCTGAAAACCAACGCAAAGAAATGGAAGGCAGAGTGGAAGCACAGAGAAAAGCATGGACGAGTAGGCGAGCCTCTATTTTTGACTGGGCTGACATTGCGGCTAACAAGTTCCAGCTCCATCCGCTCTTGCAGGATTTGGAAGAGGTCGAGGTCAGTGGTGATGGGACTGACGACATAGGTCTGAGGGAATGCAGGGGCGGGCAGGTTTCCATGGTGGATGCCCCTGATCCCGAGCTCGCACCGCTTCTCGAACAGCTCCGACGCAGCTTGGAGAATATGCAGGGTAATCATGAGCAGGTCGCCGGCATCAATGAAGGGTTGAGAGATGCACAGGCGGCACTGGACGACGTGCTCTTCAAACACGCTACTGCATAGGAGTGTGGTGCACTATGGATTATTGGAATGCAGGTTCGGTTCGGCGTTTGAGAGGGGATATCCATTTCCAATCATGGTGCATGGCTTGGCGTACGGTTTACTGCATGGTCGACGCAATGAGCATGGGATTGGAACCACTTTTCGGGAATACTGTCAGGGTTTGGGCGTGAGTTCGTTGGTTCTGGAGGCTGAGCCAATACTCGGGCTCGTAGTACATGGAATGCATGGGAGATCTGGGGGATAAGCTGGCACGCCGATAGCGAGTGTCTACGCAGCACGGCTCTGTGGCGAAGCGGACCCGCGCAGATGGGAGGACGGAGTGAGGAAGCGTGAATGGAATGCCATGATTGCCCACCCAATATAGAATTCCAGGTCCCGGCGATGTGGCTCTCGGAGTCGTGCATGCAGGGCTAGCCAGCCCCGGAGACGTCGACAATATCAGCTGGAGAGTGCAACCATGGCGGCCGTTGATTGGCGCACTGTGAGGCTCTCGGCGCTGCGGCACCGGCTGCCCTCGACGCGTAGACCTGCCCGTTGCGCGATGCTGCTGCTCGGCGCCGCGCCCATTGCCAGGTCGCGGAGGGCCTCTGGTGATGTCCTCGCAAGGCGCGAGGCCGGACGCGGGCGATGGGGTGACGGCTGGACGCCCTCAGGCCCTCACGCCTCCCGCGGCCCGAGCGAGATGCCCCGCCAGATCCTCGGCTAGCGTGACGCTCGAGGAACTTCACGGGTGCGAAAGAACACCATTCGCGCCCAGCCTGAACGCTCGCGTGCCGCTGAAACATCGCTCACCACCATCCAATTCCCGCCGGCTGCGGGAGACTGTGTGTCACCAGGGAACGTGCTCGCCCGCCGCCAGCCTCGCTTGCTCTTTTGGTGGTTTTGTCGGTGACCGGCCAGTCGTAGAACGCATCGCAGCCTGCGCGCTCCCGAGTTGAGCACCAGTGCTGAGACGTTGCGCACACCACCATTGTTGATGCCGGCAAATAATCAGAGCTCCAATGGCTCTGCTGCTGCCGCCAGCGCCATGCCCTCCAAACCCATCGACCACGCCCCCCGATCCAAAGATTCCAAGAGCACCTCGCCCTCAAAGGACAAACCCGCTTCGGCCTCCAGCTCCGAGGCCCCGACGAAAACCCCCAAAAAGCGTCGAAAGGTCAATCACGGTAAGGCCGTCATGCTGTGCTCCCTCAATAGTGTCAATGGCCCTGCTGACTATGGCTTCTCCTTCTAGCGTGCATTTACTGCAGACGTTCGGTGAGCCCCAGGCCCTACCTCCGATACTTTTCTATATTGTTGCATCCGAGACACTTGACAGAGCGTGCTAACCTTCTTCCGATCAGCACATGACATGCGATCTTGTGAGTCCCCTGAGCGCCCTGCACACTGCCCTGCCCTTCCACTGACTGGCCCCTGCCGCGCAGGAACGACCGTGTACGCGGTGTATCAAGCGGAATATTGGCCATCTCTGCCACGATGAGCCACGAGAGAATGTCAAAAAGTCCAGGGCGGATCCCGAAAGCGCCAACGGCGACAAAGACAGCTCCAGGCACGAGCCAACGCCGCCTGAGGCCAGTGTCAATCCCATCAACCAGCAGGCTAACGCCCCAGATGCAGGGCTAAACCTTGCGCCACCTCCTCTACCTCCTAATAGAAGTGCCAACGCAGCACCGATCGCCCAGCCCACACCCGTATCTGCGCCACAGTTGCCATCTCTGGCCTCTCAAAATCCTGCTCGTGAGTTACACACTGCTCCGGCGCTGACCCAGCTTGATACTGAACCATCGTGAAGAACTGAACTACAATGACTGGTCTTCATCATCTCAAAATAACTTTCAGGACATGCACCAGTTCCACCCTTCATATATGTTCAACACCTCCGAAGTCAGTAACGAATACAACCTGCTCAACGACTTTCTCAACCAGAGCCTCATGGATGACGGCAACTTCTATGGCGGCGGTGACTTTCACCAGCTGTTTTCTGATGCTTCTTTGATGAATCCCATGGGCACTCTTACCAACAATACACCTTACAATCCACAGGCGTCCAGCAACGCGCAACTGCTGCCGCCACCAGCCGAAGCCACGGCTGGGAATGCTATCCAGAGACCCTCGAGCGCCTTTCCCATGGAGAAGGCTAGGGAACGATATTATATGACGGCTGCCGATCCTGCAGGCTCGGATAGTCCAGAGGAACGCATGAACAAGCTGCTCAAAGCCAAAATGGACGCTGGCCTACTGAAGCCATTCAACTACGTTAAAGGCTACGCTCGATTGAACCAATATATGGAGCAGAACCTGCAGCAGATCTGCCGCGTGAGAATCCTACGGCAGCTGGACAGATTCAGACCTAAGTTCCGTGAGCGTATGCAGCGGTTGTCTGACGTAGATCTCATTCGCATCGAGATGTGGTTCGATAAGAATTTGATGGAGTACGACCGTGTCTTCGCGAGCATGGCTATACCTGCATGCTGCTGGCGAAGGACTGGCGAGATATACAGGGGCAACAAAGAGATGGCGCGGTTGATCCATGTGCCGATGTCGAAGCTGCGAGACGTGAGTTTCCAAAGGGTGAGGATCTAAAAATGATGCTGAACGAGATACAGGGCAATATCGCTATCCATGAAATAATAGCTGAACCGTCACTTGTATCATACTGGGAGAAGTTTGGCGCCATCGCATTTGATCGCAACCAGAAGGCCATTCTGACTAGCTGTTCGCTCAAGAACCCTGATCCAAACTCGAAAGACCCTGAAATCCGTTGTTGTTTTTCATTCACCGTAAAGCGCGATATGTATGATATGTGAGTATCTCAAACTCCCACATGGCTACGAATGCTGAGACTTAGATAGCCCTGCTTTGATTGTTGGAAACTTTCTCCCTGTCCTAGAACCCGTATCTTCCCCGACTACATTATGATCACATTCGGTATCATGATTCAAGAGGCATATATGGGTGTTGTCTGTATTAGTATTCTAGCGGACGAACGTCACGATAAGTTATGGTATTGTAAAATTTCAAGGCATCGAAATATGTAGGCTTTGGCTTAATGGGTCATGGATTATTCTCATGAATGACACGACTAGCACAGAAGGCCAGTGGAGAGCCGAGCGGTGAGCGTACCGAAAGCTCTTTGGAGCGCGAGTAGAGTCATATCCCAGCCCTTGTTCTTCACATTGCACCTCTATCCATTTCTGTCTATGCGTGTCAGTCTTTACTCATGTGTTGCGCTCTGTTTAATCAATTACTTTGCGCTCGATGCATTTCTTTTGCAGACATTCACGCCACCTAGCCACCTTCTACAGTCGGATCTAGAAGTCGCGACCCCAACTACACATTCCCCACGTCCCCATTGCTACTCAACCTAGCCTTTAGCACACACAAGCTTTCCTCTCATTCCATGGGCAAAACAAATGGCACCCACTCGATCCATCGCGCGAGCGGAGCGCGAGCAGAAACTTGAGTCCATTCTTTGTCAGTGCCTTGTCTGCGCCTTCCTGCTTCGACTACCGCTAACATCTCGCAGCTTTCGCCTCGAGCCTCACAAGCCGTCTGAATACCTCGCGGGATGCAACACTTGCCGCGGATCTTCAGGAACACATAAAAGCATTACCTCTACAAGCTTCACCCGCAGTCATCGCAAAGCAGGATGTTCTCGATAGAAGAGGCACAGAACTATGGAATCTTTCGACTCGCTTACGAAGGAACGAGCTTCAACAGGGCGATGAAGGAGCTTCGCTCCAAAATCAGACACTTTGCCTGTTGCGCGTGCTCTCATTCCTCCTCCTTGATACCGCTGGAGCTCATTCTACCAAGGCTCGCGAGCGCAAGACTTGCTTCAGACTACTGAAAATTGCGTTGAAAGCTGCCAAGGTATGCATCGAGAGTACGGAGTTTTCTGGCGCCACCAAGGTGCTTGAGCGCGCCGCAGACTATCAAGAGGTTCTCAGTACGGACACGGACGGGAAGGACGATGAGGAAACTCAGATTGCAAATCGCTTACTTGTGGAGTATTACACTGTGCGCACAGCTTTAGTGAGTACTCTGTTCACCGAGTAAGATAGTGCATGGATGTTGTTCATGTTGCTAATGACCAAAGGCATGGCGGCAGAATCGAACGGATATCGCAGAGCACATGTTTGCGCAGTACACGCATCGGAAGATTGCTCTGACCCCTTCTACCGCAGAGAATCTTGGAGATCTGCTCTACGAAATAGGCAAAGGCCTGTTGAGTAAGCGGAATTACGAGCTCGCCGTCCGATGGCTAGAGCGTGCCCATGATGCGCTTGGGGAGCAGGAACTGGAGATGCTCAGTGCAGAAGCAGGAGAACTGCGTCTCAGTGTCATGCAAAGCATAGGCATGTATTTTGTGGCTATTCCAGCAACTGTGCTGATTGAAGCATAGTGCAGGCCTATATCAAGCTAGATGATCCCGAGGCTCGGAACAAGGCGTGGAACATGGTCAAGCATATGGAAGTGGTATGTTTTGGCGCATCGAATTATTAGCCTATGGTCGCTCATTGGAAGTAGGATTACGAGGACAAGATGGTGATCTTGCTGCTCAAACTTGAGTTGCTTTCATCAGGAGAAACTAGGGATGTAGACCAAAGCTACGCGGGTGAGCGAACAACAACGCTAGGTTTCCCCTTCTTCGCTGACAGATTCAGTCCTTCACAAAATGATTCGCTCAGTCGTCCTGAATGATAGGAACTTAAAAACGTTCGGTAGCCTTACCCTACTTTGAAATTTCGTAGCTAAAAAGATCTTAGAATTATGCATCATATTCACAAGCAAAAAGATCACAGGTACCGCAATAGTTTCCGGCAAAGTTAGTTGTACTGATAGTGCACAGTAGTGTCACAGCATGCAAGCTTATTGACGAGCTTATCACGGTGCGCCTATTTGGAGAAGACAAAGAGTCTTGGATTGAGAAGTGCGTCATTACGAGAATTTGGATGTGCTGTTCGAACGTTGTCCCCGATGACATCCTAGAGCAGCTGCATGAACTATTTGACGCAATATCACACAACTCTAAGGCGCCCTTTTCAGCACATGCAACCCACGCTGCACAGACTGTACGTGGCCATATGTTTCATGAGAGGGCGTTTCGCTGACTATGATTGGATAGCTATTATGGAAGCAGGTGGAAGCGAGATTCAGCCAGGAACAGTTTGTAATGGCTGAGAAGTGGTGTCGTGTGTGTCTCCATTCGCTCTTCGAAAAGGCTGGTGATGCAAACAAATCAAAAGTCGCAAGGTATGTTGATTCGATATCTTTTCGTTTTATATCATCACTAATAGGTCCGGTAGAAAGATGATACTGTGTGCTCTGGCCAGACATGATTATGCTACCGCTCGCACCGTTTTTACCACGATGTCTGAAACAGGTCGCAATGACCGCATCACTCGATATCTCATGTACAAAGCAGGACTACAGAACGGAGAACCAGACTTTGGTGAGCTCTCTTCATGCATTAGAGACGAATTCTGACCATCTTAGTGGCGGAATGTCTAGATATTGTATGTCGTCAGTCATCGAAAGACACATCATTACTGCAAGCCTGCGTTCTAGAAGCTCAATCCTCTGGAAATAAGCGACAGGCTATAGCGGCCCTAGAAAAAGTCCTTGACAAATATAACCACAGCGAACCTGGAGATGTTCACATCCCGGCTCTTTTACGGTGAGTGTTCTCAGCCTTAGATATCGTGTCACCTTCCTGATTTACACCTAGAATGACGGCTCGACTTTTGATCTCGGAGCTTGTCAAAGATGGATCTTTAGACTCGGAAGTTTCCGGGCAGATGTGCATAATCTTCGAAGGAGGTTGTGCAATACCTGAGCTAAATAGCTTTACGCTAACGAATGACAGCATGCATCCAAGCGAAGGCGTCGCGAAGACGGCCGACCACCACCGCCCGGGAGCAATTCAGCATCGGTGAGCTCCAGTGGTTTTCGAAGAATGCGTACAATATGTCAATCAAATACTGTGCCGAGATGCAGCCGGGGTATCTGGTGAGGTTGCTAGATGTTTGCATTGAGGTATGAAATCCAATACGAGCTCTATTACAACTGACACCATGAAAGTTTGTAAAGCTTTTAAGAGAAGACAATCAAATCAACGATCAGGCTGACTTGTCTCTTCGGTCGATGTTTTGCCATTTCCTCGCTGTCTGCGCACTGACGACCTTAGCTCGTGCAGAAGACAATGTTCAAGACTGCGTGAGTAGCGCCAAGTTGAAGAAATCAACATGTTGTCGTAGCTGACTCAATTAGCTGCAATATTATCTACAAGCCCGAAAGCATGGCAAAAGCTTCCGGGCCGATGCAGCTGATAGCATGGACAAGCTCGGAGACTCCGCGCAACATGATGTGATCACCAAGCATTTTCAAATCGTCAAGTTGGAGCTGGAAGCTGCGTTGAAGCTTGAACAGTGGGATGAATTAGACGAGCTGTTCGACCAATGCTGGGCGTACAAGAACCCAGGTCCATACGAGACGCTCGCAGACCTTGTACTTGTCATTCATAATTGCATAGTGAAGGCAAACCTTGACGGGCGGTATCAGGGCAGTGAGTCAGAACAAACAGTATCTCGCTCATCCTGAGAACTAATGTGGAAAGCAGAGATTCTATCTGTTCTGCAGAAAATCGTTAATATGACATGGCGACAAACTGACAATGATATAATCAAACTTTCGAGATGGATACGCTGCCTATACCAACTCGCTCTAACATATGACGAGAACATCAGCTTGAAGTGTATGGATCAGGCAATACAAATTGCTGCAACGCGACAAGGGGTATGTCATCAATTTCCGTTTATAGCATCCTTATTGAGCAGTCTCTTTGTCACCATGTCTACACACTCCGCCACCATCATCTTTTAGCGCCGAGAAGATAGCTGATGATGTCGACCAGGAATCCAATTGCTACCCTTCGACGGAGCTCGAGTGGCTCGCCACAACAAGTTTCAACCATGCTGTGGATTATTACGTGCAAGAGAATGACAAGAAATGCAAGGCTTGGGCAGAGAAGGCGCTCACGCTAGCACAGTGGGCGGAAGATGAGGGGGAGCTGAAGAGCATGCTGATGGAAAAGTATTCTGGGCTTACGTGGGCAGATGAGGAGGGGCAGACTGGATGATAACGACGCACATGGTGTGTGGAATGCGAGGTCTACATTGTAGTCTTACGAAGATGAAGGACTGAAGGAAACATATGTAAATCTGCAAGAGAATGTACGCATGTCGTAGGGACGTATCGCAGATACCTGTTGTCCGGAATGATCATGCTCCCGACCGCGCGCATCTCCATGTAACTCATTTCCTGCTCGTAGTAATCGTAGTCAACGTCGTCGGCTTCACGCTCCCTCCCGTCCTCGCGCTCGTAATCGTAGAAGTCACGTCCCCCACGGGCTTGCCCGTATTATCGTCGGGCGTCGGGCTGGGAGCTACTGTGGTAATACTGACAACAGGCCTTCCCGCGGAAAAGTTGCCGTTGATGATGACGTTGACCGAGGCAGGTTGGATGTGGAGGAGGCGCGAGCCGGCTACTACGCTCGTGTACCAGAGGGTTGTGAGGAAGAAGAGGGCTGCGAGGAACCAGGGAAGGAGGTTGAGGAAGCGAGGTCGACGGCGGTGTGTGGGCCTAGACTTTTGGAGGGTGTTGCGGGGTTTCTGGGAGGGGGGGATGTAGTGCGGGTGGTTCTGGTCGTGGGGGTCGGGTTTGATTTGGAAGGCGGGTGGATCCTCGCCTTTGTGGGCCTTCTCTTCGCCTGCGGGTAGGAAGGACTTTTCGTCTTCCCAGTATAGACCTGAGGTACTAGTAGACTGTGGGGTGTAGTCCTTCTGGGTGTGGAAGGTTGAGCGGTATGTGGGTGCTGGCGAGGGCGGTTGTGGGTTGTCTTGGAACCCGAACGAGGCGATGTCTAGAGACGGCCTGTGCTCTGGATTTACCATCTTGATGGGTGTAGTATGCCCTTTAACGCCGACCTTTTCTTATATTTTTATTTGGCTAGGGTGGCCAGGGAAGACGAAAATAATAGATACAAAGCAAATGCTGGGGACCAGCCCGGTTCGAAATGTGAGTCAAGAAGTTGCCCTTGGCAAGGAAGCGCAGGACACACAATGAAGAAGAAAAAAAAAGGTGAGTCGAAAATGGGATCGAGAGAGGAGAATAAGGCTGGGTATCTGGCTGCTTTCATGGGCATAGGCAATGACTGCATGTTAGCGTTGTTGCGAGCCGTAAAGGTTAGCACAAAGATATCAATATGCACAATGGTTTCAACGCGGTCCAAACATTTTGGCCTGTCACTGCGATCTGAGAGCAGGGAGAGCGAGGATGGCATGTTGTCGTGATTAACTCCCGGAGGGTGTTTAAGAGAGACGGAGCGTACCCGGAACGATTGGTGCACGAGCCACGGCGGCCAGGCCCAAGAACGGGCTACGGCTACAGGGGGCAGACGTTGCGATTACGGGGGACCGCACAAGTCGCTGGACCGCTTTGACGGCCAAACAACACTCGTCTTCGTGTGCAGAAGGCCTCTCAACGGGCATTGCACATGTACCATATAGGAAAGCTGCCGGCGAATTGGCCGGTGCATGGGAACTTGATAGTGCCAACGAGGGACTGATTCGTACTCAGTGCCCAGCTAGGGCGCCCTGGACGAAGCTCATTCCGATATCCAAGGACGTGGGCGCGAGTGAGGCAGGGCGTGCCCGTGCTGCGTCGGTTCAATCCTAAGTGACCCGTGATGATGCTGTCAGATGTTGGATCGCATCAATTTCAGAAAAGGAGAGGCGCATAACAGACGAAGAATTTTAAAAGGAGAAGGGGCAGCACGCAGCGACGATAGCTGGAGACGACGGCTTCCGAGCAATACAGCCGACAGTGTCGAGCCGCGTCGCGGAAGGGATGGCAGAAGGGCGCCCTTGAGGACAGACTGCTGCGCTGCAGGCCTGGGAATCGCCTTCCCTGAACGAGCGGCGTAGATGGACGATGGTGGCATCGATCAATGATCGCGGAATGCATCCAAACATGGCTGCGCGGCGCCGTGCCCAGCGGCGATGGCCCTCGACGAGAGGCTTGTGACGCCGCGGTGGAGGCTGCGGGGCCGAGAGGCGATGGCGGTGCTCTCTTAGCCGTTGTTTCAGCTTGAGATGAAACAGAGGTAGCCTTGTGGTGTCGTGGTGGTGGAGGGTGAGCAAGCCGAGCATGTTCACAGGACGTTGAACACGCAGTCAGAGAGTCAGTCGGTCGGTCAGTCAGTCAGTCAGTAAATCAATCAGTCAATGAACAATCCGTCCGTCAGCCCGCCACCGTCACCACTCGCCTCTTCACGCCAGCATGCGCCGCAGCGGGCCGTGACCAAGGGCTGGCCAAGGGTGGAGAGCAGCGGTGGTGGCAGGGCTATTTTGAGCAGCGAGCGTTGTGGCTGCCCTTCCCCGGCTTAGCCTGCAGGTCCCTGGCCTCGACTGAATTCACCAATTTGTCCTCTCAGCAACCCCCGGCATCGACCGCCGGTTGCCCCATTCACATCCAACCCAGACCATGACAGCTCTAACCTGTTAGTGCTTCCTTTCTCCTTTTGACCAAATTTCTCAGCTGGACTATTTTGTTCTTCTTGCTGCATCGACTGCAGCTTTCTTTCGCTGCACCCTACCTACTTGCATTCCCGCTTCTGCGATAACGGCGGCGGAACACCTATGCCATGGCGGACACACCGCCCAGACCAGCGAGCTCCCACAGCTCCAGCGGAGACGGAGGGGTATGCAAACATTCAACACCGCTCTATGTTGATTGCACTGACATTGCTTTGTGAGCAGGAGACGTTCGAGGACGCTCCCGACCTGACCCCCCGCCCTCCCTCACACTCCGAACGCTCGCGGTCGCGATCCCTCCTAAGTAGACGAGAGTCATCCTCCTCGACTGCCCAGGAACCCCGAGCAGACTCCCCAGTGCCAGAGTTGCCCAAGACAGACGGCGTGAACGAAGAGAAGCCGAAGGAAGCTCCCGAAGCCGCAGAGGAAACCCCCGAGGATGCTGTACCTAAAAAGTCTCCTCTCCTTACATCACACCGGATATCTGTAACTTCAGATATGGATGATGTGTCTCTAGAAGAAGGTGAGTCTTTTAGTTTGTTTCAGAAGCTACGAAATTGGACAGCTAGGGACACAGTCGAGGACAGTCACGCGACAGTCTTGTCTCCGTTTCTCTGCGAGCGCACCGACGTAGCTTGATAGACATTGAAGAAAGCCCGCGTATCATATAGAGCTAATGCACGGTAGAAAGCGCAAAGTCCCCCGGCCTCCTCCAAAAATTACCGCCCCAAGATTCCGCGAGCGGCCCACATGTCCCTTCTGGCAAAATGTCTCCCGTCAAATCCACTCCGCCGCCCCCTCCCCCGGCCTCGGAGAAACACGCATCATTACCGCCGCCGCCACCTCCATCAAGAAAACTTACTAGCCCTTTCTCGTGGCTATCACGAGGCAACTCCAAGAAGCCCGAATCCCCTCCACTATCATCAGACAGGAGAAACACAAATGCTTCCATTGCAACAATTGGAAGCAATCCGGAGTTAACTCTTAGCAAAATCGAAGACGAGGATGAGAGCAACAATCGGTCGAGTCAGGGCAGCTTGCGGGACCGATTTAAGCTCTTGAGGATGAGGGAAGAAGCAGGTATCACATTAGAGGAGGAGAGCGGAGTGGAACCTGGTCAGAGCGGGGCTCTTGCTGGTCTCATCGGGCGGACAACTGGCCTCGGTATCGGTGTTGGCAGCCCCGGAGCCATGGCTGAGGAAGAGAATGCGCCCGGTATGACCTCTGGCCCAACAAGTCCAAGACCAGGTTCTTTGGCGAAGCAGTCGACAATTAATCCCGCTTTGGCACCAGGAACGGCAGCCGGCTTCGCCGCAGGTCCGGCAGGCGATAGTGCAGAGCCGGTTGATTGGGATCTATGGCAGACTGTCGTCAACGAAGGGCCAACGGCGGTGGCGGCCACGAGCCGGGAGGAACTCAATCGAGCAATCGCAAGTGGCATTCCACAAGCCATCCGTGGTGTGATCTGGCAAGTTCTCGCGCAAAGCAAGAATGATGAATTGGAACGGGTCTACCGCGAGCTAGTTGCCCGCGGAACGGACAAAGAGCACATAACCGTCAAGACTCCACAGCTACCAAACGGACTCGCCAATGGCAATGGCAAAGAGAAGGACTCGATAGCTTCGTCTTCATCTTCCGTGCACTCGGACTACTCGACCCCTGCCACCACAACCGCAAGCACGAATGCGCCGCTACCTTCGCCATCGCTCTCATCGGAAAACGCTGACGACATGACAAAAACGCAATCCAAACCCGCTACGGAGAAGAAGGAGAGAACCAAGCAGGAAGCTGCTGCGATTCAGAAGCTTGAGAAGACCATCAAGCGTGACTTGGGCGCTCGCACGAGCTATTCCAAATACCTCATGGCGGCAGGTCTACAAGACGGCCTTTTTGGCATCTGTAAAGCCTATGCACTGTACGATGAAGCTGTTGGATATGCTCAGGGCATGAACTTCATTGCCATGCCGTTACTGTTTAACGTAAGTCACCCGGAATCTGTCTTCAGCATGTCAGCTAATGTTTGCATAGATGCCTGAAGAAGAGGCATTCAGTCTTTTTGTAACGCTTATGAACAAGTATCATCTGCGAGAACTCTTTGTTCAAGAGATGCCCGGGCTACACCTGCATCTGTACCAGTTCGAGCGACTCCTTGAAGACCTAGAGCCAGCTCTTTATTGCCATCTACACCGACGGGATGTGAAACCACAGCTCTATGCTACGCAGTGGTTCCTCACCCTGTTCGCGTACCGATTCCCCCTTCAGCTCGTCCTCAGAATTTACGATCTCATTCTCAGCGACGGTCTGGAAGGTGCCATCCTAAAGTTTGGTATTGTTCTGATGCAGAAAAATGCCGAAACCCTGTTAGGCATGAAGGACATGGCCACCCTAACAACATTTCTCAAAGAGCGAATCTTTGATGCCTACATCGACAAGGCGCCGTCACAAAACTCTATTCTCGAGAGCGGCTTCTTTGGCTCTGCAGGCGGCGTGGACAAGGAGGTGTATCGCGCCGACATGCTGGTCAAGGATGCAGTGGCTGTACAGATAACCCCAGAGATGCTCTCACGATACACGTCTGAGTGGAAAGAGCAACAAAGGGTTGAGAAGGAGCGTGAGACCGAGTTGCAAGGGCTGAAAGAAAAGACTGGAAAGCTTGAGAATAGAGTCCGCGTCCTTGAGCGCCGGGCCGAGCAGTCCGACACAGAACACGTTACCCTCGCATCTGAGCTTGTCAAGACCAAGGTCGAGAATGAAACCTTAGCAGAAGAGAACGAGGCGCTTAAGACGACGGTTGAGGGTCTCCAGAAGATTGTCGACACTCAGCCTGAAGAGGTAGAGGCGAGGTTGAAGGACGAGATGGAGAACGTCATGCAAAAGAATATCATTGTGCACAACGAGAACAGGGCACTGGAAGAACAGATGGCAGAAATGGAGAAGGAACTGGTGGCAACAAAGATACAATGGGCAACTGTAGGTTATTTGCATAATGCTTGGCATGATGGCTGGCTAACATTTTCACAGATGAACGAGGAATACGAGCAGCTCAAGCAGAAGTGGAACAATATCACCCAGATGATGAGCCGATAGCTGGCATCAATCACGACAGTCGCTTGTATCAAGCGTATTACGGCCCCTAATGTCTCTAGGAATGAATGCCTCTTCTTCTGCGTCGACCGACTTTTATTTCCGTTCCCACTGTCAATATTCACCATGGCCCTCCCGCAGTCCAACACGGGATGGGCATTCTCCCTGTTCCCCGCCCCAGGGGAACGTTCGACTTACGGCTCAGCACGCATCTCTTCATATACCCATAGCCTAATTGGAGATTGGCTCCGCGGTGTTTCTCGCTTCTTTTTTGAGCTTTTGGGTGCTTTTCAGGATAATCTGCATGGAGTCCTTGTCAAATGGACGGTGTCGGCAAGGCGAGCGGAGACAAGGGTAAAAACGTATTTTGGTAGACCAGCAGTCTGGTGCTGAGTTAGGTAATTGCTAGCTATAGCTCATAGTATTATAATTAAGATGGAAAATGAGCGGTTTGTCATTTGTTTACATCGTGCATTTTTCTGGCAGGTGAGGGCAATCCGCGGACAGGTGCTTTCCAATCATTCATAAGAGCCCTGACAGTTAGCTAGCAGTTTCTCCCTCACTACGTAATAGTCGTTAATATAATAGTCATCAACGTAATAGTTATCAACATAATAGTCATTAACATAATGGTCATCAACGTAATAGTCATCAACGTAATGGTTGTCAATATAATAGTCGTTAACATAATGGTCGTCAACGTAATGGTTATCAACGTAATAGTCATCAACATAATAGTCGTCAACGTAATAGTCGTCAACGTAATAGTCGTCAACGTAATAGTCGTCAACGTAATAGTCGTCAACGTAATAGTTGTTAACGTATCTGTCGCCTAGCTTTAAATACTCGAGGCCTTTCACTGTACAATGCAAGGCCTGAATTCCACCGGCCCTGAATAGCCCACGTCAGTGCGGTGCGAGACCCGCTGTGCATTGATTGGCCAAGCCAGGGTCGTGTTTCGCTAACCTAAAACTGTCTGGTGCGCCTGCCCCATCTTTAAAGCTCTGCCTCGACTCTCCTGTCGTTTCTCTTTGACACAACTACCACATACACAAGAACTACGACGCGACTCACGCGACGCTGAATACGGCCGAGTCAAGTCCTCTCTTCCCGCGCCTTTTCTCCCTCGTTTCGATTTACTCGACTCTTGCGCACTCGATCGGCGCGTCAAATTCGCTCGCTTCCCAGACGCTATGTCTGCTACACCAGACATTTCCGCCATTCTCGCGGCCCTAGGTACGTTCCAAGCCGCTTCCCACATGCCCACTGACGTCTTCTAATGAATCCAGCACAAGCACCGCCGTCGAGCAATCCGCAAACCCCTCATCAGGCGCCGCCACCGGGTGTACCGCCTCCCCAGAGCCTACCACCAGGCTTCCCCGGTGCGCTTCCAAACGCAACGCCCCCAGCCATCCCTGGCTATGGCCTGCCACCACCGACTGGCGCCGTTGACCTTAGTGCGATCAAGCCTGTGAGCTCCGGCTCCGTTAGCATAGAAGATGCGCTCGCGAAAGCGCGGGGTTTCGCGGCGCAAAAGGGATTAAGCTATGAAACCCGCCCAGGTAGCTTTGGCATGATTGAATCATTTGCCCTTCCATCGACTTACTCGGGCGCAGCGCATTCAGAAGATCCGCGTTTGCGTGGTCGCGACTATGGAGGCCACTCTCGGTCTCGGTCGCGATCACCACCGCGTCGTGATAACATGCGTGACAGTTACAATCCGTATCGAGAAGAACGTCGTGGTGCCTATGGCCGAGAGCGTTCTCGCTCTCCTAGACGCAATCAATTCTCCCCCACGCCCCGCGCCTATGCCGGACGTGACCGTTCCCCACCCCCAAATGACAATTCGGAAGTGATCCTGATTGACTCTACTTTGGTGGGTCTTGTCATCGGACGTCAAGGCGAGAGTCTGCGTCGTATCGAACAGGAATCGGGGACAAGGATCCAGTTCATAAATGGTCCAAACAGTGGACCTCAACGTGAATGTCGTATCACCGGCAGCGTAGGTGCCCGAATCACCGCCAAACGAGAAATCAATCGCATCATTGAAGAAAATGGTGGTAATCCTGCCCGTGAGACTGGTCGCAACGCGCGTAGTACCCCCAAAGCTGGGCAGCAACAGCAACCTGCTCTGCGCGATGGCGAGCAATCCTCACAGATCATGGTGCCTGATCGTACCGTGGGCCTCATCATTGGCCGTGGTGGTGAAACTATCCGTGATCTACAAGAACGCAGTGGCTGTCATGTGAACATTGTGGGTGAAAACAAGAGTGTAAACGGATTGCGTCCTGTGAACCTCATTGGAAGCCCTGTCGCTGCTGCCCGAGCCAAGGAGCTCATCATGGAGATTGTCGACAGTGACACGAGGGCTGCAAACGATGCTCCCCCGACCAACCAACAGCCTAATAAGCGTGACAATTTCGATCCCTACAGTGGAGGCGCGAACAAGATTAACGACACCGTCATGGTGCCATCAGATGCCGTTGGCATGATTATTGGTAAAGGTAGGATGATCTGCTGTGCTGTGCTATTTTCTTGTATTGACCATTGTTTAGGCGGTGAGACCATCAAAGATATGCAAGCGACAACTGGATGTAAGATCAATGTGTCTCAGGCTTCTGGAGCAGACATCGAACGTGAGATTGGTCTCGTTGGCACCCGCCAGGCCATTGAGGATGCGAAGCGAGCCATTTGGGACAAGGTGGACCAAGTAGTAAGTGCATGCCTTTAATCAGTCTTTGATCATTCTAACATGCTGCAGAGAGAGAAGAACGGACAACGGCAGCGCGGCGGGGGTGGCGCTCGAGACCAAGGCAATTCTAATGACAGCTACTCACAAGCCCAGCAGCCAAATTACGGTCAGCCTGCCGGCCAGCCCGCTGCACCTCAGCAAGGACAACAACCAGATGGTGCTGCTGATCCATATGCTATTTATGGTGGCTATCAGAATTACCTTGCCATGTGGTATTCTTCACTAGGCTATCAAGCACAGCAGCAGCCTGGCCAGGCTGACCAGCGCCCACCGGGTGCCTAATTTTCCAGCGTTTCCGTCTAAGTGATACCTAGGTTGCTAAGCCCTCGTCGATTGATGCTTGCTTGCAGGACCGATTTCATGGACATACTCCGTGTGTCATGACATCCGATCCGACTCTCGCCTTCCTCTCTTTCCCACGGACTTCCATGACTCCTTCGCCCGACATCATGATACATTCGCCACATCCGGTTTTGCTTTTCGGTATCGTGGGCATTTGATTGTTGCCTCAGATCTTACGATCGCTCCCACCGCTTCATGAATAGCCAGCGCTACAGTGGATCGCGTGACACGCTTTGGTTGGGTGAATGTCTGCAAACAAAACGACGCTACGTATGACTGCAACGCCGGTTGACTTCATTACGCGAACAACATGCGATTGCTTAACATGCGATTGCGTATCTCTTGGATCAAATCATTTGCTATCTATTTGTCGACGAACTATGCCATGTCGCCATAGCTCATTGACGCGAGCGCGGCACACTGGAATCCGATCCATAAGGCGTTCTAATACTTTCGTGTCTATATTTGCTCGATTCTGCGACGGCTTTTGCAGGATGCTGTCCACGTCTACCTTCAGCGAGCACAACAGCAGGTATACTCGAATCCCTGCATCACTATACGTAATTCTGGCGGACTAACACTGGATAACCTTTTGCATTTCTGCCCAGACTGCTGCGTTCTTCTCTTGTTCTGTTTTCGTTCGTGTGCTCGAACAGTGTATGACTACGACTTTGAATACTCTGCTCTGATAGTTTCGAGCAGTTATGATAGCATAAATTTGGAATTGGCATCTTTAATTCAATCGCTTCTAATGCTCTCACCCTCGAGTCCTTGACTAATGTTCAAGTACTTTGCGCAACCAATTGTTTGATATCACTTTCCCCTAGAACCTTGACCATATGCACAATCCGAATCTTCTCCCCGTTCGGACAAACTACCTCGTCCATCTTCCCACTTCGTGTGTATCCACACTTCTCATACAACGCGACCCCACTCAACGTAGCTCCCATCTCCAACTTCGTGAACCCACCATTCAGCGCAGCACGCTCGCAATGCCTCATCATCATCGTACCGAGACCTGTTACACATTAGCCCCGCCCATCCCACGACACAAGTAAAAGGCAAAAGTGAAGGAGATACGCAATAACGCACCCTTTCGCGCCCAATCCGGATGCGTGAAGATTGCGCGGATGCTCGCATGTTCCGTCTTTGGATCCCGACATTCGGGCATGCGGCCTGGAGCCGTGTCTGCGCCGTAGAGCGTCCGGCGAAATGACCACCCGCCGCAGGCGCAGATCGTGTTGGGCTGGGAAACAGGATGAAGTATGAAGTATGTTTGGTCCTGCAAAAAGTTTCATCACCTCAGCTCCCTCATGTCCGAAAGTTTACATTTGGAAGGGGGTGAGTCTCTCACGTGAAGTAGCAGCGTGTCCGGTCCGAAGAGGAAACCTATCGAGCCGTCGAGCTCGGCTTGCGTGTAGTGGCCTTTGCCGAGCGAGTACATGGAGTCTGAGATGATTTTGTGAAGGGCGGGAATGTCGTCTTTTGTAGCGGTTCGGAAGGCATAGTCGTGGGTTGCTTCTTGGGCTTTTGCGTCGTCGATGGGGTTGTGCTGAGCTGCATTTGCGGTAGGGGCTGTTGTTTCGCCCATGGTCTTTCGGCAACTCTACTTGGATGTTTCAAGACAACAAAAGACCGACCGAGATGGGGGCAAAAGGATTACGGATGACTTGAGTCTTTGGTGGTTGTTCTGGCTGGATAGGGAAATCGCGATATCGGACCAATCACACTAGACTGTTCAATCATAGGTATGTGGGCTCAGTCGGCCTTGTTACGGTGCAACGTAAACACAATTTTTATGTCAGACTTTTCCGCACGCCTGCTCTTCCCGACGGGCTATGTAGCCCGACGGAAACTACATGGTGGAGTAACGACATCGCTCCTACAATGCCAACACACCTTATCTTCTGCAGGGTGTTTTCACAGTTCGTAAGCACCCCGCAGCCTGTTGTTTGGATCGACGCGCTTCTTGATTTCTCTTAGTTTGTCTGCGTTTTCGCCGAACATCTGCAAAAGCTCCTGTTAATAATCCACGAATCTGCCTTTTCGCTTTATAGATTGACTTACCTGTTTCGCATCGTGGAATTCCTCAAAGTCCCTCGGCAAGCAATCACCGACAGAATACTTGTCGCATATCTCCTGTGCCCCGGTGGCGAGCGCGTCAAATGCCTTTCTGTGCATCTCCTTCGTGCACTGAGCATTCAGCGCCCCACACCCTATTTGAAGAATATGTCTTCCGTCTGGTCGCGGCCAACCGGTCTCAGTGCGCGACTTAACCGTGTTGAAAGCTGACGACTGCATCATTTCGATTAGGACGAATGTCCCTGCGCTCAGCCTTGGTTCCGCTGCCAGTGTGTCGTCAAACCATTTCCACGTCCGCTTGACTAGATCTTCGGTAATAGTAGGTATAACCACCCCAGTCATCATTTGATTTGTTTGGCCGCGTATGGCTTCAAGGGCATCTAATACCCCGTTAGTTCCGACAGATCTCGAGAGGGGTTTGAGGAAACGGGGAACTTCACCACTCAATTGATTCACTTGCCGATAGCTCATCCCTTTAGTGGTGTCCATGGCCCCCGGGATATCGAGTGCCCACTTGAATGCATTATTGCGGCCATGCTCCTCACCATGTGCATCATAGACGAGGACCGCCAGACCAGGATCTGGGTCCTTACCCACAAAGGCCCCAGACATCATGTCGAGGCAGTAGAAATGCATAGCAACTTTAGGGTCCGTGTTCTCGTTTGCAAACTGAGTAACTTTGGTCGCTAGCGTGTCCAGCGCCGTCCTGGGGTAGAGAATCATGCCGCTGTAGACTTTTTGCGGATACTTGTACGCCCGTAGTTTGAATGCTGTGACAACACCAAAGCGTCCGCCGCCTCCGCGAAGGGCCCACAGAAGCTCCGGGTCGGAAGATGCCCACTTGATGGTACCATCCATGAGGACGATTTGCGCATCCAGCATGTTCTGCGGGTCGGATGTGAGACCGAGCTCTGAAGACATCCAGCTCACGCCGCCTTGGAGCGTGCCGCCACCGACTCCGACATACGTACATCGAGCTCCTACCACTGTTGCATGCCGTTAAACGCCATTATTTGAGGCCGAATGCAAATTCTCACCAGAGTATCCAGGCGCTTGCTCTTCCACTTTCCTGTCCGCATCCCGCCACAGCTGGCCCGCGCCGACAATCACGTACTCCTCCTCTTTGTTGAATTCAAATCCATCAAAAGCCGACATACTAATCAGTACGCCGCTCGCGCTGGCTGATCCACAGCCTCCGCATCGAACGTTAAAGTCGACATCCGTTTCATTCAATGCTTTCAATAATTTTGATAGCGATTCGATGGATGCAGGACGAGCGATGAGCTGCGGATGCAAGTCTTTGTGCGCAGACCATACTTGCGATTCCTTCTGGTAGTCCGGGGAACCCGGCTCAATGGTTTCGGACGGAGAGAGTACGGCGCGAACTGCTTCCATGGTCGAATTTTTTTTCTGAAGAAGCGTTTGTTAATATCCTCGAAGCGGCCCGGCCCACATCTTTAAGAAAAGTCCCCGTGAACGTACCATTGGAAGCACTAAGATGCGGTAAGACGACCTATGCCCTGCTTCGTCATAGCCGCGAGACTCCGTTCGAGTGTTTCTCGGACGCCTTACTTCTTGTGATGTTTCCTAGTCTTGATTGATGGTTGGTTCGGGGATGGAATGATGTAACTAGTGCTGGTGAGGATTTAGCGTGTGGAGGAACTCCAACATCTCGTTCTTTTAACTCTATGTAGTAATAGTTTATCAGTTTCCCCGGGTTTACCTATTTCCTCAAAAGTACGATTTTGTGCTTGATTTTGACTACTTTTGCTCTTTTTTACTCTTCGCTAACCATGGGGCGATGATTTGTAACCCTCTGGTCGTCTGTCTAATTGCTACGTAAGACACTGCGCATATATGCCGCAATTCGTAATAAGCTTTCAATGGTAATCATCTCTGTAGACCCTTATCTGAGTATCATTATCGCTGTGGTAAGCCATTCTATTAAACGGAACTACGTTGTCTCCTTCCTACTCGAAGAAAAAAAACCTGTCACCAAACATGGTGTTCGATCTCGCGTATGCTATTCGCCTTCGTCACTATGCTTGCTTTCTTCCAACAAGTCCCCGATTTCTTAAGTATAGAGCCTTTCCGTATGAACGAAGTCTCATCAAAATGTCCTAGCCTCGTTTATTTGAAAGATTAGAAATGTTTCATGCAAATCACTTATCCTAATTAGCTACAGTATAGTGCCGACGTACCTATTAGCGTATAGCGATAATCTGACACTATTGAATTATTGAAGAGGAATTATTTCTGCCCCGCGTGCTGCTTTATCTCGACGGTAGTTAGATTGTCTTCGGACATGAGCCTCGAGCCTCGTGATATCTCAAAAACAAATTTCACCAATTTGGTTCTGGAGTACGTTTGTGGTGGATAGAAACAGCAATCCTGCATCGAGGCAACGAATTCCTGCTACCGAGGATAACTCATTTATGAAAATGTGAAACCCCATGTAGAGGTCCAGAAAGCAATTCGTTCTTGATCAAACTCGTAGCAGCCTTTCCGACCGGCATTCGTAATTGACGACGATAGGTTGGTCTAAGGATCCTGCAGGATCGCACCGCCACTATTCCGGCCTCCGACCCCAAACTTCAACTGTTTACCTGAGGTCAACCAAATTCATTTCTTTGTAGCCTTCTGATTATTTTCTTCACTCTAGAACCAGGTACAATCCAGCTTGTCCTCAACAGCCACCAGCCGCAGCCATGCGCCTTTCCACAACCATCTTCTTCGCTCTCGTTCCCGTCACGATGTCGGTGCAGGTGCCGTGTCCGGGTCCTATGTGTGCGTGGGACATGCCAACACTCGAAAATGCATTTGAAACCGCGGGCATCCTGAAGAACCTCTTCAAGCTCGATAACGCGACAATAAATGATCTCGCAGAAAACATGACCTCCTACCGGGACTCCGCCGACGGAGGAGAAGAGACGGCATGGATTTGTCAATCCAACCTGTGTCCGAAGAATATCACCGCCACTGAATTCGAAAACGCGATAACCCTCATGCAGTACATCTACGGCCTCCACTTCGTCGGTGATGAGTCGCAAGAAGCTGTGTGGGTAGATGAGGAGCCCACCGAGGATGTATCTGAGTATGAGTCCTCGATTGAACTATAGGAGGTTTGCATCGCTAAATCATCAAACGATGAGCCTTGACCAAGGAGGGACTGCTCAGATCGATGGAATGCCAAGAAATTCTAGATTTGTACATGAATTACGACACGTGCTGAGATCGGTATCTTGAAAGCAATGCGATGGCGTTGGTCAATAAACGCTGACGTCGACCTACGCACCCAAGGTTGGCTTCAGAAGATATATTCGACTCTGAATAGTGTCACTAGATTGGTAACATAGAGATGCGGCTGTTCGAGAAGCTATTGCAATAGTGTTGCGTTCAAACGAAGCGCGACTTCTTTCATTCCAGTGTATAATGTTCACGCGAATTGTATTCGAAGTCGTCTAATAGCGCATCAACATCGTGTACATAGCACTATGGCAGACATACGGTTCCACATATAGGAGTATGCTTTCCTAAGGTTTTCTAAAGCAGGGAGAATGCCTCGATCTATTTGCGTGAGGTGTGGAAGCTCGAGTGAATGAACGTAGATATTAACATATGCCGCAAATACAGTCAAGCGAGAGCGAGCTACCAGGACAATATTTCTTACGAAGAACATGATGACTAGAATATCAGGATCACACGCCTGAACAATAGGGGCGTGAATCCTTAAACATGTCAAAATCCACACGGGCGGTTCCTTCCCTCTCTATCCATCAAGTCAGCTGTCGAGGGGTTTATTGATTACGGCACAGCAATTTTCGCAAACAATACTTCCTGCCCTGCGGAATGAATCCGCATGCCATTACCATCTCCTAGTCACACAAGCTTCCTCTCTACGCCTGATATGTAGACAAACCCGTCCACATGACCCTCGTCGCTTACCTTAGTTCGTATCTCGTTGCAGTAGGCAACCTCTGCTCGTATAACAGGCAACTATACAGCATGTCATTTAGACTACGCCCCTTACCATCACATTATCACACATCGCCCGACTGCATGCTTGCGGTGTCCTTCACCTCACCCCGGCCCCTTAATGGATCAAGAGAACTGCCGCAGTGGGCCATTGGGGCACGGTTGAGCAGGGCGTCTACCGATAATCCTGGAACACTGGGAGGGAGCCTAGGGTTCCCGTCCCGCAGGCGCTCCATGATTCAAGACCTGCATTGTCAGAGCGTCATAAGCTATACCCGGTCCTTCCGGGCGTTGCGGACGGCGCGGGGCGTGCAGCGCGGAAGCGGCATCGAGAGTGTTGTAGAAACATGTCCACTAGGAGTGCGTTTAGAGTCTATAGCGCTTGTTAGCTTTGCCACTTGTGCGATACTGTATGGTGTATGCAATCGTCTTAAAGTCTAGGATAGGATTGCTATAGAGACTGAAATAAGTGGGTTAGATGTTGGAGAAGGGTAGGCATCAAAGCCAGCCCGTTGAGAAGAAACTTGGTAGGCGGGCGGAGTGAGAGGAACTGATTTTGAAGCGATTCACGCTTCTCTTTCGATCAACGCTGTAACTGCAAATTTGTGGCATTGTATCTATCATTTAGACATGACCTTCTGTAAGAACGAGAAATGGAGACTCAGGAAGATTTTGAAAAAGCGTACGTGACCCAGGATTGTGGCGTAGGTAAGGCCTTTGCTCTTGAGCTAGATCCCGCCAGTCGGGCGCGCATGTGGCCCATGCGAATGCGAACTAATCAGGAGGATCAAAGGAAACCAGGAGAATACAAGAATGGAAGCATAATGTTGAAATCCCATGGGTCCATAGAAAGGATAGAGGCACATGGTACCATTTGTAAGCGAATGCTCCATAGTCCGTAAACGGAGTGCGGTCACACGCATAAAGGAGAAGGCCGGGAAAGGAGAGACAAGTCACCATTCCCCTTTCCTTCGCACGACTGCGCCTGATGGCAACCAAGCACACACCAATACGTTCCGCTTGTTTTCCCGTAGCAGGAAGCCACGCAGAAGCCAACTCAGTCCGTGAAACCCCAGGAAAACCGCGTGCTTACCGCATGTGCTTCAACACTTTGATAACCCGGTGGCTTGCTGGCGGCCCCTCCGAGGACGCTCTGACCACCACCGTTCTTTTGCACATCTTTCTATTCTAGATTTTTCGACGATCCCGCTCGCCGGGCTTGATTCACTAGGGTACGGTCCACGCGCTAGGAAAATGGTCCTGCGCGTCTGCCGTCGGTATTGGGCCGACGGATGCGAAGCGATGCAAGGGAAGAAGGCTCCACTCAGCTCCGGCTATGCGTGCCTGCTTGGACCATGGGATCAATAGTCGCTCGTTGGGTAGATATCGCCGCCAGACATCCAATGGTAGGACGAACATATTCGAAAAGCTCAGTCTTCCAGACGCACAGCCGGCGCCTTTCCGAATCGACCGGATCGCGCCGACGCCATGACCTGTACAGCGCTGCAGATTCGTGCGGAAATCGCGCATCTTCGACGCCGTGGAACGTTGATCTCAGAAGTCGGTGGTAATGAGGGACCCCGTGAGCTGGTAAGCCGAGGATTGGGTCCTGCGTTTGTAACATCGCGTGGATGCCGGAGGTGGGCGCACATAGTGGCGTTCGAGGCAAGACCACGTCATTCGCGAAACCCAATCTCCACGAGAATTTGACATCTCCCCTTTACCCTCCACGAGGCACGGCGTAGAGCTACTGAGTCATGGTAGTAGAACAAAGGGCTGCAAAGCGTTTTGGGCTCGAAAAAACGCGATCAACAATAGGAGTCGCCCGAAATGGTGCCGCCACTGTGCCGCATATGGTGTGAGAATGCGATGATCGATAGCTAGCCACCAAGGCAAGGAGAATATACCAGCAGGGCCGTCCTGAATTGATAAATTAAAGTGGCTGAGATCCAAAACAGGAGGCGTGAGCAGTAGCGGAAACCATGCTACTGAGACATGTCTAAAAAGTAACGTCTGTGTAGCGTTCTCTGATCAGGTTGCTATCCCGGTACATCCTTAAAGTTCGGTGCCTCATGAACTTGTGCCGGAAGCTTTGGCTCGGGCCGTACCCGGGTGGTAGCGGAAATGACGAAAGGATTCCTCAGGAAACAACGTAAGACGGCTGATCGACGAAGTTGCGTGTTGATGCTTCGAACAAGCCTGATCCCAGGCAATAGTTTGTAGAACTTTAGAGGAGCTTATCTCATACGCTCATAGGGTCCCGTATTTGCTTGAGGGCGCCACCTCGAGGCAAACGGACGAAGGTATGCAATACCGTGCTGATCCGGGCTATTGGCTGGCCTTGGGAGCTGTGTTCGTAGTGATATTGGTGCCACGAAGCTATACACCAGAGAGGACAACTGGAAAAGTAATTTGGAAAGTCCTGAGCCGATGCTGAGGGTCCCGATATCCGTGCTGGGCGGCCCAAAATGGTGGCACGGCATGACTTCCAACCCCGAGGGCTGACCTTGTATGATGAACTGTTCACCACCATATGAACATGACACGAGGAACATCATCTAGCATAAGGAACCTGGACAAAACAGTAAAGGGAGAGATTGACGTTCCTACCTCGATTATCCCGTGCCAATAAAGTCCCTTCGGCCATGACGCACAAGCCCTTTTTCAAGCCACGCCGATTCCGATTCCTTCGAGGCCCGAGCAGCGTCAGTGTTACTCACCTCAGCCTCACCAAAAGCAAAGCTGCCAAGACTAGGCGGAAGCGGGGAGAACCGCTGTGCCCTAAAACCTCACGCATCCCAGAATTCCAGAGCCTGGTCGGTCTTCCTCTCGAGTCGGTCTGGTGGCCGGGCTTGCGCAGTCGAAGATGAGTATTCGGATAAATGCCACCGTCAACGAGGCTCGAGCCGCTGCAGGGCACTCAAAGGAGCAGTGGGACCGGTTCTACGTGAGTTTTGGAGTGGCTAATAGGGTTGAAGTCGAGCTAACTGGAGCAGTTCATAACCAAGGAGGCCGCGAAGCAGTTGTCTGATGCGCATCCAGACTGGACTAGATGGATTCTCATCCCCGCAAACGAAAAAGAAGCGATGCTACAGCGGATAAACACTCGGTTGACTGCGGAAGGGATACCAGCGGTTGAAATGATCATTTTGAAGTGGCGAGTCTCACAGCTTTTGAGAGATATCCAGCGAAAATACGGTACGTCGAGCAATAAGCACCTAGCTTTATACATGCCCCTCGGCGCATTTACCTATTTGCATGCATGTATAAGTAGCTAATTATATTGACGGGTTAGCCGAAGGTAGCATGATTTCAGGGTTCGGAGGGTTGAGTACCGCGCCCCAAACTCCAACCCAACTTCCAACCGACAGCGGCGTGCAGTCCCAAAGTCCTCAGCCACTGGACTCTTCGCCAAGCGATACGCGGCCCTTTGACCCTATTAGGGATGTATAGACGATGCGGGATATACTGGTACCATGGGAGGATATTTGTTATAGCGGATTCGCTCGATATCATATCGCAAGCCATATGTTCTGGAATTGCGCTCGAGTCGCACTTGAAGCCATCGGCCGTAGCTCAAGAGGTGGACACAAGCTCGACGCACATCGTGAGTAGGAGGTACGTAAGGGCGGGGTTTGGCGCGGTCATGTCACTCCCGTTCTGATGCTCAACAGACGATCTTAAAGGGAGACAAGCAGCTCAGAATAGCCATCTACACTCGCGGGGCTCTTAAGAATATGCCGTGCCCGACAATCGGGATGCTGCAGGTCGGTCGTACACCGAGACAAAAATGACGGGTCAGCTGTGGTACGAAGGTTCCGGTACGTAGTATGCCGGGGTGCGAATCCAACTCTTCACGCATTATCGTATCTTCTATTCTCTTTGTCAATCTCTCCTCGTTGATACCCTATTTCTCATTGGACGTCGTCAAAATCCAATGAAAAGCCCAACCCGGGGAAGTATAAGGGCACGGCTGTTCACCATCCCGCATGTATCTAGGTGTAGAAAATACTGCTCAAATTCTGACATCCTTTAGCCTGCTCAATATCGTCGACGGTAAGAGCGGCGAAATTTCGTGTGAAAACGCGCCGAAGCGGTAGCTATAGCTACAATCTCACACTTGCAGCCCCGACTCTTTCTTGCAGTACCATAGCTTCGGACGCTGACCAAATGCTAGAGTTGGACAACTAAATGAAAGTGTACTTTAGGTGTCTTCAGGTGTTGTGGATACGTTGCTGCACACCAAACGTACTGTCTGGCGTCGCACTGGAAAACCCCCGCTTGCAACGCCCGGCAGTCTAGCGACAGGGGATGATGGAGGGTTCTATATGTAGAGGGCCCTCAGACTGATGCTTGTAAGCAGGAAGGAGAAGGAACAAGAAGAATGCTGGTATAGAAGAGTACCGATGAGTGTGAGATGTTGGAGGCGGATGTCTTGACTGCGGAAGCTAACCCCTTAGCTCCTGCCCCATCCCCGTCGCTACCAGACTTCAGCCATACCAATGCCACATCTACCGGAGGAGGTGGACTGGTGGCCTCCTTGCACCCTCACCTGAATCATTACGGGGACAGCAGTGAAAGTCCCCAAAAGACCCAGCGGTTCGTATGACTCGACGCGCTCGTTACCCGTTGCCCCGGTTCGTGATGCTCTAGATAGCAACGACACTCCCTCCTCCTCTATACGACCTCTCCCGAACGCTACGAGGGCAACACCTGGTTGCTCTGGTCTTTGATGCCACTCAAATGACGGTTCAGCTTGGAGCGTAAAAGCCCAGGGACGGATTCGGGGTGTATGATGAGCCCAACGAAAGAGCACACAACTAAAGCTGTATCTAGGCGGTTTTACCGCGCACCCCGTGGAGATGAGAAGCGCGATGTGATTGTGAATTGACAACGGCAGTCGACGACATCGTACACAATCCTGCAAGGGTCACTTCTGGTTACCGAATGCAGCGAGACACTAGCCACGAACCGAACCCTCTTTTAAGCTCATACGCCCACGAGGCCCTTTGTCAATTCATTCGACACGGTCGCTATCAGTAAACCTCACGTCTAAGCGCATATATACACATATAATACAGGAAATATAAGAGTGCCCTAGTGAACGAACAATAAGTGTTGCGGTACCAATACTGAAGCGTCCTCGATGGGCACGTTAGGGAACAACAAAGGACACAACAAGTGCAGATGCGTTTGTCAGGTGGACGTCAGCGTCCTGGTATCATTGATATATCATGACTTTGAGAAGCTATCCAGACCCTCGTTTTTCCTTGCAGGAGCTAATTGCGGCCCTTACCCTCGTCATTCATAGCAATTCGTACGTAAAGGTACTAGCTCAGGCTTGCATACCAAATCCTGGCTCTATGCCAGCCTGTTTCAACGCCTTCGCTTTTCGCGCATCCGAGCCTTTCTTCTCCGTTTTCTGAGCTGCTGCTAACGCTTTCACTTCTTTCTCGGATGAGAATTTGACGCCCTTTGGGTTGTCTTCCTTGTCAAGATCAACTGTCGCGCAGATGGTGACGTTTTCACCTCGTACTGTCATCACGCCAGGGAGCTTGACATCGCATATAAGCCATTTCGGAACTGCGGAGTCGGGGCTTGCTTCGGGATTGCGGGCGGCTATTCGCTCGTAGCATTCTGTGAGGACGAGATTCGCTAGGGCTATGAGCTCAAAATTTAGAATAGCATGATAAGTGCAGGCCTACCAAATTGATCGTACGAACGAAGAATGCCAATATATTCTTTCTCGTCACGGAGTAAGACGTCAACTTTCTCTGCTATTGTGTCAATTCATTGATTATAATCCATTGATGAGGCAACTCGTACTGTCGACCATGTCTAATAGCATAGCGGAGGTGAGGAAAGCTTGGGGTGGCAGGTCGACCGGTAGTATCGGCTGGGACGCAGCTCCTCTGGCGCCGCCGAGGGCATTTGGTGGTATTTGTTGCGGGGGAGGTGTGGCATTGTATACACCTCCATATCCTGAAAATGAAGGCATTAGTACATTGGCTTTCAGTGAGGCAAGAGAGCTCTGAAATCCTACCAATAGCTTGCGGCGGGTTGCCCGGGGCTTCAGCGATAGGTTCTGGCTGCGCCTGCTCCTGTAGCGACCGCTGCAGCATCTGATTGAAGCTCATATTCATGTTTGGCTGAGCTCCTGCGGGGCCGCCGTGGGGTGAATGCTTGGAATTGTAGGCCATGGTGGGATTCTCTCCGTCACGACGATATGGTGATGGAGAGATGTCAGCGGGATTGAGAAATCGGCGACGTCGGATTCAGCATGGCGAGGCGTGGGAGAAGTGCGCCCACCTTTCGTATGAGAATGCGTTTTCAAAGTCCACTGTTCGACGCGCCGCCACGGCGGGCTGAGATATTAGTCAGGAATTAGTAACTAGCGCCTACTACCACTTAGCGCGACCTTGATCCTTGCTGGGGCTTACCTTTAGTGAGGCCGGACAAAGTGTGGTAGAAGCGGAGCGGAAACTGTATGAGACCCGACGGGACTCTTCGAGTCGACCGAGCAAACTTGCCCGTACAAGGTCAAAGAATGTGTATATATATGGGCCGGATCTCTTGCTCTACATTGTGTAGACTGATATCTTCGATCCTTCAACACTCATACCACAATACGACTTGAACCAACAATCGCCTAAGCTTTCTCGTGGCATACAAGAAAACTACACATTTGTGTAATTAGATACGAGATGGCATTGGTACGCATCCTCAAGGACAAGTGGGTCCACCCTCCAGCGCCTGTCACGGAGTCTTTCAAAGGGAGGAATGTGATAGTCACAGGGGCAACCGCTGGAATCGGTGTAGAAGTTGTATACAAATTCGCCAAGCTGGGTGCTTCGAAAGTCATCATAGCAGCGCGGAACTTGAAGAAAGGTGAAGCAACTAAAGCTGCTCTGGGGCTTAGACTGGGAAGAGAAGATCAGTTAGAGGTATGGGAGCTTGATATGGCTTCTTATGCAAGCATTGTTGCCTTCGCAAAGCGAGCCGAAGGCCTTGATCATCTCGATGTCGCTATTCTCAACGCTGGAGTTCACAGATCCAAGTAAGTTGTCCTAGAGACGTACATCATGTTTCGAAGTATTGACTCTCGTTTTAGATACGAGAAGTCAAATCATGGCTGGGAAGAAGACCTACAAGTCATGGTACTTTCGACTACTCTTCTCGGTATACTTCTTCTACCCAAGCTGAAGGCATCCAAGAAGCCCTCAGGGAAGACTCCAGTGCTTGAATTCGTCAACTCCGGCCTGCACATGAACGCAAAAGTTAGTGATAAGGCTCAAGAAGAAGCCAGCATTCTCGAATGGTACAACCGGCCCGAGAACTTCTCTGAAGGTGTACAATATAGCAACACCAAGTTGTTCCTCAGGCACGCAACCAACAAGCTCGCGAAGATAGTGCCTTCTAGCAGTGTCAACATCACTTCCGTTTGTCCTGGAATAGTGAAGAGCGATCTTGGGCGCGATCATTATTTTCCTGGAGTTGGAGTTTTGATCTTCGTTGCCGGGCTTTTAATCCTCCAATCTACGGAACAAGGTGCGAATCCACTCTTGAGCGGCACGACTCAAGGCGAGAAGCTACATGGGGGCTTCTGGAAATCGGACAAAATGCACCCCGACGTGCCGTCCATTGCTGGACCAGAGAATGAAAAGATAGGCGAGCGAGTATGGACTGAGATTGTGGAGTCACTAAAGAAGGCCGTTCCCGAGGTTTCCGAGGCACTGGAATCAATAAAGGGCTAGAAGTGGATGAATTTTGACTATGTATACCAAGCAATTTTGTAACCTAGACTTTTAATACACAGCTCATTTGACTACTTGTCGGGGCGGCATGTTCTTGGTGCTTGCAAGCTTTCTGGGCGGCGGCGATCAGCGCCGTCGCGGGAAGCGAGATGGGCGGCCTGGCCTGTGCGTGTGAATGACGTTTGGTGACAGCTACCTGGATCTCAAGTTTCCGACTTGCGTGCCTCGAGGCCTCTTCCATTCTTTGCTTGTAAGCCGGCTATTAATAGACGCGACATCAGGTTTCCCATAGCATCCACCTGGATGCCCAAACCTTCGTTTCGCCGCTGGAAGTCGCCTCACGGAGCCTCGTCACTCCTCCGCTACCTCTTCCCGCACACACATCAGCAGGCACGCGCTCACCTCACCAAGTTCCGCCACGAAACTCTCCCCTCGCTCAAGCATCGCGCGCAATCCCGAATTTATAAATACATTCTCCATCGACAGGCGCTCAAGCTAAAGAGGAAGCCGGGTCTTCTCCAGCGATTGCACCGCCCTGCAAAGAAGACACTAGGCGGCAGCTATCTTGAAAATGAAGCAAAGCTTCGACGACAACAGCTGACTCAGGGTTCTCAATCTGGGGAAGCTAAGAGCCGAGAAATGAGCTACCAAGATAGCTACGCTCCACGGGAGCCTGGCGCTCGGAGAAGGAAGCTCGCAGGGTATCTCAAGGCTGCAAATGAGCTACGACAAACGTACCAGCAGCAGTATACATCGAATTGGAGCAATAGAGAGACCACATATGATTACGAGGATGATACACCGGGAAGTTTCCCGGATGCCGCCATAGTGCGGAGCGGGGAGGAGGAAATGATATTGTTTCCAAGTTACGCTCGGAAGCACATTAGGCGGAAGGTGAGCGAGCTCGACTGGGTGAAGAAGCTTTTGCTAATATAGAGAAGCCCGAAGCAGAGCCAGGGACGTTGCAACAAGTGCCCGGAGACGGCCGCGATGTGCGAGACACGACTGGCGCCGGCGACGCCGAGTTCTGGAAGCAACAGTGGGATAATTATGAGGATGACAAAGCCGTCGTAGATGTCGATGTCCGCGGATGGATCTATTCACCTCACCGAGGTCAGATGTCTAGGAAACAGCGCCTCTTCATTGGCCTAGCACGCCAGCTTGTAGGCATACAAGCACCCCCTGCTGGAGCAAAGCCCCCAAGTGCCTCTGAAAGTCCTCGGAGCAGCAGGGAACCAAGTCCGGGCTATCCCAGTCACCGCGAGCGAGCGGAGGTACGGCAGGCGCAGAAGGATGACTTGACCACGGCAAGAGAGGCTGAAGATATCCTAAGAAAGGGCGAACGAGAGGCCGAGATGGCAGCAAAGGGAGCTTATAGTGAACAGCCTTTGCCCGACGATCCGGACAATACAAGAGAATACCGCACGCAGAGTCCTGGCCATCCACGGATTCGCGAGCTTTCCCACAGTCCCTCTAGCAGTTCTTTGAGAGGAGAGGAGAACATTACGCCTTTGCAGAAACGTGCATCATGGAATCAGCCTGCCGACATGAGTCCATCGGAGCTAGCAGAAGCAAACGCACGTCTCATGGCACGGCTCCGTCATTTCCTAGCCATTCCAATGGCTAACACGCCTATCAGCGTCTTCTTCTACAATGACGACATATCAAAGCAAAGAACAGTTTATACGAACCCATCCGGCCACTTTAGCATTAGTGCAGCACTAGACTTTGTTCCAACTCATGTCCGTATCCTAGCATCGGACAAGCTTTCGGCCACAGAAGAGGTAGTAGTCACAGAGTCACGCGGTGTGAGTGTCATAAGCGATATTGACGATACGATCAAGCACTCTGCTATCAGCAGCGGTGCTCGTGAGATCTTCCGGAACGCCTTCATTCGCGATCTTGGAGACCTTACCATTGAAGGAGTAAAGGAATGGTATAACAGCATGGCGAAGCTGGGAGTAAAGTTTCACTACGTTTCCAACTCACCTTGGCAGCTGTATCCAGTCATATCGAAATATTTCTCACTAGCAGGACTCCCGCCAGGATCCTTCCATCTGAAGCAGTACAGTGGTATGCTTCAAGGTATTTTTGAGCCTGTTGCTGAGAGGAAGAAGAGCACCCTTGATAAGATTGCGCGCGATTTCCCAGAACGAAGATTTATATTGGTTGGCGACAGTGGGGAGGCTGACCTGGAGGTTTATACAGACTTTGTACTTGAAAATCCGGGAAGGGTCGTAGCCGTTTTCATTCGCGATGTGACTACTACAGAAGGTGGAGGTTTCTTCGATACGTCAGTTGGACCCATGACCGGTGATCGTACACCGTCATCAACACAACGCGGGAACGCGAGTGGAAGCCTTTCTAACAGAGCTCAAGCCTCTTCTCAAGATGACGATCCGGAACTCAGAGCCGCAATCGCGGCTTCCATTCGCCACATGGAGGATGAAGAGAAGAAGCGGCCGAAGTCACTATTTCCTGAAGTCCACGAGGACCATCCAGACACGCGACCGAAACTTCCCCCTCGAAGATCCCAACCAACGCCTCTACCATCAGCACCGGTGGGGAACCTCATTGACCTCTCTGCGGACGATGAAGCAGAATCTATTCCACCAATTCGCCGCGCTAATACAGACATAAATGCAGAAACAGCGGGTCACCGCGCCTCTATCTCATCGATATCAAGTACTAAGACTGCGCCTCCACCTCCGAGAAAGCCTGTTGGACTCCGTAGTGACTCCACTACTCCGACATCTTCATCCTCTAAAGCCCCTCCGCCGCCTAAACCGCGCCAGCCTGCTTCAAGCGTTCACGAAGCGAGTCCCCTCTCCCAGCAAAGCATGGCCTCATCGTCGACTGTGAAATCAAGTCCAAAACCCCCCGTTGCACCAAAGCCCAACCTCCAGTCGCAACAGACATACACCGGCATGGCCCGCAACAAACTCGCGTCAGTGTACAACAACCTCCCATCCGCCTCCTCGTACCTGCACCCTCAAAATAACACAAGCGCCAGTACGAGGACTACTTCCGACCTGGAGATGGCAGATTCGGAATCGGGCGTGAAGAAGACTCCTCCTCCACCCCCACCTCCCCGCCGCGGCATAACAGCCAACGCTGGAGCAGCAGCATCCTACGTCGGACAAAAAGCGAATACGGCGTGGCAGCACGCACCACCTATTCCTCACCCTAGCACGAGGCCAGGTGCCCAGAATCAAATCCATTCTTATTCGACTTCGAACGTGCAGCAATTACCGCAGCGCTCTAATACTACCTCCTCCTTCAACTCGACCGCTTCAGGGAATAATGGAAATGGTTATGGGAACGGCTACAACGATCAGGCGATTAACAAGCGCGAGCAATTGTGGCGCCAGCGGTGGGCACGCGCAGAGCAGGTACTCACCGATAAAGGAGTTGTACTGAGGAGTTGGCGAATAGGTACGGACATTGCACGCGAGGCGGAGCAATTGATCAAGCACACCAAAGAAATGGATGAATAACATATTCCCTATCGAGATAGAATGATACAACCCCTCAGCGCGCTTTTACGCAAAAACGAGTCCCATATACTGGTCCATCTACCTGCTCCTATATAGAAAAGCCCTTTTATCTATCCATTTTCCAAAGATATCGCACGTCTATCTCTTATCTTGATGTGCATAATCTATACACCCCTCCTGCCACCGACTTTCTTCATCCCTTCCCTCATACCCTCAGTGACCTCAATTCTCGGTAGCTCCACTGCTCCCTTCTTCTCCGGCTTCGGCATGAACCCGAGCTCAATGAGGTAACTCACATACACGCCTACTGTCTCCTCTGTGACGGCTCCACCCGCACTCCAATCCTGCTTCGTCCACGCTTCATCCTTCTTGAGCGCTTGGGCGGCATTCCGGTCGTCTAGTTCAGGCGCCTTAGTATCCGCCGGCAGATCCCCGGTGACGAAGTGATATAGTGGGAGCAGTGCGTGCTCTTCCCGTGTACCAGAGCGATCCGCAACGTACGTTTCCATGTTCTTTTTCCACGTGCTGTAGTCGACTTGCGGGACGTTGTAGCCAAACTTCTCAAGCACACCAACAAAATCGTTGATTGTGATTCTAGGGTGCGAAGTGATCTGGGCGACGCCGAGGGGAGCGAGAGGAGGGTTGAGAGCGGAAGCGACAACCACACGGGCGACATGCGTAACAGGCACCATGTTAATTGTATTGGTGATATCAGGACGTGAACGGAGTTGAATACTGCCTTTGAGCATGCGAACAAGGAAGTCGTCCACGTTAGTGGTACCTGTGCTTGGATCTCCGGTCACATAACCAGGACGGATAACGCAGCCGGCTAGACCTCTCTTGCCAGCCTGTCTTGTCAAGTATTCAGCTGCCCATTTGCTCTGTCCGTAACCAGTGCCTAAGCCTTTACGTGACCCTTCTAGGTCATCTGATTCCGAGACGCCTGCGCCACCAGAGGCGAGTGATTTTTCTGACACTTTGACGTAGTAATCCGTGTCGAGAACTGAGGTGGAGCTCACAAGACCGAAGTTCTTGGGCTTGCCACTTGCGCAGAGGGATAGCGCAGTCATCGTGCTGATTACGTTGGGTCCACGAAGTCGTGAGTAAGGGAGGACCCAGTGGACGAGTGCTCCATTATGGATGACAACATCGACAGAGTTGGCAAGCTGATTCCAAGTCTCGGGTGAAATGCCAAAGTCTGGCTTCTCGAGATCGCCAACGACAGCGGAGATTCGAGACTTCCAGCTAGCGTTCCAGATACCATATGCTTGACATGTCTGCTGAACGCGATCGACCGCTGAATCTACGTCTTTGGCACGTACAAGAACAGTGACCTTTCCGGGGCGAGCGAGCAAGTCTCGTAATATGTAGGCGCCGAGAAATCCGGTGCCGCCAGTGAGAAACGTGTGTACTTCCTGTCTAGGGTTGAGCGGCTCCTGTGTCTTGAAATCGGTCAATTGCTTAGCTAGATCCCTTGCATCTGCTGAGTAGTCCTCATCCTCGGGCTCGTCGTCGATGGCTTCTGCAGTATCGAGGCGTAGACCAATGGGGTCAAGTGCCTGATCAATGCTTGATGAGAATCCTCGCAGCGTCGGGTACTGAAAGATGGTGCTCATAGGCACATCGATATCCTTCCACTGCTGGCGGATCTTAAACAGTAACTGCTGGGCAATAATACTGTGCCCGCCAAGGTCGAAGAAGGAGTCGGTGCCGCTAATGCTCTCAGCGGTCACGCCGCGGTCGCCAAGAAGTTCTGCCCATATACCAGCCATTGCTTTCTCCGTTGAGGTTAGGGACTTGCCGAGTTGTGAAGGCCTTCTGGCTCCCGCTGCGGCAAGCTGTTGTGGTTCAGGGAAGGGTAGAGCAGGACGGTCAATCTTGCCGTTGGGGTTTAGAGGGAATCGGATTAAAGGGACAATGACGGAAGGAACAGCGTATGCGGGCAATTTCTTCTTAAGGTGTTCTCGCACATCGTCTCGGAGATACTTGAAGCGCTTGAGCATCGCAACCATGCTTGTGTCTTCGGTCACACTCTCAGTTGCGCCTCGCTCTTCAAGCCACTGGAACCATCGCTTCATCTCGGGAACAATGTAACCTGTCTTGTCAGAGACCTAGATACGACAATATGATAGGATGCTGTACTTACTCACGAGTGTTGGTTCTTCGTATGCATCACGTCTGAGTAGCGTGACATTTTCACGTACTAACGGATGAGCCGCGAGGTGTGAGTCGATTTCTCCAAGTTCAATGCGGAAACCACGAATCTTGACCTGGTTGTCTACTCGTCCCGTGCAGTGCACGTTTCCATCCGGGCCGTAATGACCAAGGTCGCCAGATCGGTATAGCCTATCTCGAGGACCCTTCCAGAATTGTCGCCATGGTTCGGCTCCTCCCTGAGTCTCGACTCTCTTGTTGTCCTCTTCCGTCCACTTTTTGGGATCGACGAACCAGTTCTCAACGAATTTGGTCGCAGTTAGATCCGGTAGCCCCAGGTACTCTTCTGCTAATCCGCCAGCACGCACGTATATCTCACCGCTCTTGCCTGGTTCGCAGACTTTATTTCGGTCATCCCGATCGACTACAAGTAACTGGACGTTGTTCATCCCACGGCCGGCGGGAATGACCTCTCCAAGGGAATCTAGGAAGTCGGGTGCTTCGCTCCGGCTCCGCACTTCATAGTAGCTCACAGCTCTCTGAGTCTCGGTCGTGCCATACATGTTTACGATGCGAACGTTGGGCGCAAGGTCCTGTAGCCTTCTACAGTCCCTCTTAATCAGTAGATCGCCAACAAAGAAGGAATGATGCAGTGCTGGAAATATCGCCGAGGCACCTCCAACCAAGATTTGCCCCATGGCCGGAGTAAGGTGAGTCACTGTAGCGCCGTATCTGCGCATCCATTCTGCCAACTTCTCATGCTGTATATCTTCTTTACTGGGGACTAGCAACTGTGCACCGAGAAACAGGGGTGTGAAGATGTCTCGCTGGATAGGATCGTGCGCAATTCCCGACAGCATGGTAAATTTGTCCTTCTCTGACAGTCCAAATGTCTCGGCCATCCATGGGAAGTAATGGGTCAGAGAAAAGTGCCGACCCTTAACGCCCTTGGGCTTCCCCTCTGACCCTGACGTAAAGGATAAAGTGGGTGTGGAGTCGGGGCCTACTAGAACGCCTGGTAGTTCTGCCTTCGAACCTTGTTGTGCCTCCAGACAGTCCTTACCGTCCTTGTCACCTCCAGTCAGTGTTCCATCGTCGTTCAGCCGTAGTGCTGGCACTTCAGTCCGCAAGTCGAGGTTTTCGGCGATGTACTGGCGCACTTGGTCCGAGAGTGGGCCTGCTTCGCGCGTTGCCTTGTCGATGACTACTAGAGCGCGGGGCTGTGACACTTCGAGGTAGATGCATTGGCGGTCGGGAGGGTATCTGAGGTTTGATTCAGTATGGTATGTAACGATATCAAGATGTTGACTCACAGTGGATCTAGCACGGAGAATGTGGCTCCAGCAGCAAGCACGGCCATGATGGCCACTACTAGGTCTACGCCTCGGTGGGCAAAGATCATGACCACTTCCCCGCGTTGTATTCCACTCTGCACGAAGTGATGTGCGAGGACCGAGGTGGCTTCGGAGATGTGTTTGTAGGTGAAGCTACGCTCTGGTGTCCTGCTCGTGGCCGTCTCCACGACGCAAGGACGGTCGGGGTGCTTGCGCGCATTTGCGGCGAAGATTTCATGTATTGGTCCTTTGAAGTCAGACCAATGCAGGTCCGCGGTGGGGTCCGGGATGTCTGGGGATGGCGTGGAAGCCATTGCTGCCTTCAATGGCTGGGTTGAGGTCGCGATGACTCTTTGGTGGGGGAGGATGTACAGACAGAGCTGGGAGCAACAGCGTACGATAAATAGAGAGTAAAAATACGATAGATATTTGGAAATCAAGATTGGAAAAAGTTGCAGTTCATGCTGGGCTGACTCCAGCTCCGAGAAGTATCAAGGTGATGCGACGACGCAGGGCAAAACATATAGCAAAATGACGCGGTGGGATGGGCTCCGGGAATTTTGTCGAATGAGCGCCTGCGACATCGGAAGCAGCGACCGCCCGCGCGGGACACGGCAGTCTGGGGTCGGAGAAGCGTTCTGCCGACGTCCGCCTGCAGCCCTGTCCTAATTATCCCAAGTACGATAGGCATACGCCGCGATCCAGGCGCCCAGTGCCCCGAGTAAGACCGTGCCAAAGTAATTACGGCGGCGCGCAGCTACACCTCGTGTCGACTTCGGTGCCTGGTTTTCTCTTGCTCCTCGCTCCCTCCATCTAGTCAATCCTTTTGGCCGTTCGGTCCAAGTTGGTACACGCCACGACGCGTAATAGGGGCCCGTGATACTTCTTCTTTCACCATTCCAATGTCGCCGTAGTTGACGCTTCACTCGCTTTCGTCCTTCCCCTGATCCGCCGCAATGCCCATCCAGCGGACGCTGTTTGGCCGCCCGGTCGCCTGGCAGATGCCTCCGCGGCGTTTTCAGTTGCTTTTCGTCGTCGCCCTGGTTGTGGTTGGCATGACCTTCACGATTGGACCTCCTGAATCAGTACCTACATACGACCAAGTCAAGGATGCTGTAAAGAACCCACATATTCCGGATCTACCGGACATGCCAAAAATGCCGGATCTACCAGATCTACCAGATTTACCAGAGCTCCCTTCTGCCGAGAAGCTGAATCCGTTCGGCCAGGCCGCTCACAAGCCTCCCGTGCAAGCAAATAGTACCGCCGCGAGTTCCTACCGGTTGATAGAATGGTTCAGCGACTTCAAGTGGCGGAACCCCTTCTCCACTGCCATTACGCTTGACGAGAATCGCTCCGTCCTCCCTCCGCTCGCAAACCGACCGTCCATCTACACCTTTTATGCCGCTAAAGCAAAGCAGGATAAGGCTGTCACAGAGGCTGAAAACAGATTGCTTTTGGCATGGCGGCGCGCGTGGTGGGCCCAAGGCTTCAAGCCGCAAGTTTTGTCTCGCGCTGAGGCTATGAAGCATCCGCAGTATGAGTTTGTGCAACGAATGAAGCTCGATTCAAAAGCGGAGCTGGAAATAATGAGATGGTTAGCCTGGGGACAGATGGGCGGCGGCATCCTCGCCAATTGGCTGGCAATGCCAATGGCCAAATACGACGATAGTTTCCTGGAATTCCTACGACGGAAAGAATATCCTCAGCTCTCTCGCGCAGAGTCCTTGAGCAATGGAGTCTTCTTTGGCGAGGGACAAGCAGCGAACGAGGCCATCAAAAAAGCTATCAACAACGAGCTTTTGAAGAACGTGACTAAGAACAAGGATAAAATCGCCGATCTAGCAAAGAAAGAAGGTGGAGCTATGGTCCACCTCTTGGAAAAGACCGACATCACCATCCACCCCAAGGTCAACAGTATCGCTTACTATTCCACCGACACGATTACCTCCCAGTACAAGTCTGTTGCTGAAAAACTCACCAACACGACTCAAGAGCAGGGACTGGGTCTCCTTGCGGAATTGATAAATTCTCACCTCCACCTTACTTTCCAGAACACGTTTCCAGACGGCATCGCCATCGTTAAGCCGTTTCCAGAGCACACGACAGCACTCATGTACGAGGCCGTTGACATGGGACGTAATCTCACCCAGTGCCCGAGCACACCCATGCCGAAGTCATGTCCGCCTAACCATTCTAAATGTACACCATGCTCCGCAAACAAAGCACCCAAATTGCAGCTAGCTCCCTTCTACAAGAATACCTCCAGTTTATTCTCCATTGGCTCTGTACCTCACCCTTACACCTTCAATACGCTTCACTATACCCGCGACACCCTCGATTCCAACTTCATTCGCGAAGGTGCTCAGCGCAACATGTGGCTGTACGGCTTAACAAAGGACATGCTAGGCGAGACACATACTGAGAACTTCCGCCTTGTAGCCTTCAAAGAGATTGTGGCCGATCCTCATACAGCTTCAAACTCACTCTGGCTGACTGCCGAGCGCATAGCCCAGGATGACCTCGATTGGATACTAGGCTTCCAACCCCCGAAATACTCATCAAATGCCCCACCAAGCTCTCCCAAACTGCCTTCTGAGCTCATCTTGTCCCCTCGTCCACCTATGCCTCTGCCACTGGAGGGTGTAGAAGTGCCAGAAGAGCGATGGATCAAGAACGAGGAGGAACGCATCAAGAAAGCAAGGGACGCAATCGGGAGCAAAGACAAACGCATGAAAGAAGTTGTCAAGATGGTGGAGGACTGGAATATGGCCGATACGGAGGCTTGGAGGTTTTCTAGAGCCTTCTCCGCCAGAAGGAGAGTGGAGAGGCTTGTGTGGGAGGAGGAAGAGAAGAAATTCGCGGGCTCGGAGAAGAAGGCTGGGTATTGGCAGTAATTGGGCAAGGGACACGGAGGGATTGGATGTTACCATGAGGAATGTCGAGGGCGACTTTCATATTACAAAATGTGGCTTCTGCCTGCCTAGATATCCATGGCGTTTTGGGTGATACATGGGATTGGCGGATCCAACTTTCGCATGTATAAACTTTTTTTTTTTTGGATAGATTTAGCCATGCTCTTATTACGAAGACAATCGATCAGGTCCCCCGTAGGCAACCGTGAGAAGCAGGTGCATGACCATGGTGAAACTCCTCCGATTGTGTCACACAAGCTTTTGCACACGAAGAGTTGATCTTTTATATACATACATACAACTACTTACGTAGCTGAGCAAGTGTCGCCTTTCCAGCCCTGCTCTCATTCGCCTTCCCAAGCTCCTTTGATATCCACTCACCCACCTCTGACAGCTTCTCAATGTCAATGCCCGTCCTCGCGCCTAAGCTATGAAAGCAATGCACCAGGTCCTCTGTGGCGACATTGCCCGTTGCACCCGGGCTATAGGGACAGCCTCCCAGACCCGCAACCGCAGAGTCAAACGTCCGGATGCCATGCTCGAGCGCGACGACAGAGTTCACTAAGGCCTGGCCATATGTGTCGTGGAAATGCAATGCTAGATCGTTCTTCTCCACACCTGCTGCGCTCAGTGTCTTGAGCAATTCGGCCGTCTTGGGCGCGGTGCCCATGCCCGTCGTATCTGCGACGGAAATCTCGTCGGCACCCATTTCCAGCAGACTCACCGCCAGATTGGCCACCTTGTGTGGATCCACGTTCGGTCCTTCATATGGACATCCAAGCGCCACAGAGATGTATGCCCGTACGTTCAATCCTAGCTCCTTTGCCCTCGTCATTATAGGCTCGAATCGCTGCAATGACTCTGCTATCGAACAGTTTGTATTCTTTTGCGTAAAAGCCTCGGTTGCTGCTGTGAAGATGGAGAGTTCTGTTGGGTTTGCGCTTGCTGATGTCCCTCTTTCCTTGCCCATTGCTCCCGCGCCAGAAGATGCCGATGGCATTTCATTAGGATCTTGCGATGACGTGTTCAAAGCCGGACCGCCGTCGCTACCGGGTGAAGGGGGTGGGGTAGGATATGCACTCTGGCCCGAGGTTTGTGATTGCCAGACTGAGAGGAAGTTATCCAATCCTCTGACGTTCGGGAGCAGCCATTGGTACGTTATGGGGTGCGGAGCTCGTGGGGGAGAGGTGAGGACATGCTCGAGGATTTCAGAGGAATTCGCCATCTAGCTTTCCGTTCAGTCATGTATCGAGGTTAGCACAGAGGTGATCTAACCTGCGGCACCCATTTCGGCGACACAAAGGAGCCCGCCTCGATCGTCTTCACACCGGTCTGCGCGAGTCTTTCCACCAGCTCTATCTTGGTCGCGACCGGTATGCTCTGTTTCTCATTCTGCAATCCATCCCGTGGGCCGACCTCTACAATGCGCACAAAGTCGGGTCGGGTAGCTGCCGTTGCGAAGCTTCTCCGACACGGATGACGCGCTGCTAGCCGTGCGGTACGTAGACAGATGAATTTGGACGACATTTGTAGTATGTGCAATGCAATGCTTGGATCCGTCTGACGTGGTAGATTGCTTGCGTTCTGTGGTGGAGAGAGGCTCACGCGGGGATCTGCGGGGGTAGTTCACCTCGGTTGGAGCTTGGGTCGCTGAGTGGCTGGTGCTTCAAACTTTGTGCACTACATATATGAAGAGCCTCCGTCACCTCAACTCTGAGTCCAAAAGATATGGACCGATAAACCCCTGCCCTGTGGAGATATTGACAGAATGCTTATTTCAACCTCATTCATGAGCATGCTGCATCAAGTTCCTGCCGTTCCACTTTTCACGATCTGCTCGATTTTCCGAAACTTTTCCGTGTCTTCCTTCAGCTGAATGATCTCCTCCTTGAGCTCCTCGATTTGCCCATGGAGCTCAGCATGCTTGCCCTCATGCTTCGCATTCACCATCTCGAGTTGCATGTTTCTTTTGTTCCGCTCTACTAGGCGCTGCTCTAATCCCTCGGCCCTCCGACACTCTTCATCCCATGAATCGCGCCAAAACTGAGTATCTGTTTCTTTCTGTCCATTCTCATCCCTGAGATTGAAAATTCGATCTGGCATGTGCCTCTAACCTCTTCTAAGCTGCTCAATCTCCTCTTGAACGGCCTTCTTCTCTTCGTCCAGCGCGTCAACCGTGCAAGACTTCTGCAGTTCGAAGTTTATCATAAAAAACCTCCTTTTCTTCCTCCAGCTTTTGAACCAGATTATTTTCTTCAATAGTTCCCACAGTTCCTCCTCCGCATACTCCTTCTCGTCATCTACATCATGCCTAATCGACTGCAAGTCTTCGTTCGCAGCTTGAATCCTCTTTTCTAGTTCTTTAATTTTCGCCTGGCTCTTTACTCGGTCCTTCACGTGAACCTGTGCCGCGATGCGAAGAGTATGAAGCTCGTTCTTTTCTTCTGACCCCAAATCTGTACTCTCAGCGGTGACGGTGTCGATACCGTCAAGCTTTAGGCTGTTAGTCTCAGCCTCTTTTCTGTAAGATATACTAGATTTACAAGAGCTCGTGTCTCCTTTGTTAAAGCACCGACCGAATCTTTAATAGCTCTCTTTCGCCTGTTGTCCTCTGCGGCGCCGGCCAGCTCTGGTCTTCGAATATCCTTGAGTTGTGTCGCCGCCATATTGGCCTTCTTGGTCTTTTCTGGTGGCATAGTGTGACTTGCTGTATCTTTGATTGTGTGTAGGTTAGGCTGTGCTGTGCCAAGTTGGTGGAATGTAGACAGGGAATTTTGCGTTGCTCTTTCGCGACAAAGATGGAACGCATAGGCTTTCAAATAGGAGACGAGAGCAACTTGGCCCTAGTTATTGGGATGTTCTCGTTTTTTCACCTCTCACTTAGCTGTTTGCATACGTCTGCAAAGAAGAGTTAAGAGATAAGGCCTAGGAGGGTGAGAAAATCGAGAACTCTAGGGGTACCAGAAAGCAAGGTGAATCAAATTCAAGTTTAGAACTTTTGCAAGTGGAGTCTATATGCCTAACTCTGTCTCAGAATCGATATCGTAATTCAGACTTCCGAGGCTGCTGACCGTAGAGGCCAGATGATGATCCGCTGACCCTTTAACGATTGCTACCATCCAGTGTATACTCCCTCGTTACACTTCATGGTTCAGTCCTTGAATATATTCCCCATATCCATAAACAACGTCCATACCTTCTCAGCATTGTCAATCTTCGCCTCCAGTGCCTCGATCTTCGTGCTATCATGCATTCGCTGACGCCGCTCATCCTCGAGGTTCTCCTGTAGTGTTTTCGCTTTGAGGCTTTCCGAGTCCATCTGTTGAATTTGCCCTTGCAACCTATCGATCGTATCCTTCAGCACACAGACGTGGTCAAACAGATCGAAACAGTCTGTCTCCAAGCTCTTGTTATTCTGAGAAGTTTCGTCGAATTGTGTCGTCAAGTTGTCAAGTTGTTCCTTTAATTCTGCGTTCTCGGTAGTCATAGCCTCTAGCTCGCTAGCCTTCGATCGCACGGCATCAGTATCTTCTCAAGCGGATTGGATATGGAAATGGGGATCTTACAATGTCCCGCAGCCTCTTTGCTGGTGAATCTTCGCCTTCAGTTGACACTCTCTTAACACCCGCAACGCTGGCGGTTGGAGCTGCGTTCCCCTGGTTTGGGTCACCCGCAGAAAGCTTGGAAATGTCGTCAGTCAAGTCCCTCAAGCGTTAGTATCTGGTTTGCTGGCTCACTGTAGATAGGCTGAGGGGGGCACCAGGCGACTCTGCTTCGACTGAGAGGTGCTGGGTAGAAGGCAGGGTAGCACGATTCGCCGAGCCAGCTATTTTCGCAGTTCTTTTTGTATTCATCTGTGGGTGTAGGTCGAGGGTATGCTAGTGTTGTGGGGATCGGAGGAAGTTCAACCGTCGAATAGAAGGTAATGTGAGGGTGAATGCTTAAAGCTTCAGTGAAGTGAAAGTTACTCTCAGTACCACAAATAGTAGCTCCAAGGTGAAGGAAGATACGTGTCGACCTCACACGTCTTCTCATAGGTGAGAGCCATGATTCTCGTTCCTACCACACCGTCTTTCACTGCAGTTTTGGGGGCGGGGTAAGAGAGCGGTGCGGCACAACTCTAGGTTCAAGACTCTCAAGAGGGAAAGAGGGATGTCTAAGCTCAATGGACCTACGAAATGCAAAGGGAAGATGTGAAGAGGCAACGGACAATGGATTTTTCGATCGGGTGACCGTCATACATCCAAAGATACTCGAGATTCATTGTGTTCAAACTATTCCACTGTATGCTACATTTGAATCTACATCTATACAGTATACAGGTCAAAACCAAGTCTACAATCATCACTGTTGCACACAACAGCCTGATGCCATGCCCCCCTCTCAAAGCAAATAGTGCTTTACCATCATCATCATCACCACAGCCAGACCTCAACCTGCCCCAACTCGTCGTGAATTACCTTGACTAATTTCACACACCCTCAATCAAGCCCCAAGGCTACACGCAGTTCCACAACTCTCCATTCACCCCTTGGCATCCCGCGTCCACCCACGCTCTCTTTGCACCTTCGGCGACCTCCTCAGCGACCATTTCGTCACACAGCATGAAGGTCGACCGTCGACACTGCAACCCCCCCGTTCAGGCAAACCATCGACACGGCAGCATACCCTCCCCCCTCTCATGCATACTTACTCCGTGCCACTATCCCCATCAGCACGCACCAGCATCACGCACACGCCATTCAATATCGACCACCGGCAACTTTTAATCTATTCAACTCACACGGATACATGCACATATATGCCTCGCCATTTTTCATCGTTGGTCTACCGCATTGGGCATCAACCGCCGTCGTCCGGTCTTGCTTCATGTCCATCATGCAACGGAACCTGCCTGCCTGCTTGACCTGCCCTGCCCTGCCCTGCCCTGCCTGCAGCAAGCTCTAGCGGGAACGTGCATGAGGAGAAAAGAACCGATGCGTGACCAGGGGTGAGCGAGATGCAAAGAAGGGGCTTTCTTGGGGTTCTTTTTTCCATTTGCCTTTTTTGTGGCTTTTTGTCCCGCCGTCGATAGGCCAATGCCATTCGAAGCCATAGCATGCAACAGAAGGCCACACCCCTCCCCCTCCCCTTCCCCCATTATCTTGGGTGGAATCTTGTTCACCTGCCTGATCAACACGTCTCCGAGGGCGAAGGAAAACGCGCTCACCATGCATCTCCTGGAACGCGGCGTCGCTCTCGGTGGCTTCGGTCGGCGAAGCGAGGAACAAGCCGTGTCTCTTCGCTTCGTCTCGCTCACCCCTTCCATCTCCGCCTCCGTGATGTGATGTTTCTTCTAGAAGCCCCCCCATTCGGCCCGCGCCTGGCCGGCTTGCTGGCTGGCTGGCTGCCCTGCCTGTGCCCAATCTCGCATCAATGTCACTCGCACAGCGACTTTGTTAATTTGCAAACCTTCTCTGCCATCGGCATCATCAGCGTCAGGACAGGCGTCATGTGTAGCGCATCGCCGGAAGAGGCAATGGGCGCAGAGGGCAGAGGGCAGACGGGGGGCGTCGATTGCCTGGGGCAGCCTGCGATACGACGAGGTAGCCGAGGCAAGCCGGTCCATGCCGCCATGTGTGTTTCCTCGCCAGCCTTTCTCGAGATGCACCAGATGATACCCCACGCCCGCAGAGATTCCATGCGTGGAAGCTATCGAAGGTAGGCCATCGAAGGCATTAGCTTTAGCCAGACACAGCAAGCCATCATCAGGCGAGCCATGCAGACGCTATCGATGCGCAAGCGTTCGTTCATGCAGGGCGAGCGTTTGCCGTCACACGCCTGGGCTGTGGGAGCGAGTGTTGAGAGAGAGTAAGGGACACGGAGACGGGTTCGTTGGCGCTCTGGGTACGACAGTCGATGCTTCCATCGAATCGACCAGGGAACCAGGGCGTCAGCATCGAGGCTGGACATTCGTTGAAATGAAGCAAGTATCGAGAGAGGGAGGGGGTCCTAGCGGCACGGTTGATATTGGAATTTGACAGCTAGGACTAGCACCGAGCTATCTAGCCCTTGGGTAGTGCGTCTGATGTGCATTCTCTTGCGAACTAGCCAGCGCCGAATGTACGCTTTGCGCTCCCCAACGGTACGTTGTCCCTCGTACGCGACGTCTACATCCCTACGCAGCGCCAATCACCCCCCCATACCCACCGTCGCCGAATGCCCATGAATCGCCAGCTCCAGCCCTAACCCTCCCTGTCCCACTGGCCGCCAGCTAGTTTGCTAATCCGAGACGTCGAGCAGAGCAAACTCTAGCCTACCGCTGCCCCTCCAATATTCGGTACTACTCATCGTGCCCTTCTCCATGGATCGACGTGCATAATCGTTGCGCGCGAGTACCCCTGCAGCGAAGCCATCGAACATTCGAAAACGCGGGACAAGAGCCGGATGCGGTCAAGCCGGTGGCTTCTTCTTCTCTTGTGCTGCGCGCTGCCAGGCTACGGGAGCAGGCGGGTCAGCCATGGCTTCGCTTCGCTTCGTATCTGTCCTGCTTCCAGTGCTCGCCAGCCGATGCCCATCTGCGGGAGAGTGGCGGTGAGGGAATGGCGCTTGCTTGACACGCTTGTCACGCTTGTCGGTGCTTGATGCTCGTTGCTCGTGATGGGGGGACGGCTGGTGGAGTATTTGCTGCGGCTAGAGCGGGGCAGGCGCGAGGCTTGGCGCGCCGACTCCCGTCACAGCCACGGGAAGCATGCGACGAGGCTGCATGCTGCGGTACAGAGACCGCATGTCGTGCGTATAGGCAATAATGACAAGCCCACTTCTCCTCCGAAGCAGCAGGAAATAAATCGGGGCCCAAGTGCGCGGGCTGCGATAACAACCGGGTGATGCCGCCTGCATTTCAACGTAAAACATCAAACGGCGCTTCTCTCTCCATTAGCCGGTACCAAAGTGGAGCCGTAGGAATAGCGCCCGTTGTTGGATAGCCTTTTGATTCTATCTTCTACACGCTATACTCCGTACTTGCCAAGCGCCCAAAATTACCCGACGGTCTAACACAAGCCAAGCTGCTTACATGCCCTATTCCACCTTTTCCTCGTTGTAACAAACCTTCTGCGTCACTCTGCCCGATCGCTGTCGCGTTGGCCCGGCAGGTTTGGCAACGGCAGCATTTGCCGTACCTTGATCGCCATCATTGTCATCATCATCCTCTTCTTCTTCTCCATAGTCACTCAGCGGACTGCTGTCCTCATCCGACGGCTCTGGTGTAGGATCCGCCTTCTGCGCCTTTCTCTTCGCCGACGATGCTGCACGTTTCGGCGCTCCTTTCTTAGCAGGCGTTGCATCATCCGGCGCACGGTTCGACTTCATGTTGCCGTTCAGCATGGGCGCATCCTCTACTTCCTCTGGTGCGACAGCTGTCTTCCTCTTCTTTTTCGCGGGCGTAGCCACATTTCCTTCTTCCTTCTTTTTGACGATGCGCTTCGGAGGCCGAAGCCATTCCTCCATGCCCGGAGGCCAGTAGACTCTGCCCTCTGGTCCGCCCATGCCAACCTCCTCTATAGGCACTGGAGGAGGCGGCTTTTCTTCTTCTATTTCCTCAATCTTGACGTCGGGATCCTCTACGTCATCTGCCTTCTTCTTTTTCCCTTTCTTCGCTGCTTTCTTCGGGCGAGGCTTGAACGGCTTGTTTTCATCCTGCCTTACGTGCGGAGTTATATCGTTGAACAGATCATAGCCTGGGAGCTTGAACGTGCGCATGAGCTCGAACACAGCTTGTTCTTTGTCCTTAGCCTCGATCATGAGGTCCATCGTGTCCGGGCAGGGAGGAAGCGTCATTACGCGTGGTGAGTGCTTGCGACGAGAGCGAGCAGTGATCGCATCAGGACAAGGCTCTGAATAGTGCATCTTGGGCGTCTTGCCTTTCCTCGTCCATGTCTCGAGGATGGCGGGAAACAGATCCACAATGTCTTTGGTTCCTTCCCGAATCTTAGTCGAATCAAATAGAATGTTATGATGGTGGAAGTCGAGCACACAGGGGATGTTGAGCTCCTGGCACAAGGGGAGGATTTCGTGCACCGAGTAGACTACGTCGTCGTTCTCAAGAACGAGACGGTCCTTGACGCTTTGAGGCAATTTGGCATAATTTGCGCGGAAGCGATCAATTGCAGCTTCTTTGTCACCAAAGGCACCGCCTAGATGCAGAATCATAACAGCATCGCGGTCCTGCTGAGGAGGCAGCTTAAGAAGCGACAGCATCTCATCGTGATACGCGAGATCGCGAATCGAGGCATCAATGACATGTTTACGAGGTGATCCGAGCTGGGTAAACTGGCCTGGGTGTGTGGTGACTCTATGTCCCAGCTCGGCGACTACAGCACCTACCTCGGCCAGCGTATCGGCCGCAAAGGGGGCCAGCTGGTACCCGTATTCATCATGGCTAGCAAACGGGAACATTTCACTGCTCAACCGCATAAACTTGATCCCGTACTTGTCATTCCAGCGCAACATCTTGACAACATCGCGCGCATTGGCCAGCCCGAGCTCCTCAACGTACCTCTGACCCCTCCCGACATCAGCAGGCTGCTCTTTATCCGGGCGGTTCTTAGTGGGATGCTCGGGCTGTGAGGGGTCTTTTAGAGGATGGCGGTGCTCTAGGATGCTGGCAATACGGCACGTTCGAGAACTGAAGACGGGCGGATTAGCGTTGCGAAGATAGGTATTGAGACACGCCTATCACTTGTCATTAGCTCGGCCTGGAGACGCAGGGTAGTTAGTGGTGGGTAGCATACATATCCAAGTCGTCCTTTCCACGGAAGGGGAAGATAATCAGAGTTGACGGGTGGCGCCCTTGACAGCGCTTCCGAAACCTCTTGCTCTTCCTGGCCCTCTTCTGGCCCCGCTTCGGCTTCAGGATCAAAGTCCACCCCCACGTTGTCTCTCAGAGCATGTCCAGAGGATGGAGTGATTTTGTGATCGATCGCAAGATTGCCATCCTCTGCACTGTCCACTTTCACATGCTGCAGGGCCGTCCTTCTCCGCCTGTTCTTGCCGGGCTGATGGTCAGGAAGATCAACCGCAGCCGTTGTAGATGCCGGACCGGGCGTAGCGGCCGTATCTCTCTGCCCGAGACCCCCAGGTCCTCTCGCACGGCCGTGATGCTCATGGACGTGCGCTTGTGCAGGCGCACACAATATTGAGTTAACCTCCGTGGTCGCATGTGGCTCTGCAGATGTGGTCTGTGGGGCTGCTGGGCCATCGAGATGAGCGCGAGATTTTGGTTTACGAGGTCTCGGGGCAGGCGTGGGACCCGTAGACTCGCCACCGTCCGGCGAAGACCGTAAGGAGAGTACTCCATCGACTATCTCAGGGTTGGCATTGGGATTCGTACGGGCATCTGTGGAGGGCCTCACGCGTGTTGGCCGGCGCGGTGGCTGAGGCTCTGCTGTTGCGACGTGGGATGGAAGATGACCTGACGTGCGTTGGTTGGAGGATGACACTTCGGACACGGCGGCTGTTCCTGACGACCGTTTGCGCTTGTTGGCCATGGAGGAAAAGTAGGGCGCGCGCGCCGCTTGGGATCGGAGTTCGACTCTGGGGCTGAGTGGGCGAACAAAGCGACGCATAAATGTCCGAAATGCAGTGTTGGATGTGCTCGTCGGTGGTGCAGACACGAGCGAGGAGAGGCGCTGTGGCAGCGGCAGCAATGCGAGAGATGCGATGCCATGATGGGCAGCAGCTGGCACGAACAACGCGCGAGGACGGCGACGGCGACGACGTCACTATTGCTCCAAAGCGATGAAGGCGTCGAGTCTGTGGGTGAGAATGGCGTCGTGGATCGGCAATAGCGCGATCGCGCGATGCTAGCGCGGCCAGATCGGACCCGCTGCGTCATGGCTGGGCGCGCGCGCGCGGTGCCTGAAAGCCTGAGAGCGCAGGAAGCAGAGCAATTCACCCCCATTGCCCAAAGCAGCAAGCCTCGGCCGGCGGCAGCCTATTCTTTCCTCTGGCGTTGCAACTGTGTGTTTGGCGTGTAGGTTTAGAGTTGCGCCACGGCGGAGATGAGCAGCCACCACGGCAAGCCGTCTCTGAGCCACTCCCGTCCCCGTGCGCTTACTGCTCCTCTCGCAACTTTGTTTCCCCCCGAGGCTCGACCATGCTCGCGACGCTTTTACGTACAAGCAACTGCGCTGCTGTATCACATGAGAAGGCCCTCACGAGAGCCGCTCCCGCCCTGCTCCGAACGTGCTGCTTATTACTCCGCACAGTAACATAACCGCCCGCACCGCGCCAGGTATCCCATCCTGCACAGCCAGCCCAACGCCTGAGCAGCGTATAGTCCGTAGCGATCCCTCGACGCTTGCAGGTGGCCGACGAGCAGTACCTACATACACACATAGACATGCAAAGACATGCAGCGTCGGGCGCTAGTCGCGCATACAGGCTCTACACGTACGTAGTAGTGCTCTGGGCCCCCCTCGCCTGGCCATTCACGTCGCCCGCCTGCCTATTCTTCAGCCATTTCAGCTATTTTGCCTCGAGCAGCAATTGGTAGTGTTCCACCTCTGCTATTGGTTCCGTACTCGCGGTAAGCCCAGCTTTCGTCCGGTAGTCCTATTCGAACCTGCTACTACGAGCCCCGACGTGATTGGCCCATGCACGCACGGAGATGACTTCTAGTCTACCTGTCCAGCGCAGACGGAGAGCGTAGTCTGCTTGTCAAACTCTGTACTCGACCCTTTAATCGTCATGCGACGGCGCGTAAGATGGAAGGCTGCTGTCTGTCAGGTGTCCTGTGCGCGGCGTGGGGTATGTGTGTAGAGCGCTATCTGAGGATTCTCTCCGCTATCTCTTGTCGCGATGTATGTACCTGCTCACAGACCAGCCGCTGCGCTGTACCCGCCGACGTATGTACCATGTAGCATCGTCTCTGCGCAAAAAGCTGCCTTGCTTGTCCCCGCACCTTGACCCCTTAGGCGCATTTTGCTCCACCGCGGCTCAAGTTGTGCGGGCACTGCACCAGCATGTCACTGAGCCAAGTGACGCTGCCAAAACCACCCGCATGCAGCAGCAACCCGGTATCGATCACTCGTTGATCCCTCCCGTTTCCCGCTATCAATAGTTGAACGCCGCTAACCACGTAGGCCTTTGCGATCCTGGTTCCTGGCCAGGCCCGAACCCTCTGGTACATCAACGCTTCCGACATCCGACCAGGACCCTTTGAGCGCTGAAGATCACTCCGCAATACATTCGCTCTCGTGCCTCCAACTACCAAGAGTACATGTTTAGGCCCCGGAGCCCCTGGGACAGGGGTTCGTGAGAGAAGAAAAGACTCCGGCCGATACGAGCCTCGCTGCTCATCGACGACGGCGTCCCCGAACAGCCAAAAACCCCGCGTCAGCACCTTAAATCCGAAAAGCCAGCGGCCTCCCGGCCTACCAGCCAACCAGCCAACCACGGCCAGCAACGGCGCAAGGGGCCTCGACGTGGTGAAACCTTCACTGCGAAGCTTGGTCCCTCTGCCAGTCCTGGTGGCTTTTGGGGCTGTCGGGAAGATCAGCAGGCATCAGAGCGGAGGCATGGCAACCAGCCGCTCTACTGGCTTGTCACGGGCGGTTGCAGATGAGGTCCAGCTCTCACCAACTGCCATGTGAACATGTTCTTCATTAGCTTAGGGCGAACTACAGCGCGCAAACACCCTTCAGGCATATTGCGATGGTCGCGGACCCAGCACACCCAGCTGTCGTCGACCGGTGAATGTGGCAATGTCAGATTCAAGATTGATTGCGCTTTGTGTACCCACACTCGTGGGCTCGTGAGAAGCCGCCCAGCGCGTCATCCATTGACTTTTTCATTTACTCGGTCCGGTCCACATGATGCTGATAAGACAGCTGATATCATGCCAGCGGTGAGCATCTGAGCTCTTGATCACAGGTTGTCAGGCAATCGCAAGCGCAAAAAGGTGAGATTGGAGTGATGTAGGTGAGCGCGTGCAAAAAAACCATGTCATTTCGTGCATCGTGACGGGAACTGGGGTACCGATGGTCATAACAAAGCAGAACTATTCAAACATGCAAACGGCCCAACAGATTTCGCGCCTCGTGTTCCGTGGGCCGGATCCGAAATCCCAATTGTGCTCCAGCCTGCAGAGAGCCTCAGATACCAATAGAGCCTGTTATCCTTTTGCCAGCCAATCCAAATGCAACCACCAAGCTTTGTTCCTGGCTCCTGTCCAGTCGCATGTTAATCCGAGATCACCATGCGCCCAATCGTGCAAATGCTTCAAATCATAATTGTACTTTCAAATCCTGCTCGCCAGCAGTAGCAAGCAGGCTACCCAGGAGAACCCACTCTTGTTACCCATTCAAATCATGATATATTCCCCGTCAATGCGATCCATAGCTTTTCTCCACCTGAACGCCTGCTGATGTGCGTCCGATGGCCCTTGCCATTGAGGCTGTGCTTCGCTCGCTCCCCGCTCGTCGCCTTCCTGCCACACCTTCTCCAAGACTTCGAGGCCGCTCAGATTGTTGAAGAAGCCACTCTCTCGTTGAATCTCAACGCATCGCTGTCGCACAACGGCGCGGTGCTCTAGCTCCATGCATTCCGTGCCAATGATAAAGAGAGGCCAGAGCAAAAACTTATTGACACAGCTCGTGATGCCAATTTGGGAAATATGGTATAGACCCCGCGACACCAGGCTCTGGAAATTGAGTGCACTGGAGGATGGCGTGGGGTGTGCTAGCCGTTCAGTGTAGATAAGTGCGGCGTAGCGGAATGATTCGCTCATGTGCAACAGCGCGGCCTCTGCTGGCGGTAGAGGAAGAGGCACTCCTGTAGTGGCAGGGCCACCCCGTGGTAGGGGATATTCCCAATCCTCTAGTCGTCTTCGGATGTCGTGCCATTCCGTCCAAAATGCCGAGCGCGAATCCTCCGTGGCAAGACTGGATGGGTTGCCCGTTTCGTCATGAGGGGTCCGCCACCCATTGCCATCGATTTTGTTGAAATTGAAAGAATAAAAGTCTTGTCTCTGGAGTCGAGGAGAGGCTGAGGGTGTGACATTACTCTCGCGAACAGGCCGGTTTTGACTCAATAAGTTGAGTCTACCGAGCCTGGCAATAAGCTTAAATAAACGACCTTCACATCCTGAAAGATGCTCTGATGCCCCCAAGTTGGCCGTAAGATTCATCATATCTAGGGAATCCCCCTGCACTTCCGTTTCCCGATCATTAATCGCACTCGTGAGAACGTCAAACCAAGTAAAGAAAAACTCAATCCACCCAATGAAACTTGACTGCACGCTTCTGTCGCGCATACTTAGCAACTTCTGCACTCCCTCGAGTTGAGTCCTGAACTTGGTGAAGCCCGAATCGCACACGTGGAAGAGGCAAAGTATGAGAAGGGTAGCAAGGACGGAATCGTCCTGTGCTCCGTTGGCGTCGGCTAGCTTTTGGTTGAGGAGAGCAATAGACTGAGCCTTGTAGTGCTTCTCCTCATCAGACGGCTCGCCGTGCATCTCGCGAAGCTCTTGAGGCGTCATTTGCGAGAAGGCATGGTCGGGGAGCAGTTGAGAGTTCTGGACGTAGCTGAGCCGTCGACCCTCGATGCCGCCCCGCATCCGCAGATTGTTGGTCGCAAGGGCGGCAATGGCATTGCGGAGGCCTTCGCTCCGCATAGCTAGAGGCATGATATGCATCCGGTATGGGTTGGAAGGCGAATCAGAAGCCGTTAGCACCGATGCTATAGACTTGTCGTAGAATTCCAGCAGGAATAGCATCCGAGGGGAAAGGTGGGAAGCGATGGAGAGACTCTGAGGAATGGAAGTGGTGAGCGCGGATTCGTTAAATGACAAGGGACCAGAACCAATGGAAGACATACCCTCCGAGGGGAGATAGGAGAAGCCATGCTGAGACATTCCACCAAGACTTGCAGTCATTTCTCCTTCAAACAAGATATCTGGAAATGCCGGCGGGCCCATGGTCTGCTGAGCGGAGCTGACTTCATTGAAGTCTTGCACGCTCTGGTCGGAGCTGATGCTCGAGCTCACGTCGTCGGCCATGGGAAGTACGCGAGGACCCTCGTGATAATGGAGGTTGTCCAACGAATGTAGAGAGGGGTGATCGTGAAAATGAAGAGAGTTATATCGAGAAGCAGAATCGGCGAAAGGAAATTCGTCGGCAGGAGTTTGAGGGTATTCGCCAGGAGAAGGGAAATCGCTGTCACTGTAGGTGCCAAGCGATGCAGAAGAAGCAGAGAGACCATTCTCCTCGTACGGCACAGCGAGAGAAGTATGTAGCCTTTGTAGAGGGCCTCTGTGAATGTGAGGTCGCCTCAATTTGGATGAATGCGGGTGAAATGGATCCACGTGCTCCCCGTAACCGGGGACGGCAAATCCCATCGGGGTGGTGGGCGACGGGATTGGAATGGGGCTCGTCTGGCCATAATATTGATATTCTGGTGCAGCAGAGAAGGCGTGTGGGCTCATGGGGCTTGTGGGGGAGTGGACGCCGTAGTCAACGCTCCCTCGCGTTTCGAGACGTGTGGGGCTCTGTTGCGCAGTGGTGGTGGTCGGAGTGGCAACAGTGGCCGTCGATGCTGCTTGCGTCTTGGAGTCGCGAGTCGTGGTGGTGGTTTGCGTAGGGGACTTGGCTATGGGTAGGGACATGCCTCGCAGTTTCCCACGGCTGGCAACGCCCACTCCCCAAGTCAAGGTGGTGCGGTATCCGGAGCACTCTTTTCCCATCTCGATGCATTGCCCGCAATATGGTCGCCGCCGATCGCATTTTACTCCACGTTTCCTGCAGGAGAAGCAATCCTCGCTGGCGCCAGTGGCAGGCGCCCTCCTTCTGCGCTTCCTAGGAGCGGTAGTGGTGTTGGTGGTGGTGTTTTCTGGTTTCTGGGCCTCGACGGCCTGGGTGGCAGATGACGACATGGCCATGAAGGACTGTATAGTGGTTGAAGAATATTGCACAAGTCTACAATGTAGCGTGTGCAAGATGGTTGGATAGAGTATAGTATATATGTATGTATAAAAAGAATAAACAAACGACGAGGGGAAAGTCTCAATGGAGGCAAAAGGCGCGTCACGGTGGGTATTATTTAGCTGGAGGAGAGCTTGGTCCTAGTTTTGATAAGGACATCAGGGCGGGAGCAGGGCGGGAGCAGGGCTCTAAGCTGCCAAGGGGTTGCATCTCAAGATGACTGCTGTAATATCCTAGCGTGCATCCTGCCGCGGTCTTTTGAACGTGCTGGGGTGATGAAGGAGTGCTGCCAGCTTGAACATGCCGAAGCCTCGGGGTCTGTGGCGAGCAGGACCATGGAGATGCAGGAGCCCCTACCACCCCACACTCCCATAGCGGCGAATGGCCTCAGAAGGGCATGATGTTACATCGCGCTTCTCGCTTGGTGGCCCTTGAATTCGCAGGCTGCACGACGGAGAAGGCGCTCGAGTGGCCGCCAATCAGTATTCTGATCCAACCGATCTTCCGGCCGCTAGCTCGGAGCGTAATGTGGCCCCCAGCCATAGAAACGGCCAGCTTCGAGGTCCGCATTGCATGGGCACGGATGGGTTTGCTCGGTCTCTCGCACCCGCAGCCTCTGCAAAGCCACTTCTGCCACTGCCCGATAGCTCGCGGCCGGGGACGAATAGGCGCCCCGCCGTGGCCAGCGGAGCCGACCGAACTGAGATAGAGTTGAGGGTGGGCGCGACTAGCTAGGCCGTTAGAGCGCTGCACCGAATCTGTATGGAATCAGTGCGGCATTCTAGCTGTACGCCAGCACAGCACGCCAAACCGCTGAGCAACCACACGGGCGCCGCAGCCAGAGCCGCCTGCCTTAGCACCCGCCCGGCACGCGCAGCACAGCGAGTACGTAAGACCAGCGCAGGTCCTGCACACCAACTCCGCCCGCACGAGAGCAGTTCGTCGGCGCGCGGTGACGTCCAGGACGAGCAGCGCAGGCCCGGGAAACGAAGCGTCCGCATGCGCGCGAGCATGGCGAACACGGCGGATGGGCACACGAACACGTCGCCGGCGTGTGGTTGCTGGGGGGGTGGGAGGGGGGTTAGGCGCTGGAACGGTGGGACGGTCGGTGGGCAGGCTGGCAGGCTGGGAGCGCCGATGACATCGTCTTGCGCGCAGGTGGACGGCAGCGAGGGCCTCGGGCGAAGGACGTGCCGTGCCTCTGTGCCTCTCGCGGTGCAGGTCCTGGGGATGCCGGTCAGCGAGTCTGCGCGTGTGTCTCTTCGTGCGCGCAGCCTGACTGCTCCGCATCGACCAGCGCCTCTTGGCGATCCGCTCCGCTGGAACGCTGATGGCTTGATAACGGTGAGTAGGAGATATGACAGCGTCGTCCATAGCGAGCCATCGTCTGTCTCCCCCCCCCCACGCCGTCACGCCGTCACGCCGTCGAGGCTGGTATCGTGCGCACACTCTGCACCGGCTGGCCAGCGGGCGGTGGTCCTGAAATTTGGCCGTCCGCGTCCCCTTGGATGCTGCGCGCCATGAGAACCTTCGTCGTCGATCTCTGATCACGCAGCCAATGCCTGACCACCCTCCAGCGACACCGTCGCCAAGCGTCGCATGGGCTTTCTTGTTCCGCGCCCAGGTGATTTCATGCAGCGCCGGCGCGCCGCGACTGGTGTGCCTCTGCGTCTGCTTCTGCGTGTGCCATTGCCATCGCCATCGCCATCGCCATCGCCAGTGCGCGCCCGCCGATACCCTCTGGATGTCGCCATGCCATCGCCCGTCCGTCGCAACAACCACCCAGCGCGCCGCGAGCCTCTCCAGGCCGCCGTGTACTCGCCCTGCCCGTCGCCGGCGCCCTCTCCAATCGCGCTGAAGCCGTCGACCGAGGAAGTCAAGGAAGCCGTTCCGCTGCGCGAGGGCCGTGCACGTGAGCCAAGTAAGACACGCATCGGCGAACAGCACCGTTTGGGCGTTCCGCTTAGTGGGGGAGTCCTGTTGCTCCATTCAGCGGCCTGGATGCCGGACGTCGGTGCAGGACCCTCGTCACCACTGTGCATCGTTCGGTATGGCCAGGGTCCCTCCCTCAGAGCTGCTGCTAGCCGCTTGTACCTGAGCGACCTTCGTCGTGCCTGCGGGGTAAAGGCATCAAGAGACGCCGGGATTGCGGGTCCAGCCATCAGCTCCACGCTCGCCATCCACACATATCACCCGTCATTTGACTTCCCTCTGCTTTGACCTCTTGCCCTCTGCTGCGTTTTGCCCTCGACGCTATTGCCGTATTCGCACATCGATAGCTAGACAGGGAGGGAATCCGCCAGCACCGATTAGACCTTAGTCTATGCCTGCCGATTGCCCATGCTTGACTCGCTATCAGAGAGCCTCACGCGGGGGATAGCCCGGCCGTGTCGGCGTCACGGCAGCTAGGACGAAATAGTCCCGGATAGAGTTGCAGCGTTTGCAGCATTCCATGTGTGCTGGCTTGCTGCCCACCACCAAGCGCCCGTCCGCAACAGCATTTGAGATATTTTAGATCCTAGCAGATCAGCCGTACTAGCCGTGCTATCGTTTATCATCCACGGCTCTAGACGCAGCACCCTGGTCCCCCCGGAGCCGTTGGATAACTAAACGAGGCAGCGCTGCATCCATGTCGCGACTCTGAGTGCTGGAATATCTCTGGTGAGAGCATAGTCCGGCGCAATCTTAAAATGTTCGAAATGAAGTCGTTGACGCCGAAGAAGGCCTTCGCCAGGCGACGTCCGTCCAGAAAGGGTACCCGAGGTTGCTAGTGTATTGCTGATATCCTCGAAACTCCAGTGATGGTGAGAGCTAACGGACAGTGCCTGTCTTGGCTTGATGTTCGTTAGAACCGCTTCAGAGCCATCGTCAACCGTCGTATTGCTCGTGACGGATGGCGCGATCGCGGGACAAAGTTATCCGAGGTATCGCGCTGCTGCCAGCATGTCGAACTTGCGAAAGGGCGGTCAGGAGGTTCCAGTAATCGTCCTTTGGCGTACCGCAGTGCGACAGCCGTGCTTTGTGTGTTGCTGTACTCTCGCAGTAGCGCAGTCAAGCGCCAGAGCAGGAGCGCACATGGCAGCCCTTAGTCATCCACGCAACACTAAACCCTTTTGGGACGAGTACTTCTTTCTTGATTCAACCACCATCGTGTAACAACATCGCTGAGCTATTTCGCTTGCTGCGCTGCTTGCAATCCTCATTGATTCTCTAGTCGTGTAACACTTGACTGCTACGACGCGGAAGCAACATGCGTTCGCAATTGGACCACTATCCGCCCCACGCCAGTCCCGGAGGCTTGCAAAAGTTAATTAGCTATTTCTCTTCAGACATACAGATGCATAGATGACGTTGACCCACTGAACAAAGCTACATGATGTAACTTAAGCATTTGCGTACGCTACATCATTGAATAATTCGAGTGAACTTCCATCGCAGTGCTTTAGTGTACCGCTATCTAGCTAAGAAAAGGGAACATAACAATGAGAGGCAAGTGCAAATCTTATGTCAGAACCATTGACTGACTGAAACAGTGCACTGTACACTCATCTCTTGAATGGGAGCACGACCTGCAGATAGGACATGCGACATATTACTCAATCTGTAAATACGAGTACAGACGGATAGAACAGAACCTACTCAACTACTGCTGTAGGTACCTCTTCATCTCCAGCAGACGATCAAAGTGTTATGCGCTGTCTTCCACCAATGCCGTAGACGGATGATCTGAGGGCTGCGTGTTGGACGCCGCCACGGCCTCAATTTAGGCCACTCTGACCGCACAGGCAGAAGTTTAGCTTGAGGAGACCCGGCTCTACCTACGGGTCTACTGCATTGACAATGAGCGACACTTCCTGCACCGAGAATGCGCGCCTTGCGACTGCAAAGTCATGTCAAGCCTTGCTTGATGCCTTAATCGTTACCAGGTTGCTGGTTGAGGCACAGGGTCCAGCCGCGTGCGGCGTGTGGCACTCACACCTTTGCTCACCCCCTAAACAGTTTTTACCACAGCCTTCCAAGAGCTCCTCGCCGCACTCCGTCGCGAGTGGTGCCCTTAGTGCACGATAACAATGATGCTGTTTTCGGGGCGAATCTGCCCGGGGAAAACCTCAGTCATAATGGAGCAAACAATTGCGGCACAGAAGACGCCTTCGGTGGAAAGGACGGCCTCTTGTATTACTATAAGTTGGAAGACTTTTGGTACTTGGTGCTGTATCAATCACACCTCGGGTTTTCACTCCTCATCACTTTGCATTGAACGCTCTTTGACCATTTCCCACCCTATTCCCATTCACAGCTCGGTGAACACCCAACGACCAATTTCTCTGCAATGTCGACTCCAAGTCATAGTCAAGGTGTCACCGGTGCTGGTGGTGGCACTCCAGGGTCTGGAGCAGGAGGTGGTGCCTACCACAAGTATCGCTGCAGGAACCACGGGCAGCCTGGTCATCCGACAAACTACACACTTCTGGCTATGGCCGGTGTGTTGTGTGAGACGTGCCGGGTAAGTTCTTGCATGTTCTTGAAAACATTCGCTCATAGAATATGTCCATAGGTCAATTCCGGTTTGCATCAATAAACCGTATATAGAGCTGTTCATCTCACGAACATCTCCGGGTTGTAGAGTTCGCTCTTATTTGTCTTTATTGTTTGTGGGAGGCGACATTACTGTCGATTTCGAGAACATTAGCGCTAGATGCCTGTCCTTCGTCTACGGTTGAGAGTTCAGCACTCAAGAAGACCAATCTGTCATTACCGCCATATATTTAAGCTTTACATCGATTTTTACCCATATATTGACACAACCTTTGAGACTCCGCTAATATGTCAATCTACGTCGTGCATCTCACAGTATGCCGCGCGTCAGGATTTTGAACGAGCAGCTCTACTATCTGCGACAAAGTGTAGACTATGCCGGGTGTTTGCATGAAACAGCATCTCACCGAAAGCTGCAAGTGTGAACACCTCAAAGTGGGTTTAGGCATCATTCCTGCTTTTCTTGATTCTTGTAATCCAATCCTTGGTGCACCCTCGATCATGCATGTCTTGTGTTACTATCTAATGGATGCCAAGGGCTTACTCCAGGTTAAAGCGTTCTTCTCTGTGTACAGCTAGATAGTGAGGCTATTAGGTGATTGAGGTAGATCAGAAGTTGGAGCTGCGCAAGGCGGGCGAATTACGTCTCTTGAAGAGAGCCACAATGCACTCGGGTAGTTCACCTACATTGCTTGAGATTATCTGTCTCTCCAACCGATATCGGGGCATCACCCGACCACTACACTGACACTCCTAGCTCCTAATATGCGCCGCAATCAAACCCTACACTGGCGCCTCGTATACTAGGCATCGCTTCGGGATACGCGAAAAGCGCCCTCATTTGTGCATGAATAAGGAACACTTCGGCGAGCTTAGCGTCCATTGTGTTGCATAACAGCCGCGCTGGCACATGGAGTGCGTTGATTAGGGCCTATTCTTGGATCCAATGGAGGCGTGGATGGGCTGAGGGTGACACCGTGCCACCCGAATGCGACTTCAATGCAATCGGTGGGCTGTCTGCATCTGCAGCTACTCATGACATCGAATTCAAACCACGGCAACTCCCTTTGGCTGTGTCTTGGTCCTTCCCAAGCACCCACTTCTGAAATCAGGACGTCTGAAAGGCCATGATGTCGAGGCAGGGTCCCGGACACATGTACATATCGGACTTATGTCTTGAGATCTTCGATCTGTACCCCAAGAGCACAAGGGATCATTCCCCGTACGCTACTCATTGCAGCGTCAAGAAACATTTCAGCCTTGATTACAGCGCATATGCTCCGAACTCGCGTGGCGTCCAATTGATCTGGGGATTTACCTGGAAAACAAGCGAAATTCTGGGTTCGGATTAGTTCGGTGGCACGAAAGATGGTTGATGATTGTTTCGTTGGTTTACAACGAGTCTATGCGGCGTACACGTCTAATAAAGCCAGCATCAGACTGCATGCCGCAGCACATTGCATCCGAAACCATCCTACATCTTCAGCCGCACAAAAGAAGCTGTCGAGTAATCATCAAGTGTCGGCGGAGAAAGATCATGCGTCCAGATAAGTAGAAGTGAACCGCAAAGGCTATCGATCCGACCTAAAAGTCTCAGCCCTCACACATCTCAACTTCTACTGAAACAGAAATCACCAAAGCAAGATCATTGCACTTTTTCATCGACTACAACAATCAAGCAGACATCTCAGAGCAGAATATGCACAATAATGCATACTCGGTACCGCCCCCTTCAATTTGCCCGCTCGCCAAAGACCGTGCCGCACGAAGATTGTCGAAGGTTACACGGTCGGGGAACTGTGCCACCATCGGGGGTATAATGTTACACACGCCCAATCCGAAGGTTCAGGCTACACTCTTTCCATCTGCTTATTCCGCGGATCTCTGCAACAAATATCGTCCAGTGTTGCACACACTCGTGGAGAATCACGTCACAGGGTTCGATAGCGTGATAGTCGACTTGTCAATTGATTCTCGTAATTGGGGGAATACTTGAGGCCGGAGATAGCATGTACAACGGACTTTCACGAGCATCAGCGTGAGAAAAGGAAACGACAAGGCGGATCGGTGGGGATTAATGAAAGAAAGAGATTGCGGCCTCCTGCATGACGGGCTAAGGCTGATTGAGGGATTATAGCGTATGGAAGACCGTTTAGTGTTCTGGCAGAACTGAGAGTTGGGTCAATACGGCCAAGTGCTTTTATTGAAGACCGATGAATTTCCGATGAATTTCCATGGGACCAAGTGTTGGAACTAGAGACACACGAACATGAGTTTCTCACGTCGAATCCTTCCGATCAATCGGATACCGCCTGATCCTCTTCCGCCTGAGAAACAACTACGCCCTCTCCACTGCCCAGCCACGACAAAAAAACCCTTATTTTAGCGACAACATCATGCAATCCCCGTCCAGCACAGCCTGCACCCCATTGAGTCATGGAATCGTCTTGCTCTCTGATAAAAAGCGGCACATTTGAGTCTGCTCCGGCATTGACAAAGTCGGTCTCGGGGCGGGCCGCTTGGTTGCCTTCTACGGACCCCCACAGTTCTAGCCGCAACGCCTCCCTGAGAATTCTGAGAGCAGCCTTAAAGGATCATACAAGTGCTGAGCATCCTACGATCTTAGTTCAGGGTAGTGGTTAGGGGCTCAGCATCATCCATCGGGGTAGGACGCTCGTTGCCAGCGGATGCCTAGCTGAACCCCCCCTGAGGAGCCAAGTCAAAACGCGACGCCGCACAAGGAACAACGATGCCGGTATCTCGATGACTTTCTTGCACCAATGGAGATTGCCTCCTCGCGCCTTGTCGATCATGTGATTGTGAAGTCATGCATGCAGGTACGGATTTTGACGCCCCCGTGTCCGGACTCCACAGCCATGCTTTCGGCACGTGTTTGGACCCTGGGGCGTGACTGCCGCAGTCTCGGATGAAGGGAAATGATGTAACAGCCGCCTTCACTCTGGACCTCTGCGATGCAGCGAATCCGGCAGGTTTTCGTGGTCATTTGAATGCACTGGCGGAACATTGTTCAAACTCGAAGAAGGGCTTCATGGGCAACACCCTGCGAACCATGAAAGGGACTACAAAAAGCAAACCAAGAACCTATTTGGGACAAGCGTTCAAGGAAACAAAGAGAGGAAACCAAAGTTACAAGCCTCACGGAAATCGGAGTAATTCATCACCTCGCTGACACCGACAGACACCACGCCATTCACACCATCCACCCCCAAACCACGCCAACAATCACCGCAGCCCACACCCCCTTCTACCCTGCCCTTCCCACCCTCATTGTCTCGGAAGCCTCTCCCCTCCCCTCCCCTCTGCTCCATTACCATACGAACCCGCAATTCCTCTCTACTTCTCTTCCCAAGGCATCATTCCCTCGGTGCCGGCAAAATCCCAGCAGCATTGCCGCGCGGCACAGTTCAACAACTCCCCCTCCTCCCCCAATCCTCCCGCCCCCACAAATGCCTTACTCTGCGCCCTGCGACTGTGCCGCAAAACGCCACGTGTAGGCGCTGGAGCTATATTAGTTAGCGGGCTCCTTCGGGGTCGGCGTCGCGATTCTGTGGTCGTCTGGCCATTTTCCCGATTTGTGAGTCAAGCGCGGGCGTTGGCACTGAGCGCTGCGAGGTTGTTGGTGCCACAGTGTGGCACAAACGGTTGATGTTTAGTGAGACATGGTCTTTTGGGGGGAGGGAAGAGAGCTGACGATCGTATGATGATCGTGTTGTGAATGCGTATTGATGGCAGTGGTAAGTTGACTAAACCACATAGGGGCAACAGTTCATTGTTAGATGGGTGTTGAAACAGTATCAAGAGTGCCTTGGATAACAGGCCTACGTCAATGTGAGGCACAGACGAGGATCCAGCTCGCAAAATGATGTTGGATACGGGAAGATAATGTCACGAAGGGTGAAGGTAGGGGGTGGCAAGGAGCACTCAAAGAAACAATTTTGTTAAATGTTGAGAATTGATTCCATCTCCGGCTATTATGTTGCCTGGTTTATGCAAGCTTCTGTCCTGTGTTCTGCAGTGTTCGTCAAATACGACTGGCGTCTCATCGATCAGTGAACTATCAGCTCTCGTTCGATCTGGCAGTATTTAGGCAATTTCGATCCCTCTATTCGTCGATCCCCCAAAGTGCCACATGACAGACTTACAGCCTGCTCAAGCGCAACTAGTCGTAGTCAATTAATACTTAAGTTCCAGTTTCTGCAGAAGTGTCAGTAATGCACCTTGATCTACAAACGGTAACTTCAAGGGATAGAGTAAGCACTTACCAGTCTCAACACCTGGTTGTCGTCCTTCCAACCCTCCCGTAACCTTCTTCTTCAATTTAGCCAATCCTAGTTTGCCCTGGTTCTTCGCAAATCTTGCGTTCCTCGCTGGTTTCCACTGCATCAGGCCGCGCTGCTTGCGCTCCTCTGCCCGCTTATTCTGTTTGTTGATATCCTTGCTGCTAGTGGTAGATACGGTGCCGTTTGTGTCGGTGGTATCCATTGAACGCCCAGTGCTTCGGGAGGGCCGCGGTGAGCTAGGGGAGAGGTCGGTGGGTTGGTGTTGGATACTGGTGTTGCCATTAGGTTGGGCATCATCTTTACCGACTGTGTCTGCGTCCTGAATGCCAAGATCAGAGGAGGACTCTGAATTGTCCTCATCGTCATCATCATTATCTTCGTCATCTGACGGATGGAAGGGGTCGTGAAGTGGCTGTTCGACACCCGGCTCTCTTCTCTTCTTCCCCTTCGTATCCATGTACGCCTTAGGGTCGTGTCCAAAAGCACCGGACCAGTCCGCGCCATCTTTTGCGAGCCATCTCTGCTTCTCTTCCTCCTCAGCGTTCTTGAGAATGTCACGACCTTCAGTCAGTGACTCATCATGAAGCTGCTGGACGCGATCGGGAAGTTCCTTGTCAACTTTACGTTGGCGCACGCCCTCCGTAAGGCAAGCTTCCCATGTTTCGTATGTCTCGCGAGAGTCATTGTCTACGACAAATTGCGCATGAGATTCGTCAGTCCCGGCTTTGAAGCGAGCTCGGAATTGAAGACGGCCCACTTCTTGCAGATCATTTAGGCCGGGCTCCTTGTGGCAATTCTCCTCAGTGATATAGTTCTGCGTTAAGCGAGCAGGGTGGCTAGTGGTCCAGATCGGAATGTTAATATCCTCATCTTCATTGTCGATGAAATGCTGTAACCAGATAACAGCGTATGCATCAGCTTTGCGCTTATTGGCGAGGTGGAATTCAAAGACAATGGGTGACCGGTAGCGATACTTGACCGGCAATTGGACATTGTTCTTGCCGTTGTTCTCTTTCAGGTCCCAGTAGTAGCCATCGCTCTCTTCCAGTTTCTTGGCGCCAGAACGACCAATCTTCCCCGTGCTTCCGCCGGTGCGAAGTTTCAGCTTTGCGGCATGTGTGTAGCCTACAGCAAGGATGCGATCAGAAGAGAATTCGAAGGTTCCAACGTCCCAACCCAACATGTTAGGTGGCAGACGAGTTTCGATGCTGCGGAAGAGAAGTGAGATACGGATACGACCAAAGCCTACACCTCCGTCAAGTGGATACCAACGAGTAACCTGAGAAGATGTTTCGAGTATATCTGAAAGCTTAAGAGGGACAACACCGAGAATTGGATCGTGTTCACGGTTTCGCTGATCGCGGACTGTGACGGTAACGATCGCAGAACGCCAGTCGCGGATGAATCGCTCTGTTCCTGCGTTGAAGATCGGTTGCGAAGACACGGCCTTCGAACGTGTCCGATACACCAGCTGATCATTATACAGAATAGTGCAGTAACTGGTTGGAAGATTGCCTCCGGTCTCTTCGGTTGCTTCTCCATAAGGTTTTGCAGGCTCGAACTCGCGCCCCTTTCGTGAGCCAGTCGTGCCCTTGACATTTTCGAGTTCCAGGTTGACAATCTGATGAACGACTACACTGCAGATGCCGCTCGGCCAGAGCGGATCAGGAGGAGTATGCATGACTGCGTCATCTTGCTCTGTGTTCAAGACTCCCTTATCATCTTGTAACGCAGGATCGTCTTTCAATGCGTCAGGGAGGGCACGGTTCTTGCCGTCGGTCCTGAGGGCAGGACGAAATTGCGGCTTTCCGAAATAACCAACCTCCCAGTGTAGCTCACCAGGCATCTCGCTTCCAGCATCCATACCGGAGAGCTTGGAAACCTGAGGGTACATCTTGCCCGGGTGCTGGATCATCTTCTGCATGGAAAGCTCAACCTTGCCTACAATGTCGTCCGCGGTGTGTCGATCAGAATCCCACAGTTCGACACTGAGGTTCTCATCGGCCTTGATTAATTCGGGTGTAACCAGAAGCGCGGTCGTCTCCTCCCAAATGGGGTTCAGATCATCAGTTATGACGCGGGTGCAGTACATCGGCTTGCCATATTTACTGAAGGCAAGCGTGATGTAAGGATCGCTTCCGCCATGCTCTGAGCCACGGCGATCCTGCTTGCTGAGACCAACAGCACGGTGGATACGGATCCACATGACTCCAAGAGCTTCGACGTCCTTCTGGATCGAATCGCCTTGCAGTATGGCGCGCATGTCGATGGACATAGATTTAGGAGCAACATACACTGGCTAGATTAGCAGGGTATTGTTATTCTAGAAAAGAAGTACTTACTGCTAGCCGCAGCTTTGATGGCATAGTTAACGAAGTTGCTGATCAAAGGAAGGTTCAAAATGTTCACTCCCTTCTCAAGCATTGGAATACATCCAGCTTCGACCTGCGGAGCGCCCATCAAGGTAAAGGTCAAAGTCTTCAAGAATGGCGGTTCAGGCGTCATGTTCATCCGCAACCGCACGGTTCCCACAAGACCTTGAAGCTCAACGAAGATCGGAAGAGGAACACCAAAGAGACCTGATCATACCAGAATCATTAGCCCAAGTCAGGTACATTGGATCTGGAGAATACGGACCCTTAATTCCTAGATAAAACACCAATTGCATGTGCATGTTGCGTGCTTTGTCTGATGCTCGCTTTCCACTCGGTTTCGCGTGGTATGCAAACGATACCTCTAGATTGTAGAAGTCGCCACCTTCCTATTAACGTGGGAGTTTGGTAAGCGAATGTAATGGCAAAATCTATATCCTGAATTTACGTACCTCGTCTGCAGCAGCTTCTTGCGGGTCCTTTGTCTTCTTATTCTCTTCATGGATTGACTGCTTTAGTTCTTTCATCTGATTGTCTGGAAGCGCTCGAAGACTAAGAATTCGCAATGGATTGCTACCCTGGTTAATTTCAGCCACTCGAACGTTTTCGATAATTCCAGGTACCGAAGCCTGCATAACGTCTTCGAGTGTGTCGGCAACTCCCTGAAACATGTCAGGGTTGATAAGACCCCAGATAATGGATAGTAGGGTATTCATCCATTCCACGGATTCTGGAAGCAGATTCGCAGTAGCCTGCATGTTTCAGCATTTGAATCATCGAGCCTTCACGCCAAGATACTGACCATCTGACCTCTGGTCTGCTCACTGTGCCACTCGACCTCCCTACCGCTCCGAACTACCTCCTTCATCCATAGCCAAACACCTGAGGACAAGCACATGCCCAGAGGAATTAGACCCTTGAGGGCGCCCCCAAACATCTTGCCCACAACAACTGTAGTTACGAGCAGAGCGATGCAGAGGATACCGGCTCGCTTCTCCAGGGCGGCAAACGTCGGCTCGTAGCTGACGGATGGCGTTGGATGAAACAGGATGTTTGTCTTCTCGCCATGGATAGGTACATCAGATGTTGTCCCTTCAGCGATGGGGTCAGGAGGAGCGGTCACATCCTGGTTGTATTTGTATTCTTCTGGTGACTGCGATGGGTCTGTCTTGATAGGCTATCGAATGTCAGTCGACGGGGCTCCGTAAAGAGCAATGAGGCACGCACCGTGTCTTTTTGAAGATTTGCATTCGGCACATTGAGCTATTTCAATCAGTATCGTGTCTCTGTTCCAGAGATTTAGTTGCGTACTGTTGGGTTTTCGACCTGGTGCATCATAGTCTTGCTGACATCCTCAATTACAACATCTCTGCCGGTGGTAGGATCCGTGACTGTCTGCTGCGTTCCCTCTATACCAGCCTTCTGTGCCTTGTGGGGTTTAGACTCCCCAGTTTGCTTCTGCTTGGCGGCATACTCCTCGTCCAATTTGCGGTCCCGCTCCGCTTTATCTTTGTCGAGGTTCTCGATGAATTTCTTCACGGTGGGGATAGGGTTGGCACCCGAATAGTGGCCGCCGGGCGCCTGCTGCTGTTGCTTTTCCGCCATGTCGTCGGCTGCCCCTCTCCGCGGAGTGTGGTAGGCGGGCAATTCGATCGTCGGGAGGATCTGGAGGGAATTGAAACAGATCGAACAGGGTGAAGGAGTCAAGGGCGGAGGGATAATTAATTAAGTAAAAGGAGCGTCGCAGCTGTGGTACCAGAAAGCAGGGAAGAGCTTGCAGCAGGGCACGAAGGCAGCGCAGCTGCGGAGCTGCACCAGCACCCCGTCGTCAACAATGATGTCACTCCGCCTGGGCAAGCCACACCTTCCGCGCAAAGGCCTGAGGAGTATCCAGCAGCCGTCGCTCCAATACAGCAATAGGGGCATGGAGGACCCGCAGCAACACGCCACCTCCCAGCGACATTCCACGGTGGCGGCATGCTGACCCTGAAAACACCCATGGACACACCCATGGTGTTCATCATCAAGGATCGTGTTTGCTCAGATGGATCGACGTGACGCAGTTGGGTGGCATTGTGGCTCGCCAGCACGGCCAATCAGCGCGCGGCGGGTTCCATCACTGTGGCGTCCATCGTCAGGCCTAGGCGAGACCCCGCGATTCATGCTCCTCAGCTGGCTTTCCATCTCAGCACACCCAAGGCCAATTGTCCAGTCCTGCTGTCGCAGTCGAACATGTCAGGCTGGTTCACCCTCTTTACAAATGGCCGCTACATACTAGACGGGGACCTGGTCGATGACCATCTTGTTGTATCAGATGAGACGGGTCGGATATTGAAAAGAGATGGCTACATCGGGGGCGAGGCTGTAGATCTGGACGATAATATCATAGCGCCGGGGTTCTTGGAATTGCATACGAATGGCGCTAACGGGTTTCATTTTACGCATTTTGAGCATGATCTGAGTTACCAGAAGAACATCGACGATATCGCAAGGTACTATGTGACCCAAGGTGTCACGGGGTTTTGGGCGACCATTCCTACCGTCAAGGCAGACGAGTTTCAGAAGGTGACATGCCCTAAAACACTGACTTCACATTCATTCCTAGTAACGTCACTATAGATTCTACCCTCCCTCAAACCCCGTTCCATTCCCTCGTCAGCTTCCCTCCTCGGTGCCCACGTCGAAGGGCCCTATCTTCATCCTTCGAAGAAAGGTGCCCACAACTCCTCCCTCTTCCAATCCTGTAATACACCACCCTCCACAATATATGGCGCCTCAAACCTCTCTTCATCCGTCAGGCTCGCAACTCTTGCCCCCGAACTCCCGGACTCGGCATCCCTTATCAAAAACTTCACTTCCGCTGGCGTCAAGGTGTCCATGGGACACTCTACAGCCTCCTACTCTGACGGTTTATCAGGATTACAATCCGGAGCTACTTGTCTGACACACACACTCAATGCCATGCCACCTCTTGCATCACGTTCTCCCGGTCTTGCTGGTCTGATCTCGTTGCCCGATAAGCACAGCCCAGGAGCACCATATTATACCATCATTCCAGATGGCGAGCACTTGCATCCCTCTGCTGTATCACTACTCTACCGTAGCAATCCCAAACGTGCCATTCTTGTCACCGACTCCATCGAACTCGCCTCCCTTCCCGACGGCACATATCCTGGTCACTCTCAGATTCCCTTTGAGCAGACAAAGTCCGGGACTCGAGCAACAATAGCAGGCACAGACACGCTCATTGGTGGCTGCATACCACTACAGCACGGCCTACGTAACTTGATGGAGTGGTCAGGATGTGGGATCGCAGAAGCCGTGGGCACGGTCACACAAAACGTCGCTGCTTTTATGGGGATAGACGGGCCTGGTGGGAGAGGCGTGTTGAGAGAAGGATGTGTGGCAGACCTATGCATTCTGAATGAGAGCGGAGAGGTTCTGCAGACATGGGTGGCAGGGGCCAAAGTTTGGGATAAGGAAGATGAGCTCCGGACCAAGGAGGATGATGGAGAGGCTAGAAACTAATGCATTTCGCAATGATAGAGGAAATTTATAGATTCATGTATTCTCCCTTTTGTGGTACTCTCTACATGTCCTCGATATATGTTGACCGATGCACGACATGTTCTTCTAATCACTAACATCCACCCTTGTATCGCGGGCCAACCACCATTGCGAGATAAATCATAGTTTAGGCCTCTACGGTCTCTCTTTCACAAGCCCTATCAAGATATCATCAACGTGCTCCTATTCCATAAACTATTTCTTAGAGCACTTTACTGTCAAGGATATAGCCTCTCCTTCCTGCACTTTGGCACCGAGGTATATACTAGATTGATCATGTCAGTGTGCTGTCTTGATGCTCATACCTAAGCACCCTCTTTCTTATCTTTATTACTTATACCTCTAGCTCTTTTATTTTCTTGCACCGCCCCTAGCTCTAGTACATTAGCGCTTGGCTCCCCACCAGTCCTTATTGCGATGCATAGATGCTAGGTCATCTATGCTATTTTGTGTATCTAGGGGCCCCTCTCCAAGCTCATCAGCCCCCTCATACATGCCCTGTTCCCTATGTATCAACACTAGGTTTTCCATGCTAGCCAGCGTGTCTAGATGCCTCTCTCCAAGTACTCTCTGCCTTGCCTCTATCACCTGTTCCTGTAGCCTAACAGCCTCCTCCCAATTGTGCCAATTAAAATGTATTAACGCTAGTTTCTCCATACTAGTCAGCGTGTCTGGATGCTCCTCTCCAAGGACCCTCTGCCTTGCCTCCATTACTTGTGCCTGTATTTCAATAGCCTCCTCCCACTGACACTGATCCCCATGTATTAACGCGAGGTTTTCCATGCTAGTCAGCGTGTCCGGATATTCCTTTCCAAGTAGTCTCTTCCTTGTCTCTATAACTTGTGCCTGTAACTTAATAGCCTCCTCCCACTGGCTCTCATCCCTATGTAATGACGCTAGGTTTTCCATGCTAGTTAGCGTGCCCGGATACTTCTCTCCAAGTACTCTCTTTTTTGCCTCTACCACTTGTACCTGTAGCTCAATTGCCTCCTTACTCCTGAGATGGTACTTTTGTATGAACACTAGGTTTTCCATGCTAGTCAGCGTGTCCAGATGCTCCTCTCCAAGTACTCTCTTCTTTGCCTCTATCACTTGCTCCTGTAGCTGAATAGCCGCCACAGAATAGTATTGATAATTCAATCCTGACGCTAGGTTTTCCATGATAGTCAGCGTCTGTAGATGCTCCGCCCTCTCCCTCCCATCCGTTACTTGCAGGAGTGGCACTTCGACTTCCTTCCACCGCCCTTCATTCCTGTACCTCGATGCCAAGTCATCTCCAGAATTCCAGAACAAGGGCTTGCCTTGCATTAGATCTGACCCTGCGACGATAGGAAGCTCTTTCTCTTTTTCAACAGCACGATCAATTTGCTCTTGAAATCCTAATGCTTGGTTCTCCCCAGAGACAAACCCCACAAACGATGCAGCACGTGAGTCCGGAAGCATATCCCACAACATGATTGGCATTCTAATGAGAACAAGAGTGGAGCAACTACGATAGGCCCCCTCTATCTTAATGGCATTCCTTAATTCTTTGGGTAAACTTTGAATCCATTCAATCCAAGGCTTGATATCGAACTCATCGCGGGCCAATCGGAAACAAATTATAACTTGTAGGCTGGTATATCTGGTGTGATCCGCTTTATCATTGCTCATCGTGGAGGACATGGACGTGCCAGGAGTACCCGTGTCTGTAGCTTGGCTTGAAAGAGGAGCCAGTACGATGCATCTCCTGTCTGTGGTAAGGCGGTAGTGATTGGGGGCCCGTGTTTCGTATTTTTCCATGAGAATCCTGCCCTCGGGGTCCATTTGCAGGCGATTCTGATCATCCCTTTGTAAGCTGCGCATCCAACTCGCTAGACGCCGTGTAACCCTAGCATGTACTTCAGCAATTGTTTGGGGGGACCCAAGGGCAGCGATACAGCCAAGCTCTTCTACGAGCGCGTTGGTGAATGAACGCTTGCCGACTGATGCAGCCTTGCCATCAAACCCAACCGCAGTAAGCACTTCCTTAACACCTTTCGCTGCAATATTGTCAGGAGGAAAGTACGGATAGCAACAATCGTATATGAAAAGGACATCTGACTCCAAGTTTTGAAGGTGCGACCGGACAATTGATGAATCCACCATAGATGAGTTTTCGCTCTTCCTATGCAGATAAATCAGCCATCGAATCGTCTATAACTTCCCCAGCCGACATGACGTGAACTTACGAAGCCCACATTAGAATACCCGACTCCGACTTGCACGCATGACCAGCATAGAAGACAATGAGTAACGAGTCTCGACTTCCTTTGCTTCTTAAGTCCATAACCGAACGCGATAGGTCCGTAAAACAGCTCTCAGATCCAAGCTCGCATTTTGTCGTCCTATACCCATAAGATTTAATGAATATAGTATCTAGATCTTCAACCTCTTTCTTCACGCCGAGGTCGTCCTCTTTCCAATATATAAGGAGCACATGGGCTTCCTTGTATTTGGATGGGCGCAAATTCACAGCCTGCTGAAGCTCCTTTGTGATATCCACAGACCCGGCCTTATGACAAAAGAGATTTGAGGTGTCATGCGTTGGTGGACGTAAGCAACATAGGTGAGGACTGTGAGGACATTGACTTTCCTGACTAAGCATACCATGCTGTTGACTTGTCGAGTCTTGTGGTAGCAGAGGGCTAGAGTCAGTTTCGACCCGTTCTCCATCGTCTCTCTGCCTCTTCCGCGCTGACTCCATTCCTGCTTGTATCTGGATGTATGAAAACCTGAGGACTTTCGCAATTTAGTTAGTTTGCTGAAGTTGAACCAAAGATGAGTGCAGGGAGGGGGAGGGGCTCACTACAAAGTAATTTGTTCTAGGATAGGATGTTTGGTTGAGAATTAGAAAGTTGTGGTAAGGTGCAGGTGGGGTCACGAAACAGCTCATGTGTCACACAAGCTGAATATCCTGCCTCTGGCTATTCAAGCCACATACATCAACGTCCAGTGAAAGGCCTTGCTGCCAGCACAGAAGGTCACAAGGCTAGGCTGGTGGCTGGCTTTTGCCGTGGTTATTGGGCCAACTGGAGATTAGGATCGAGCTGTACGCTGATAAAACATTTTCTGCCGCATCCTAGTCATGGTAAGCAGGGCTGACGCATGCATTCACATTTGAACAGGATGCCCTATAGAAGGCAAACGTCAGGACGCTTCCCCAATGAATGATTCGATCTGGAACTGAAGAATGCTGACAGGTGATTGCCAAGATATCCCCATCAACTCATGAAAGCCTGCTGCGGGGTATACACTCGCTTGCACAATCTACTTCCGCATTGTGCATACTATGGGCCTTTTGGCCTGCATCTATTAGCCCCCGCGCGTGCTTGGCAGTGGCCTTGCCTTAGATATTGGTATTAGCTTCAAACAGAATACGCCTTCACAAGCTACAAGCGGGGAGGTGGCCGACCCACACCATCCATATCTGAAATCAACGAGAAATCCTAGAAATGGACAGACGCCGCAATTAAAAAGGTCTAATGATGCGATGATTATACCAAGTTAAAGACACTTGCAATAATCAAACAAATAAATCCTTTCTCTCCCCGCCGCCTTCGACAATTGTGAACTCTCCTTCATTGAAGATTCTCCTCATTTCAGCCCCGACACTGGTAGATGCGTACTATGCATCTTCTTAGAAATCGAAGGAGAATACTTAACCCCCAGTGTAATTCCAAAGCTATTGTCATCGATGTTGAGCTTGAAGCAGTTGCGTGAATTGTTATGTTCTCCTAGAGTTTCAAGGGTCACGAGCCGCCGGTGGCGTTAGGCCGCTCATGAGAAGGCTCATCTAGTGTTTCCTTTAAACCCTCTGACGGTTTCTTTAGTGTCTCTTGTGATGTTTCCTTTGGTGCCTCCTTTGATTCATGACGTCGCTCGTTTAATTTCGATTCCATGTATTTCCCCCGATCATGCCTTTGCGAGTTCGTGCCAGTGTTGAATCCATGTTTCTCTTTACTACCAGCAGCTCGGCCCGGATCCTGGTCGATTTGATCGAAGTCATCTGTATCCCGTACAAGCCGTTGGCGTCCCGAGTTCATAGCTAAAGCTGTTTTATACGAATATATAAACTAATTGTTTTAAAGAAATGAGATTGCTCGTCTATGTGCAGAATGTCAATCCAGCAAAGAGTGACTTTTTCATGCGCAGTGGATTATACCTCGTAGTCACTTTTTTTCGGTGATATATGTCGCGCGAGTCTAGGGTTTACGGAGGGGTGCGGCTGCAAGTCGCTTGCAAGCATGCAATTGCGATCGGATTGGTCCTTAGAATTCCGGTCAATCAGAACAGGGATATTCTTGCGGCTTGGTCTTGCCCTGCTGAGACTTTGGTTGGGCATCAATGCAGGCAGCTCTCGAATAGCATAGCATAGCATGTTATACGAGGGTATAGGGGCGCTGGATCATCCGAGGGCTGATTTTCCTTCACCGGCGCAAGAAGTAAGCAGGAAGTTTTGCAGCCAATTCAAGTTGACTAAAAGCTGATTTAGTAGTTTTTATGTACCAGATCACTTGTATGGATCTTGGACAACGCATCCACGAATACTGACTAACAGACGAGGAGGTATTCAGAACATGAGGACTGATATCGACTTAGAGATGGAAGCTCAAATTGCACCACAAGCTGTGCCAGAGTACCTTGAAGGATATCGTGACTTTTCCGAGTTTATCGCTAGCGACAAAGAATTCTTTATATATCGACGCTTTGATGGATTAACGGCGCGAAACTTACTCTATTATCAAGCTGAGATGCAAGTTCTCGAAAACAAATTGGATGAAATGGACCAGCAGGACAATGAAACACTGAAAAAAAGAGATGACCAAGCGAAAAAGCTAGAAGAAGATGAAAGATGCTGGGAGCTTTTCGTGCATATGGCAAAAGGAGGAGACAGCAGAGCAGTCAGGAGGCTCGAACTAATCCATGAACTGAGAAAGCGTACAAAGGAGTACGGTGAGTTTAGCCCGAAATGCAAAAATTGATATTATGCACAATATTCAGAAAAATTTCAACTCTTCAGGCTTACTTCCTTCCAGAAGAGGCCCTTATTCGGCGTTCACAAATACTCGCCTTGGCAGAACCATCATCCGGAGCGCTTAATGGATTCGGATGTTGGTTTAAGAAAAGAAATCCATTTCGGGGAGAATGCGAATATCTCCTTGACCAGGCGCATGACCTGGTAGCACTTGCACCACGCTCCGACAACGATAGACTCTCTTTCTTTCTACATCAAAGGCTCGGATTCTACATCCGTGATGTTGTAAAGTTAAAGTCTGTGCCAGAGTCGTGGAGAAGCACTCAACTATATTACTACTCCGGAAAACGGATTACTTGGATAGCTAATGTAATAAGCGTTGTCGTGGCAGCAATTATGCTGATCTGTCCGATCGCTGCTTTACATTCTCTGAGGGGAATTAGTCCTCGCCTGGCGATACTTGCTGGATTTACTTTGATGTTCGCGGTCGCCGTAGGACTGGTAACAAATGCAAGAAGGGTGGAAATATTTGCAAGTACAGCAGCGTAAGTAGATGGCTGGCTCCTAGGTGCCTCATTCAGACTAATGCTTTCTTAGTTATGCTGCAGTCCTCGTTGTATTTATTGGGACAAATTCTTAGTTACAACGTCGTCAGATTCGCGACTCATTGCTTCATTTAATTAGTCCATCCATGATGGGCACGTTCAAAAGGGTGCTCGTGAAGGAACATCTAGACATGTTGAATCATCTCGAATTTACATTGAAGGACTAAGGTCAGAATGACAAGGCTATTTCGTCAATGGAAGAATGTTTCCAGGTCCTTGGGCCTAAGCATCCATATACAACGTCATCGCTTCAGCCCTGAACAAGTGGCGGCTAGAAACTGTGGATATTAGCGGTCAAATGGCCTTTATTTATATGTTGTGTACCCAGAGATGTGCTGGGTGCCCCTAAAAGAGAGATTCAAGGCCCAACGAGAATTAGGAGTTAGTTTTCCCCTGTTTAAAGCGTAGGCTAGGGTAGCGCAAATAGGGAAGAGTAGAAGTATGAAGGTATGCTTACAAATAGTGTTAAATAGTAACCTTAGTGAGTTGGCCCTGTATGTGGCCGACGACAGCAGCGAGGCTAACCGACCCGCTCTGGCCACACCCTTGTAACCTCAACTATGATAGAGAAAGTAGTGTTGTGTATCGTGGCATACCACGTGCCTTGAGTCATCACGTTTCGGCCGATAATCTGGAATTCCTCATGAGAACCATGCACTGAGAATGAATCAAAGTGTGAAACAGAAATCAACCCTGCTCGTGACTACATATCAAAGACAAGGTACCTATGATTTGGCTCGATACAGCGGGTGGCTCGTGATATAGGGATAGATGTTAGTCGGAAAGACAATGCCCTATGCAACGAGCAGCGTCAGTCGTGGCTAAAATTCCTTCGCAAGCTCTGGAGAAAGATTAGATTCGTTGTAGTTGACTGTCATGGTAGAGATGCGACAAGTTAAGCAGACCAACGCTCACGGCCTGAAATACACGGTAATATGCTCCAAGTTTCGCAGAGAGAGTGAGGTGCAAGACAGGGCTTTTGACATTCCTGAGAATAGATGGAGGGCTACTCACCTTTACTCTTCTATGCCAAAAGTTCCTTGAATTTTTGATTAATTTTCTGATCACTCCGGTGGTGGTGCTGATTTTGCCTATCGCAGAAACAGGCATTGGTGCACCACCTGAATTTCCGTCAATGTCAAGAAGGCCTGTCAGCCATTGGCCAATCAGAGTGAGCGAGTCTACCGAGCTTCACCGATACGTCTCTTGCAGACACCCATGTTGTGATACCACGGGTTTGGTACGTGTTTATGTTCATTGCTCGCACACCTGAATTAGTTGGCTCAAAGTCTGAATCAGTGGCTTGGGCCGCGGAAAGCCACGAGGCGCCATCTAGAGCGGGCGCACTCGGTAAATTTTGACCTTAGTGACGCAAAACAAAGACACTGTGAACCGATATCTTTTGCGCACCACTGTCCTAACAGTCGAGCCTGATTATGAAGGAGATAGAAACACACATATTAGCAGCGTGATACCAATTGTACGAGCGGTACTTTTACGATGTCACTGGTAAGCTAGCTCCGCTCAGTCTGGACTTGCAATGCTAGCATCGAGGGTCCCATCTAGCTTCTGAATCGCCCTTTCGGCCCTAAATACTTGGCTCCCGTAACGTAAAGCTTACCGAACGCCTTTAGTAAAAAACAGCCAGACGCAAGTTGATAAGGCGACTGCGCCGCCAATACGCTGGCGCCCGCCTGCTTATGAGTTGTCAATCGAGAGCGGAGCTTGCTGCATGTCCCTGATCCGGAGCCACATGCATGGCTTAGCCTGAGGGAAGGTACAAATCGTCTGGGATTCCTCCGGCTACTGCCCTGTGCGTCAGTCCGTATGGTAATCGCCACTAACACCCCACCCTTATCTTCCTCGTTTGCTGACTATGCGCTTCAGTATGCAACATGCATTACATGTATCTAATTTTCCCTTTTGATCCGAGGATGCCCGGCTTCGGGCTAGATGCGCTATATATCTTAAATATGTACTCTTCCGCGGCGTTCACAGCGCCGTTTTGCGTTTGCAATTCCTAGATACCCTTTCGGCTTCCAATCATGGAGAACCAGACAGAAGCCTCTCGGTCTTGGATACCAGGCTTTTTGAAGAGATACAGGAAAGATAAAGATGGATTCAGCTCTCCACCAAATGAACGCACCGCTCTATTACGACCGCCAGAGCCCGAGAACTATGTTGGAGAGTCCTATGACCTCGAAGACGGAGATCAATCCCAATGGCACTTGGTGCTTCAAGAATTCTGGATTCTTTTTCGAGGATCTATCCCGGTGGTACTTGCCTACGCTCTCCAAAACTCGCTCCAGACAATATCAGTGCTGATTGTCGGCCGTCTCTCTCCTGAAGCACTCGCCACCGCCGCTTTTTCTTACATGTTCGCCATGGCAACCGGATGGCTTATTGCTCTCGGTGGTACCACTGCAATTGATACTTTAGCATCTGCGAGCTTTACCGGAAGTAAAAATCGTCATGACCTCGGGATTATCCTTCAACGCTCCTTCATCGTCCTTGCGTTTTTCTACTTGCCAGTTGCTATCCTTTGGATATGCTCCGAACCACTTTTCAAAGCTCTAGGACAAGAAGACTATATTGCGCGAGACTCTGCCAAGTTTCTTTCTGTGCTTGTTCCTGGTGGTCTTGGTTACATCTACTTCGAGGCTATGAAGAAGTACCTCCAAGCTCAAGGTTAGTACCACAGAATCCTTCATTACCCGATGATGTACTGACTCAAACAGAAATTATGAGGCCAGGAACTTACGTCCTTCTGATTACCTCTCCCCTGAGCGCAGGCTTGAATTACTTGTTCGTCTACACCTTCAAAATCGGTCTACTCGGCGCACCACTCGCTACCGGTATCGCATACTGGATCTCATTTCTCCTTCTCCTCGCCTATGCACGCTTCGTGGATGGCTGGGATTGCTGGGGAGGCTGGAGTCGAAAGTGTATACAAAATATGTGGATTTTCGCACGATTGGCCTTCCTCGGAGTCATCCACGTAGGGACCGAATGGTGGGCTTTTGAAATTGTTGCACTCGCCGCTGGCAAGCTGGGCACAATACCTCTTGCTGCGCAGAGTGTTATTATGACCACGGACCAAGTTATGAACACCATTCCCTTTGGGGTGGGTGTCGCTACAAGCTCTCGAGTGGGTAACCTTCTCGGGGCACGCAACTCGAAAGGCGCGGCGCGAGCAGCGAATACTGCAGCTGTGCTCAGCATGATTCTCGGTGGTCTAGTTCTAGCGGTGTTGATGGGTGTGAAGGATTTCTATGCGAAGATATTTAACGACGACATTCGAGTCATCAAACTCACTGCGGAGGTCATGCCTTACGTTGCCCTCTTCCAAATCGCGGATGGCCTCAATGGAAGCTGCGGAGGTGCACTCAGAGGGATGGGTCGACAGCATATCGGAGCTATTGTCAACATTGTTAGCTACTATTGCGGAGCGCTACCGCTCGGTATCTGGCTCGCATTCCACGGCTGGGGTCTTGCAGGTTTATGGGTAGGACAGTGCATTGCTCTCTATCTCGTCGGCTTCGCAGAATGGGGTATAGTTGCATGGAGCAATTGGGAATACCAGGTGAAGAAAGCGTTTGATAGGATGGACTCAGCCGAGAGGGCGGAAATTGGGGCTTCGGACGGAATCGCGCCGAATGGGGATCCTATGACGGCGAGACACGGCGAGCCTTGAGATGGGAAAGTTTTCCTGGGAGATTTCATAATAGAGGTAGATAGATACCCGATCATTGGAAAAGCCGTGTATGCATGCGATGTTCGATATTGCCTCTTTTGGGTTAAGCGAGTTTTTGTGTTTAGAAATGTGTGTTGCTAAACCTCACCTCTGAAGAATCTCCCGGCCTTGGAACTACGATCTGCAGGTTTCCCCACGCCCCAATTCGGATGAGGGATGACATACGATGCATGCTGAAGAAAGAGCGTTGTCACACGCGTGAGCCTCGGGATTTGACAGATTTTTGCTCAGCGCTGCGCTCATTACGACCTTCTACTGATTGCGTTGCTGACTACTCAATTACCCAGCTGAATGTGTGGGTTTATCTGTATGCCATTGACTGAAGCCATCTCCCGATATCAGCGACTGGGAATCGCGGTTCCGCACCTCGGCATGCGCTGGCAATACGTAAGAGCTGCACCGGGAAGAGCGGCATGCATGAGTCTTCCAGCAACGAAGCCCTGATCACGTCTTTTCCCGGTTCGCCTCAGATAAGAGCATCATCAAAAGACATGGTCGACGTGAATTTCGCATTTACGAAATCGACTGTATGGGCTCCGATTGGTCAACTGGACTTCTGTAGTGCCGTCATCGCTCGAGGCGGGGTGATAGCTCCACTTGCATCGACACTAACCGTTATTCGCGGAAACGAAGGCTAATCATAACGTCTTTCCATCATAGTGGAAGGCGACAAGAAGAGGCATAGCCAATTTGGGGTAGGCTGGTGCAAGGAGTGCATGAGAGCTGTATGAGCTAGGGTAGCTTGAGCTGTTTACCTAACGCAAGCTCGTCAACATGTAGGAGATACTGGGAGCCGGGACCTCTCGTCTCTGTCATTATCTACTGCAGATTCCTGCTTTCTCTCTCATTCTCATCTTTCTCGCTGTTTCTTCCCTCTGCTGCTTTTCTCTACTCGGCAAGATGAAGCTTTACAGCGCAATTCTGAGCTTTGCCGCTCTGACTGCTGCTCATGGCAACCATGATAACGACCAAGAACCAATGTCTGGTCCTCACGAGGGGCTGTGGTACAACACTCTCCCTGGCGACGGTGGCACCCAGGTCTGTAATCCTAATCGATGTTAACCTGTAGACTTTAATTGACAATTCTCCAGGCTGATTCCGTCTTTTCTGGAATTTCGACCTTCGGTCGCATCAAATACCATCCCTGCCTGTCAAGCCATGACGCAAAATTCGACATAGCTTTCATCGGTACACTGAACCTCGAATTCGTATTTTGACGGATCTAATTCGTATGCAGGTGCGCCGTTCGACACTGGCACTTCATACCGCCCTGGAGCTCGCTTCGGGCCTAGCGGTATTAGACAAGGTTCTCGCCGCCTCAATCTCTAGTATGTTTCCTTTTGCAGTCACATGCTTACTTGTACTCCTTGTGGGCATGAAGGCTCACGAAGGGTTGGATTTAGTGGCGGTTACAATGTTCCTTTGGACGCGAACCCGTTCAACTCGTGGGCAAAAATCCTGGATTGCGGCGATATTCCTGTGACTTCGTAAGTTGTGCGCCATTGCGGCACTCGTTAGTATGACATAGCTCAGAGGCAACTGACGGCAGCGCAGATACGACAATGCATATGCGCTCCAACAAATTGAGGAAGGTCACAATCTGCTTCTCTCTCGAAAGCCATATACCAATGCCCTTGCTCCGGGCTACTCTAAGAAGGGCAGGACCCTTCCGCGATTGATTACGTTGGGAGGGGACCATACCATCACTCTTCCCCTGCTGCGATCTATTAACCGGTAAGTCAACACTTTGATACTTGGGACGTAGATGTAACTGATGGACAACTTCAGTGAGTACGGTCCTGTGAGCGTCATTCACTTCGATAGCCATCTCGATACTTGGAAGCCCAAAGTTTTTGGTGGCTCTCCCAGCGAGCAAGCCAGCATTAACCACGGCACCTACTTTTTCCACGCAGCGCAGGAGGGTCTCCTTGCGAATGACTCCAACATCCACGCCGGCATTCGCACAACGTTGTCTGGGCCTTCCGACTATGAGAATGACGGCTACTGCGGCTTCGAGATTGTCGAAGCTAGGGAGGTCGACAAGATTGGCACTGATGGTATCATCAAGAAGATTAGAGAGAGGGTGGGCACTGAAAAGCCTGTATATCTGAGCATCGACATTGATACACTTGACCCAGCTTGTGAGTTGCAAGAGTAAAGGAGTTTGCAAGCGGGCTGACACAATATACAGTCGCTCCGGCCACGGGAACCCCAGAAACTGGAGGCTGGACTACCCGTGAGCTGCGCACCATCATCCGCGGCCTCGAAGGCATCAACCTCATCGCTGCCGACATTGTTGAGGTCGCTCCAGCTTATGACACCAATGCTGAATTGACTACCATGGCTGCTGCCGTAAGTTGAACTGCACTGGCAGTGCTACAAGTATTGACATTGAGCAGGACACTTTATACGAGGTCATGACGCTTATGGTCAAGAAGGGTCCTTTGAGCGTGAAGGAACAAGAAAACCTCGAGCTCAAAGCATAGAGCAAGGTATAATCGGAAAGCGTACTCGCTGTAGCAATTCCGAGATTTCGGATCGAGGTGCAGATAGCTAGGTAGAAGCAACGATCTTGAAGGGACTGCAGAGGAACTAGATTATATATGGCACTTGTACATATAAATGTGCTCATTTGAGATGCAATAGCAGTCAATTGATGATGGTCTGGTTGGGTTAGATACAACACTCGTTTTAATGATTTCCGAGATTCCGATATGTGAGACAGGGCAGATTTGCGCGGGATCCAACCAATCAGCCGCAGTGCTTGCTAATCACGCTTCTTTCGCCGGGAAACTCCGACGATGACATAGCGCTGCCGAACCCAAAGGCAAACTCACCGTCTACTCTTCACCATCACGACCACGGTACCGCTCACGCCGTAGTCCTTTCTGGTCGCAATAAATCCAGGCATTGAAGCCTTGGCGATCATGTCTCTCCCCCGCACGGCGTCAGCGCTCGCGCGCTCCCACAGCTCGATTCTCATATCATTCGCTGCCCATTCACCAGTTGTGCGCGCGTGCCCGCAATGCCTACGAGCCTTCTCCACATCCATACCACAGCAACAGTCATCCAAGCGGCAGTTACAGACAGCTAGCGCCTATCATCCGTCGAATCTGCATCCCGAACCGCCACCCCGCAATTTCGGGGTACCCGACACCTCAATAGCAGGAAGTAGGCCCGAGACGAATGGTTCATTACCAGCACAGACTCCTTCCGAGCTGCTGGATGCAGCATCAAAAAGAGAGCGCACTAGTGTGAGCATATCGGAGGGCGAAGCGCAATCGAGCAAGCCTACGAAAAGCAGCAAGCCTCTCCGACCTCGCCGATATAATTTCGGACCGCGCAAAGCTACGATAAAACTCTCTCCCTCCGCCGTCTCACATTTGAGAGAGCTACTCAATCAACCTGAGCCGAAGCTCATACGGATAGGGACGAAAGCGAAGGGCTGTTCAGGATTGGCGTACCATCTGGAGTACGTTGACAAGCCGTCGATGTTGGACGAGCAGGTAGAGCAGGATGGCGTGAAGGTCTTGATAGACAACAAAGCTCTATTGAATATTATTGGGAGTGAGATGGACTGGCTGGAGGATAAGCTGAACCAACGGTTTGTCTTCAAGAATCCTAATATAAGTGAGTCATTCTCTGAGTAGCATTCTCGATAGTCGCTAACGAACATCTAGCGGAGCAATGTGGTTGTGGAGAGTCATTTAGCGTATCATAATCATTTTGCCTTGAGCCTTCTGTAGCGGCCTCAAAGACATGTAGCATACCCGGTATTACACCTCGGCACATTCTGGATAGAAGCATTTTAGGTTATCATCATTCGCATCCGGTTATTACAGCATTTAGAATCTACCCGGCTCAAAATCAAAAACTTTCGCGCTTTCAATATGCTCTTTCACGAATTCAATGAAGGCTAGATGTGCGGGGTCCTTATTCAAATAGAAGTCTCTGTCCTCCTCACTCTCAAAGTGTACGACAAAGCCATGAGTATGGGGAGGCTGTAATCCCGTCAGTCACCGCGCTTTGAGAAAGGAAAGAAGGAGTTGACTACTTACAGCGAGACCTTCTGGGCTGTTGTTGGTACCGCCTTCGAAAGAACGAATATATGGCTTCTTCGTAGTGGGATGCACGCAATTCTCTTTCAGAGCGAGCATACGCTTGCAAGCCTAGCTTTAAAATGAATATACTGTAACATCGTGTGGATATGGCAGGTTTACTCACCTCGTCAACTTGTTCCGAAGTCGCTGTGGGTTTGAATTCGAACAGGACAATGTGTACAATCGCCATCTTCAACAACTTATCTTTATAACTTTTGGAGTGGTATGAGGATCGAAATAATTGTGCCTTTGATATTACTTGGCTTTTGGTTTGAAATCACGCTATGAGCTGTGTCTGACGGGGCCGTGTCATGGATGATGAGCCGGAGATAATGCCAAGACATTGGCCTTCGCCGAAGCTCACTACTGTGCTACAACCTCCGTTCCCATCTACCAAGGGATCAAGCACATTGTTTGAACGATGGCAGTGATAGCTTCGCCATCATCTTATGGACTTCTCCGATCTTTTGCCTATACCTCCTATCGCTCTTGCAATTTCATCTAGCTTACTACAGCACGCGATCGCAATCGTCATCGCGGCCTGCGACCATGGCGACAGCAACAACGCTTCCAGATCAGCTCATCTACCTGATTATTCGCTTTTCAGCGTCTATACCAGATCTTTCTCTATCAATTCCTTCCCCGAGAACGACGACTACTATCTCCTTGAAGCAGTTGATTCGGCCACACCTCCCTTCTTCTCACGCCGCGGCGCGTCTTCGCCTAATATACGCCGGCAAGGTATTGGCAGACCAAGCTCCTTTGCCGTTATCTCTACGATTGCCTCCGCCTCCCCCGCCACGAGATGGAACACATAATGAGCATGGATCGGGTAGCAAGAGCAAGGGAAAGGAGGCAGTACGGGACACCTCCCCAGCCCCGGATATCACAGATATACCTGTAGGGGCGAAGAAATACTATATCCACTGCTCGCTTGGTGATGCACTATCCGCATCAGAGCTTGCGTCTGAAGCCTCCGTTGCTAAGATTACCCAAGCATCGCTCGAGGTGCAATACCATTTCACAAACTCCGCCCAACGTATTACCATGGACAGTGCCAATACTGCAAACAGGCGGCAAAGCTCAGCTGCTCCAGCGCCTGTCCCTCAAGGCTTCGACCGCCTTTTGAACTCTGGCTTCACGCCGCAAGAAATCGCCACGCTGCGATCTCAGTTCCAAACAAACCTCTCCTACACGCATACGCCCGACACCATGCCCTCCACCGCAGAGTTACGCGCCCTAGAAGACAGATGGCTAGATTCCACTGCCACCGATCCCTCTACGGCACTGACAGGCGATGCAGAGGCAGGCTGGGGCGCGGGGTTTGCCGTGGAAGAGGGAGGGCTGGATGATATGCTTTGGGGATATCTAACTGGTTTCTTCTGGCCACTTGGGGCTCTAGTGTGGGGATTCAGGGAAGAAGGAGTTTGGCCGAGACGGAGACAGCTAGCTGTTGTCATGGGAGTTGTCTTAAACGCCGCGTTTGGTTTCATGAGATGGAGTCAATAGCGTGGATGAGATGAATTGTAATGATTATGATGTAGACTTTTAGATATGATATGATACCCTTTATTCTTTAAATTGCATTGTCAGAAGGAGATTTTTGTTGTATAACATAAGAAATTGGGTTTGGACCCTAATAACAAGCGTTGTATGCCGCTATGTGCTCTCTGTACGCTCGTCTGCAAGTCAAATGCCTGTTTTCCTATAAAGTGAGATCAAAAGGGATTCGACAACTGAGTTCGAAGAGACTACTATCGATATATGCGGTAAAGTTTTGAGGAGCTTGCGATCTGGAGCCTTCTGCTTCGCACCTGTCAAGACGAAAATCAAAGTGTCGGTATAGCATGGTCGTCGGGGGATGTGGCCTTTATCGGACAGCATTGGTGAACTCCCATGTCCGCTTGGTCTTGCATAGCCGCCGGAAAGCGTGCGGGCAACACAGCCCGGTATCCAACCGTCGGAGAAGCCTAGCGGAACCGTAGCAAACAAAAGCGACGGGAAACACGCCAAGCGCTCTGAATCCTGACGGGAAAACCAGCAAAGGTGTCATTGCGCATTGCGCACGGATCAGGCCAGCTTACAAACGCCCCCACATTTATAATGCATTCTGGCCAATGAGCATCGGATTCGGCCGCGCAGCCTGCCTGTATGGAGTAAAGCTCGCCATTTTCTTATGAAAGCACTGGTTTATTGGCAGGTTTGAAATGTAGGGCTGAGGGAGAAAAGGTGTCAGTGGCTTCGCTTGAGGACATATGACTGGTCGGTTTTGACAACAGAAAGGCGTGCTTATCATATGCTCGCTTTTGTAAGCTTGTACTCGGATATGTGACAATGTGTGAAGGGCGTGGTGTCATATGTAGTATTGTCTGGGGGGCGGTGGAGGTATAAAGGGATGGGATGGGAACGATGAAGAAAGCATCATCACAGCACAGCAGAACAGTACAATACCAAGCAAAGCATCAATTGCAACGATCAATCTCAGACTTTGAGCTTTTTCAACTTCAACCAGTCACCTCGACTACGCGCGTAGACTGAATACTACACACCTCATCACCATACTCGAAACCATCTCAAAGATCTCGAAATACCAAACAGCCAAAATGTCCACCTCTACTTCCTTCTTCAAGAGCATCGCCGCGCAGGCCAAAGCGCACCACGAATCCGTCAACGCCGCATACTCAGTCTACTACTCTCAGGGCCAATCTCCCCGCCCCTCAATGGAAGCTCGCCAGCCCTCCACCGCCAGCACTTCGTCTGCATCCTCAAGCGTCGGCAAGACTTGGAGGTCCATCAAGAAGCACGCCAAAGAGAACCATGAGAGCATGAACGCGGCGTACGCCACTTACTACGGCGGAGTGGCTGCCTCGCCCGTGTCTTCCCCGAGGGAGAGCGTAGAGTTTACACCGAGCCAGGGCGAGGAGAAGGCTGTGCAAGTTAGTGTCGAGGGGGTTGATGGGAGGGAGAATTCGATCAAGAAGGCCGCCGCAGAGCTTGAGAGGAGGGCGAAGGCGCATCATCGAGGTATCAATGCGGCTTATCAGTCGTACTATGGAGCTGGTGTTGCTACTTTGTAAGGGCGGTTTGAGAGCCAGCAAGCGATGAGTTATGGTTTCATGTGCGCGAGATACCACTTTGTATGATTTTCTTCTCGTATTGCAATGGTTGTTCTTGAGTTTCAAGTCTTTAGCAAGGAGTTCGGATATGAGCATGTGGGATCAATAGACTATAATGACCTCTTTATACAAACCCAAAGCTTTTCAAAAAGGTTCGGTGCTTCTAATTATGTCCTAGTGACTTAGCAAGGCCATATGCTTCGCATAAGCGCGGGACGAACCGCGATTGGTGTCAGAGCCAAAGCCCCACAGCATCCTCATTTCGTGCCTGGGCCCAGTGAACACAGCTTTGTGTCATAAATATCTACGCAAATCGGCAAATCGGTGAATCCTCGAATTGCTTTTCTGGTGGATTCTATATCGGACAAAGGTTGGCTTGGGACGGTAGGACTTCAGTACCTTTCGGAATTCCTTCTAGATGATACCGAGTTGGAGAAATCTGGCCTTTGGTTGCTTCCAAATTTTGATGCAGCAATCCCTCGTGGAAACCCGGTGCACATGCTTGTGCGGCTCTGCCTTTGCCTCTGTCCATCTCGTAGGCCTGCCGCTTCAACTTTATTCGACTCTAGCAGCACATCTTTAAACCCCCATACGTTCCGCTAAAGGCTTGTAGTGCGCTGGGGTTTGCCTCAACCCTGTGACGCCATCTACAATTGGAATGATATCCTCATCACTGACGCTGTCATGAACAGCGACCGTATTCCTCTTTCTTGATTTCCATCTTGGCTTCTCTCCATTCTGCGCCTTGCCTACCCCCATGTTTCTCCACCTCTTTGGCGGCTTGATGCCTAGCTCGACAAGATTCGACCATATCTTCTCACCACGTTTGTCCCATCTTTTAAGTCTCTCCTCTTGCTCATTATCTGAAGGCCGCCATCTGCTCTTCAGTATACGTCGGACTACTTCTGGCGAAACCTTGAAATGCTCAGCGAGGATTGGCGTGGTGAATCGTCCGGGTTGTGTCTGGTGGAGGTGTCGAATGCCCTCCATGGTATCGGGGGAGAGCTTTTTGCGGGGATTCCAAGCGGCACCTCCGAGCTTTTCCTTCATAGCATCCTTTTGTATCTGCCATGCTGGCCTCTCCCTCTTTATATCTGCAGATCTTTCCGTACTTTGCGTCTTGTTTGTAGCGAATGGCTTCGGTGAATCGGCGTGTCTTCGTTCTAAGTGTGATTGACGGGCATTGGAAATGAATCGCGACGTCTGGGCGATTTGGCGAAAATTTGAGCCGAGCGACGGTCGACTTGCTGTCTCAACGAATGTTCTAATAAAGAGGTTGAGCATCCTCTTCGAGCATGCGGGACAGTTCATTCTAGTTGAGAACAGAGAAAAGGAGTGTTTAACGACCGAACTTTTGGAAATTCTGCGCACGGGCCAGGGTCCGCCGCCACCTCCGCGGCCCTAGCATCGGTTACGAACTACGTCAACGAGGCTTCGACTATCACCTCGAGAATAACATGCTCAAATATCTGATATCCCCGCTTCGCTGAGGACTTTTCAGATTTCTCACTCGAACAATCATGGTAAATGAACAGCATGTACCCCATCTTATAAAGGATGAGATAGGATCCTAGACCCCCTCACAGATGGTCCGGGCGCCTCGGTATCTTGTGACATATTAGACTGCGACTACTTATGCGTCAGTCAAGCGCGGCGACCGGGTCGTCTAGTTCCCTTACATTCTGGACAGAAGTCAAGTATCTGTGAGCCGGTCTTACAGACATAACTTTATCTTGTTCTTTATATCTTTAATCTCTTTACTCCTGTAGTCATGGCCTTTAGGAACCCGTTCCGGCGACGTACCGAAAATACTAGATAGTACGCTCATCCGGAATATTCCCGGCCAAAGATCTTGCTAATCAACGTAGCTGCTGGGGCTACGAATTCGAGTGGACCAAAGACCACTTCACACCAGAGCAAGCAGAGCCTCTCAAGCATACCTATGATACGCTTGCAGAAGAATGTCTAGACCGGCTAAATGCGATTTCTCCTCCCCAGAGCGGAGCGCTTCCAAGGAGGGACAGCCTCATACAGACGTCATCGAATGAATCTAATGGAGAAACGAAAGAAAAACTCCCATTGCCGCAGCGCGACTTGGTCTCCCTGCTCCAAGAGCACCACGAATCCGATCCGAAACTTCATCAACTATGGGAAGAGGTCAATACTATCCCACCATGGGTTGATTGGGAGCAGATTCAAAGAGGTCAAGATGTGTTCTACCGCTATGGTGGTCCTGCCTTGACGGGCCTTACCTATCAGTCACTTCTTGGAGGAATGGGCGCCGCACGCGTGGTAGAGACTTTGGCGAGGACTGGAGGGTTTTCCACCAAAGTGGCAAGACGACGGCTGTTCGAGACAACTCAGCACATCCTCCAGTGCACGAAGTCTCTGGACTCAATTAAGCCTGGTGGGGCTGGCTGGGCCTCCTCTATCCGCGTCCGCCTCCTCCACGCAGCTGTCCGTCAACGCATAGTGACGCTGGCAAAGCAACGTCCTAGCTACTTCAACCTCGAAGAATGGGGAATCCCTGTGAATGATCTCGACCAGATCGCTACAATAGGCACTTTTTGCGCCACCCTGATCTGGATCAGTTTCCCTCGTCAAGGCATCTTTCTCCGCGAACAAGAGAAAGATGACTACGTTGCGCTCTGGCGCTACATTGGATATCTTCTCGGTACACCAAACGAACATTTCGAAACCGCCACAAAAGCTAGAGCTGTCATGGAGTCGCTTCTCCACAATGAAGTTCATCCATCCGAAATGTCTAAGCTTCTGGCCAACAACATCATACACTCCCTTGAAGGCCAGCCTCCAACGTATGTCTCCCCTGACATGCTCGTAGCCAGTGCCCGCTGGCTCAATGGCAACGAGCTCGGGGACGAGCTTGGCCTTCCCCGCGTTTCATTCTACTACTGGGCCCTTATGACCGGCCAGTGCCTATTCTTTATGAGTGTTTGCTACTTTTATCGATCCATCTCATGGCTGGACCGTGGTCATGTTGAGCGTCTCAAACGCATCTTTTATGCCGTAGTAGTGGATGCAAAGTACGGCCTCGCGGGCACGGAAACATTGTTCGACTTCAAGTACGTGCCGGAATATTCTACCGTCACGGAGATGAAGCAACCACGTGAGATCAAGGTCCGTGGTAGTAGTGTGGAGACGCGGAATTTGAAGGCTTTGGCCATTTTCGTAGGAGTCGTCGGTGCCGGCGCTTGGGCAAGTTTTAGAACGGCTTCCAGTCTTATCAGCTGGGTCTGGTGAGTACAGTAGATAGATTCTTGAATATCTAGGTCGAGTTACTCTGAATACCTTCTGATGTTACCGTGACCATCGTGCTAACACTCAGCACACATGAAGACTTATTCCCGTTCACTGTCGGGTTTGAAAGGGGTGATGACGAATCGAAGTCAATGGCAGACATACCCGAGAAGAGCACAGATTTTACAATGTACATTATAATGGTTGCCTACAATTTGAGCGATCCTCTTTTCGACTCACTACAGGGCTTCTTTGCCGCGTCTTTCACTCTTGGTCATGAGATCTGTATCTATATCCCACTATGGCCGCTCTACATCCACAATGTCTCACGCGGCATAATAGACAAATAGAATCTCTCCCAGCTTCCGGTTGCTTGCTTCTGCTCTCCCTGCATACTGCATCTTCAGTGTTGTGCTGGATCCACAGGGTAACGATGGTGAAACTCAGATTATTTTCGGCAGGGCCTGCGGCTGCCTGCAATTCAGGCTTCAAGTGAAAAACAATATTTCTGTCGGGGCAACCGGTGAGTGACTTATTCCGTGCCCGTACCAGTACCAGCGCGTTCTCGAGGTCCTCGAGCCCGCATACAAGAATCCCTCACACAATCTTCTACCCAGCAACAAGACAACCACGCATTACACCATGCGCGAACCCACATTCCCAAGTGTCGGATTGAATGCGCAAGCTGCAGACCAGTCCCGCCGCGATGTCAAGGAGACTTGTTTCTTCTGGTACCATGGCACTTGCCGGTCTGGCAAGAAGTGCGATCGTGAGCATGAGGTGAGATATGCCTGGCCGATTCTGCCCCCCGTTGCATTTGTCCATTGGCGGCCTTGCCATCTGCCGCTCTGCCCACTGAGGGTGGACCTGATCCCTCTGAAGCGAAAGGCGGATGCGCCGGAGGTGGACGGGTATCCTGTGCTGGAGTGGGAGAAGCCTAGTGTTGAGGCTGAGGTCGAGGCAGATCTGGAAGAGATCCACAAGAGGGTGCAGGAGCAGCAGCGCGCGAAGAAAAAGAAAGGCCGTGGTGTTGGTGCTAGAGAGCACGCCGCACAGGGCCCCGGTGCCGCGAAGGTTCGTACACATCACCAGGCTGACTTGTACGGCCTATTACCGGAATATGAGACGTCGTTTTCCGATTCCTTGAGCGGATCTGGGTCTGCGCTTGAGTCGGAGTCTGAGATGGGGGTAGGGACTAACCTACGCTCTTCATCGGGTTCAACAGGACGGTCGCCATCTACGCCATCCATTGTGCCGCCACTGTCACCTCTAACCCGGACCGCCGATACCAGTACACCATCTCGCAAGCGAAAGCTGGCCCCGACTCACAAGTTTGCCTACAGCGTCGTCAACAAGCGAGCCCGCGTCACCGACACCGAGCCTCCGGTGTCTTCCTCCATCAAATTTTCTCTTCGCCCCGCTCAGAATACCAAGGCCAACGTGCAAGCAGCACCTGCGTCCGTCTTCAACTCTCCACGCGGGCCCCAGGCTCCCAAGGGCCTAGCTATCTGCTTCTACTACTATCATCAAGGATATTGCGAGCCGAAGCGTCTGAGCAACGGTAAGTTCGAGACTTGTTCCGACTTGCATACCATGAATACGGATGTGCAGAGGGTGGCCCGGCCGACGCGCATTGCGCAACACAACAAGGAGTGTCAGTTGCCATTGTGTCCCTTCAGGAAGTAAAGACACCATTGTTAAGCTACCTGATCAGGATACGGCTTTTTCGAGGGGATGATTTGGGAGGACATTTGGAGAAAGAATTGAAGTAGTAAAGTGGAAGTTCAAACAGCAAGATCAATCTCCTCGTCGGCACTGGAGTCGGGATGGTTCAAAACTTTTCTCTATGATTCCTACCGAAATAGAGTGGCTAACAAGTGCCTTGGAGATGCGGTATTAATGGTTTGTGGAAACGAAAAAAAAATTAGAAAGGGGTATATGGATGCGGGGTTTGGTTTGACGGATACCTACCGCGGGTGTGAATCAAAGTCAGTTCTGCCTCCCAGTATCGAGCTCATAGCTACGTGAACACTTGCTCTTCACCAGACATATGGCTTGTCTTCGTATGTCCAAAACGTCCCACTGTGCTGTATGCCCTTGCTCTGTATGACGTTAAGCATCTTTGACACGGACTCCTCTGGGGAGATGATTCCATGCACGTCCCACGTGACGTTAATATTTGCCATGTCCCTGTTCATAGTCAGCTATACTGAAATACGAGATTCTTACTGAGGACTTGCGTGGCCACTTCTCCGGGATGCATTGCCAATATGATAGTATCGTCGTCTTTTCGTTTCAATTCTGCAGCCATATGGCGTATCGCCATGTTCAGTGCGGATTTGGAGGCGGCATAGGCTGCAAAGCCATCTTCCATCTCGCGAAAGTTGCCGTGGGAACCGGAGTCGCTCGACATGAAGGCAATGGTGCCGATGGGTATATTCGTCTGAAGCAGTTTCTGGGCGGTGATGATGGGTCCAATGGTATTAGTGTGAAGATGGAAGGCAAACTCCTCAAAGGAACTACCGCGTTGATCAGACAAGCAGGCATGCAGGTACCTCAAGGTAGGTTCTATAGCACGATCAAACTAGGGCAGGATTGGCGAAGACGTACAATTCTGTCGCTCTCTTTCAAATGCGGGTTAGTTCAAGGCCCCCAAAGTGACATAGCATGCGGGTGGCTCACATTAGGGTATCTCAACACTCCAGCGTTCAGCACGACATAGTCAATCTTGAGGTTTGGTATTGCGGCTATCTGGGCGACGAATTTCTGAGGTGATGTTGAGTCAGCCACGAGCGCTGCATATGATGACGTCTATACAACCATGGGCACGACCAGGTCACTCGGTACATACGACTATGCTGTCTTCGGAGAGAATGTCACAGATGTACATTTGGCATCGTCCATGGTCGCTGCCTGCCTGCCCCCACAGAGCGGATGCGTGGGCAGCCCAAGGCTCGCGGACGGTGGCTATTATGCGCTCGTTTCGCTGCAGCAGCTGACGCACGAATTCCAGGCCGATGCCTCTGCTTGCGCCGAGAATCAGCCAGGTGGTGTAGTCCTCGTCGGCATAGAGTATATTTGGGATCTGGTTCATCGGAAATGTGGCGGCGTCGAGCCGGGATGCAGAAGGAATGACGGGCAGACCGAGGTTGCCGGCAGACTAGGTACTTTAATGCGGTATTGCGATGTATCTGGCCGGGGGCTAGCCGAGGAGGATTTGCGAAGATGCAGAACCCAGGCCGCTCTGTTGGATGTAGCTGGTCACGAGCGATGGCATGGACAGCTGTGCAGGAGGAAAAAACCTGGAAGCGTTGATGCAGGACAGGACGAGATGAAAACAGGGCAACGACTGCCATCGGCAGCCCACGCTGCACTGCATTCGGCCAGACGGTGGGCTGAATAATATGCAGTCACCATGTCCACGACGTGGTACTGCTTCTGCCCAAGCTGGCGGGCACGGAGCGTCACAGGTGTGGCAGCAACGGGGGCAGAGCCGCATCGTCACGGCCCCGGGTAGGAAGTATAGCAGAGGAATCCAGCATCCGTGGTCACTTGTACCTACTGTGTATTCTGCGAGCCCGTAGCGTTGATGCACCGGAGGCTCGCGCGCCACGACGCAAATTGGCCGGCGGACTGCGCACCGAGTTTTCCCGAGCCTTTGTATTAGTCGCGTCGCCATTGGCTGCCAGCGCCACGCGGCGTGGCTAAGCGCACCCCCCGAAGAGTCACGTGAGGCCATGATGATGGCTTTTCGCTCGAGCGCCTTTTTTTCCTCTCCTGCTTCTCAGCATCTTTCTTCTCTTACATCTCACGCCCAACTCCGCTACCAACCCCCCATACCACCACTCTCATCCACCTCCTCTCTCCCCGAGAATCTACATCCTCCCCACTCGTCGCAATGGGTTTCGAAAAGGGTACGTCCGACCTGAGCCGCCAACGTCATCAAGTTTCCCCCCGATTGCCACAGCTCTCTCCCGCCCATTGAACCTGCGCATCTCCAGGATTCATGTCGGAGAAGCCCACAGAGGCTCGCGGACAGACTGGCGACCCGTGTCCAGCTTAAGAAGCCCTTATCGCAAGGTGCCAGCTCTGGCAACGGGATTCAGGGAAAACTTGGTCGACGGACTCTCCGGCTGCGCGCAACTCGGTCCATCAGGTTGATAGCTAACGCATCTTTGCAGGTGATGCTAAGAAGGGTGCCAACCTCTTCAAGGTACGATAGTCCCAATGCGGGCCCTCAATGGCTTCGCCGCCTTCTCTGGTCACATGTGAATCTAGACTAACAGCAAGCAGACGCGATGCGCGCAGTGCCACACCCTGAAGGAGGGTGAGGGCAACAAGATCGGCCCCATGCTGCACGGTCTCTTTGGCCGCAAGACTGGTCAGGTCGACGGCTACTCGTACACCGACGCCAACAAGCAGAAGGGCATCACATGGGACGAGGGCACTCTGGTACGAATAGCTTTCCTCGGTTTTCAGCCAAGTCTCTCCTAACTTTGATCTAGTTCGAGTACCTCGAGAACCCCAAGAAGTACATTCCCGGCACCAAGATGGCCTTTGGCGGTCTCAAGAAGCCCAAGGACCGCAATGACCTCATCACCTTCCTCAAGGAGGAGACCAAGTAGACGGTCCAGGCCCATAGACTTGGATGGATTCCCCTTCTCCCTCTCCGCCGACACGACACTTCTCTAATCCTGGAGCTCTTCTCCGACCGTAAAAATTCCCTCCATTCCGATTTTTGTACCATCAAGCAGGCATGATAGACGTACGATTAGGGCGGTGGTGCGCGCTTCTTGAGCGTCATTTCCTGTGTAAAATATATTCCTGTTCTTTGCGAGACGGTTGCGGTTCTTTTGATTTCTGGTGCAGCATGGGTCTGGTCTAGGTCATAGCGGCACGTCGAAATAACCATTCTCCTCTTCATGATGCGAATCTAGCTGTGTGTCTAGCTGGTACTTTGATGCGTGCTTTTGCCGGTGATGAGCGTGCCGTACCATGTACAAGTAGATGTGCGCCAGCACGAAGGGGCAGCTAAAAACATTGCAATCTCCCCGGCTCTGATTGGCCCTCGGCGGGACCTGTCCCGGGATGTCCAGGCTGTCCAGGCCGTCCGGATCCAAATCACGTGACTGTGCTGAATCAGACAATTCGAGACTGTCACGACTCACGCGAGCAGCTCGCGGCTCGGAGCTGAGGAAGCTGTCAGGGGCAGTCTGCTCTTCCGATGCTCGCCGACACGGAGACCAGGAGCCCTGGTGACGTTGCCGAGGACTTGCACGGGCCTGCATTGTGTGGCTGGAGCTTCAGCATGCTTGTACTGCGTAGTCGTACTTGGTAGAGCTCGCCGTCGAGAAGGGTGGCTCCCGACGAGCGTGCTGTGGCCGGCCGGAGAGCAGCCAGGACGGCGCATGCGTGAGCGCACGGCAGCTTTACACAATGGAGTCGCGTCAGCTGCGTGGGCATTCACGCCCTGGGCGAGGGCGCGGCCGGTGGCTTTTTCTGCCCTCCACGTGAAGGCCCCGTCGTCGGTGCACGGGAGAGGCTTGTGGGGGACGACCATGGTCCATCAGTCGCCGGATTCATGGCACCTTTCCTGCCGTCCCCACGCCCAATTGCCCTGCACTCCATTGCATCCCAAAGGCACGCGACACCCTCACGCCTTTCTTTTTCTTTTCGCCCTCCTTCTCTTCCACCTGCCACTGCTTTCGACACGCGTGCGGCCCGGACCTCGGTTTAGCTTTCCATTGCTTTAGCGTCATAGCGGGGCGGAAGCCGTTCTGCGAGCTCTACCCACGGCTCCCAGAAGCACTCCTTCACACAACCTTGGCGACGTCGCAGTGTATAAGGCCCGAGGGCCTTGAGCAATTGCCATCATGTCGTGGAAGCGGTCTGAGAAGCTGATGGATACCATCAAGGTGCGCAATGTCTCTCTGCTGGCGTGATCCCAATACTAACATGCGACAGCACTATAGCAACTTCCCCGCAACGGGTGCGTATACCGCAAAGTTTTCCAGTACAAATTGACTGATTGTCCTTTAGGCGTCTCTCTGCGGCAGATGGTGCAGTTTGGCGAGAAACCCTCGACAGGAACCCTCTTCCGCGCATCCCAGTTTCTCTCCGAAGAGCTTCCTATACGATTAGCACACCGTGTGCAAGAGCTCCACGATCTTCCAGATGGCTTGAACGAGATGCCTTCCATCCAAAGGGTGCGGGATTGGTATGCTCAATCATTCGAGGTACGTCTCATGATGCTCCAGCTCAAAGCCTTGTGACTCATCCTCTACTTTGTTAGGAACTCGTACACCTCCCTCGCCCTAGCCTCCCCTCCGATCTCAGAGACCGATTACTACGGCCAGCGAAGCGACAAGGCAAGGACTCGCAGATTCTTAGCAAGACAACACAGAACCCCAGTATCGTCAAAGGCCAGTACAGGTCTGCGCCGGAGAGCAATGGCAATGGAAATGTCAACGGCAACGGCAATGGACAAAGCACAGTAATCAAAGGATCAACATCAAGTCGGAGATATTATGCTGCGGCTGATGACGGGCAAGATTGGCCGCCGGAATTGAGCGCATACAATACAAAATTCGCCGACGCTTTGGAAAAGATCAAGAGACGGCACGACAGCGTTGTGACGACGGTAGCACAAGGTATCCTGGAGTGGAAGAGGCGGAAGCAGCGGATGCAGATTGATCACAACATCCAGGCCTTCCTCGATCGCTTTTACATGTCCCGTATCGGCATCCGTATGCTTATCGGGCAGCACATCGCCCTGACGGACCAGCGGCAACGCTCGGATCCAAATTATGTTGGCATCATTTGCACAAAGACAAATGTAAGAGAGCTTGCACAGGAAGCCATTGAAAACGCACGGTTCGTTTGCGAGGATCACTACGGACTCTTCGAAGCACCAAAGGTACAGCTTGTTTGCAATCCTGACATCAGCTTCATGTACGTTCCAGGCCATCTATCGCATATGCTGTTCGAAACACTCAAGAACTCGCTCCGCGCCGTTGTAGAGACTAGAGGGCAAGACAAGGAAGATTTTCCAGTGACAAAAGTAATTGTTGCCGAGGGCAAGGAGGATATTACTATCAAAATATCGGATGAAGGAGGTGGAATTCCACGATCAGCCATTCCCCTTGTTTGGACGTACATGTACACCACGGTGGATCAGACACCAAGCCTGGACCCGGATTTCAATAAGAGCGACTTCAAGGCACCTATGGCTGGATTTGGGTACGGACTGCCGATCTCAAGACTGTACGCACGGTATTTCGGTGGTGACCTAAAGCTGATCAGCATGGAAGGGTAAGATCGTCTCCCTGATTACTCATTGTTACACAGTCTCGCTGACATGTAGCAGCTACGGCACTGACGTCTATCTACATCTCAACCGTCTAAGCTCATCTTCGGAACCCCTACAATAGCAATTACCCGTCACGAGGGACGAATGGGCATCGAGCGAGCTCATTCGCTCATCCCGAGGACTGGCGCCTGGTAAGGCTTATGGCTCGAGCAAACCGTCTTCCTTGCTGGCGAGCAAGGCGATGCGATTAAAACTTAGCGGCAAGGTGAATATGGAAGTCAGCGAGAGGAGACAGGTCGGTGATGCAGAGGAGATGTTTGAGAGGGGAAGCGCAGCGCCTTGGTGGAGAAATGTGGGGATGGAGGAGGGCATGTGAAGCATCGTATTGGCCTCGAGCTTGATTCCCACGCGGTAGAGGACATGGTTCGAGGGGAGTGTTGATTTTCTTCGCAGATTCATGTACTTAACTTAATTCTGCATTTGGCTACGCTTACTTCGGGTCTGGGCTGGATGGATCGGATCGGATTGGGTGGGCTCCGCATTATCAGAGGGTGCATTTGGGCACACACACGTTTTTCCTAGTTGACTTTGGCCTTTTGAGCGTAGAGAAAAGAAAAAACGAGACGAGTGGAGTGATGTAGGTGTAGGCAACCTAGCCAGTGGACGGGGATAGGGATAACAAAACAAATTCAATACACCGTTCAATCCATTTTTTTTTTGTGTGTCTCGGAATGCTCATATTCGTAAGAAAAGGGGGTTTTTTAGGGGGGGTAGGGGGTATCAATGCTGTCGGCCGATTCAATATGTATATATACCAGGCGCCACCACGAATGCTGCTAGAACGCTCAAGCTAATCAAATCAATCTGGCCTCCCATGACATGTCCAATATGCATAGGAAAAGATTCCAATCTCTCCCTCCCTCTCGTCCTCCTCCATCAAACATTAATCCCCCCTTCGAAGCTCTCCTCCAGGCATCATAGCTGCTTCTTCCTTTCAAGCCCTCTTCTTCCCCTTGCCACTCCTCGCCGGACTGGTTCCCCCGCCAGGCGTCGCCGAGCCCTCGCGCCGCGCTCGCTGCTCGACGGGGACCTCGTGCTCGTCGCGCCAGACGACGGGGCCGCTCTCGATGCCCAGGACAATGTTTTGAAAGTGCTGGCGGGTCTGCGACAGACTCTGTGGAAAGAAACACAAGCGATGATGTTAGGTACTGAAATGCCCTTTTTTGAGAAAGAAAAGGGGGGCAAGGGGTTATGAGGATGGTGATGGTGATGGAAGGAGGGAGGGCATGCGATACGTGACTAGGAAACGGTGCAAAAGACGTACTTCGTTGCGAGCATTCGAATACCACACGAGCATTTCCAGGCTGGACAGTATACTTGCAGCTTGTTCCCTGCGCTGGCGCTGCTCGTACGGCTCGCCTATGGCCTTTGCGGCCGCGTCGTGGTACGGCTTTGCCCGCGCCTGGAGCGAGCGTTGCGTAGGCGTCGTGTGTGGTGATTTCTGCACGCGTCCTGGGGTACCGCCGCCCGTCGCTGAAGCAGCCAGGGGAGGAGCTGGAGCCGGCGAGGCAGCGTTGTTGGCGCCCGAGGGGTTCAAGACGGTGGCGAGGAAGTTTTGGTTCGGGGCGTTGTCGGGTGGTGGAGGTGGCATGCTGAAGGATGCATGTCCGTCCTTGATTATTTTTCTTTTTTGCTTTTTTCTAAATAGTTTTCGGGCCTTGGGGGTCTGGAGAACGCGTGCTGTTTTTATGTTTGCTTTTTTGCTGGTGTAGCCTGCCTGCTGCATGAGCGGGGAGGGGGAGGCGAGCGGCAGGCGGGCTGCGTCTGGGGTAGCACGGCGAGGTGAGGTGGGAGCTTGGGCGCGCCCGAATTCCCCGCGGGAGTGCTTTGATGAGGAAGGTGGAGCCGGAGTGGGGGGTGCATTGGGCTGGGACCTGTCGAATTTCTCCGCCACCTTCATGCAAACTCGCTCGTTGGCATGCACGTAGATTGGGCTTTGCTGTACGAATAGCCTGATTATTGATTATTTGTGGCGCACTGCTAGGTAACACGGGTGCTCAGCTGGGAATGCTGCAGGACACACAATGCACGTGTGCATACAATACGCCAGAAACAATACAGACCCGCAGCTCATACCATCCAGCCCCAACGCCTTTGGGAACCTCCCAATCATTTCACTACACTTTCCTTGTCTTCTTCATCCCCTTCTCAGCCTTCTTCATCTTCTTCTCAGCCTTCTTCATCTCCCTCTCAACCTTCCTCATCTCCTTCTTAATCTCCCTGTCAATCTTCTTCATCTCCTTCTCAACCCCCTCCTTTTCTTTCGTAAACATGTCGTCTATACTCATATTCTCAAACTCTACATCCTCTGGGGAAGGCATGCCTAAGCCTCGCATCGGAATTTTACTAACAGCGCCGTACGTATTGGCGGAACGCGAGGCACCGACAGTATACTTGTCCCAGTCTCTCGACAGACGGCGTTCGGGAAGTGGTTCAGGTTCGGTCCATTCTGCGCAGTCTGTGACGGGTGCTTGATGCTTGATATCGTTTTCCTCTACAGGTCCACGCGTCGCTCCATTGTCTGGTGCTGGCCCGGCCGCATGGATACTACCCGCACCGCGAGTATCGATCGAAAGTATCTGGAGAATTGTAGCGGCTTCACACCGTTCCAGGACTTCCTCGGCTTCGCTAGAAAGACGGCATGGACTGAGATTTTGCTTCTCTGACTGAACGCTCACTGGAGATTCGGCACGTGCACGTTTGAAATGCTGGGCTTTAGCTGCTCCAGTCTTGGATTTAACTGCTTCAGCCTTGGGTTTAGCTGCTCCAGCCTTGGGTTTAACACTTCGTTTTCTTTTGGTAGAGCGTGAACAAGCAGCTGGAGTAGTGCTTGAGGTTGTAGTAGGTGCAACGGCGTCAGGGGTTAGAGGGCCCGGAGTGGCAGTTGAAGTACTCTCGGTGCCGACCTTTGCAGGGGCTAGCATCCTTAACTTGAGCACCAGCTTGGGTCGCGGAGACATCTCTTCAACCTCTTTCTCCTTCTTGGTTGTATCTTGTTTAGTCCGAGCCATGCTATCCTATCGAATAGTCAGCAGCTGCAGCAGATTACAGTCAGTTCGACTCACTTCAGGTGGTTGAATAACTCTATCGTTGTCTTCTTCGAGTGCTTCGATGAGTAGATTGAGGGGAACGGGCAAATCGAGGCGAGCTGGCGAAGTTCTTTGCAGCAGCAAAGTCCTGGGGTCCATGGTGCACTGTTTTATATCCCCAACTCCTCCGCTATGATTCAATTATCAAATCGTAGATCGGACTGGAACAAAGAGATATCCACAGGTATTAGCGCAAGGGCATACCAAGGTTGCAAGTATTGCCCAAACTTCTCCCGCAAGGCGGAGCCAAAACTTGTTCTCTTCGTCTCTGTAGAAATGCTAATGCATAGAGTCGCATATTACTGTTGCTGAAGGGAGCGTGTAGGTCATTGCTTTGGGTTGTATCCCGTTGCAGCATGCGTAAATCATAGCCGTTGGCAGCATTCTTTGATATCTCGATGTTGACGATAGCGTTGGGAAGGCGCTGTGCGGCACCCCTAGCGCTACTATGAGAAAGAACTTTCCGAACCACGGATAAGGATGAAGTATCTGAGCACGCACGGTCAAGCACTCGAGTAGCTATCGCTATGCGGTCCCCCTGGCGCTACCATTGGAAGGGACAGTGTGGACCACGGAGGAGTCATATCAACAGGTGAAGCGCGGGATACGCATGGCCAAGCCCTCGAGTAGCTGTTGCTATGCGATCCCCCTAATGCCACTATTGAAAAGGACTATCTGGTCCATGGATGAGGATGAAGTATCTGAGCATGCGCGGCCGAGCCCTCAAGCAGCTATCGCTGTGCGGTCCCTCTGGCGCTGTGGACCACGGATGAGGATGAAGTATCTGAGCATGCGCGGCCGAGCACTCGAGTAGCAATTGCTGTGCGATACCCTTAGCGCTACTATTGAAAGGAGTGTGTGGACCACGGAGGACTATCTGGACCACGGATGGTCCAGCACTCGAGCAGCAATCGCTGTGCGGTACCCCCTAGTGTCACTATTGAACAGGAGTGTGTGGACCTGGACCACGGATGAGTTGTGCGAGAAAGTTCCAGCCTGAGACACGGGTGGCGGATGTGATGTAAACTCGAGGAAACTAGTCATGTACGGAAAAAATGTTTTCTTTCGAAGATATGTGAATCAAGTTAGACTGCACACCAGAGGAAATCAGTCAAGCATGGCTCCGATTTGATAGTACGTAATGACGTGTTTCTGTCGTATGAGAGCAAAAGGGGAGCAATGGATCAGGTCTATATGGTTCCAACCAGACAAATTTCATTCATGTGTCTTATCATACTAATCTTTTACCCAAATCCAACCAGCACTGACACTCAGCCAAAGCCCGAGATATGATAAGATCTGCAAAGCCCAGTACACCATATCTATGCAAACATCCAGTCATGATCATGAGTAGTAATGATGTAGAGAGAAGAGAGGAATCTATGCCTGTACGCCGCCCATGCGTTCTGTTGCCTTTCCCACCAATTCAACTTTCGTCTCTTAACAATAGCCAACGATTCGCCTCTTGCGATTTCTACCGTCGTACTGCGCGAATCGCACTATATGCTGGTGGTGGTCTCATCAACCTCCTGATGCTGCGCTTTGCTCCCCTTTCCCCTCCACGTGCTTACAGCAGGGATATCAGCCTTCAGCCTCTCCTCTGACGTCGAGTATGCTTTCGGTGTCAGCTTGATCAAGGTGTGAAGCGGGACCTCCATCCAAGGGCTTTGCTCCTGCGGAACATTCATGAAATATGCGTAGATGCATCTCAAAATCGCTTGGTGCGTGACAATTAGAATATTTTCGCTCCTCTCCAATTCCATGATGATAGGTTCGAGTCGAATGACGACATCGCGGTACGATTCTCCCCCAAGGTATCGGTAGTTGTACTTGTCTTCGTCGCGCTGCGCAAAGTCCTCGGGATATTGTTCTTCTATTTCTGCATACGTAAGCCCATCACAGACACCGCTGTCGAGCTCATCGAGGGCTTTCCACTCGAGCTTTTCAAACGAAAGGAAGCGCGCTGTTTGGATGGTGCGTTTTAGGGTCGATGTCCAGACAGTGAGTTTGCGACCGTCGCCGACGGATTTGGCGACCAGACCGGGGAGGGCATGAGCATAAGCCTGGCCGCGCTCGGAGAGATCTGCATCCCCACCGATTTGTCCCGATAGGTTGTACTGAGATTCGCCGTGCTACAAGCGTCAGAGCAAACCACGGAAGGGGTGATGGTGAACTCACTCGAGATAGCCAGATAGATCGAGGCTTGATGTGGAGGTTCATGAGGTAGTATACAACTCTACTCTGGAGATAGTCCTGGATTTGGTTGATAATGACCTGCTTGCCAACGTCGATTAATTTGACGTAGGTAAGATCCCGCTCGTCCTCGTCAATGGTCTGGTACACCTTCTCATAATTCCTGATTCGGTTGCGGAAATCCGCTGCTGCTTCTTCGGGGTCTTGACCCACGTAGTCTGGAGAAGTGGTCTTGACCTCCAAAATGTTACTCATGATCAACTCTTCGTCGTCACACTTGGATTCCACAAACAGCGTTTCGATGTGTTCGCGGGCACACCGCTCTTGTATCCACCGACGACGGCTCTTTGTCGAATTGGTTGCATCCAATATCGCGATCAGCCCGCGCCCCTCGGCAAACCACTTGCACATGTCATTGACAGCTGCTTCGGCGGCGGCTTTGCGCAGCCGCTCTCCTTCGGGGTTTGAAGTGTCGAAGAACTCGGCAGACGGGTTCGGGGTAGCGGTGCGACGATACTGGCCGACGTTGAATGTCTTCGCTTTGATAGAGAGCCAATGCAGGTAGCGAACGACTGCCTAGATCAGCACGACTCTGGGAAGCGTGATGGTTTCATACCTTTCTGCGCAATCAGACTTTTGCCTCGAGCGGGCAATCCTACCATGACGACGCATATCCGCGTGTCTTCGGCCTGGACACCCATACCGTTAGTTCTTCTGTTCGGTCTCACAAATTCGCCCGTTGGCACAGCGCGCATGTTGGGCGTGAAGACGCCATTGGTCTCCGTCATGGCGTGCGGCGGCTGCCCCGATTTCGATGGATGAAATAGCGCTCAAAACGAGGTGGAAACTTTTGTACAGGAAAGCAAGCAACGAAAAGAAATATGGTTCGGAATCAGGCCAGGGCTTTTCCGAAAGGCAGCAGTGAGGGAGGGGCAGATCTAGCAACTCCGGACGGGGTCGCAGGCCAGGAGACAGCAGGACACGGCACGAGGCGCATCAATTGGCAGAGTGTTGAGTGTTGGACAGCTGCTGCGGTGCCCTGGGCGTGGTGGTGCAGCGCAGTGGATTCGGCTCGGCTTTCGAGAAGCGAGACGAGGTGAAGCTTGGTGGTAGCAATTCCCCGCATTTGGAAGCGGGCTTTGTTTTTTTAGAGCATCCGAGCAGGTCTTGGACGCTGTGCAGCAATCACCGCGGCCGACTTCAATCGGAGCACTGGCGTTGGCTGGCTGGCTGGTGCTTCTTCTGCTGTTGCTTTCAACGTTCCACTGGCCCGGTACGCCTGCCTTGACCTGACATGATGATGATAATGCTGCTGCTGCTGCAAACCCCTCTTGGATTTGGCTTGGACGTCACCGACGGGCCGGCTCTCAGTGGGCTGGCGCACACGAAACATAGACCGGCCGGCGCGGCGCTCAAATTCTTTCCTCCTCGCGTGCTCGTGTGCCTCTCGTGACGCCCAGAATGGCAGATGACGCCACTGGCAATTTGCCATGGGAAAAATGCCTAAGCCGGCGTTTTCCATATGATGCAGCCATGCCGTGGATGCGGCTCGCCGAAAACCGCGTGCCGGCGCATGTTGAGAGCCGGTGCTGCAGAGGACAGAGGACAGAGTGAACATGGGCCTGGCATTCCGCTCCAGGCGAGAGGCAGCCGGGAAAATAAACAAAGTCACTCACCGTCGAAATGGAGTAGTTCCTGATGCGCGCCATCTTTCGCGGTTCAGCTGTGATTCTTGTGGGGTCAATTGATTCAAAAACTGTGCGTAGTCGGGGGCCCGATGATCGATGGCGCTCGAGTCGAGGCAGCGGTGGGGCAATCGGATTCGCTGGTGAGTATTTTTTTTTTCTTGGAGCGGCGAGGAGGGAGACGGGAGGAGATGTCGTTGAGGCTCTAGGAGACGGGTCGTGGTCGTAGTTGCAGAAGAGTCGCTCTTGCCTGGTCACAAGCAGCGTGCCTGCCGTGAGCGACTTCGGGTGCGGTGACTGCTTATCAGGAGGCTTCGACGAGAAAAAGCACCGCTATCGCTGATGCAATTGTTTTACAAGTGCTCGGAGCCCGCACTCTATTTTACCAACTTGGCCCGATGCCGCAGGCGAGATTTCGCGGGCAAGGACACCGTCTCCTGGGACTGCGGTCTCCAAAAAAAGAAAAAAAATACTGTCGACTGCAATTTCGTGATGCTCATTGTGCACACGGTATCGCTACACATGCACAACGCCTAACATTGACGATCGATTCTTCTCACAAACCACATCGAGCGAAGTTGACTGGATATTATGCTAATTACGTTTCCAAATCTTTTAGCTCGCGCTACCTGATATATCAAAGTGTAATCCTTCATACTACAAAACCTTTGCGCATTTTGATACGGCCGTCAGTCGTCCAACTATGGGTATATAGCGATGCTCAATCCAATCAACTAGGAAAGTTGCGTCCTCCTGTATCGTACAAACGTGACAGCAGCAGAGTCAAGTATCCAATCCGAGTGTAAAACGTAGCACAACACCAAACTTCCTCATGCATGCAGCTTGGTCGTCCCATTAATCGCTCGAGGCGCCTTGTCTCCACCACCTTGGAGCGCGAGCAATGTGGCACTCGCGTCCAATCTCTTCTTCATCGCGGCTGCCGTCCGCTCCTGGCCCCTGCTGCCGATGCCCTCCTCCACCCATCGAATCTTGTTCACCGTGAAGCTTAGCCCATCATGGCTCTTGCTCTTGCGGCTCGAGATTCCATATTCCACCGTACCCGCATATTCGTGGATGCGTGGAAGTATTAAAATCTCAATTTGCAAGTCCATGTCAGCGGGTGGGGTCACGGGAGCGGCAGGCGGCTTGGTGAGCATGTCTTCTGCGTCACTTGGATCATTCGGTGCTGTTATTCGGGGGTCGAGCATATTCACATCGACCGTGTCGTCCCACTCGCCTCGAATCCACCCAGAATGTATGGCTGCAGCAATCGGGTCTGAGTCATCACGATAGACACGAGCGCCCCAGAGGTGGCGCTGCAATACAATCTGTTGCCTTTGCCGCGGTTTCAGATGGAACCTAGGCACTCGTATGCTGAAGGTGCAATTGATCGGGTTCGTTTCAAACCGTGGAAGATGTTTAGGTTTCGATGAGTAGCCAAATTGATCGTCGAGCGAAGAGCTTGGCTTGGGCAGCTCCGGATTCGCCTCATAGAGCTGAGACCCGAGATGTTTCCGGGGACGTTTGCTCGCTTCGTCTAGAATGGCCTGAATGATATGAATCTTGAGAGGTAATTTGGGAGAAGGAAGCGCGGGCTGGTTGGAGCGTGGAGCATGGTGATGATGGTGAGGACCACTGTGGTAATGATGGTGGTGGTGTGAAGATTGGGCAGCTCCGCTAGGTGGCAGATTGGCATGCCTTGGGCCGAACGGCGTAGACGTCTCGGATGGCGGCAGCAACTCTTCCTCAGGCTTATGGTGATGGTGGTGGTGACTGCGACAGCGATTAGTACTTATTGAGATGGACGATCCTCTCGAGGTAGACTTACTGATGAGTGTGCGCGTGATGGTGGTGGTGATGATTCGGGTGCACATGTTTGTTGCGTTTTGCGCCACGTACACCCGAGGGAGTACTGCGTCCATCGATGCTTTCGCTGTCCATGGCACCCTCTTCGTCCTTTACCCTCTTCGGCTTTCGGCCGTTCTGCGAGCTGACCCTCTGGAGCCGGAGATGGTCGTTTAGATCTGCACCCGGAGGGTGCATTTCCTGCGTGTTTTGAGGCATCGGACTTCCTCTAGAAGGCGTTGTGCTGCCTAGTCCACCGAGTCCCGAAAACATGCGTCCAAACTCGCTCTTCACATGGGGGTCTTTCCCAACCGACAAAGGTTGGGCTTGGGCACCTTGAACAGCTTGCGGAAGCGGCGAAGCCCGGCCGGTCCTACGGTTAGCATCAGGACCAAATGCCAAGAAGGACTTGGAGTGATGCATCTCTTCACCCATCCGGCGAGGCTGATCATAAGGAGGCCGACCTGAATATCCTACCCCCCCGGAAGAGAGAGACCGAGAGAGCTGCTCTGATTTCTGTCTATCGTTCTGAGAAGGGTCTGACGTTGGTGGGGTATGATATTGTTCCAGTACGCGGTGATTCAGGTGATCTAAGCTCCTTCCACGCACCATGTCTTCTGGACCATGACCAGCATACGGGGTAGGATTCTGTTGAGGAGCGGAATAACCTCCATAACCACGGTAGATTGGGGGCCCCTCTTCTCTCCGACTTTCAGTAGTCTCTCGCGGAGGGTCTTCCGGAACAGGATGTCGCCAGGGAACGCGCGACGGGGTGGTTGCTCCTAGCGCTGCTCGGTGGTCTCGTGGAGGGCTGAATGTGGATTGGGAAACAGGTTGAACCGTGGATGGCCTGTCCCTATCCGAAGATGTCGGAGGCATACCTCCTAGAATCTCTACGACGTTTGGTCTGCTATGATGCGACTCGCCCAGTGTTCTTCGCCGCTCCTCTGGGGGTCCATATGCCCCGCGTCCTCCCCTATATGCGTCGTATCCTGTCCTCGGCTCTCGATCTGGCTGGCCAGGGTCGGTGGGCTGGCTGTTCGGTCGAGGAGGGATGTTTGTGGAGGACTGCCGGGGATCTCTAGCGTGCACATCGCTAGGGTGGGACGGATAGGGGCGCTGGCCCTGGAAAACCATGGGTTTGTATGGTTGCGATGTCTGTCCCAATGATGGACGGCCTTGTTCCGGTGAGGCCTGATTGCTGTACGACCGCGTGGGCGATCCAGCGGTATAGCTGTGTGCTTCCGGAGCTCTAGCGTTGTTGCTGCCGTACATGTGTCTATCGGGGGATGGCTGTCGTCGATAGGGTTGGAAATCTGACCGGGGTATGGATGAAAGCCCACGTCGCGGCGACGGAGGCTGCATGGTGTGATTGTTTGACGATGCCGCGTTTGTGGGAGGTGACGAGTGTGATTGCGACGTCTGGCTGGGCGCACCTGTGTCACTCCCTCCGATGAGTGATGAGATGGACATGCTGCTCCCGGGCCTGCTCGCCTGGCCTAAACCAGGAAGCTCGCGACTCGCCCCAAACAGCGATGAATACGGCGCGCGTTGGGGCTGCGAGGCGTGACTGTGCTGCTGCTGCTGCTGCTGTTGCGGCGACGATGGCGGAGGCATATGGGGTCGGGAAAAAGAGGGAGGCGGCGGCGGCGGGTCATGGGGAGGAGCTGCGATGTTCAGCAAAGCCAGTCTCGGGGAAGGGTGGCAGCATGGGGAAGCGGGGCTTTACCTCCGTAGGGGTTTGGGGGGCTCGCGCCGCCGAGGGAGCGCCTGCGCGAAGCATCGTAGCCATAAGGCGACTGGTTCGGGGCGCCGTGCGAGGAGCTCATGGATGGCGGCGGCGGTGGAGGACCAGACTGGGAGTGGTGATGGGAAGCATGGGCGACGGCGTGCTGTCGCGCTAAAGAGATGATGGATCGTCAGTGCAGCTCACATGCGGTTAGACGGCGACAAGGGCAAGTTCGCTTAGCGTGCCAGCGGTGCGGGAAGAGAGAAATGGAGAATTGCGCGCCCGCCCACCCAAGCCGGCGCCCTTGCAACCCACGGTCCGGGGCGTACAAGCTCTGCTCCCCAAGAGCGGTCGCGTGCTGGAATGGAAGCCATTGCCGGCGGGACGAGGGCTGCGTGTGCTGTGGGCGGTCCGTCTCGACAGGACCGCTGCCCACGTCCACACAGGACCTCCCCGACAACGATGCGGGCGTGCCTGAGCAGATCGGCCCGGCGTGCGCGCCACAGCTCTGGCATGGCAGCCTCACGGCCTCTGCGTCCGAGACCCAAGCGTTGCTCCCGCGCTGGAGGATGCTTGAGCGGTACCATGCGCATGCTGGCTTTCGAGGGCTGGACGGGAGCGCCGTGGGGCCTTCAGCCAGCGTCCAAGGCGTGCTCGCCGCATCCAAGACAGCAATAACTCGTTGTGTCGCACCGCAGCGATGTTCTAGAATGGAAGCCGCAACATAGCGTACCTGTGTTTCCCCATCCGTTGTGTCTCTCGTCTCTGGGTGGCGCCTCGGCACCCAGCAGGCCATAGCTGCTTCGCCGCGCATGATGGGAAGCTGTCGGGAGGAAGGGATCGCGTCGCGAGGGTGGGTAGGGGTCGGCAGCGAAGGGGACGTGGACGGGCGGCTGCGGTTGCGAGGTAGCAGGAGGGTAGCCGGCAAGGGGCTGGGACTGCGATGACTGGGAGGACGACTGGTGGTTCGGATTGTGAATCAGGGTGCGTTCGGGGGGGCGTGAGAAGGGCGGTGGCGGACGAGAGTCCATTGTGGCCGTCGTCGACGCTGAGCAGGACCCGGAATGGCGAGGGTCGAGGGCAGGGCAGGGCAGGGCAGGGCAGGGCAGGGCCTCACGAGACGAGGGCGGTGGGAGAGATGGGAGAGACTAGACGAGGAGGCAAGGCGGGTCGACGAGCATGGCAGTCAGCTAGCGCGCCGAGTTGGCAGCGCGGGCAGAAAAGAAAAGAGACGGGCCCGTCTGCGAGGCGTTGAAGTGACGGGGAGAGGAGTCGCCAGAGGTGCAAAGCAAAGAATAGCCAGAGTGCTAGAGTGACGAGCCCCGGTAGGACCCACATATCTCGCCCACAGGCGCCCCGGGCGGTCAAGCTACCACATCCAAGTCCAAGTCCAAGCAAGTTGCAAGGGCGCTGGGACCACTACCGAGCCCACCGAGCCCTCCGAGCGTGCGAGCCACCGAGCCCACCCAGCGTCCTACTGGTAGCCCTCCCAGCCCTCCGAGCCCACACGTCTAGCTTCCCCGCATGGGCCTTGTCGCGTCGGCTCAGCTACTTATCCCAGCCTGCTTCCACGCACACACACACACATGTACATGCAGACAGGTACATACGATACAACTACATGGCACGCCGTGTCCCATTCTTCTTCTCGTCCCCCCATTTCTACGCGCCGTGTACCATCGTCGTGTGGGAAGTCCCTCTGGCAGGCTTCGCCCAGTCAGTCATGTGAGCACTTATCGGAACCTTGGGACAGTGTACCAGTGACACGACAGCCATCCATCTATGCATCCATCCTGGAGCTATCTGCACTGCCGGACTGCTGGTCATGGCGTTCCAAGTCGGGCCATGCAATGGGCAGACAGCCCATGGCCGAAACGATAGCCAGAAAAAAAAGAAACCATCCTCAAGCATGTTCTGCATCTCTCCGTGTCAAAGAAGACAACCGTGACAAAGCACATTCTATCCCGCTTCTTCTACTGTGAAGTCAAAGGACCCGGCCTGTCACCGCTGCATCGCTCTTGCCTAATCATAATTTATTGGGGTTGTACACAGCTGGAAAGGGTAGGCGCAGACGGCGTCCCGCCTCATTGCACTTGCTGCTTTTATAACTTGCCTTGGTCAACACACAGCCTTCCTCCCCGAAGAGCGAGCGACTTTGTGACGGCATGAACGGCCATGCTCTGCCCAACAAACCTGTCGACGTCTGTCAACTGCCCCTTTCCCCTACACTGACATGCATGTTAACACGGCATTCTTAGGAAATGGACATGGTCGACAGGCTCACCACACACTACTCTAGTGTCATCACTGCTCGGCTCGGAGTATCACCATTCAACGCCATCCCTGCACCCTATCGGCCTCCATCAGAGGCCGACGTTAGCTATGTACTCCTCACCACCTTGTCCAGCCTTGCCAGCTGCCTCCCAAACTTGCCCTTATTCCAGGCACGCATTTCCAGCGCCAGGGAGCTACGAGACGTGAAGCCCGGAGCCCATTGGAAAGAGTTTTGTGTCCAGGCAAAAGACGTCATGCTCGTACTGGAAGGCGTTCAGAAAAAGCAAGCAAACGAACCTTCTGGCCATCCACCAATTGCAGTCCCCTCACTCGGTTCCACAAATCCACATCTCCGAGAAAGAGCGGGTCCCCCGCATGGGTCTAAGTCGAGCGCTACATGCGAAGATACAATGGCCACACAGAAACGACGTTTGGTACTTGACATGCAACATCTTGCCCATCTTGACATTTCTGAGCCTGGAACCCCCTCAAAGCCGTTGAAAGGCATTGCTGAACCGAAGACCGAGATTATGGCCAGCAGTTGCACTACAAGTTACGCGTCTGATTCGTCCGAGATGGACTGTGGCCCTATAAACAGGAATGTGAGGCAACCCCCTGCTATTCAACGTATTCGTCCTCGTTGCGAGAGTTTAGCGGAACTAGCGGATGAACATCTATCCTCACCACCTAGAAAGAGATTAAAACATGGAATTCAGCCTAGTAGCAATAAGGAGGAAGACGAGGCTGAGGCTGAGGACGAGGATGAGGACGAGGACGAGGACGAGGACGAGGAGAGCGAGGTGGATGAGGCTGAGGAGGCAGCTGTCACACCAAGGGAACGAGGAGAAGTGTCCGACCATTGGCAGTTTTTCACACCACCAGACGACCAACACTTCAAGAACCCGAATCCAACAATCATCAGAGACATGTCCAAGATTTCTGATATTGAGACTCTCTCTTATCCGGTAGAAGTGGTGAGCTCCGGCTGATATCATAGTGATAAGCTGGGTGTTATTGACTCATAGAAGGCTATACCAAAGCGAAAGGGCGAGTTCCGCGAGATTGAGGATGTCGATGAAATGAGGGAATTTCTAGACGAGATTAGCTGCCCCTCGACCACTCGTACTGACTCCCTAAATCGTTCCGTCCCGCCCGCATCTTCACAACTCACTACGCCCACCTCGATGGCGGTTCGCATGGTGCGGAAACGATACTTCGCAGCCCTTAGTGACAACGTCACTTACTTTGCTGCTGCTCTGGAGAATGAGCCAGACGATACAGATGAGCTGTTAGGAGATTTTGTGCGCGAGGTTAGGGTGGCACAAGACGCATATCAAGAGGAAACGAGTCGTTTAACAGAGAAAGGGGACGAAGAGCCCCCACGGACAAAGCCAGCATTCCATAGCCGTGCTATTCGAATCGCCGATCTGTGCACTCCCATGCATATCAAGGACGGCGATGATTTGACCGGACGCAACGGCTCACAAGCTGATCGATTCCGCCCTGATCGATATTTCGAAATGACCTGAGTTTGGGAACAACATTGCGATGAAGAGATGGCGATACCTCGAGACTGGGCTTGGGATGGTGCGACTGACTCCCGAGTGAAGGCCCAGTCCACTACAAAGCTGTTGGAGAATACAATGAGGGATTAGACGGACCCGCAACATATGCATCCTGGTGAACAAAGTAGATCAGTTTTCCGCATTCCGTCTAGCTACAGATAGAATACACATGCCCATCCCCAATTTCCTTCTGAGACGTCCAACGATTCTCTCCGCTGTCTAATGGGTGGTTATATTTACAAAGTATCCTTGAGCAGCTTGTTCATCCGAGCCATCTTGGAAGAGACGGACAGATCGATGGTGCGGTCGCCAATCTCCACAACGAGCCCACCACGGATGTCTGGGTTGACCTTGGGAACGACCTTGAGTTTCTGGCCCTGGTTGACGTACTGGGATTTGCTAACGGCAGATTCGAGGCGGCTGAGAGTGCGGTTGTCGAGAGGCTATAAGAAGCGTCAGTATTCATGTTTTTCCAAGTAAAAAAATCGTCCGACTACGTTGTAAAGACTCGGTTGTCGTGAATATGTCTCCTGAGACCATGAGAGAGGGTCCAACGTACCGCAGCACTTGTGACTGTTAACTCGACCTCTCCCTTGTACGCACTCATCAGAACCGCAAACTTCTCCGTAACGCCCTCCAAAGCACCAAGCCTGTTGTTGCTCGCCAGAGTCTCGAGCAGGTTCTTCACGATGCCTTCCTTGTCCGCTCCACCGATGTGCTTCTGCAGCTCAGCGATGATCTGCTGCTTGTCCGAGACGGAGAGCGAAGGCGCGTTGAGGAGAGTGCTCAGCTTAGCATCCTTCTGGAAGACGGAAGAAAGAGCCTCGAGAGATTTGGCGGTGGAGTCGAGAGCGGAGGTTTTGGCAGCTGCCGTGTACTATAGCATTGAAAAAACTAGTTAGCTATCTCTATCTCTGCCATTGGGGCTTTCCTCATCGTCCGCGAGGCGCGAAGAAGCCAATTGAGGACCAGGGAACTGTACCAGAGCACTCGCGTAGGTTCCGTCAATGCCAAACAGCGCAACGGGCGGCTTCGTGGATGCGCTGCTCGGGGCAGCGGCGGCGTAGCCTCGGGTTGCTGCGAAGCTGACGCGGGCAGCAATGGGGGCGCGGGGAGCACCGGCGCGGAAGGCCGTGCTGAGGGCGCGGCTGGAGAACATTTTTGGGCGGAGAGGAGATGGGGTTGGGGATGGAGGAGCCTTTGGGTGGTCGACTGGTGATGCGAGGTTGAGGTTTCGTTGCCGGGCTCGGCAGGCGAGAGGGGCGCTAGCACGCATTGGGCGACGGGTGGCTTCTGGCATAGCAGAACGCACCATCGACGTTTAGAGCCCATACAACAATGAGAACAATCTGCCATATATTTTCCGTCTTAGAATCAGAAGCTCCGTGACTGCCTATCTGTAAGAATGTACTTCTTTGAAGCAATTATGGCTCGTTCAGGTTGCGTTCATTGAGCGCTGTGCGCCTCTCCCTCACCAAGGTCTTGATCTTCCCTTTCTCTTCCTCGTTTGTCGCAATGATTCTGACTCTTCTGTGCCTTCACTTAAGGCAGAAATACGTTCCTTTTGACGCCACTGCTAGTGTAGGTAAACTGCTCGTAGACGTACGTATCAAGCTGCCTTCACCTTCACATCCGTGCACAATATGAACCACCCGCTGCCAACGGTTTCAGTTTTGATATCGCGACCTTCTCCACCACTTGACCTGAGACCTAGAAAACAATTTCCTTGATCTTCTGAAGTAATATGTCGACCACCATGGAGAGACTCAAGACTCCACCGCCGCCGCTCAAGGTTTCGAGCAATCAACTGCTCACACCACCATCGACCGGTGGTTTCGACGTGAATTTCCCAGCTAATGATGAGAACGACTTGAAGGTAGCCAAGCGTTTCATCAACTCGCAGAAAGCGGACGACATCTCCGTCTCGGATTGCACCGAGGCCGAGGTCTTCACTGACGACAGCCGGGACACCAAGACGCCGGAAGACAGCTCACAGCCGACACATGATTCCTCAGCAACGTCCAGCCAGGATGATGAGGACGCTGAGTTGTCGCTCGACAAGTACTTGACCAACGCCGACGATGCTTCAAGCAGTCTCACTGTCACGGAGCCGTTCGCATTCATGAAACTTCCCCTTTCCGTTCGACAGCAAGTCTACAGCACACTCTTGGTCATCCCTGCCTTGATATGCGTTCGTCAAAAGCACACGGCGTATCATGACGAGAAGCGCGCTTACCTCTATGCTGAGCGTCGCGAACTCCTACCCGGAATCGCGTACGCACTCGCACAGTTCACCGTCGGCGGCTACAAGTTTCGGTTTGCTCGCTTTCGCTCGACCAATTGCGCCATTCTCCGCGTTTCCAAAGAAGTCCATGCCGAAGCCAAAGTCATCATGTACGGAAAGAATGATTTCGAGATCATCTGTCCCAGCAACGAGATCAGCCCTCCCCCCGACTATAAGATTCCACTGTTTTCTCGCGGATATCCCCAACTCATTCGCAAGCTCAACATTCAAGTTCGCTCGATCTATTCTCTTGGATGGCTCCTGAGCGGTGGGCATGCTCACATCAAGAATGCATATCGTGGTCTCGAGACCTTGACCATCATCTTCGAGATGGAGACGGCAAAGACGGGATTTGGAAAGCGGTTGTTCAAGAAGGAACAGGATCAATGGGTGTCGTACGTCAAGCGTCTTCATGCAGTCTTCGCTGATCAGCTCTTCGGTACCCATGGCCCCGTAAAAAAGGTGCCTCTTTGGATCGACTTCCGCGTTCTCTTCGACGGCGAGCGCTACGACACGCTCCGCAACAGCGCGGAATGCGGCCTTGACAATGTCGCTGTTGCGAAGAAACCCGTAGCTGACAAGTCTCGAGCCGAGGAAGAAGCAGCGCGTCTGGTGCTCAAACGCGGCATCGTCGAAGCTTTCGAGCTCTTCAAGAAAGGCTCGACCGCCTAACGGCCGCCTATATGCTCACCTTGAGATCGCAGGCGACAACGACGTCCACTTCTTCCTCCGTATTCTACGTCATCCTGCGACGGAACCTTGACACTCCCTCTCGCCGCAGTAGTCGCGCATGTTTGGCACTTGCAACAAGACATGTATACTCCACGGAATTTCCACAGTTGGTTTGAACATTTTCCGTGACATCTCACGTCACCCATTCTATACCTTTGCGTCTTATTCACGCAGTCGGCACTTGGCCTTCTCTTTAAAGACCTTGCCCCTTCTAGCGGCAACGCAAAGCGTGGCGCGGATCGCATCAAACTCGTCTCCGTCTCCCATCCATGTGTGGAAATTGACGCCGCGATTTCCCCCCGCGAGGTTGCACTTTTTACACCAGGATGGACTTTGCTTAGGAATATAATTCGACGACGGATTTTCAATGATTTTTCAAGAACCGTGGGCACGTGCGGTCCTACCATATAGCATGATTTTTCAGTAGATAGACAGTCAGTAGTAGTTTGATCGTTATCATAGCATAGCGAATGATCTGAGATTCAACATTGTGGCTAGCAAGATCTGTTGCGTGATGTGCTGCTGCTCTACCTGCAATGACGGTGAAAGCAAACGGCAATAACATCGCGATACTTCACTAACAGCGAGCAGAGGGAACCCGAGATGCACATCACGTAATTTCAAGAACCCATGATTTCATAGTCTCGTGGTATCTAGAGTGGCATGCTAATGCCAAGTCCATTCGGAGCACTATGCAGACCAGATACATGAATAAAGACCCATTTTGACCGGACCGATGCACCGAACAATCGCCAAAGACTACCCCTTACTTCCTCAGGAGACGCTGGTAGAAGGCGAGCTCCTCACCCTCAAGAACGTAACCGTCGCAGCGGCCACTCTGTCCGGGCCTGGATGAGACAACGGCGAAGAGACGACCAGCCTCGAACTGCTTCTCGATGGCATTCTCGGTCTTGCCGGAGGCCTTGAGGCGCTCGGACTGCTTCTTCTGAATGCTGTTGGACTTCTTCTTGTCCTCCTCCTTCTCACCGGCTTTGGTCTGCCTCCGGCGGCCGAGCGAGGTGCCGTAGTGGGCCTCGAACCACTGTCGGAAGGGAGCGGCATCAATCTGGACGACGGCGGACTTGGTAAGGGTGTTGGTACGGACGAGCTCGTTGTTAGAGGGGTGGTAGACGACACCAATGACACGAGTCTTCTTGGCGACGCCCTCGGATCCCCATGAGAAGTTGCCCGAGTCAAGGCGGAGAGCGCGGAACTTGCGGTTGCCACCGCGGGTGCGGACAAGATGGATACGCTTAGCGCCAATACGGGTGTTGGCAGGCTGGCGTCCCTTCTCGAAAGCCCTAGAGCCATGTTAGACATGACTGTAGATGCGATCGGGTTATGCATACCTCTTCTTGCGGTAGTATGCGCGCTTCGCGCCAGAGGCGGAGCGTTTGTGGCGAGAGTCGCGGGAGATACTGTGACATGTAAGCCGGTGTGAGGTTGTGAGGTTGGCAGGATGTATACCCCATGATTGCGGTTTTTCAGAAGACTACTGCCACTGAGAGTCAGCACCTGTTCTCCAAGATGTTTTCATTGTTCCAAAGCCAGCTTCTGCAATCACCAGTGCCGTCGCGACGAATGCTCTCGCTCCATAGCCGACTACCAGATCGTGAATGGGGTCAATCGATTCGAGGGTCCCCGCTGGCTACAAGACGATGGTCGGAGGCGTTCGTGCGACGGCGCAGGTGCAAAGCTGAATGACGCTGTACTTTGGACTCGAAATCAGTCATGACATACCTTTGTCGTGCCTTCTGTCGCAATCGGTAGTTGTCGTGTGGGTGAGCTTGTCGAACGAAAGTTTGAGCAAGTTCGAAATTGCCTTGCCGTGGTGGCTCGTCTCGCTTAACTTTGCACTAGCCTCCTCTAGCTGAATCTTGGCATGGGTCTGTGCACTGACCCTCTCGGCTTACTCATGTTGGTCACTGTCCATCATCACACTCGATCATCACCTACAACGTCATCTTGTCCTCTGTGATTGTGTCTCGGTGCTTCTAGCCGCTTGCTCCCTTCTTTGATCTCCTTACATTCTTGTACCTCTCCTCCTTCGCTCGCCTATCGCTGCCCTCTCGGTTCATCTGTACCACTCAGTTCCCAACAGTCATTTCCACATATTCACCTTCAGCTTTGTGTTCCACTCGTACAGCCTTTAAGGTATGGCAAATTCAGACGGCTGCAATCTTACTACAACCGCTACAAGGCGCACGTAAGCCCGATATGGGATCCTGCGTCCGTTTAGCCTGCTTCAAGCCTACCAGCTCAGGGCGAGCTCGTCGTTGCCGGTACACAGTATTCGCTGATTTGATCCATGGTGCAACTGATTGAAAATATCCCCACTGCGTAACGATTGTTTTATTGGATGCAAATCACCTAGCAATGTGCGAGAGTCACCTGCTAAGGAGGTGTGCCTCGGGAATCTAAGGTAACACCAACGCGTACCACCGTGCTAGAGATGTACGACAAGCCGGAGCCAAATGCCAGCATGCATGGGCGCGCGGCATTCAGACTGACATTCTGTCCGACCGTCAACCAGGGTGGCAAGCATACCAAGGGCCCCATCATTCACCATGCACTTACCTCGCACATTAGGCAAAGGATGATGTCTATTATCTTCTCTCTTGTGGTTCGCATGATCTCATTGCCATCAAGGAGAGAATGCATTGTACGGTTCCCAGTCGAACATGAGCCCCGAAGAATCTCCGTCTAAACTGCACGCCATAGGGCGACCGGATCTTGTCGGTACTACGCGGTTCCCGAGATATTTGAAATCGTCCAAGCGCTGCATAGAACGCTGACCTTCCCCGCGGATGAGTACTCTGTAGGACTTGGAGACGCGACAAGGCTGGTACCACGTGCTCACTTCTAGCATTCTCCAGCGCTTAGCCTGTGTGGAACCGGTTGATTGTTTCTAGCCTCTATGCGGTCCGGAGCGCCGGGAGCCGCACGATCAGCATTGACAGCCAAAGCATTATACTTCGGTTTCGCGATCGAACGTCGAGGACTCTATGAAATGAGCTTCTACTTCAACTCTATCGTTTCTTTTGGGTCTTTAAAGTTTATTCGTGCAGTCGTTCAGAATAGTCTATACCGACCAAATCAATTTTCTCCCTCAATCTCTAGCGAGCTCGCCACCTTCTCGATGCCGTTGTCCGTTGATCGGCGTTTCCGCCTCGCCCCCGATTTTGCTCACGTTAGCTAGTGATCCGTCCCCTCTCGACTGGCTCCTCGATGCTTGCTGTTTTGGTTTCTGCGGCAGCTTATGACACCTGTCCAGGATATAGTTCGCTTAGACCACCGCTTAGAGGCAGGTGTTTCTACAAACATGCAATCGACGTATCACAGGCGCGTCCTTTTCGCCTACAATTTATCCCATGCAACCTCAACCACTCCTCGCTCGGGTCGATCCCCAATCGGCACGGACACTGGTCGCGGCTGGCCAAAAAGCTTATGCCGACCTTAATCAAGGTCAATCTAAATAATATCCATAGAACGCTGTTCGAGATTTCTGTTTCTCTCTCATCAGCCGCGACCCGCTCATGAATACCCCGTGCGATGGTTTGCGGGGAATTCTTTTCAATGAAGTTTTGATTAGGACGAATGGCGGAAGAGTCTCTGGGCGATGGTACCGTACTTCGTATTGCCTCTTATATCGCATGTAAGGTTTGCTTGTTCCTTTTGCTATTGATGCTGTGCTTTTCGTCGTTTTCACGCAACTCTTGTCGTTCCCACCACCTGCCATGTCCAACGTTTGTCGAAAGAACGGCGGGCGACCTCCCACGTTCACATTATGCTGGACAATATGCATATGGACGACATGGATCCATGTTGCCGCTACGCTGGCCCAAGCAAGTATGTGTTCGACACCCGTGTTTCAGACTCTTCTTCCCTAGATTCCGCCGGACTGACTTAAAGTCATAGCAACAGAGGGCAATGTGGCAACAGAGGCCCGAACGTCAGCGATGCTTGCTCTAATTCCGTCCGCACACAGTATGCTGTCGAGAGCAAGAGACCCAATTGAGAGTATCGAAACTGACGGGGCGTCATGCCAACTATAGAAGCCACCGCACTCATACCGTCAGCGCCTATCGCTCTTATACCCTCACAATCTCGCCCACTAGCATTGATACCTTCACAACCTGTTTCCTCAGACGTGGCGCATACGTCACCACTACCAGGCATAATACCGTCAGCATCGCCAGTAACCACGGGACTTAGTCCCTCCACACCAATCATTCCCTCCGAAATCCCACCACCAAACGGCATCATTCCCTCCCAAACCACCGTCAACAGCCCGGCAAATTCGAGCAGTCCGGCCGTCCCCGGAATTCCCAATGTAACCTCTACGCTCTCGCCGTCCATGGCCTCGACAGATGAAGGTCTCCGCCCCATTCCCGGACCCACGACCAATCCAGGTGACCCCGATGGTCACCATGAGATCCCGGAACCAAACTTCACAGCAACCGCTCCCTGTCACGGATGCTCACCTGTCATCGAGATCAGTGCTACTGGGTGGGATGACTTACCTACTCAACCGGCTGCTGAGCACCAAGGAACAACTCAGAAGATTCCTCAAGCGACCGTATCTGCTGGACCTTCGAACATCATTGTGAGCCAGGAAAGTACGGGAGGTGGCTTTGTGGTTGGAACAACAACCGTGAGAGCAGGACAGACGGCTACAATAGACAAGACGCCGATTGTTGTGCAGACGAGTGGTGGAAGGACGCAAGTCGTTGTCGGCGGCACGCAGACTGTACCCTTCAAACCTGCCCATCCTCAGATCACCGCGCCGCCCGCTTTACTCCCGGTGACTCTGGGCAACGGCGGTCTAGTTCTCACACCTATAGCAGGTTCGGACTCGAATTCCGATTCCAATGCTCCAGCCTTGTACATAGTAGCAGGCCAGACGCTCATGCCTGGTGGTGCGCCGCTGACCATCTCCGGCACTACGTTCAGCCTGCTTCCTTCGGCTACCGCGATCGTCGTCAACGGGAAGACTACTACTTTGAACCCGAACTTTGGAACCGTATATACCACAACTGGACTCCCGGGTCTCACGCTCTTCAACCACATATACACGGCAAACCGTGCTGGTTACTACGTCCTTGCGCCGGGCGTGACGCTTATTCCTGGCGGCTCTCCAGTCACAGTGAGTGGAACGGTCATCAGCCTAGCTGCGGAGGGGACTGCGGCTATCATTCAGGGCTCTACGAGTTTTATGCAACCAGAAACTACCGTTGTGACTTTGACGAGGAGCGCAGCGCAGGGTGCAGGTGGAGGAGACATGCTGGCGAGTAGCATAGGAGGCGCATTGCCATATCCGACGGCGAAGCCGCATTCGGGTAGTGGAAGCTTGAGACCTAGATGGACAGTATCTGGGATGACAGGAGTGGAAGAGTGGCTGCAGGGCATATACCTGTTAGTGGCGCTATCAGTATGGTGGTTCACAATCTAGCTGTGAGGAGCTTTATGAGACAAGGTGGAAAATGTTGATGATCACATGTATGAAGATATACCCACGGTTCAGGCGTTTATTTGTAACGGGATTTCAATAACTGGGATGGTGGTGTGGCATCTTTGTGTATATAGTTCGTTCGAAAGCATTACCAAAAATTCTTTGGCAAAGTTTCGGAGATTTTGCGTTGCTCAATCCATGTAGTTAGTAAATCTAAGAGAGTCTTTACGCCACAAAATGCATTGGGTATCATCTTGTCTCTCTAACGCCACTCCACACATCAATCTCTGATCTCAGCCCTGAATCTTTACCTCTACAGGTTTGACGTGGTTTATCGTTGTTCGACCCAAGCCTTCTTTGGCATAGAAATCCATAGGGTAAAGGTTCTTCCTTTCTCTATTCTCCATCCCAGTCTGCTCCTCTTCCAGCCACGGTGCCTCCCTGACCCCTAATGCGACAAGTGCCTCGTATGGACTTAATAGCGGCCGAGGGAATGCATATCCCCAATCAATACTCAGCCTCGGGCACGCAATCTGCACCCAGGCTTCTACGTCGCTCATCATTGCTAGTTTTCCAGGGAATATCTCGCTCAGTAGCAAGTTCACCGACTTGAGGCCCTGTCGCTCCAGCTCGTTCTCAATGAGGGTGAGAGTATGAGGGTTGCCCTGTCGGCCTAACGAACCGAGTATTATGCCCCATGTGCGCGCTTTGCGAGCTGAGAGAATGGCCGTCCTACGTAAAGTGTATAGGGATGTATGGGCGTAGGTTTCATGCGTAAGACGGCGGGAGTATGGATCGTAACGATAGGCTGGCAGCGACGGATTGGCGATCATGGCGCTTTCGAGGTGGAAACGGCCATCGCCTAAATATAGGAGTAGATCTGGCACTGGTTCTTCCTTGCCTTTTGAGTCCAGCTGGCCTGGTTTGATTGCCATGGATGGAGAGGTGCATCCGAGTATCTCTCCCTTGGACAAGGGTGCGATTTGTGGAACTATTGGGTTGTAGCCTTCCCGTCGAAGAATGGATACGATGCCGTGTATTGTTGCGTTGAATTGAATAGTTCCAACCAGTGCTATTGTCTTTCCCGTGGCAAAGTTCTGCGTAATGGTGTTGATTAGATGCTCTGTGTCAATGCCAATAGCCACGAAAATATACAGCGTCGCAATCTTGGTCACAGCCACCGGTATCAAGCAGCTGTGCGCATAGTGTATCAACAAATCACACCCAAGCGCCCGCGCGGTATAGTCATCGATGCAACATGCGCCGTAGGTCACATCGCCCATTATAAGAGTGGTTGTGCCGGGGCAGAAGCGTGTCAAGATGTCGGAGATGGTAGTGGCGAAGAGGAGGAGGCCCTCGGGAAATTGGAGGGCAATATTCTTTGCATTGGAGGAGCGAATGCGGTGGATCGTTTTGTGGATTTCGAAGTTATAATTTGGGGGGAGGAGGGCGATGGCGGCATTGATGTCTTCATCGTGCAATATCTCGTCCGGTATCGCGTTCAGGGCTCGAGCGGTGCGGCGGGGCTGGGCAACTAGAGCTCTCTATTAGCCATTGATACTGGCGATATTCATTCCTAAGCAGATTTCTCACACCTTGGATAGCACTCGAGTCTTCAATCGCGGCATTGGCGTCTGCGGGCTTGTTTGCTGTGTCCGCCGCTTTCCTCCCGACAAAGCGTCGCTTTGGCTGCTTTGGCACAGGGACAGGCTCTTCGGAAACCCCATCCTCCGCAGAGGGTCCCAAATTTGTGGCGGCTCTGTCTTCCTCCATTTTGTATGTCTTGAGTGGGGCGTGTCGCGGGCAGATGTTCAGTGGCGGGGGCGGGGCCACAAAAAAGTTCGTAGGGCTGAGAGTTGTGTGCCTCAGGCATAATTTTTTTTATAGTCTATCTTTCCAACCCACTACATCTACAACTTCGTCAAGCGTAGGGCAACCCTTCTTCAATCTCGCACTTCCTCTTTGGCGCTCTCTGCTTGTCGTCAGATCGATTCAGATCGCGTTGCATGGGACGTACGGCTGACTCGCCAAGGATGAAGGGCATAGGAACTACTCTGCGAGCTCTTATGCACCTCTAGCGACGACTTTCCCGGATAAACGGCCTTCATAGTGTGGGCAATCCAACAGATTCCTTCCTCTTCTTCCCATTATAAAGCGTTTTGATTTGTGTACATGTTCCTAAAGAATGAATCAAGTCTGGAGCCTAGTGTACACTAGATTTACTTAATTCTACGTTCCATCCACACATACTAATTTCTATATTGACCTTGTTTCCGATCAGAATCATTAAGGTCTGCAGTGCTCGGAGAAGTGTGCAGTAGCGTCCGCGGGTAACTATTCACCAGACCAATTAAGGGCCCGGTAGTCGTTTTCCGCCAACCCAAAGGACAACAAGCTCGATCCCTTACAAGCCGTACATCTGAGAATCCGCAAAATGCACATCCAGGAGGTCTCAGGACCAATGGCCTTCGGCCGAGGTGGTTGATAATACCCCGCCAGCCCTAGAATTGTCTGTGGTAGCGTGTTTGTTTGTCTATACTTTCCGTCTTGTGCCATTTCGCCCGTGGATTTGTATTATCCGAATGAGTGATGCCCGAGATCAAGATTGCTGCTAAATGCAGCTCAGAAAAGAGTGTGTCTGAGGATGTTGAAAAGGATGTAGTTGGTGTAGTGGCAGCAGATGCTAGTGATGTGGTAGAAGAAAAGGTTACGCCGCTACAAGCAAGCGGAGACCGCGCCCTTGTGTTGATGGACCTTGCGAATGGGTTAGTCGGATGGGAAAGCGCAGAGGATACTGACAACCCTCAGTAAGTGAAATTTCGAAGTCAACTTTCAACGAAGAGAGCCTTATCATACATGCTTCTAGAAATTGGACATGGCGTAAGAAATGGACTCTCATGATGTGGATGGGAGCGATGTCGACCTTCTCTCCGATGGCTTCGTCACTATGCGCGCCCGGCACGTCTCTGACGCTCGAGGAGTATGAACTTAGCTCAAAGACTGTCGGGACGCTCATGATATCAATCTATGTCTTGGGATACGCAGTTGGCCCGCTCTTCCTCGCTCCCTTGTCCGAAATGTATGGGAGAGTACCTGTCGTCAACGCGTCCAGCGCCTGCTTCAATGCTTTCTTGCTCGGCTGCTCGTTCGCCCCTAACATGACGAGCTTGATCATTATGCGGTTGCTAGCTGGCATCGGTGGATCAGGGGTCATGACTATCGTATCTGCAGTCATAGGAGATGTTTTCAAAGTGCATGAACGTGCGGCAGCGTCGTGTATTGTTATTGGCACTCCATCTCTGGCTCCAATCGGTTCGTTCGATCAAATTAAGCTGGTATACTAACACTGACGAGTATGTATAGTCGGACCAATTGCAGGAGGCTTCATTTCACAATATCTGGGCTGGCGTTGGGCTTATTGGGTCTTAGTCATGGCGAGTGGTCCTCTGAACTTGGGTATGATACTGCTTATGCAGGAGTCAAATCACCCCACCATTCTAGAGAAGAAGACGAAACGACTGAAGAAGGAGCTTGGAAGAGATGACTTGCATTCTCACCTGGAAATGCAGTTGCCGCCCCGCGAAGTGCTTGCACGAAGCATTGTGCGGCCGGTCAAGGTAAGCTGGACCAAATAGCCCAAGTCTCTCTCTACTGACATGAGGAAGATTCTCTTTAGATCCCCAATCGCGTTCTTGATCTCGCTTTACGTTAGTATCGTCTATGGTACTTTGTGTAGGTATTGTCCCAAGTCCGGCTTGTTATGTCGGCTCACTGTCATCAAGATCTGCTTTTCACTTCCATACCTGATGTATATCAAAACACCTACAATTTCGACATCCAGTATACTGGACTTGCGTATATTGGTTGTAAGTAGAACCTTACAAAGTCTCGAGACATTTTGCTGACTGGATATCTGTAGTGGGACTAGGAATGTTCGTAAGTCATTCGCCTCTGTTTCTGCCTTTCACCGCCTGACACATGCACAGATGGCACTTGGCTTGATCATGAGGTACAACGATCGAACGGTTGTCCGCATGCGGGAGAAGAATGGTGGTATTTTTGAGCGTAAGTCATGCTAACAGCATCGATGCACCAGAATTCACGACTGACAAGCACGTTAGCTGAAATGCGTCTCGCAACGACCGTCTACTTCGCCCCTTTCATGCCTATCGCCCTTTTCATCTACGGCTGGACTGCCCGCGCCTCCATTCATTGGATCGTTCCCTGCCTCTCCGCCATTCCGTACGGCTTCGGCCTTCTCGGCATCTTCGTTCCTTGTCAAACCTATATGGTTGATGCGTTTCTGGAAACGTCTGCATCAGCTGTAGCAGCATCGATCTGCTTAAGGTGTATATTTGGGGCATTATTGCCGCTCGTAGGGCCAATTGTCTATGAAAATCTCGGTTTAGGGTGGGGAAATACGTTGTTGGGGTTTATCACGCTGGCAGTTACGCCGGTTCCGTTCGCATTTATGAAATGGGGCGGCTACATAAGGAAAAAGTATCCAGTGCAGCTGTAGAAATGTCGGAGTGAGCTCAAGTAGACACGATAGTTTGTAGTCAGAAGGTTCGAATGCAAAGGGGAACTACCTCTGCACGTGTTCTCGCGATTCGCGCTAGTGAAACGCGGGGGAGGTGGACGAAATTTCCGACAGCTCCGAGTCACTTTGCACCAGAGAACCGCGCAACTACATCTCCATCGGGAGCTCCCCTCGCCCCTCAGCCGCCATGTCGGACGGCGCAAAGAAGCGGAAGAGAGCTGCAGACGCGACTTCCACAGCAAAACGTCCCCGGTTTCCTGGAAAGCCGCAACACAACATCTCTACGATGCCAACGAGTTCCGCGTACCCCAATGGCGAAGTCAACGTAAACAACTTCCTCAAATCGCATGAGAATGAGATTAGGTCCCTGGAAAATGCAATGAAGCTGGCTAAGAAGGGTCTGGCTCGCCGAGCTTTCCAGGATGTCCCAATAGAATTGCGGAGGCGGACTGCAAGTCACAACCCGCAAAGAGTGCCCAAGAGACTGAGGGCTCGGGCGCGGCAGGAAGCGAAGGAGGATAACACACCGATTTCGAGAGGTCAGAGTGGGAGTGGTGTGGGCAAGGGGAAGAACAAGTGGTTGAGGAAAGAGGGAATCGAGAAGAGTAGAAGTAAGTGGGAAAAAAGGGCTAAGAGGAGGAAGGACAAAAAAGATGTAGATACTGCAGTCGACACTATGGAGGGCGTAGAAGTGTCTCATAAGGGCGAATTACAATCCTCAAAACAACGAGCAAAATCTGAGAAGAAGCGGAGGAAGTTTCCTGCTCTTGCTACACCCCAGACCCCTCCATCACGATTTCGCCGACGTCAGAAGACCAAGACCTGGCTCCCTACGCATTTGTGGCACACAAAACGCGCGTTAATGACTCCACCGAAGGAACCCCTGTGGCGATTCGCCGTCCCATTGGCACCGGTCGTAAAAGCCTACCGCTTGACACATCGGGCTGCGGCTCAGCGAGGAGCTGTTGCATGGGACATGAGCTATACAGGCACTATTGGTCTCGAAGGTGGTGAAGCTAGTATAGCTGGGCTGTTAAGAGGTCTACATTTTGCTGAAGAGGATGGAAATGGTCTTTGGCAAGAGAGGGGTAAAGGCAAGAAGTGGAGAAATGGGACAAGGGTCTGGGAAGGTTGCGTCTACGAGAGGGAAAGCAAACCTCCAAAGGAGATTGCACAAATTGTGGTTATCTGGTGTCCTGCATCGGCGGAATCTAGCAAGCGAAAGGCATTCATTCGAGTGCATCCGAGCGGCTTTTTGCACGTCTGGAACGACGTTATTAGGCTGGCTAAAGTACAGAAGCCTGCAGTCACCGTGGAAGATCTGCGCTTTGAGATTGGCGCTATTGAGATCACAGGTCCGGCAGCGGCGGAGACTTTGTGCTCCATCCTATACCCATGCACATCTTCCGAGAGTCCCCCTGAGACCCCTCAGGCTCTATGGCCGACCCTAGCTGCAGTCACGGATGTCTCAGTGCTTCCACCGGGTGCTCTTCTATCCTTCCCGATATCTGATCCTCGTCTCCGAGACCCGCCGGCAACCACTCACGTGTTGAGGACCCCCGAATCGCAGACCGCTTTAATAGAATTGCTTGCGAGTTGGCCGATCGACAATGCTCAAACAACTTCTACAATCTTCGACCGGGGCTCTAGACTCGCTGCAGGACGGGCTCTTTCTTCTCAGAAATCTATTAATCGACGAAAGGCCGCATGCACAATGGGTGGATACCCTGAGCCACGATCAACAGATGCTCAAATTCCCATGCTTGCTTATACTTCAAAGAAAAGCAGGTCATGGACGGTTCTACTTCCTTGGAAATGCGTAGACCCTGTCTGGCGGGCTATCATGCGCTATCCTGTCTCCACTGGGGGAACCCCCCGATTTGGTGGGCTGAAGGAAAGGCGGCAGATTGATTTTGAGCACTCGACGCCTAGTTTTCCTTTCGACCACCCGGGTACTGATGCAGGATGGGGATGGGAGTTGCAGGAGCGTGCAGTGAAAGAGCAGGAGTGGACAAAGCGACCAAAGGGAAAGAGGATCGAATGGTCTACTATTGACTTGGGTAACGGTAGAAAGGGAGAAGTAGGTGACCCATGGGCCTGCGCTTGGGAGAAGCTTGTCTCGAAAGCATCGCAGAGCTGTACGGCCGACAAGACCCAATCCCCATTCCGTCAGCTCCCTTCACAAGATGCTAGCGAGCTGATAGCTGGCCGGCCCATCTCCATCGACCATGGATCTACGTCACACCTCTTCACCGTCAAGATCAGTATGGCCCAGCGAGGTACTCCGACGAATTGTGCTCGTGTCTATCGGCTGCCAACCTCTGACCAGGATCTGCGCACTAAGTGGCTATCTTTAATGCCAGGGCCTAGGTCTACTGCATCCACGGAGCGCGCTTCTCGAAAGAGGCAGCGCCCGAAAGACGAAAATGTACCACAACATGTGCAGCGCAGAATGCTTGCAGCAAGCCTTCTCGAGCCTCTGCCGGGGAGGGACGGCCCTCTCAAAGCGGGAGACGAGGGTTACCCTGCGGTGCCGGACGAAGACGACTTGATTGGCTTCGTCACCACCGGCAACTACAACCTGGCAGAAGGCATGCCCACGGCCATCGCCAACCTCGCGCTACACAGAGTTCTTGACAGGGCGGAGCAGGGGAGTGGCGGGAAAGGTGTCCCCAAGAATGCTCGCGTGTGTATCGTCCGTGAAGCAGGGCACAGCATCGGCCGCTTGGCGACATGGGAGATAGTTTAGCATAGATGCACAAGCATGTAAAGCCGTCCTTGTTCCATAATCCAATCATGCCAGTCCAGTGAAAGCCGTTAATATGTTGATATGTGAGCAATGAGCCGGGTGCATTTGGTCAGCGCGGCCCCCGAGTAGACGAGATGTGGCGCTCGCGTGGCTGCAGATTACCGGAACGGACCTAACCACTTTCAACCTCCAACTGTCTCAGGGCTCGAAGGCAGTTCAACCACGCAGATCGTGGGATAGGCACTCGACAAACCGCCGCGGCTCAGCAACATGTCTGAGGACCGACGGACGGACGGGCACGACGAGGGTGCACCCGCTGCGGCTACGCTATCGCCGGGTGTGCTGGCCGATCTGGTAGGGCTGTCGATACTCTCTCCCGCGGAGCTTCTTGCGACGCCATTGCTAATTTGCTGCTACTGCTACAGACGCGAGATGTGCTCGAGGACTGCATACACAACATCATCTACAGCACCGTGCTGGAGGGCCACCGCGCCGAGAAGGTCCTTCGCATGCAGTCGGCCGCCACGCAAGCCGAATCCGTCGCCCTCTCGACACTCGAACCCCAGAGCCAAAAGACCAACACGAGCAGCCAGCCGTCTGTCCCTGCCGCCGAGACGTCCGCAGCGAAGTACGAGAATGGCCGTGTGTTTCTCAAGGGTAACCCGCTGCAGACGACTCCTGACATCATCTGCCCACACTGCAAGTTGCCACGGCTGATGCACCCCATCATGGGTCGCGGCATGCAGACGCCAGATCTCACTAAGGAATACTGCATGCTGTATCCGTGGGTCCAGCGGTCTGGTCACGATGTCTACGGCAATCCCTTCCCCACCGATATGGCCAAGAGCAAGAAGGAGCGCGAGTTGATCAAGCAGCAGGCGAAGAACGCCGAGAAGGAGAGCGTGGGCACCCCGGGTAGCCAGGACACCGATCTTGCAAGCCAAGACACACAGGCGAAGGAGATCAAGCTCAATACTGGCGGCAAGCCTGCCTCATACATTCCCTGGCATACCTGTCCGAGCTGCAAGCGCAGTCTGCTTATTACGCGGTTTGCGCAGCACCTGGAGAAGTGCCTAGGCATCAGTGGGCGCCAGAGCTCAAGAAATGCTATGGCTAAAATGGCTGTCAACGGAAACGGCACTGTCGGAAACACGCCGCTCGGTAGCCGTATGAGCACGCCGGCCCCCGCCGACGCTGTAGTGTTGAAAAACAAATCCAAGGGTGTCAGTCCAATCAAGAAACTTGCCAATGACGATGACGATGAAGGCGACAATGATACACCCGAGAAGAAGAAAAAGAAGAAATCATACGTCAAGAAAGCGGATCGGGAGAGGTTGTCCAAAGACAGTGCTAGCGGGCCTCTCAAAGTGAAGCTCAAGGCGGGGCAACCCGAGCGGAGAGAAAGTCAAGGGACCGAGAAGCGAGAGAGGGACGGAGACTCCTTGGAGTCTGAGGGCGCACCTAAGGCGAAGAAGCTCAAGTTAAGCTTAGTTAAAGCGGGGAGCCCGCCCATTGCCGTTTCACACGATTAGCGAGGACGAAAAGATGGTGAACGAGGCTGAGAAAGGCTCAGTTGGAGTTGCTGGACTTCGGGTTTCGTTTGATCAGGGACGTATGAGGACATTTAGCATCAGCAGGCGTTTCATGGCATACCACTGGCGGGGCATATAGGTGATAACCCCAAATGGAAATGGAAGGGGCGCGTCGACATTGCGAAGCCAAGCATTCGACTAAGGGCGTTTGAGGTTTGTCTGGAGTTATTTCTTCATTGAGTGCGAGCATTTCCTCGGCATCCTGTATTCCCATATTTGTTCTTTATCGCGTTGGGTGATGTGCTTCCGGAACGAGTCGAAAAGTAGGTTCATATGTGTGAAGATACTGAGTAGAAGGTAATCCACATGTTTGGTAGTCGCATGTAGCATTTACTACTGATACTTGTTCGTATTATTAAAAGTAAAGTCTTATACAATGCTCTGGCCCAATGATCCCGTATGCGTGCGAATATTTCACGTTTCTTCCGTTGTACCTTATGGAGAGGGTATTCATACAAAGGCACACGCCTCATTACTAGTATTGTTATTATATTGCACTGTTCATGCGAGAAAACGCCTGACTCTTCTACTGCAAGAACGCCACTAAGACTAGAAACACACGCCATCATTGCTTCCACCCCGCACTTGACCAAATGATCTATCTGTTCTCGCTGTATCGTCACGGCCGCGCGTACCTGGCAAGCATGCCAGTATACCTTGGCCTCCGACACTTGAGTTTTGGGTGCTGGATCCTTCCTTTATACACTTGTAACAAAGGGACAAAGCTAAAATACGGCATTTTGCCCAGCATCGCAGTATCAAGCTTCCGCCGATCGAATCTCTTTAGAGAAGAGTTAGGACCGCACTGCTGTTGGACGTCTTCCTGCTCGCAACGCCGCAACTCATCGGACTTCTTCGGGCACACTCCTTGCTTAGCCCTGGCCGCACCTTCTTCGCTGCTAGGCTGCACAACAGCTTCAAGCCGGGCTACTCTAGTATTGACCGAAGTAGACTGTCCGCCAGTGCGGGGTGGGATTGGGATACCTTGATGTGCGCGATAGACTGCGTCGTACTCGCGCCGGGCCTGCCAATCTACGAGGATGGAGTATGCAGCCTGTGCAGCGCGGTACTGCTTCACGTCTGTTTTGAACAACTCAACCCTCAGCGTGCGGAACTTGGCCTTTATCTCCTCAGAGGTAGCGTAGCAGTCCAAATCTAAAATCGCATAGTGATCCACAAACCCACCCGACACATTGCCAATGTTGTCGGGCGTTGTTAAAGAGGCAGATGATAGGTACACACCCGATGGAACGGCGTACATGTTATGTGGTGCTCTTCTAGGAATTTGGTGCAGAGGTGGTGTTTGGTCTTTGCTATTGCGTCGGCTAGGGGCTAGCATTGATTTGGGTCGGCGAGGAGCGAAGGTGATGCGGCACATTGAGTCTGGAAAAATGAAATGTAGGTAAATTTTCTTATATGGCACGCGATCATTGTGTTGTGGGGAATCATTAGTAGAATGTAAGGGCTGATGATGTCTCACACAATGTTTGTTGTGGTGCTACATTGGATCCATGTGGTCGGGCTGCGCATTATACACAGAAATTGGCATTCTCAACACGACCAATGAATAACAGTGGCAACAATACGGTGAGACAACATGATTAAATGTTTCATTCCACCAATACTACAATCTAGTTTCCAGCCTCACCGACACTCAGACTCTGTGCGCCAACCTTCTCTTCATTCCCCAGCCTCCTATTACCCCTTCCTCTATCCCATCTACCTCCTCTTCCTCTCCGTCTTCCCCTTCCATTACTACCTCTCGAAACGGAAAATTGTATTCGTACGAGCGGCTGCTCGACCCACTCCAGTCCCTTCAAACCCAATTTCTCTTTCTCCCATTCTTCCAATCTCCACGCCTGATACAACCCCATCAATTTTTGCTTGTCCAGATCATCCTTCTCATTTTTCCTCACCTTTACTTCTCTCAATTCCGATACCCATGCTTTGATATACTCTCCGCGACCGTCATAGTCCAATGCCTGTTTTACGGGATTGAACACGCGGCCTAGGCGAGGATCGTTGCCTACGCCGGCAACATACTGCCAGTTCCCCCAATTGCTTGCCATGTCATAATCCGTGAGCATGCATTCATACCATTCTGCCCCAATACGCCAGTCGATCCCCAAATGTGAAGCTAAGAATGACGCAACGTTCTGGCGAGCACGATTAGAAGTATACCCGGTAAGGAAGAGCTCGCGTTGTGAAGCATCGATGAGGCCAATGCCCGTTTTCCCCGATCGAAACCTAGTAAAGGCCTCTCGCGTTTTCTTTGGATCATCACCTGTACCACCGCTATGATCAAGGAACTTCCAGTGTCTCTGAGGAGCCTTTCCGGATTCATATCGTCGGGAAGATTTGGGGTTTTGGATGCCGCGGAGATCGAACATTCTATGGCCGTATTTTCGCGCACAGAGACGCATATAATCGCGCCAAAGGAGCTCGAATCTCACGGCAGCGGTGCCATCATTTTCGCCTTTTCCGTAGCCGGAAACGGATTCTCCAGGGCCATTACCTTCTTCGAACCGGCTCATCGCCCAGTGAACTTGCCTTGCGGTGATATAACCTTGAGCAAGAAAAGCAGACAGCTTTGTGCTAAAGTCTAGGCCGAGCATTCCGTTGCGAGTAGCCTTGTACGAACTCATCGATCCACTAGAAATGAGGTGCTCAAGTCGATTATGAGCGGCTGTTTCGCCACCATCAAAAGGATGCGCAGAGCGAACGTTGGTTGGCCATCGGGGTGGTGACGGAAGGCCATATGTCTCATCTGCTTCCAGTGGCCTTAGCAATGCTCTCTTCAGACCATCTAGACTCTGTGGGATTTCGAAAGGATCCTTTTGAGGAGGTACGTCTGGTGGTAACGGCGGCAAATGCTTGGGCGTGGGTAGTGTTCGACGGGGCCGCAAGCGAAGAGGTTCTAGTGTTTTGCGATATGTTGTGTAGACATCTGGTAGATCGGAAATATCGTCGATAGGCAAATCCCGACTGAAGCAGCATTAGCAGATAATTTCTTGATAGCATACACTACTGTGCATTGAAGGATAACTAACTCGTCAATATAATACTTCTCATCGTCCCAAACTTTGAACCCAACTCCTCTCCGCTCTGCGATTCTCTTCAGCCGTAATTCATCGCTCTTCTCCTCTGTTCCTTCTTCAGATGTAATCCATATACCTTCAATGTCTGCTCTCTTGCCATCTTCACCGTCATCTCCCGCATACCAATCGAGCATATTATTTACAACATCGCCGATTTGTCCAACTCTTATGTGTAATCCTGAGTTGCAGCCCAAACTTTCAAGCTGTTGCTTCAGATCCCAAACACCATCCGCCATGAACTTAGCGCGATGCGGCCCTGTGCGCCAAACGCCTGCAACTCTACTCCGGGCATCTGGATAAGGACTGCGACCTGACCCATCTGGAATAAAACCAGAAACTTCGACTTGATGTGCGGGAAATATATACACAGGCAATAAATGTGTAAAGATCGGTACATCGGTCTTTGAAACTAAAAAGTCTTCGTGATGGTGTGTGTCCGTATGCTGGAGTGATTTCGTATCACTCTCCTGCTTGATCGACCGTAAAGACGCCGCGTGAAATATTGGATTATCTGACAGGCGAACGTCGTGCCTCAGAATGTAAATAAGCAATCGAGGCCTCGCTTCCACCATGTTGATACTTTGTTCCCGTGAGGGACTGGCTTCACGCTCCAAATAACAAGAACAAATACGTGAGTTACAAGGCGGCCATGTAACGCAGCGTCGAAGTGTTAAAGGACTCAGCTTCATATGGGAGGAGACTTTACTAAAGGCATGTTGCGAGCGGTTGTCAGTGGTACATGCAATGAAAAGCGAAGAAGGCCCAATGAACTCGAGACGTCATGACCAGGCGGTGAGCTTCTAGCTTGCCTCACAGAAAGTTCTGGGGGCAGGCCAAGTACTAGTATGGCCATAGGTATGTCATTTGTCAGGTAGTATTTGTGGCGATCGACTAGTCCCTCTGCTTATGGCTCGCGCTGTGGAGATCCGTCTTCAGAGTGCTATACGGGCTGGTAGCGGCATAATCGGCCAACGTGGGCGAATGATAAGCACACATAATTGGATCGGGATGCATGGCGGAACAAAAGGGCAAGGTGGTTGGCGAAAGAGGAAAGCTTGTACCTTCGCGATGGTGGAGATGTCATAGACCCTTTGAAGATCGAGAGATGGCTGGATCGCGCTATTCCCGAAAGAGACAAGCGAGATCTAAGATCTTGCCCGGAGATCTGGGATCAAGGCACACAACATTCCGTAAGTGAAACCTGCTGCACATTCCGGGGGACGACTATCGGGATTCTTAGCAGTGATCCTGTATTTCAAGTTGCGCCCTTTCCTATTTGCTACGGACTGACAGGGTTCGGAAGATCGGTGAAACATGTTCAGGTACGCATGCATGGACACTGTCCCAATAAGGCACAGCAAGCCTCCTTGTTTTTGGTGATCACACTTAATAGCTCTCACACAAACCCAACTATTCCGAGCTCATATAGTGAAAGGCTCCTCAATCAGCACACAGTACGATGGACGCCATCATTCATTGGATGACGAGCTTTGTGCTTGTGTCGCGCCGGGAGGCCGTGAGAGGAGTGCTCCTTCTGTAGGATCGAAGTTCGTGTTAGCATAGTTCGTGGTGTGTCGGGCATCATGTGCCAGCTGCATTCCCGGATGCTACAGGATTATGGGTTTCTTACCTCAACACTTTGAGTGGTAGGTTGCCACGAAGCTACATCGAACTTGTCACTCTTCATTAGTGTCTCCGTAACGGAGCATATATCGGTGACTAATCGGGAAATCATGTCCAAAGACAAGCTCTCGCGGACAACTACTCGCAGGATTTCTGTCTTATCTTCGTTAGGTGGAAGCGGGTAGTCTATAGGAGAATTCGTCAGCGCTGTACATCAAAAAGGACTTGGCTTGCTGGGTTGTACGGACTAGGAATGATGTACTGCTTGGCTCTGAGTAAGTTGCTAACGGCATCCTGCTTGATGTGAGGAAAGTCCTTCTTCAAGTCGTCCGAGAATGTGAAGGCGACAACTGGAAGACCCGCATTGTAATCGGCGCTTGTCTCCCCACTCTCGTATTGCGATTTACCCTTCTCGAATTTGTGGTCTCCCTTCTTACGATGGATGTCGCTTACCTACAATATATTAGGGTAAGTACATTTTGGAGGAATGCGTTGACCTACACATCGATACCAGCCCGTGCTTTCAAGCGCACGGCTCAACAAACGCGCATTAGCGAGCGTGTTCTCCATGATGGCACGGTACCCATTGAAGCCCAGGTGTATCAGATTATAATATTGCGCGATGATTTGGGCCCCAGGTCGGGAGAAGTTCAGCGTATACGACTCTTCGGTACCGCCTAGGTAGTGGAGTTCGAAGATTAGATGCTTGGGCAGATAACTCTCGTCTCTCCAGATGATCCAGCCAACCCCAGCATACACCAAGCCAAACTTATGGCCACTAGTATTGATCGACTTCACCCGGGGAAGCTCAAAGTTCCATTTGAAGCCAGCCTTCGCATGCGTGAATGGGGCAATGAAGCCTCCCGAGGCAGCCTGTTAGGTGTTAGACAAAATACGTAGGCAATAACAGGAGGTATGACTTACATCCACGTGTATAGGGATGGAGACTCCAGTGTTCTTTTCGTATTCGTCGAGGATATTGCTAATCTCCTCGACCGGCTCGTAGTGGCCAGTATAGGTGGACCCTAGAATCACAAAGACACCAATGGTATTCTCGTCAATGTTCTTCTCCACTAGCTTAGGATCGAGACGATAGCTTGAGTCCTCCGACACTGGAAGAATCCGGGCTTCTACTTCGAAGTACCGAGCAAACTTCTCCAGCGCGACCTGAGCATTTGAACCCATCAAAATGTTCGGTTTCGAGGTGTCCTTGCCATCTGCCTGCCTCTTTTCCTGCCAGCGCCGCTTCATCGCCAGACCACCGAGGTGAATAGCCTCGCTAGATCCAGTGGTGGCAGATCCAATGGCCTTCTCTCCTTTCTGTGCGCCCCAAAGATTCGCAATAATCGAGACGCATCGGGCATGCATATCCATCATCGCAGGGTACTCATCTGCATCGCTCATGTTCTTGGAGATATTTTCTATCATAAGCTGTTCTGCTTCACGTTCCATGAAAGTGCCGACAAAGGAAGCCAGGTTCAGACTCGGTCGCTAGAAACAATGAATACCGTTCGAAATTTACTCAATGAGCGTTGTACTTACCCCATCGAGATCTAGCTCGTCCTTGAGCAATTGATGGACTGCATCTGCTGGTGCGCCGTCCTGAGGAATGCGGAACTTGGAGAGTTCGGTAGCACTTGCATAGCGGCTCGAGTATGGAGTGGTTTGGGTGGTTCGACTACTATGGTGGCCAGCTTTGTGCATGGGGTGATCATGGTAAGTCTTGATTAATTCATCCGGGTCAACGTGTCGAGCAAGTCCTGCCATTGTGTTGGTTAAGGAGTTGAAAATTCGAATTCAGGGAGTAAGTTGTGTAGAATATAACAATCGGAAGTTGCGGGCGCTATTCGTCATAAAGAGAAGGTTCTCTGTGACGCAATGTGTTCGGCAACCGCAGTGCAAGAAGCTGTGTGGAATGCATTTCCATGGAAAGTGGAGCATTGCCAGGGGTCAAAAGCTTGACAAAGCTTGGAAGAGCTTGATTAATGTGGGCTTAAGGAGTAGGAACAGCCAATAGGACGATCTACACTGGCGGCGGAGCTTTAGGACTTCTTTGCGCTGTTACGTGATGAGAAGGCCGTGTAACGTTCGCTGGTCCTATGGTTGAGCTTTCAATTGCGGGAAACAGCAGGTTTTCGCCATCGGTCTGAAATTGCTCATTCGTTACAGTCATCATACCGCTCATTGGAAGCCACGTACCCACAGCCTATGTGCGGGAATTATTGATGCGCTGATGACGGCATTCTGTTACTGGATACGACTAGTATTTATCGGGCGTCTGGACCAATCACGTGATCAACCTGAATGCTCTGGAACATAGTATGACCATGGTCGCTGCTACCTGGTAGAAACACGATACGTTTGATCAGCAGCTTGTGTTAAGGCAAGTGTTCGCCTCTCGTGGAGTAAAAGCTCTTTTCTCCAGCAAGACCATCTGATGCGGGGTGAATGGCCTAGCTGCTCCTCGTGCGTCATCAACGGTCATTGATGCGAGTAGAGGATGACGACGCCCTGTAGCCTGGAGGCTGCGCGTCCTCACGGGCCAAGACAGCCAACGTGCATTTGCTTCCCATACAGGCTATGGTGTTATCCCTCTAACGAATGTCTATTGATTTCACGAGTAAGCGTCAATCGCATTCCTTCGTATTCGTCCGGGGTTTCACATCTTGCGCAATTGAGGGGAGATAGCCGGTTCATCCGCGCTAACACCACTGCCACCCTATGTCGCTGTCATCGACAGAGTTGCTACTTGAGTCCTCACTGTGCTGCCCAATTTTGCCTATCGACAATCTACTTTTCTGATTTGATCGCATCATGAGGTTCGGCCAAGTGCTACCGTTCCTCCCCCTCACATCTGCATTCGTCATTGCAGAAACAGATGTTTTCGAAAGCATCGAAAAATCTGGAAAAAGATTCCTTGAAAAGACGCAGAATGTCCTTGACGATGCCCTTGGAAAGGCGGTCGAGAACTTCCAAAGCCTAAAAGAAACTTCATACCACAAGATTCACGATGCTGGCTGTGATGTCGAGTCCTGGCTAGAAGGCTCATCGTTCGAAGACCCGTTCATAGGTATCGATGAAGGACCTCATCCACCCCACCGCGGTCCGCCCCATCGCGGTCCACCTCATCGCGGTCCACCACACCGTGGCCCACCACATCATGGCAAACCGAAACATCCGCCTCACCATGGAAAGCCTAATCAAACTGTTTATGAACTAATCAGCAAAAGCAACTACACCACCAAGCTTGCGAAGCTCATTGACGAGTACCCGGATCTGGTAGAGAAGTTGAATGGGACAAAGGCCAATTACACCGTCTTCGCGCCCATAGACGCTGCGTTCGAGAAGATACCCACACACGGCAAGAAGCCTTCAAAGGAGTTCATCGAGAAGGTACTTCTATACCATGTCAGCGATGAATTTTATCCAGCTGGCCGCGTTCTCCACTCGTATACCGTTCCAACCTTGCTGGAGCCTGATCTCCTCGGTCACAAGCAGCGGTTGACTGTCCGCGTTACGCTGAGAGGTCCCACTCTCAACTTTTACAGCAAGCTCGTAGCTGTCAACATTTTCGGTACGAACGGCATCATTCATGGTGTCGATTCTATTCTAGTGCCGCCGCCGAACGTTGCTACTATTTTGAATCTCCTTCCTGGCGAGTTCAGCACATTAGAACTTGGCCTCATCAAGACTGGAATCTTCGACCGCCTGAACAGCACGGACTATCCGCACGAGGGAGGAACCTTCTTCGCCCCTTCCAATACCGCATTCAAGAAACTTGGCCCGAAGATTAACGCTTTCTTGTTTAGTAAATTCGGTGTCAAGTATTTGAAGGCATTATTACAGTACCACATTGTTGTCAACCAAACTTTGTATTCCGACGCATTCTACGATGCTACCTCGGACGACGCCACAGAACTAAACCGTCCTCCGTACTTCCACTTTGACTTGCCGACCGCGTTGGAAGGGAAATATCTGGCGGTTGATGCTGTGCGACATGGGCCGTTCGTGTCAATCAAAGTGAACTCTTTCTCTCGCGTGACATACCACGATGGTGTTGCCAGCGATGGCGTCATTCAAGTCGTCTCCGACGTGCTCATTCCACCAAGGAACGCAGAAGGGGAGCAAGAGTATTGGGAGGGCGAGGAGATGAGTGTGGATGATTTCAAGGAAAGACTGGAGCCTTTCGTGGCCGACGAAAACATGGAGCTATAAGCAACTTTTCTTGAGAGCCGTTCATTCCAAAAACGTAAAGTGAGGGAGCAAACACACAGTGAAATGGAGGGACACATTTAGGCCCTGTGTAAGACATGCTTGGCGAATGTGAGTACGATAGCATGATGACACAGTCGTTACCCAAGATACCTAAGTTTAGATCTTCTGACTTCTTTATGCGACCTTCAAAACGGGACGGTATCAAGCAATCTATTGGAGGATTTCTCAGTAGCCCACGGTAGACTGCGGTTTCAACAGAATCACCGGTCCAGTACGATAGGCAAGAGATGTAGCTGGAATATATTTCGTTATTAGTCATAAAATTATACGACTTTCCTCTACTCCGATTCCTCGCAATTCATTACAAGCCCCTGTGAACCTGTGTTGACAAGGGGGTATATCAAATAAGTTGCCATGGCATTGGCATAATGACCATGACGTCTCCTACGGTCAACCGAGGGTGAGAATAAATACCATCATCATCTGCAACAAGGATTAAAGCTGGCATGAACTTGTCGCTTGGAACGAAACTAAACATTCTATAATAAACGCCTGTGAATCGAATGACCGATGCGTTCGGTGGGGTGTTTGAATTGTATCTGGAGCACAGAGATGATCAGGTTGCCAAGTTCATGCTCTATCCTGAGGACTCTGGACATGCCGTGTGCCGCTATATTCAACTTGACATTGATATATCCACACACATCTTGACCTAATCTTGTTCTTATCGTAGTGCCATGATGATCTAGTCTTGAGGCTAGGAGGAAGAGCTGTAGCCAGATTGTAGCCTTGGAACTGAAAGGTCATGCCGGCAGGAGGGGAAGTTAGCTTGATACTTGTTCTCGATCTAGACTTCTCGCCATGCGTTGGCTTTGAGTTTGGAGCATTAGCTTTGGCATTGAAAACATGATGGCGGTGTAGTTTGGAGGCAAAGGATGCATATGCGATTGATTGAGAGATAAAGGGCTGGCAAACAGACTTTGAGGGCTACTGTTCCTGTTCGGGTAGGTAATGTCCTAATGAGGACGAACGTCCGCGATCTGATAGCCAAATAGAGGCCCACTAGCACTCATTGCTGCATACTCACTTGTAGCGTGTCTCAAGCTGCATTTCATAGTGAGGTGACCCATGTTTCGTAGCCTCTGGCAGCGATTGAAAAGGACCGAATGCGGCTTTCTCTTCGCCACGATGCAGAAACCTTATGCCACTGGGCTTGTTGGCGTCATGCGCTGGGGCGTCAACGAGATGGGGATCGCAACGGCAGGCCGCAATGTCGAGCGCAACATTCCTGGTGCCTGGGTGCCGGGTAAGCGACTCACGGCGCAAGTCAGAGACGGCGTCACGCTCGCGATTCGCTCAAGTCTGGGAGAAACCTGAGGCAGTTTTGCCTGTATGGTGCCGTCGTGCCTTTGTAGAGGAACCGGCGTGTAGCCACATGGGGGCCCCTGCGCGCGTTTCAGGCGACGAGGAGGCGTCTGAAGGGGTCTCTCAAACAACTATTGCCGCACACGAAAGATCTGCGCGTGGTTGCGGCCTGCTCCTCCCGCCTGCTTTGTTTCCTCAGATCAATGGTCAGATGATGGCGAGGCGGCCATATTGCGCTGCATTCAGAGGGAGATGTTAAGTGCAAGCGACGTGTGAAGAGTAAATCGGCGCACATGGGACTAGCCCTGATGTGGCCACGCACCAAAGCCATCACCACCATGCCCAGCCATCGCCACACCGCCAACCCCGAGGCCTCAAGGCTCTGACACTCGACTCCGTTCTGACGTCGACGCCTGGGCAGGCCTGGAGACGGTGCGCTCCGTCCTGGCACTCTCCGCCCTGTGCGGCCACGAGGTCTCGACATGAGGCGGGCCTCCAAACACGATAGCCGCCGGTTCGCCTCTGTTTTAGGCATAGACGGCCGTTTCTCCCAGCCTTCCAATGAGACGCAGGCACCATCATGCGTTCCCAAGCATCCTGCAACCATGGTCACGCCGCTTGGTGACAATCATACAGGAACGTTGTCTGGGCATGGAGTTCCAGACATCCTAGGAGCTCCCGCTTCGCCAAACGGGACACTACCATCGTTCTGCAGGGGGAATCCACAGACCGTGCATACTCCAATGACAGACAAGATCATGAACTTGTCCCACGCCGCTGGGTATTTGCTTCGGTGACCTTTTCTCTCCTGCGCCCTCTCTTCTTTCCCGCCTTTGCCGGCGTCGGTCCTATTCTATTCTTGAGCGACAGCTCAGTCTTCGTTACCTGTCAGCCATACCCCTTCCCGAGTGTTCATGGATCATCATCTTCGCCAATGATGAGATGCTGGTGTGGCCGTGGAGTTTTCCCTTTGTGATATGATTATGACTGGTGCTGGCACCCAACTTCTTGTTTCCTTGTAATCGACATGGCTTCACCAGCTAGCATGGTGAACGCTGTGGTTCTCGTATTCACCCTCATTGCTGGTCTTGTGGTATTTTTACGTCTCTTTACACGTGGTGTTCTTCTTCGAAAGGCTGGATCTGAAGATGTTTGGATCTCGCTGGCCATGGTATGTTTCCCTACATGTCTATCTCAGTAAACACGTCACTTATTATATGTATAGGTTTTGTCGATAGGACTTACTGTTACGATCGCTCTACAAATTCAGAATGGAATGGGAAAGCACATCTACGAGCTGACCCCTCAGCAAAAGATCGATTCTCTCAAGGTAGTAGTTGCCATCTCCTAATATGTAATACTGGCTCACATTTGTAGGCTTTCTGGGCAAGCGTCTGGATTTACAACCTTGCTTTGACAGCAACAAAAGTCTCGATCTTGCTACAGTATCTCCGAATTTTTCCGACGCAACGCTTTCGCACAGTATGCTTCCTAGTATTGGGTGTCGTCGCTGTGTACGGCGCCTGGACACTCTTCGGCAGTATTTTCCTATGTTTCCCCGTCGCATTCTTCTGGGATAAGACTATCGCCGGCGGTAAATGCCTTAACCAATTCGCCGTCTGGTTCACCAATGCCGGTGTCAATATTGCGCAAGACATCATCATCCTATTACTGCCAATACCGGTGCTTCGCAGTCTCGACATTCCAACTAGACAGAAGAAAGCTCTCATCGTTGTTTTTACCCTTGGAGGATTGTAGGTGTCATGCACTTCGTCAACATCCACGAGCTAACCTATAGTAGCGTCTGCCTTGTGTCAATCATACGGCTCCAATCACTCGTAGCCATTTCAAACTCCTCGGATCCTACTTTTGATAACCCACCGGCGGCTATGTTTTCTGCCATTGAAACAAACGTCGGTATCCTTTGCGCTTGCCTACCTTCCTTGCGTCCTCTACTCTCAGCCATGATGCCCGCATACTTCCCTGATAACACTCGATACACAAATATGCGTACCCGGGACGAAGAGCAACCAAAGCATGTACGACAACCTTCTGCTAGTAGTCGACCCTACACTGCGAGTACACCGAACAACACGTACCACTCTCGCAACGGAAGTGGTAATACTCCATTAGCCTACACTCATGGAAGCAGATCAGGCCACTCCCGCACAGCTAGTGGAAGCAGCATCACTCCTTCACGAGATGAGAGCGAACTAGATGTTATACAGAGCTATCAAACCGTGTCTATGAGCGCCAGGCGAGGAGTCAATGGAGCTGCACGTCAACTTACACTCGGCCCAACACATCAGCGACATGATATGCACCCTCTGCGAATGTCACCGTTCAGTCCGGTGGTTCCAAGGCTTCCTAAACTACCTGAGAACATTGCTACCATTGGGCCCATCGATTCTCAAATGCCGCAATATTTTGTTCCTCCGAGACCATGGCGGACACCGCGGGCGACAGCTTTCCATAAGCCACTACCCATCACCCCATTTCCCATTATGCCAGGAAGCTGAGCTCTCAGATGCAAGACGCAAAGTCTTGTGGAACTCTACTACTCACGACCTCACACGGCCTATCACGGGGCCTCAAGGGGCTAGCGTACGGCATTTCGGTACGACTGCTATCTAGTAGTGGCAGTTGTGACATCCACTTCCTCAATGTCTCTCCGATATGATCAACAACCAATTCTGAGTGGAATCGCGCCCTCGTCCCATGCACCTCTAGTATCCACAACCAAGGTTCCCTGCTTACAGTATTATCACCTCGCGTTCAGAATTTCTTGCGTTAACGCTAGTCCTTCAAGAATGGGCCTTGATGGCTGGCATATTTTGCAATGTTTTCCACGGCCTTTAATAACCCAATCACACTCTTTGTACGAATATATAACGAACCCACGATCCTTCCTAGCCTTAGAACGAGCACTTCTTCTAGATTTCCTAAGCGGATTATCGAGTTACGAGTCTAGCAATACGGTTGTCCTTTCATTGCGTACACGGCGTGGGTGTCGATCTGCGACGGTTAATGTGGAAGTCCATGTATGATACGAGATATATACCAAGATTTGCAAGAATTCAAACGCGAAGGATGGAGCGATGCGAGAGAAACTCCTTGCACACCGTTCTCATGCAACCGTTCTCCGTTCCCACATGTTCATGCGTGCGCTATCTGTTATCCGATGCCTCGCACCCTAGATTTCTCGCAGCACCGTCAGCTTATGTCACTCTCTGCTTGCTCTGTGCTCCTTTCGTGCCAAACTCGTTCGTCGGTAACGAATGAAAAATCGCCGTTGGAACGAATTTTTCCCAAGATGCTCGGTAAATTCCAATCAAGAAATATATTTCTGGGGCAATTTTGTCGCAGATTGATTGCTGACATAGATGGCAGAAGGTTGTGCGCGTGGAAACCCGTTGTACGTCAACCGAAGCAAGTAAGCATGACTGCGCGTGCAGGTACGAGTGCAATTCGATATTCCTTCTATGATATCTCCTGGTATTATTGCACAGAATGGCCGTTCTCATTGGGAGCATGTTTACTTGAAGCAAAGGAGGACTGCGCGCGCTCGTGTGCTGTAACTTACATGCCGTCAGCTATGGGGCTAGCTTCAAGATTGTTGCGCATGTGAAGAGAAGATGAGGATACGCATCATACCCTGTAACGGCGTTTTGCGGGATCCAGTGGCAGCCATAGGTATGACGACATTCTACTCTTTGGCGACCATGTTAGAAGGTCATTGTCTGAGATGATTGCCGATATACCGTGTGGAACACGAGGTGTCGATGCTCGAGGTCGTTACTCAGGAAACTCAATATGGATGGTAATGCGTAAATCAATGGAGCCAGCTTCATCTTCACGGTGGCAATATTGCCACATGTTGCACCCTTGCATCTTGAGATTACTTACTTATATTCGCACGGAGCGGCCGGCAGACATTCAGTACGCTATGTACCGTCTACTGATGTCAAGAATGATCCAGTATCAGACTCTATTAATCCCTTCTGCCCAGGACCTTCACCGCTAGCATCAAGGATAACTGGTCGTACCGCGAAGCAGATTTTGATGAAGTGACGGCTGGAGAGATTGAATGCCTGTGAACTAACACAGTTATGATGAGCGCTTCGCTATTGAGTCTACATGCTTCGGAAATAGGACATTGGATTTAGGTGGCCTTATTCGAACGTACCGTACACATCATGAGCGTAAGGGGTGACGAATGTGCAATGAACCTTGCTGCCTCTACTACTTACCATCTACATAGAAGGCTGGTTTTAGATTGCGATTGCTCCTTAAGAATATCACATGGTGTTTCATTCATTGGTTGTGACATTGAATAGATTGACAAGTACCAAAAATCCTGCTAACGTATCTTGTACAGTACCTCGCCAGAACGCCAAACAAAGCCTAGCCGCTGTCAATACCGTGAGCGCTCATCGAAACTTGCTGTAGATAACGGCAATAATTAGGAGGACTAAGACGGTAATGATAGCAATAGTGATGATACGATTCGTGGCCATTCTGTAGTTTGACGTAGTCAGTACGCAGGGCCTCGACTTAGAAGGGATACCATAGTCTGGGCCATTCCGCATCAACATGGGGTGGCACACAGCTTGGGTGGGGGATATACGCACCGTCTTGCCATGCCCTTCAGTGTCTTGATACTACGATCGGTGTAGCTCTCGCTCTCCAGTAGTGTGCCCCTCGTGTGCTCAATCTGCTCCCTCTGCCTATGTAGATCACTCAGCGTGCCAGCGCCGATCTGCTCTGTTTCTAATGCCATGCGCTGCGCCTCTGTCAAGCGGCCGGATGACCGCTGCAGCCTGTCTGTTCCGGAGAGTAGCTGCTGGCGCTGCTCCAGCTGGGCATCTGCATCAGGGTTGTCCGTGTAGCGGTCGCCAAAGAGCTTGCTGCGATCGCTAGAATACGACTCGAGCTTGCGCTTGGCTGTATCTATGTCGTGTTCGAAGTTACGGAAGCGGGCATTATATTTTGACTTGAGATTTGCGGGGATATTAGACTTTTCAAGGCGCATCTGGCCCATCTGTGTCGACTTGTTAGTACAATACTTGAGGCAGTATAGCGCCACAGCTTACAAGCTCGTCCGCCTCCTCCAACGCTCTCTCTGCCCGACTTATCGCTGCTTTTCTCGGTTCACCCGTCGACTCTTTAATCTGTTCTATTTGCTGGTTCAAATCCGCCTGCACAAGCTTCAGCTCAGCTTCGTAGCCGCCGAAGCGTTCGGTGCCTGCCTCCGCATCGATGAGGTTTGACATGGTCAGAGGCACGAACGATATCGCGAAGGGTTTCTACGCCGACGGAAAGGTATCGCAAAAGTGAGCAGAGGGGCAAGGGCGTCGCTGGGTCTTCGAGGAGTAATGCGTCGTGAAGGTCTCGTGAATCAACGTCGAGAGCGACATGGCCCTTGAGGCGCAATGCGTAATGCCAAGACAAGGTCATCCTTGCTAGGTCACGTGCGCTTATTCTACAGCCTTGCATTTGGATGCTTACGAGCACGACTGTCTACTCTATCATCAATGCATTAAAGTGGTGACCCTACGTGGAGAGTACATAAGACTGTGATTTGGTGACATGGTCTACGCTCACAGCTGTGCTACTCAATATCTGCAGGAAATACTATAAATCCCTCGCCGACAAGTTGACTCTCCAGCCATGAGCGATCCTTGTATCCCAATCTCCCCTTTGTGTAACCTTCGAGCGATGACAATCGTTTCGACAGAAAGCAGCGGCAGTGACAGAGACATCGCCACAAGCTCTTGGTTTGCCTCGACGAAAGCGTCTTAGCGCATATTACACCTCAGTCTCATTCCATCCAGCCAGTCGCACCATTCCGTGCAACTTGACACCGAAGATGGATCATAGTCTTGAGAATAGTAGGCATTTTTCCAAACCACCTCCGATGCATTTTAGTGCCGTTTGAATTGTTGAGACCATTTCCAGCCAAGCTGAAACAGGACTCGCTTCACAAGTCATGACGACACCATTCTCATAATGGCCATCGAAGCCGCAATCTTGCCAGACCATGCTAGTGTAAATCTTTGTCTATCAAATCCTTAGCTCTATATCTTTCTGTACACCTCTAAAATTTTGTATCATTTACTAGTGTTGCTTTTGGAGACTTTCAGCATCACCTTGCATAGATGGAGCGAAAACGCATAGCAATCGTCGGAAGTGGAGTATCCGGCCTTTCCACTCTCTGGACTCTCCGCAACAGCGGCCACGAAATTCATCTCTTCGAAAAGGAGACCAGATTGGGGGGACATACCAATACCGTAACATGGATGCACGAGGGGGAAACTACTCCAGTAGATACGGGCTTCATTGTTCTGAATACAGCTACTTACCGTTCGTGCGCTACACCCACAGCATCCCCACCTTATCAAGATGTAAATGTGAGCTAACAGGATACAGCGAACTTTATAGCTTTTCTGAAAGAGCTGGGCGTCAAGACGATTATGAGTGAAATGACTTTTGGTATTTCAAGGGACTTCGGTGCCTTCGAATGGTCCGGCACATCCCTTACCTCTCTCTTCGCGCAACCCATGAACATGATCCGGCCATCCTTCTGGCGCATGATTTTCGACATTATCAGGTTCAATATATCAAGTCTCGATCTACTCAGCCAGCCTCCCTCCAGAGACCTCACCATCGGCGAGTACCTCGACCAAGAAGGCTACTCAGATGCATTCCGGGATGACTACTTGATCCCAATGACGGCCTGTGTGTGGTCCACCGGACCGGATAAATGCGCCCTAGAGTTTCCCGCTCTTACTCTTGTTCGATTTATGTGGAATCACCATCTGCTCTCCACGTTGGCTGAGCGGCCGCCTTGGCTTACTATCGAAGGTGGAAGTCAGAAGTATATCGACGCTGTGATAGAACACTGCAAGGGTACTACAATTCACCTTGGCACACCCATTTCCTCCCTTCAGCGTAAAAAAGGGGTTGTGGAGGTCACACTAGGAGGGACAGGAGAAGGCAGGACCGAGACGTTTGATGAAGTAGTGCTAGCATGTCACGGTGATCAAGCTAGATCAATTGTAGGTGATGCAGCAACGCATGAGGAACGTGATATATTAGGAGCCTTTTCTACATCTCCCAACACGGCGTATCTCCACTCTGATCTTTCGGTAAGTATTCTACGTAGTTCTTACTTGAATTTGCTAATCATGCTAGCTTATGCCCAAACGCCGTGCCGCCTGGTCGGCATGGAATTACCTTACTTACTCTCGTGTTCCTTCAAAAGGCGCCAATATTTCACCTAGCCCTCTTCAAACCGTCTCCTTGACCTACAACATGAATATTCTCCAATCACTCCCACCGCGCAAGTATGGTGACATTCTCGTAACGCTAAACCCGCAAACGGCACCCTCGCCTTCACTTACACAAGCTACCTACGAATATCGGCATCCACTGTACAATACCCACATGGTCGCTGCTCAAGAAGAGTTGGAAACAATTCAAGGAAAGCGAGGCGTGTGGTACGCAGGGGCTTGGACAGGCTATGGGTTTCACGAGGACGGGTTTGCTAGTGGTATGAGAGTAGGTTTGAGGCTGGGGGGAAGTGTCCCTTGGGAAGCCAAGAACGCAAAATATAGTAGAGGGGTCAGACCGGTGTTGGTATGGAAGGATCATGTTGCGAGGGCGATTGTTCTGATGCTACAGATGTGGATTTCAATTTTGGAGCGTGCGTTGGGTATGCGAAGAGAGTCACGTCAGTCGATAACCCGAGTTCCGAACGGTAACGGGGTTGCGAATGGACGAGCAAACGGACGGGAAAAGGTATCATAATGGGCCTGCCTGTGTCGGTCGTCCATTAGCAGTTTCTGTCCCCTTTCCATGTCTCAGCCTTTAGTATAATGCATCACATCATCTCGTGCGTTGGAATCGCGTTGTCGTGATTATGCCATTGATTTTATCGTAATCCCGAATGCCCATGATGATGACGGTCAGAGGGCCGGCACTACCGGGACCCGCATGCTGGTGTGCGCCGTCTTCTGCTGAGATGATCGCCCACGTAATGAAACACGCTCTCAGAACTCCTCCATCCCATTTGCCGGTATCACTTTAAACCTCAGCAATCTCCCTCAATCGTCGGATGGTGGATCTTGTAGCAGCGGCAGCGGGGGTCCTGCGCCGTGTTAGCGCAATTCATATACGGTATATCCAAAAGCTGAACGAAGGGGCTCTTACGAGACAGTATAGGCGCCACCGGCGGAGGTCTTGCGGCACGACCTGCACTTCCAGATGCCTATAATCAGTTAGTGGAATGCCACAGAAAAAATTGATGTAGGAGAGGAAGAAGTCTCCAGCTTTGTCCAAGCGCATCGGGAATGGCTGCGAACAATTCTTGGGTCTGCACTCGTGTAGAGCTCTCCTTCTTCTCCTCGAATCCTACGTACCGACGGCCTCGCGCTTGACAGCAGTCTTTCCACAGAATTGGCATGCATAGCGGGCGTGCTGGGAGATCTGGAGCCAGTTGTCAATATTCGACGTGTCGGACAGTAAGAGTTTGATGGTGCACGAACTTCCATCTTCTTGACCTGCTTTCGCAGCGAAGCGCCGTAGCGCGTACCGTACTTGCCGGTGATGCCGACCTTCTTTGTGCGCTTGGTCATTTTGCCTCGTGTGTTGTGTGTGTTCGGAGGGTGATGGACGTCGGTCGGAGATGGAAGTCGATTATTTTGGTTCGACCTCGCGCCAAGGTGGTGCCCGTCTGCCAAGCACGTAAGCGAGTGTGTGCCGGGCTATTGTTTCACCGCTCCGCTTCCCGTCATTGTATCATCGGCATCCTCCTTCATGAAATGATTCATTGAGCTGGCCATAGCCGCTCATAATAAGACGCTTTGTGCCTCGAGAAAGTCCCTGTGTAATTAACTAAATACTAAGAGAAGCATGGCGGAGGAAACACAATTATTTTGTAGATGCGCATGCAGTTCAGTGCTTGCCGTCGGTTTGTCAGCAAGGCAGCAATCTAATCAATAGTTTCTACTCCATCTATCGTCCCTGAATGTTTATCATGAGCGAGACTAGGGAACAGATGCGCGATATAGACAAACTTGCTCCGCTTCTAGAGCGACAATGTAGCACGAAATCGACATCCACAAGTTGGGTATTGTACACCCGATTCTCTGTCTTTGAGATCGATACCTAGCCGAAGATTGACGCTTCAATTGAATTCTATCATGCAATTGCTAATTAGTACCTCTGTAGAGCAGGGTATCATTGCCACATCTACCAGATGAGCTAGTCTTACCAATTTTACACTTCTGCATCTCTGAACTATCACCGCTCGACCGACTTAAGCAGTTGCATGCGCTTGCTTTAGTCAACCGCCAAATATCTAGAGTGGCCACAGAATTACTATACGAAAAGATACTTGCTCCGACCTACCATCGACAGCCTGAACAGCTATTACGAACGCTTCGCGACAAGCCACACTTGGGACGATTCGTTCAAGAACTATTGTGGGATCCTTCCGCTGCAGAGTCACAGCTCAATCTATCCCGTCAGAGTGGAGAAATGATCCCTCTCTTGCTTTGCTTGACACCCAACATCTCGACCATCGTCAAAACCAACGAGGTAAACGCCGACCTTGCCCCCGAGGGAACCCTGCCTTTGCTCCAGCTACTCCTACAAGCATCCAGGAGGGAACATTACGACGTGATGCCCAACTTTAGATACCTGCAGAGTCTCCACATAGTCTCATCTACGACTCCTATACATCCTATATCATCGCTTTTCCGGCTACCGTCTCTTCAAGCACTCGAGTATACAAACTCGTACTTTAAAAACCCCTCTGAGGTCACGTGGGACTGCCCAGCAGCTGCATCCGAAGTGCAACACTTGAGACTTTACTTTGCAGTGCATGATTTTGGCAACCTCATACACCATGCCTTGTCATCATGCCGATGCCTAATATCTTTCCATCTGACGATTCGCCCAGCCGGCAACTTTCCCACCCTTTTTGGCATTATTATACCAGCTCTTCGGGAACATAGCCATTCCCTGCAGAGTCTCCAAATTGAAGAGTTGGAACGTGCACATTATCTGCGCCAGACTGGCGGCCTCATGACCGGCCTACGTGACTTTAGCGCACTCAGAATACTTCGGGTGCCGCTCTATATTCTCATAGACAGGCCAGATATCCCAACGCCTATGCGATTCTCCCTGTCAGTTCTGTTACCGCCTGGTCTCGAGACACTTGTGCTTGAAGTTGGAGGGAACATGCGCGATTATATGGTGTGGATGGCAGACCTGCGGATGTTGCTCAACCATATCATCGCTGTAAGACCAAAGCACCTACCGCGCCTCCGCCGATTGACTGTGCTCATCAAATCGTTTGCGCCCAGTGCAGAACCTTTGAGTTGGACAGATTTTCGGGAGCAATTTGCGCAAATCAATATTCGATTTGCGTGGATATTGATACGCTTCGGGTGTAGTCACGGTGAGACTCATGTTCTTCATAGTGTTATATAAAGCTTGCTTCCCATTGCCCCACAACACGAAGAAGTCCACCCAGTGCTATTGGCCTGTTGGGGACTGATCAAAAACTCTCAGCCGCTGATACCTCAAGCTTATCAATTGGAGACTGACATGTCATAGATGAATATGTCTCTGAACGCGATCCGCGGAAGGCACTGGGTCCTGAGGGCGAAGAGATTGCTAGGCGATATTTTCACTGGTGCCAAACTCCCGACCATCCTGATGCGAAGCTTCACCCTGCGGATGATCTCTTTCCAAGGAGAATCTTTTAATTCTTCTTGCAAGTACTTTTATTCTGCGGGTGACGGTGGAAGACATTAGAAGCACGTGTTTTGGAACGAGTAACTATGTTCCTACAATAACTGAAAGAGGTCAAAATACAAAGCTAGCATGCAAATGACTCACAATCCTAGCTTAAAAGGCTTCTCAACCGTGGAATTGTCAAGTATATATGAGTCTAAAGTGGTGGCGGAGCAGTCAAATAATGCTGGAAAAGCGATACCTCTTTACAACATCCCGCTCCTACTGTACATTGGGCAGTTGATCTTCTACTCTCCTCAACAATGGCACCCGCTCTGCATCCACCACATGCTCACCTTCCGGATCCGGGTACTGCATCACTGTGTACTTACCACCACCAACCTTCCGCACTCTCCATGTCCCAGCCTCTTTCGCATCTACGAAGAATTGTTGGTTCTCCTCAAAACTCCTTCCACCTGTTTCCGGTAGGTATAGCCATGTCCAGAGTCCGGCGAAAGCATTGGTAAGCGAGAAGACGAGGAAGATAAAATAAGAGAGATTATTAAACATGACAGGCGTCAAAAAGGTGATGGCAAAGTTTGCCAAACCCCAGATAATCACACTGATGGCTGTACCCTGGGCTCTTGCCGTGGTGGGATAGATTTCCGTAGGAATCAACCACACCGTTGTCAACCATCCTATTCCAAAGGCGCCCGTGGCAATGAAAAGCACCACTGTGCCTAGGAGACCAGGCACATATGTCGGAATGTCTAGCTTGGAGGAGTTCAAAGACAGACCACCAAAGACAGCGAGAAGAAGAAAAGAGGTGGATAGGAGAGCGGAGCCTTGCACAAGAAGTTTGCGACGACCAAGAGCATCGATAAGCAGCCAGGAAATGGTCATGAGAATGAAATAGGAGGTATAGTTTCCTAGCGTCAGGTATTCGGCAGTGCGGACGGGGAAACCTAGGAGCTAAAAACCGTTAGCAATTATGACATGAATGCTCACGGCAAACCCAGCTGGAAGCAGCTTTACGCAGAGCTGGGTGTCCACCCACCTCGAATATCTGTGGTCCGTAAACAGAAACGGCACCATAACCCGTCAGAGCCTGGTTGATTTGTCCCATAATAGTTACCATGGTAGGGTGGAATTGAGGGTGACTTGGATTGATCATATCAAAATAGCCAACGTGGTTCCCTTTCTCCTTCTCGTGCACATCCAATAACTCATCGAGTCGCCTATCCCCTTCATTGCCGAAAATGGCATTGAGCGCCGCTTGAGCCTCGGTTTGACGATCGTGGTAGACGAACCATCTCGGAGACTCGGGGAGACGCTCAACAAAGGCCATGAGCAAGATCGGATAGACTTGCATGGCGATGATTGGGATTCTCCAAGCCCACTGATTGGACTTGCCCAATTTAATCGTCACACCGAGATTGAGGCCAAAAGCCATGAGCAGTCCAAAGATATTTGACTGGAACTCTTGGGCCAGAGCCTTCCCTCTGGCTTCATCTTTGGATAGCTCAGAGCTATACGTTGGAATCACCGAATCGATTCCTCCAACGCCTAGGCCCATGACAACCCTGCCCGTCAACATGACGGCCAGGGCTCCCCTTGTGTATCCCAACCCTGCCCCAAACATTATAAAGTTCCCAAGCGATGCCGTGGCAAGACACAAGAAGATGGCCTTCTTGCGTCCAAGTGCGTCGGCGAGCTTTGAGAACAGAACTGCACCGACAGCGCAGCCTAAGTAGTAGACGGCGACGATGATTCCGACGAGGGGCGAGGACGAAGCAATTCCCATGCGTGCCAGATAGTCGTAATTTGTGTTGATCAGGGACATCATGCCCTGGTCATAGCCATATAGGGCAATTGCGGTCGAGGAGAAGACGACGACCTGTGTCTGTTTGTCATGGTAGGCAGTGCGGACATGGTCGAGTATAGGGGACATGAGGGATGGTTGAATTGCCAATTGGGACGGCAAAGGAACGCGGGGACAGATAGGAAAGAGGACCTTTGGGATGGAGATACAGGAATTGCATGGCAAGCGGAGGATCTAGCGCTATCTTGGTCAGGTGCGGCAGCAGAAAGTGGGAACTGAGATGCGGCGGAATGACGATGGTGTTGCAAGGGTGCGGCAGTCGGGGCGGATCATGCTTAGTCACCCAGGAACCGTCGTCGTACGCTGGTCCCTGGTCCTCTGGATGAAGCCGATGGGCGGGCAGAGGTACAGAGAGATCTGGCACATAGGAGCCTCGAGACGTATATCGCTCTTGGGAATTCCCTGTCCACGGGCGGGCAAGCTGGCAAGGGCTTGTGGGAGAGGAGAGGTGCCGGGCAATGCCGCTAGTCCCAATGCGGCAAGCGGGGTGGGCTGCCCCTCCACAGCGTCACCAGCGTCGGGCGCCGCCGAGGTCCAGGTCCGTCCGCAGGCTTGCCGCGGGAAGCCTGCCATGGCCGGCGCCGCCGTTGTGATAAGAAACCAATTCAGACACTTGTCATTGGTGAAGTTGCTTTTTGACGGCTAGACTGGCGCGGAGTCGATCTGAGATTAGGGCGATCCGCCATATCTAGCATGCAATCCCCGTGGGAGCAGCAGTGTAGCTACCGGGCTTTCGTTCTGTGGACGAGCTTCTAGCATTCCAGACAGTACACCACCATCACCGTCAAATTGATTGATCTGTAGCACTTTCTGAGCCATGGCTCCCGGGCTCGTATCGCCGCAGCCAGCAGTGTCCAACGATGCGTCCCATTCCTTGTTCTCCGTGACCTCGACTTACGACGACACTCTGCGATTCTATCTCAATGGCACCAAGGTCGTGCTTGACACCGCTGACCCAGAAGTCACGCTGCTCGAGTACCTACGTGGTATCGGTCTCACGGGAACGAAGCTGGGGTGCGCTGAAGGAGGATGTGGTGCTTGCACAGTTGTATGTTCGCCATCTTGTCTCGACTTTGCAATCTAGCTCACCAACGCCAGGTCGTATCGCAATACAACCCTACAACGAAGAAGATATACCATGCCTCGGTGAACGCATGCCTAGCACCGCTTGTCAGTGTCGATGGCAAACATGTCATCACAGTGGAAGGCATAGGCAATGTAAAGCGCCCACACCCCGCACAGGAAAGGATAGCAAAGGGCAATGGCAGCCAGTGCGGCTTCTGCACCCCGGGCATTGTCATGAGTCTATACGCACTCCTTCGGAATACCGATTCACCCTCGGAGCATGAAGTCGAGGAAGCATTCGACGGAAATCTCTGCCGATGCACAGGTTATCGACCCATATTGGATGCAGCACAGAGCTTCAGCACAGAAGCAGCATGTGGAAAAGCTACGGCGAATGGCGGAAGCGGTTGCTGCATGGAGAAGGGTGCAAATGGCGGGTGTTGCAAGAGTAATGGTGTAAACGGAGACGCACAACCCATTAAGAGATTTACACCGCCAGGATTTATAGAGTACAAGCCCGACACGGAGCTCATCTTCCCACCACAACTTCGGAAACACGACTTCAAGCCCCTTGCCTTTGGGAATAAGCGAAAGCGGTGGTACCGCCCCGTCACACTCCAACAATTGCTGGAGATCAAGGATGCCTATCCGTCGGCCAAGGTCATCGGAGGAAGCACTGAAACGCAGATTGAGATAAAGTTCAAGGCACAGAACTACAGTGCTTCTGTATTTGTTGGCGATATCCCTGAACTACGGCAATTCTCTTTCCACGATGATTACCTCGAGATTGGTGGTAATGTGATACTCACAGACCTGGAGGATATCTGCAGAGACGCTGTCAAACACTACGGCGAAACAAAAGGCCAGCCATTCGCTGCCATACTGAAGCAGATCCGATACTTTGCAGGGAGACAGATTCGCAATGTCGGAACACCGGCTGGCAACCTTGCTACCGCTAGTCCAATCTCCGATTTGAACCCTGTGTTTGTGGCCACGAATGCAACTCTTGTTGCTAAGACGTTGCACGAGACGACTGAAATCGCCATGTCCACCTTTTTCAAGGGGTATCGCTCGACTGCTTTACCGCCCAATGGCATCATTGCGAGTCTGAAAATTCCGGTTGCCAGAGACAAAGGTGACTTCATGCGCGCCTATAAGCAGGCGAAAAGAAAGGATGACGACATTGCTATTGTGAACGCAGCCTTACGGGTCTCGCTCAGTGAAGATGATATTGTGCAGAGCGTGGATTTGGTGTACGGAGGCATGGCACCTATCACGATCGCGGCGAAGAAAGCTATGACCTTCCTGCAAGGCAAGAAGTTTACCGATCTCACTACTTTGGAAGGAGTCATGGGTGCGCTTGAGGAGGACTTCGATCTCCGGTTCGGAGTACCGGGTGGTATGGCTACGTACAGAAAGTCTCTCGCTCTTGGATTCTTTTACAAGTTCTACCACGAGGTTTTAGCGGAGCTACACACAGAGGAAGTCGCTATCGATGAGCAAGCGATTGGTGAGATCGAAAGAGACATTAGCGTGGGAGAGAAGGATCACAAAGCTGCGGAAGCATACACACAAAAGATCCTGGGAGCGGAGAAGAACCATGTTGCTGCAATGAAGCAGTGCACTGGTGAAGCTCAATACACGGACGATATTCCCTTGCAGCGAAATGAGCTGTATGGATGTTTAGTCCTATCTACGAAAGCGCATGCAAAGCTCGTCAGCGTTGATCCCGAACCCGCTCTAGATCTCCCCGGAGTTGCTGCATGGGTGGACCACAAAGATTTGGCTTCGCCAGAGGCCAATTGGTGGGGCGCCCCCTCTTGTGATGAAGTCTTCTTCGCAGTGGACGAAGTTTTCACCGTCGGTCAGCCGATTGGCATCATTCTCGCCGATACAGCCAAGCGTGCAGAGCAGGCAGCCCGTGCCGTCAAAATCGAGTATGAGGAACTGCCAGCTATCTTCACAATCGAGGAGGCTATCGAGAAGGAGAGCTATTTCAACCACTTTCGCCATATCAAAACGGGTGATACGGAGAAGGCGTTTGCTGAATCTGATCACGTTTTTACCGGTATAGCACGTATGGGCGGCCAGGAGCATTTCTATCTGGAGACGCAAGCATGCTTGGCTGTACCAAAACCCGAAGATGGCGAAATGGAAATATTCAGCAGCACACAGAACCCGGCTGAGACTCAAGCCTACGTCTCGAAAGTCGTTGGTGTAGCAGCAAATAAGATTGTCGCGCGGGTGAAGCGCATGGGCGGCGGCTTCGGAGGCAAAGAAACACGCTCAGTACAGTTAGCGGGTATTGTGGCCTGCGCGGCAAACAAGGTCCGCAAGCCTGTTCGATGTATGCTCAACCGTGACGAAGACATCATGACATCTGGTCAGCGCCATCCTTTCCTTAGTCGGTGGAAGGTGGGAGTCAACAAGGATGGAAAGCTCCAAGCTCTAGACGCTGACGTTTTCTGCAACGGTGGCTGGAGCCAAGATCTGTCTGGAGCAGTGGTTGAGCGATCTCTTTCACATATCGACAACTGCTACAATATCCCAAATGTCTACGTTCGAGGCCGTGTAGCGAAAACAAATACCGTTTCCAATACTGCCTTCCGCGGGTTTGGCGGTCCACAAGGCATGTTCATCGCGGAAACCTACATGGAGGAAATCGCCGACCACTTACAAATTCCTGTTGAAAAACTACGCGAAATTAACATGTATTCTCCAAGTACAAACATGGTCACGCATTTCAACCAGGAAATCAAAGACTGGTACGTCCCTCTGATGTACAAGCAGATTCAAGACTCCTCTGCCTACGCCGAGCGCCGGGATGCTATTACCGAATACAACAAAACACACAAATGGAACAAGCGTGGTCTCGCGCTCATCCCAACTAAATTTGGAATATCCTTCACAGCGCTCTTCCTCAACCAAGCCGGCGCGCTTGTTCACATCTACCATGACGGATCTGTCCTTGTGGCCCACGGCGGCACTGAAATGGGTCAAGGTCTGCACACAAAAATGACAATGATTGCGGCTGAGGCACTCCAAGTCCCGTTATCGAATGTGTTCATTTCTGAAACGGCAACGAATACCGTCGCAAATGCCTCCTCTACCGCTGCCTCTGCATCTTCTGACCTCAATGGGTACGCAATATTCAATGCTTGCGAACAACTCAACGAGCGTCTCCGGCCGTACAGGGAGAAGTTTGGCCCAAATGCTTCCATGAAGCAAATAGCACATGCTGCCTACTTCGATCGCGTGAATCTCTCGGCCCAAGGTTTCTACCGCACGCCCGACATTGGATACGTTTGGGGCGAAAATACCGGACAAATGTTCTTCTACTTTACTCAAGGTGTTGCCGCAGCCGAAGTCGAAATCGATACTTTAACAGGAGATTGGACGTGCAGAAGAGCAGACATCAAGATGGATGTTGGTAGGAGTATCAACCCCGCAATAGATTATGGACAAATTGAAGGCGCGTTTGTGCAAGGGCAAGGTCTTTTCACTACAGAGGAGAGCCTCTGGCAGAGGAACACTGGTGGGATATTTACGAAGGGGCCAGGTGCTTATAAGATACCGGGCTTCCGTGACATCCCCCAAGTCTTCAACGTCACACTCTTAAAGGATGTTAACTGGGAGAATCTCCGCACGATACAGAGGTCAAGGGGTGTTGGTAAGTTTCCCAACCCATGTCACCCACAGTCACATCATAGCATACTGACTCTTGCAGGTGAACCACCATTGTTTATGGGTAGTGTTGTTTTCTTTGCCATCCGCGATGCCCTCAAAGCTGCCCGTGCAGAGTTTGGTGAGACATCCATTCTGCGTCTTCAGAGTCCAGCGACCCCTGAGCGTATTCGCATCTCCTGCGCAGATCCAATATTAAAACGAGCATGGGTGGAGCCCAAGGACGGAGAGAAGAGTTGGTTTATAAGTATATAGATGTGTATATCTGTGGGTCAGGTTAATACGGATTTCCGGCGCTTGAAGGGCGATAGATAGGAAACAATTAGCATAGAGACGGAAAATGTTGTTTCACTGGTGTAGGATTATATACTCTTGCCGTCATGACATTGTCCCCACCTGCGCCACTTTGCAGTTGTTACCTTTAATTGAGAATTTTATGTTCAATCCAGGCATCACCTCAACATGCGTGTTTCAATAGTAGCGCTTGGCCGAAACTTGCACCCTCAGGCGAGGTGTATCAGATTATTCAAATCTTCAAACCAGCTAAAAATAACATCCGTGAAGTTTGAGTAACGCTAGAAAAAAAAGGGAAATCGACATCATTTTCACCGCATCACAGCTTTAGGTGCAAGAGAGCAATATTGAGATGTAATCGAACCAGCCGAACGATTCAAATTAAGCCGCAAAACATAACAAGAATATGAGCAGGAAGAATATAACTGCAGCTGATAACCACGTCACATACATCAAAGCAGTGTCCGCTTCATGTCATGTATACACAACCCTTCTGACTTACGCCATGACCGTTCCCACTGCCTTCTTCATCTTCTCGTTCAAGCTTTCAGCGTCACGTTTCAGCTGCTCCTCAGCTTCCCTCTTCATCTTCCTCGCCTTCACCTTGGCCATGGCGCCGGCGATCTGCTGGTTCAGAAACGCAGCGCCTTCAGCTGCCCTTTCTCCATACGTCAAATGTGCTGGTGTGATCACCAAGGAGCCGTCACAAACCAAGTCACCCGGTTGACAAATAATCTTCGTTTTGGCAGGGTCAAAGTTCGGGATCTGGTTGTTATCTTGCGTTTTCTGGGTGTCGCCGTATAGGATGACACCAGCAATGCGGTCCTTTGTTGCGGCAGGGAGGGATTCGATGGCACGGTGATTTACGGCTGCACCTTGGCTGTAGCCGCCCGTGACAATGACGGAATCGGGGCACTGGGATACCATTGCGTTGATAGTGTCTTGCATGAGCTTAGCGGACTTTGCATCTACGTCGCGGGATCACACGTTAGTCTTGAGATCCTAAATAGTCCGCTGAGGGCGCATACCTGTGCCACCGGGAAGGGCATTCGGAGCAAGAGCAGCGTCGTAGTCTATGCCTTCAGTTGCAACATTGGAGTCGCCCCATTGGGCTTTGACGCCATCTGAAGTTTGTGGCCCGACGATCGTACCCTTGATAACTCAGTATTTCTGAATTCAAGTAGGATGGGAGAAAGCTCACCATGTTCCCAATCTCGGTCGAGCCACGCGCCCATGCAAAGAGCACTTCCCTGCATCCGCCTTGGGAAAATTCTTTCGATGTAGTCTGAGTCTGTCTCTTCTCAACGGGAATACCGGTGCTCAGGCTAGCTAGAGCCAAGGTGATGAGCGATTTGGTATACATAGTTGAAGCAAGCACTATTGGCTGGCGAAGAAGACCGTAGGTGAAAGGAGCAACGGAAAATAGAGGCCTGAACGGGGATCCAGAAGAATCAGAAGTAATGTCCGCTGAATTTCAAGGCTACAGGTAACATCACCATCCCTTTATAGCCTCAGCGTCTGCCCTGTGTCTTACCATACCTCGGCATCTCCAACGTACAACAACACACAGGAGACATCAATTTTAGAAAGCTTGAGGCATCTGACAGCCAAGGCCTCTAAGCTTCATTTCGCCTCTCTCGGAACGATGCCGCAGGCATGGTATTCTCAATGCGTTTTGGAAGCCATACAGGGAATCTGGGGAACGATCGGGATAAACCTGGGGAGAAGACTGAGATGCCGAGGAAGATGTTTAGGACGATTGGCTCATAGGCGTCGAATGGTGTTGCTCCAGCGGGAAGATCGATGCTCGAGGTTACGCATAACACAAAATTCCGAGTACTTGCGACGCCGACGGGACGGTTACGAGAGGACGTTCACGCTTGGCAACTTGTCCCGCGGCAGCTGTAAGGCGGGCGATGATATGATTGGCTATTCCTCAATTGTAGACTACCTCAAAAGTAGCGTCGATGAGGGGTTCTTTTGAATCTGGTGATCCAGGCGCATTAGCGCACGGAGGAAATAGGCAGTATTTGATCGCGGGAGCTCGTCTCCATGACTGCTACTGCAGCTAAACCGGTGATTTAAACGGATGCAGCTAATGTTGAAAGTCGAAGACAGGGCTTGCGAGGCATCTGTTGGCCGGAAAACAAGAAGCAATGTAGCATTGCATGGGGTAAGATGAGGGTGATCCGCGGAATGTTTCACGACCCCATGCCATGCCCCCTGTGTTAGCGCCGCACCAAAACAAAGCAACAGCACATTGCGGTTATAGAGAGGGGATAGAATGAGGAGGTTGACTGAGTGAGTACCCGGAGAATTTAAGATCAGGAAGCAACCAAAAGTCGAATCATGGACGGAACAAGGACTAAGCCGGGCATGATATAGCCTCTAGGAAGAGAAAACGACTGCAAAGCACGACTACGGCGTAGATGGAGTCTGATTTGGAATATACACACTGCCATTGTGGAGGCGTGGTGGCCTACATCTTCGTCGATGAGGAAAGAGCATCCTCTCCTCTACTGGCGGAATAACGACGTTCAAATCCGACAAGCTTCAAAAACCGGCATCTCAGATTGAGCGCATTACAAAGAAGATGAGACGCCAGGATTCGACCCACATCGCTTTCTGATTCGTGACAGCGGAGCTACGGTAGTGCAGATTACCCCAATGTCACGTTCTAGCATTTCTAGCCTCGGGAGGCATTGAAGAGTATGACTCCACTGCTGACCCAACGCCCCAAGGATCGTGCCGAAGCATGTGTAAGGAGAAAGCGAGCTGATTGAGCTACTGCAGACAATTTCGTAAGCCTGACTTTGAAAAAAAGGCACCAGCAACTGGCGAAACAAAATCGCTGGACTAGCAGACGCAAGAGCTGCTGCATCATTTCAGGTCGACTATAATACGGTCTTGCTTGCTCGAGGAATGTAGGAGCCCGGCTCCAAGGCATTCGCCTAGTATATGGAGCCTTTTTCTTACCGCTGTGTGATCTAGATCATCATGCTTCTAGGAGGTTTACCTAAAGCACTTGATGCGGATCGGAAGACTCCAGAGTTTTAACTCGGAACCTCTATTCAGTCCCATCTTCGTCGTTTATTAGATGCGCTCTCCATATAGCGGACAAGTCATTCCTGAACTACGCGTTCACGGCGTAGTCGTCAACGAAACTCCCGTAGCCGTAGAGGATGAGTTTGCCTTTGCATACTTCCAAGTGTCCATGAATTGCATCGACAGCACATTCATCGATGAGGGAGTGGGAGAAGAGAGTAATTGAGACCCCAATGCAGGCTGAATGTCTTCGAGTTGCATTGACTGGAGTTTGGGTATCCGTATAGCTCTCGCGTTGGGCTCGCGAATAGCGCGCAGTATGTAGTAACAGATCCGGAAAATGACACGCCACGCATAGTGATCTTGGGGATACAAAGTGTGTATCATGCTGTATTGTAATATCGTCATGGCGGGATTTTTGCCTTGGTACTATTTCCCAAAGAGCCATTCATCATCAACAGAAACCATTCTCAATTTTGACAAATCACCTCGCAATGAAGCAAGGCATGCCAGCCATCGACGTCCGCTGCCCACTTCCTGAAATCACTGATCATGAGGTCAATCTCCTCGTCACTCGCTCCCAACTTTCTGTAGATCTCCCTGTGCCCAGCCTGCTCAAGTCTTGAAACCATTCCCTCCGCGTACACTTCTCTGGTCTCAGGTGTACAATGCAACTGCACCGCTACATCCTTGATAATCCTCGTCGGATCGAACCCCGCTTGTCTCGCCCAAGCATGCACCAAGCTACCTGAACGATGCCCTGGACCGTATGGTGGATTACCTGAATGCTCATTCTCGGACTTGCCCATGACCATGAAGTATAGGTACTTGCTGTGAAGCTGGATACCTCGTGGATAGGGTTGAAAGTGAAAGGGCATTTCGCCTTCTCGACAGCAGACGATACCACCAGGTTTGCAGACACGCTTCATTTCCTTGAGCGCAGAGACGGGGTCGTGGATATGGAGAAGGGTTTGATTGCAGAAGAGTGCATCGAACTTGCCATCTGGGAAAGGGAGTCCTTCGAGAACATTACCCATTTGGAAGCTGACATTATTCGGCGCAGGATCAAGCTTGGAGAGAAGCTCTTGGGCTTGGGAAAGTACTTGAGCAGTGAGGTCGACGCCAGTGACGGAGCCCTGAGGCACATACTTGGCAAAGCCAGCAGTGATAGTGCCTGCAACATGAGACATTAACAGATGTATCTTACTCAAGAGATCTTGTGGACTAGTGTGACGTCATGCGAGTGTGCACATACCTGGTCCGCATCCAACATCCAAGATGTGAAAGTCGGGCTTTAGATGAGGAAGGATGAATGCCCCATCCACTTCAGCAGTGCGCCTAGCATGATTCGCGGTGACGCCGGGGTGGTGGCCTTGTTGATAACCCTTTGGTTGGGTGTTCTGCTGTAAAGGGTGAGTGATGTGTCCGGAAATCTTGACATGGGACAATGTCTAGACGTTAGCCCTGGAGTACTTACTGCCATCATGTACTGCAGCGATTGCAATTCGACCACCTAACGAGTATTATGGGTGCGTTTGGCTCTCCAACCAAGACTTCTTGATTTAGTTCGAAGTAGCTAGATTGCCAATGATATGAATATTGTAGGGACAAAGCGAGGTTTATATCGACTTTCAGCCTTCCAGAATGGACAAATGAGCGCCCACCCCTGCTTATATGATATGGATCATTCCAAGTAGCTACCAACTGTGAAGTCTGCACAACAGATGTCCGTCAGTTCTTGCCCGAGCCACGGATGGTCGGGTTGGTCTTGTACGGTGCCCAGCCCCACTCTTCTTATAGCTCTTATCCTTGCGTCTGATGCAGAGCGTAAACTCCGCGCGATAGCTCCGAGCTAGCCCTAAACCGGCAGATTTAGGAGGTTTCTCGCGCGTAACCCACCAAAAGCGAGATCGATAATTCCTTCAAGAATAGGAATCGTCCTCTTTGAAGATTTGTTCGTCCTTGCCCTAACCACTGAGACTCACTTCGGCCCTAAATGGTGGTGATATACTTTTCTTGTAGTCTATCCTTGCTTTTGATGCAGAACGTAAACTCTGCACGATAGCTCTGAGCTAGTCCAAATATGGACAGAGAGCATTGTTCGATGTGCATCAAGATCCTTATGAAATGGAGAGACTGTCGTCGTAGTTTCCGCAGTCGCTATTTAGGTCATCTTCTCTAGTAATCTCAGCTCAGCATATTTACCACATTCCTGATATCAAAAGTGAAGGTTTTTCGTATAATAACTGCATAGAATTTAAGGGTGGCATGGTAGTGTAATTACATGGTAATGCGATTCTCTTCCTCCTATGTATTTTCTCACAATTCCGCATGTGTCCTGATCCCCCATTTCTCTAACAAATTGTGTCGATGCCAAAAGCTTCTGTATCTCTTTCCCCAGAAGAAGAACACTGGCGTCGTGGCTATCATCGCAAAACTGATACCTCCAAACACGTAAAACACCTTAGCAGGTCCAACTTCCATAGTCCAGTCATTCACAAAGTAGCTAAAGCCGTAGAATAAGAAGTTCTTGAAAACCATGCCTGCAATAAAGATTTCAGAGGACATGTCGCGATAGGCATCGATGGCATACGCAGACGCCGCAATGGCCGCGCACACGATACCAAAAAGGTCGACGCCATGAAAGGTGGCTGTAGCATAGTAGGAGAAGGCATGTTCGCACATGTAACCGAAGACGCAGAGGCCGACTCCGGTCAGTAGTGCTGGCGCCATGCCCAGTAACCTATACTCCGGCTCGTAAATTCCTCCATTTCTCTTCGCACACCACTTGATTAGTGGATCCAACGTTGCGCCCAGGAACAAGCTCCCAAGCAAACCACCCAGAAACGGTCCTAGAGAGAGGTAGCCAACTCCGGCTGCAGAGAGCAAGTATGGTGGAGCCATGAAAATCTGTGCCATATCGTAGGATTGGGCGACGAAAAAGGCCGTGAGGCCACCAGTTACGATGACAATCCAGAGGACCGCAAGATTGGCGCATACTGCAAAGGGAGCGATGAAGAGCTGAAGAAGATTGTCGTCGGAGAAGGTGCCGTTGAATACCGATAGCTCTTGCACGAATGTCCTCTTGGGGCGGAGGGCAGGATTTGTCGTGCCGCTAGTTTCGACCCGGACCATATCATCACTCCCAGCCTTTTCCTCCATTCCATGTCGTTTCTCCACGGCAGCAAGATCCGCCAGTTTGTCATCGGCCAGCTCATCGATTTCGTACCGACGATCTCGGTTGTACGCTGTCTCGGGCACGAAGAGAATGAGAAGAACACACTCAAGGGCAGTAAAAGCGATGAGAATGTGGAACAGATACTGCCAGCCGAGATTTGTGGCGATGGGTCCAACGATTATGGCAGAGAAATTAGAGGTTGCACCCAGAATGAATTGCAGAAGCGTTACAAAGTATCCACGTTGATGAACGAAGAAAAGGTCGCCGATCATGGAGACAACGAGAGATTCAAATGCGGAGCTGAGATGAATTAGCCGTGAGCAAATCTGTTTTGCTAACGTAGTGCAATTTCAAGACCTTTGAAAGTCGTTGTAGGGCTCCGTAAGAGATGAGACAAGACGTACATTGAACCACCCTGGATGATGCGCGCAGCAAGCAGACCATCGTAGCTGTGAGTAGCACTGCCGATAATGGTTCCAATTAGGCCAAAGAAGCTGGATACGATGAGAACTGGCCTCTTCCCCCACTTCCTTGAAAAAGCCGACACGATAGGTCCAGAGGCGCCTGTGACCAACAGCATGTATCCGGAGATGACGGTAATGTCGGCAATGGGTCTCTTGAACTCCATGGCGATGACGACAAGAGCAGGGGAGAGAAGAGGAGCTAGTACAGCGGCATAGAGGATTGAACCGAATGCGATGATTGACATGATGATCAACTTCTTTGCGGAGGACCAGTTTAGAGGGTCATTGGGGTCTTCAGACCTGTGACGGTGTTAAGAGCTAGGTATCCAAGAGTTACTCAGTGGCAACATACGGTTGAGGAATGAGGATGATGTCTGCATGTCTCCCTGTGCCATGCTTCAACCCGGCTGTAGTAGTCTCTGCATTGAGATTCTCCTCTTCAGCGAGAATGACCGTGGCCGGCACATGCTGGAGGTGCTTGTCCTCTAGTACACCTAGAAAGCCCATTGCGCTGCTTCGCACAGCACTGGTCTGTGCGGCGACACCAAGTCGATTGATATGGTGATACACTACTGGAGTGCCTAGTTGGAGTTGAGATGGATGTAAGAAAGAAATCTGGATGAAAGTATTTGAGATCAACACGCGGGCGGATGCGCTTAAGGGTCAATGGACTGCCGACCCATGCATGCTAGATATAGTTTGAATCTTCGTCGTTCCAGTCCTTTGGGGCACTTGCATGCTGCGTGTCAAATCGCCTGAAGGTTCAGACCAACCCGCGGCCTGGCAGACCCCTTGTGGGGTTGCTAATTCATCTCCAGGCCCCACACAACGGGCAGCTTGCCTAGCCTGCTCGAGGGTCATGGACCTTGTTGGAGAGGCCCTGTCTATAGCCATCTCGCTAACGGAACTGGGCTGCGTGGGCATTCACCCGAGGCTGCATCTGCAGGGCGAGAGATCAATATGATATGCATGGGACTCGTAGATTGCAGCTCAATTGCAGAGTGATATGTAGCATTTGGAAGGTGGACGAGAGGAAGGATGCCATGGATAGAGAGCTCTGGAGTACCCCAACCGCCGAGGCCGTATAGAGGTTAGGCCAGGCAGGGCGTGTGGAGGCGAGCCAGGGCAGCAGCTGAGTCCAGAGCTACCCCGCAAGAAGTGCCCGTCGCTGCATCGCCCGCCCCACAGTCCCCCGAGTCAGTGCCATCAGAGCCAGCGCTGCCATCGAAGCCACCGTCCATGTACCGGACGCCCATCCCCAACTGCTCCTCTCGTCTACTCCAACGCCTCGCGGGTCCCAGCCATGAACTGGATCGAGGCCCTCACCATGGCTAGGACAATGTCCAGCTCCGCCTCGTCCCGCGGGGCATACACCAGCACGTAGTTCACGGGCAGGCTGACCCCAGCAATGCGCTGGAGCGCTTGAACACCCGCAAAACCGTGACGCTGTCCCCATCCGCTCCTAAGAACCTTGCTACAGTCGGTCGGATGTAGCACTACATGCACGCTGCCGTCCAGACCAGCATGTATATGCGAGATCTCGCCGCGCGTCTGCTGAGCTATGGCGTGCCACGGCCGCGTCGAGGACACAAACAGCGCTGAGTGCTGGCGCTCGTATAGACTCTGCTTGGTCTCCACTAGTCCCTTCTGCTCCGCCTTGCTTCCCACCTCCGCAAAGTGTTCAATGAGCCTCTGGCGGACCGTCGTATCTGGCAATTGATTCAACTGCCGCTGTGGGATTGGATGCGGCCCGAGTTGTGGCCTTGATGAGCGTCGCCCGGGCGGGAAGTCGGCGGGCAGGTAGCCAGCTTCTTCGGCGAAGGGTAGCTTCGAGTCTTCGTAGAGCTTCGTCGATAATTGCTCCCGAGCGAAGAGGCGTAACACGTTGGTAACTAGCCAACCCGCAACATTGTAGGGCAGTCCACCGGGCCCATACGAGAGGTATGTGCGGTAGTCGTTGATAGCAAGTGGCAGCACTACGGCGACGCCTAGTGCCGACAAGGCAGCTGTTCGGTGTGCACTGAGTGTCGTGCTTAGTGTTTGCACGAGTCGATTTGAGGTCAAGGAGGATGCCATGGTGTTTCGAGCGACATTCTCGGCGTGCGCATGCTGCCCGTTATATGGTAATTTGGTGTGGTGGTGTGAGGGTAGGACGAGAGGAGAAAACGGGGCGCCTAAGCTTCCCATCGGAGGCAAGTCGGCGATGCGAAACTTCGCCGCACTGTTTTCCGCTCCTCTAACCCATCACGCAATACAATCCGCTCTGTCAGGATTGTAGGAGCCTGTCAGTCCGTTGGAATGCCTTATAATAATTGATATTGCAGCTGCCGCTGCACGCCATGGGCACTAGAGAGCTACATAGCGCTGGGATCTGTAAAAAGGAACTTCAACCCTATCGATGACGGAGCACCCACAATTTTAGTGAGCACTAGAAACAGAGAGACTTCTACTTGCAGATTTGTCATTTCTATCGCTGGCCATCGCCAAGAGGTCGTGAGTAACGTATAAAATGCGTGCCATCCGATCACCGATGAGGTCATGATCGTTCCCACGTCAAAATAGAACCATCGTCACTTGTCAAGCTGCTCGGACACAACACCGACATGATTGCTCTCACTAGCGCTACAGGTAAGCTTGGAAGCGCGGTTCTCAGCGCCATCCTAGAGAATAAACTCATTGACTCGAGCGAACTTGTCGTCTGCGTACGTATGGGCGTCAAGGTTGCTTCAAGATTCGAGCTGAACCCATCTCCCATAGACATCTTCAAACCCTGCCGACGAAAAGTTCGACTACCTACGAGAAAAGCATGTTAAAGTCCGATATAACAACTTCGACGAGCCAGAGTCGCTCGAGCGGGCTTTTGTAGGATGTACCAAGCTATTCCTCGTTTCCACGCCCCGCATTGCAATGGACTATAATGATGCTCCCCTCTGGAAAGGAAGAGAGGCCCACCATCGTGCAGCCATTGACTCCGCCATAAAATCTGGAGTTGACCATATCTACTACACCTCTCTGGCATTCCGCAACCCTTCCAAGGCAAGCGTCATGCGTGCTCACATTCGCACCGAAAATTACTTGGAAGAGCTAGCAGCGCAAGGCAAGGTCAAATACACCATCATTCGCGAAGGCCTGTACAACGAGAGTTGGCCGCTATATTTTGGCTACTACTATGACCTGAAGAATGAACAGCGGAAAGAGGTTACAATTGCGGGAGATGGGCCTCTGTCTTGGACCGCCATTGCCGACATGGCCTTTGCTACTGCGAAGATACTCTCCGCACCTAGTGAATTCTGGGTCGGCCAGACTTTTTACCTGTCCCAAAACAAGTCATGGTCGCTCGAGGATATCGCACGCATCGTGAGTAGGGCCAGAGGAGAGGACATTACTTTGAAGATCGTTTCGAGAAAGGAATTTGAGGATTTTTATGTCAACGAGAAATCAATGGATCGCGCGGCAGTAGAGTGGTGGAGCAGCACTTACGATGCTCTCAAGGACGGAGAATGTGATGTCCAGGACCCGACCCTTGAGAAGATCCTCGAAGGAGCGGGACGAAAGCCTTTATCTCTGGACAAAACAGTTGAGGCGATGTTAGCCTAGTCTGTCTTGCGATGTTCGTCTACCTCTAAATTAAGTAATAGCACAAGTATTTGCACAACTTGAGGGTTTGGAAAGTCTTGAAGCTTTAGGTCGAATTGACTCTCCAGCTAGCATCACGCATGTCCTTATTACCGCCCAGGTTACAATAGCGCAACTCACGATTGGGAGATACATCATCTAGAATGATAAGCCAACTGTACTTCTCGATGGTTCTAAATTCATGACTTAAATGTGGGGAGATGAAATTATCTATAGCACAATACTTCTTTGCTTGTCCATGACTGAAGAGCTTCGGCTGACACGAGGCTGCTTACCCAGACATTGATAGGCACATGCCAAACAGCTAGTATAGTACCATGACAACAGAATGATTACTTCTGCAATCTATAAGCTCAGGACCCTTGAATGCATGCGACTACTAAATACTCTAGGCCATATGAGCAGTATACGCGGTGCCGCTTATTTGCTCTGCCATGTCACCGAGGATTTTCTTGACGCCCTTCTTAGCGGTCATTCTAACAACCCAATCCCTTACAGCTGGGAACTCATCTGCGTCAAGCCCTTCCTGTTTCAGCACTTTGAAAATGATGGTTTGCCATGGAATGAATGCCAAGTCAGCAAACGAAAACTTGCCGCCCACCAACCATGGACCATCCACTCCCTTCTCCTGCTTCTTGAGATGACCCTCCAGAACTCCGCTGATACGCTTAACCTCATTCACGTAGCGCTCCACTGCTTGTGGAGCTGGCTGAGGCGAATAGATCTTGAACCACACACCCTGCCCATAGTAAGGTCCCTGGCCCGAGGCTTGGAAATAGAGCCACTGCCTTGCAAGATGAGACTCGGGAGTTCCAGAGGGAAAAGAAACCTTGTGATCTTTGTCATAAGTGGAGATGATGTATTCGATGATAGCTCCGGATTCCCACAACGTCAAATTGGTGTTGGGGTCGTGGATCTAGTGTTTACGTTAGACCGGATTGAATGGTCTAGGGATGTGGCAAGAGGAATGTATCCGGTTCGATTGATGACTGCATTAAAATTGTTATGAAGAGTTCGGAGGTTCACTTACGGAGGGAATACGACCGTTTGGATTGATGGCAAGGTACTCGGGATTCTTCACTTCAGAGTATTCGATGGGTACATGTTCGTATGGCAAGCCAAGCTCTTCCAGGAGCATAGAAACTTTTGGGGGATTGGGACCAAGACGACCCCAGACTTTGATAGGTTGGAGAGACATTATTGTGTCTTGATAGATCTTGCTTGATAGGAACCGTTGGATTCAAAAACTAGCTTATCGAATGTGCGCAGAGTGAATGGAGAATTTGCTGCTTCAGGCATCGAATGTTTTGATCATCGTCTTTTATAAGTGTCTTTAACACATTTCATCATAAGCGACATCACAGCTCCCTCGCGATCTCGGACTTTGCTGAGCTATCAGTATTTGCTTAGATTATGAAGCAGAGACCTCAGATATCGATCCACCCAATAACACTATGTCAGGGTCGCCTAAGGGACCCAAGGCGTAACGTAATTCCTGGCAAGAATTTCCGATTTTGGAGGGGTCAAATATGCTTATTCATCGGGGTGGGTAGTGGGATTTGCAATCTACAATAGTAGGGTAGAGTATTTGTCATGTTGCTACCGAAGAATTTCGTCCGTGTAGTACTGTACCACCACACGCCCACAATGCTGCCGTAAAAGTGGAAAAAGGCGTATTTCTACTATCAGTCTAATTTTAAGGCTGCAATACTTGAGGACTCCCCAATGGTGGATATCAGAAGGAAAACATCATGCGTGCCATTCATAGGACCTAATCAACTATCTGCTGTGAATTTCATGAACCTTGGCATGTTCTCCCTATACGTGACTAACAATTTTCCCAGCTAACATACTGTCTTCGTCTTTCCCAAGTTGGAAACCCTGCTTCTTCTTTTTCCAAATAAGCCCCGACATTATGTCTTGAACCCAGACCGGCCAATATCTGGTCCCTGTCCAAGCTTCCTGCTCTTTCGGAACACAGATTCTTCCGCTACGCCCTTTCAATACTTGCTTAACAACCAAGTCTGAAACATTGCTCGGGGGGTCGGGACGGATTCCATGTCTTTCGAGAGCCTTTTCTGCACCTTTGATGATACCTGTCGCATGCCATGAAGGGTGAACTGATGTCGTACATATACCTTCTCCATTGGTATAGCGCGAGAGACATTCAGCACGAATTCCGTCATTCAGATACAGCGCTCCTATCTTGGAGCAGCAATAATCGAGCAAGCCTGGGGCTGCGAAAAAAGATGCCATAGAGGCGATTGTGACAATGTGGCCTTTCTTCTTGCGTAGCATAGCGGGAAGAAACTCACGAATAAGGGTAAAGTGCGAGATGAGGTTGACTTGAAATAGTCTCTCACATTCCTCGTTAGTTGTCTGCGCGGTGGTTAAGATTTAGCAAGTAGGCCAACAGCGAATGTGACGAGTCATACTTCGAGAACTGTCTTCCCGATTGCGATCCCAGCATTATTGACAAGAACGGTTGCATCGCCATGCGCAGCGCGGATCTTCTCGCACACTGAATGAACTTGATCGGATTTGGTAACATCGCAGCGGTAATAATGCACCCCCGGGACTAAAGTAGTCGTTAGTCTGACAGATGTCATAGGTATAACGGTTCAAAGACGTACGCCTTTCTAATTCAGAGGGAACGTCACTAATGTCGATTGCAACAACTCTAGCCACCCTCGAGAACGATTTTACCATTTCATATCCAAAACCCGAACAGCCGCCGGTGATAACGATTAGTTCCTCCTTGGCTGGGCCGAACTTGAAAGGTGTGCCTGATCGTCCAAGCATCCAGTTGTTCAGTGCAAGCCTACAGGACGACATATTAGCATGCGCATCAATTGCTGAACAAATGTGAACGGAAGTGGGTGGATGTAGTTGAATAGAGGCAATCCGTCTGCGAGCCCTTAGAGATAGAGGGGAATTTCTAACCGGTTGAGAGTGCTGCTTATTCGCTTTGCAATCCCTAAAGCGGTCAAGAATTTTAAAATTGCAATAAAGGTGGCCAGTCGAGCGGTGCCATTTTTTGAAAGGAGGGTGCTCCGAAACGGTTTAAGTATGCCATCACGTATATGAGGAGGACCGCGGGTAAGTAAGTATAGAAGACCACCTGTAGCTACCGGTTCACTGGCAGCCGACTTGACCAATCCAACTACACTAGATGCCATAATCAAACCTTTGAAAAGCTGGAGAGTTTTGGCCTAGATCAACACCAGATTTGGATACGAGTGGAAATTAGACAACAGAGTAAAGTAAAAGACCTGGGAATGTTCATAGGAAAAATAAGCAGATGACAACCAGGGCGACGCATTTTTGATGACGCCAGCTTCTTAGAGCAAGTCATACCGCCTAGACCCCGCAGATCCCCACAACTTACTGCTCGAGGCGGGGAAGGGACCGTCGACGGGACCACAACGACTCGTTGGTATGCTGAGACGTGGCTCTTTTAATCAGCCTGGCTTGTCAAGATCAGGAGGATCGAAGAGCTACGTAAGAACCGACATATGGTATAGCATCGTGGACTTGCGTGTTCATTAACTCTTGCCTTTGAGGGACCAATGCTGTCGATGGTTGGTTCTGCTTCTCTTCGTCGTGTACACGACGGTGTTGCCTAGACCTGAGTTAGATTCTGGGGACCTCGGCTCGTTACAGCTAGTCACGCCAGCCCCTCAGCTGTAGCCAAAAGAGGAAGTCATCCTGCACACTGGGTGCAAGCCGGTCTAATCCATAGCTGCATGATCAGATAACCCATTCGGTTGGACGAGCAGCATGATAGTCAATCCGATGGCTCTCTGTAATCCTTACTATGAGCTGCAAAGCAGCCTTTAATTACTGAGCTCTTCTTGATTAAGATGTATTCTTCTTCCCGAATTATCTTCGTTTAAGCTTAGAGTTTAGAAGGATCGAGTAAGATTATGGAACAAGAAGGTCAAAATTGGCAAATGCTTGGCGAATCTGGTCCTAGTAAAGTTCGGATGCCACCTTTACCTTAGCGATCAGTAGTTGAATAAGATCTATCGGAGTTTGCGAAAGTCTCTCTCACATTCTTCATATACATTTTTAAACACCTAGGACAATATTATAACGCACAGAGATCATTATATAGAAAAATATTTTAGAGATGAGAAACGGGTTGTACATCCTCCTTCAGCTTAGTTCAGGATGTAACTAAAATGAGGTTCGCGACTTACATCCAGTATCGTTGACTAACACTTATTGACTTTGAACACTCTAATTGTCCAAAAATTATTCGTATTTTTGACTCTAGAAGTCGCTCCTCTGGAATGGCTAACATTTCAAGGGTTCATTTCACATAAAACTCAAGATTCGTAACGTGGCGTTCTACTTCATGATCGTCTATTGCGTTCCCATCAAATCAAATATGAATCTGAATCTCCTAGAGATACCATAGCCCGGGTTGCAGCTTAATCCAGTTAGAATGTGGCTCTGGACTTAGTTGTCTCCCTGCCTTGATGGCGCACGTAAACACAGTCTGATTCTACTCTAATAAGACAGCATGACAGAGTGAAGATCGAAATTTGCCAACTCGACTTTCGCAAGTTCTACCTATCGTAGAATGGCTGGATTTCCAAAGTTTCTGATTGGTCAATAAGCTGTTGCTTGACTCTGCTTCAAGGCTTAGACTACTCGGGTCTCACCTGATTCGTCATCACAAAAGAACCGCGTTCGCACCATAAATCGATTATAGGCTACCACAAACTTCGTGTTGAAAATACTTTAAACTGGCGTTATATTTGTGCGGTCTGGGGTTTTAGCCATTCTTTTGACAAAAGTCATATTTGTGTCTTGCTCGTGCAACGGATTTGAATGGAAAGCATTAACCTTGATGGAAGAGGACATAGCAAAGATAATAACCGTCGATGATCCGATATGTGCACGATTGGGTCTCGTTTCTCAGCGTTCCGGCGGGGTGAACAGATAGTTTACAGGAGCAACTGCGGCATGTCTGTGCAGATTCACTACCCCATTCCTTTCACGGATCATCTCCACGTTGCGTCACGGTGGCTTAGGAATAGGTAAAATCCTGGTTTCTGGACTTAAGGGAATGTGGTCCCCTCTATAAAAGCCGTCAAGCCGGTAACAGAAAAAGGATTCCTCGACCTAAACTTCCGATCATGATTTCTATACCTGGGTTTGCGTTCTGCATTCTGATCAGTCTCTTTTTTACCAGTGCTTCTACGTATCATTACAATGTACCGAAACATGTCTCTAAACCATCGAAATCTATTCCAGGGACCTCTATAGAATACCGTCAGGTAATCTTCACATCTATCCTGTTCTACCTTACCCATATCTAATTTTGTAGACATCAATTTGTGAAACTACTCCTAATGTTTCGTCATACAGTGGCTATGTTCATTTAAATGTTCCTTCGATCCTCGACCTCCAAGGGCCCGACCCCTACAACATCTCTACTTTCTTCTGGTACTTCTCTGCGCGTAGAGATCCCCAGAATGCACCCCTTGCTATATATTTTGCGGGTGGTCCGGGTGAGTCGTCCACCTATGCAGCCCTTGATGAAAATGGACCATGCTATGCAAACAAAGATGGAAACTCTACTACAGTGAATGAGTTTAGTTTCAACAATGAGATCAACATGTTGTATATCGATCAGCCAAACCAGGTCGGATTTAGTTATGATGAGATTATCGATGGTGCATTTAATGCGCTTGATGGACTAATCTACCCATCAGCCACGAAAGAAAATATAACAATGTTGCCTGGACGATTTCCAACTCAGAATGTCAATACCACGGCAAACACAACTGGCCTAGCGGCTAAGGCGATGTGGCACTTTATGCAAGTCTGGTTGGCCGATTTCGAAGAATACCATGGACCAAAGGATACTGTCAGCGTCTGGGGTAACTCGGTAGGTATACACTCTAACGATGAAGTTTAGAAGATTTCGATGAGGCAAGGCTAATGCGTGGATAATAGGCAGGTGGTGACTGGACCTTGGGTACTTTCCGCTATTTTCTTGACCAGAACATGAAGGTGGCTAATGGTACATTGTGCAATGATACGTACCGTTCCATTAAACTGGACACACTCGGTATAACGAATGGCTACATTGATCTTGAGGCCCAAGTGTCCGCCTACGTCACCTACCCCTACAATAATACGTACGGTGTCCAGTTGTACAATGAAACCGTCTACAATGAATTACTCAAGACCTTAAATGGACCAGATGGGTGCCGCGAAAGTATTCGTCAGTGCCGCGCCCTCCAGTCGGAAGGAGATCCTGGAAACGTTGCAACAAATGCTACGGTGAACAGTCTTTGCTCTAAGGCTGCGGAAAACTGCTTCCAAAACGTCATAGTTGGTCCTTACCAGCTTACAGGAAGGAGCCAATTTGACATAGCATCCCCTGCCGCCAACCCATTCCCTCCCATGTACGCTGTGACCTATTTAAACCAGGAGTGGGTGAAGAATGAGTTAGGTGTTCCCAAAGGCTTGAACTTCACCCAGAACTCGATGTTGATACAAAACCTGTTTTTCCAAACAGGCGATTATGTCTTGAGACGCATTGATGATCTCAATGCTCTACTCGAAAATGGAGTTAAGATTGCCATGGTATATGGCGACCGGGACTGGAAGACTAGCTGTGAGTTTCCTGATACTGTGGAGCTCGATTTCCTCCGTCATCGAGTTCTACTGGATAAATTCTCTGGACAAGTCCTCATATTCTGAGTATACTAATAGAAGCATTACAGGGATTGGGGCGGAGAACATCTCTCTCTCTGCGTCTTATGCTTCTGCATCATCCTTTCGCGCCGCAGGCTATTCCCGTATACTCCCTCCTTCTAATACCAACATGTCAGGTCTATCCACCGCGGACCCTTCGGCATTAGGGGTCACTCGACAATACGAAGCCTTCTCCTTTAGCCGTGTCTTCGACTCTGGCCATGCAGTTTCTTTCTATAAACCCTTAACTGTCCTGTCCATTTTCAACCGGGCCATGTTCGGGAAGGATGTCGCAACCGGCGAAATTACTGCTGGATATGGCAGTGGATATTCAAGTTCTGGCCCTAGTAGTTCATGGGGATGGAAGAACGAGCTTGGGGATTGGACCGCTGAAGCCGAATGTACTATCTGGAACGTAGACCAGAGTTGCTCAGAGAGTCAGAAGAACGCACTAAGATCGGGCAACGCCACAATTCGGAACTATATTGTTATTGATCCAACCAATTGAACAAGGGATCGTTCGAAGCTCAACATGACTACCGTGTATGAGCGCCAACCAGTGGTTTCGCGCTGTGTTGACATGGGTTTTGTAAGAAGATATGCGATAAGCTTAGGGAATTGGCCGGCGATTTAGAATGCTGCAGTAATGCACTCGTGGGATTTGTCAATATAGTGTAGGAGTACTCTTGCATGGTAAATTAAAAATTAGACCGCAGCTTAGCAGTGGCTCGAATTCAATGTGTGAAAGTAAGACGTGTCGCTGGTTGGCCAAAGTTTCAATCATGTGGCCCAAAACTTGGAACGCTTTGTACCGGTGAGCGCCCCAAGAAACCTATTTGATTGGCTGTGTTTTATTACCAGAGTCACAAGGCTAAACTTGCTGATCATGCCTGCGGGCTCTTTCCCGAGAATTACAGATCTACCATGAAGTATCTTCGCACCCATGTTGGATAGCTTCAAAACATAGTTCATGCGCTCTTGGAGGCGATTGAATATCATGGCACTGCTCACACTTACCTTCGGCGTGCTCTGGTACAAATTACATCCATCTACAAGCCATTCTTTTTCTGGGGCCCTGACAGGATGTTGACATGGCAGGAAATGGCTCTTGCTAAACGGCAGTGTGAATTAGACAAGATACCAAGAGAATGGCAGCTTTCAAAAGCTGTCATTGAAGAGTCACGTAAACGAAAGGTAATTGCAGGGACTTTCATTGAAATTCTCCTGGACGAGAAAACCCTTCGCATCACTCGCTTGGACTCTCTCAAAGTTGTGGAAAGCACAGGAAATGGTTCACTCTCCGTATATGATGTCGTAGAAGCCTTTTGCAGAAGAGCAGCGTACGCACATCAGTTGTTGAGTAGTCTGTTTACCCGAAGCTTCGTTATTGACCAGATAACAGAATCTTAACCTTCTAGAGGTTGGATTCGGTGTCGCGTTGGGTCGCGCATTTCAACCCCGTTCGTATTACATCCTCCTTTAGATCTACATTGCAGCTCAACATTTGATATTTAGACCCATAAAGCTTGTCGCCAATTCTTCTCATGCGTTTCGGTCATTGGTTCACAAAGGAGTTCAATTATGAAGCTCTTTATGAACTACGTGATATTGCGTCACCTTTCATACGCGGTAAAAGCTTCATTTTGGATTATATACTAGACAAATACGCGTAAATGGGAGTCTGGCATCACTTCGGCGGAATTATCGGCGTGGGAAAATGTGGCAAATACTTAGCGGGGAAACTACGGCTAGACTCCCCTTTCCCTCGCCCGCCTATTCTCTTTTGCACCGTCACAACACATCTCACAGATTTGATATTATGATGCCCACTACGGCTACGGATATCCCTGGCATCCGGCAATTGCCGACGAGAGTCAGTAACGCCTGTGAAAGATGCCGCCGTAACAAGAGCCGGGTCAGTTTTCTGCCTCATGTGCAATGTTACGTATCAAGCTAAATAGATCAAAAGTGCGATCCATTTCGACCGTGTTCTCTCTGTGTGAAAGCGAACGTAGAATGCTCATTCAGTAGTCTTGATCTCCCCAATCGTGCCTCAAAAAGGAGACGAACCCGAGGCCCTTCCCAAGATAATCCTCAGCTTTCAGACCAAAGGGCTACTGTGGATATGACTGATCGACTCCCCTTTCAACCAGAAGCGCAGCTTGCTATTCAGACACATGGAAATGATTCTAGAGAGGTCGACTCTGAGATCACTATAGATGTAGAGAGCAGACGCCCGAGTGTACCGAACGACCAAGTAGATTCGGCAGTAGGCATTGCACACAAGGTAAACCATCATGCGGGTCATTTGTAGGAGCTCGGTAACTTATTTACGACCAATCGACAGATCTGTCAATTAAGTAACCAGGACATATCGAAGAGAACAACGTCCGCCATACCTGGAGGCGACCTTTATGGTAAACGTCCACCGACCCGCTTGGATCGTACCCAAAGGCGTTCCATATCATCTATTCTTGGCTACTCTTTACCACCCACAAATGTAATGCGTACACTACTTGAAGAATATTTTGACGCGGTTCATTGGTTCTCCCTAGTCATCTATGAACCCAGATTTCGCGCCAGATTTGAGTCTATTCAGGACGGCCTCGCTTACCCAGCACAGAAGTCTTTTCTCATCCTTTTGTCAACAGTCTTGGGTATGGGGGCATGGTACAAATCGCATAAGAGCGAGACGAATATCGATCATCTAGAACAAGATTGGCGAAGCCAGTCGTTATCCCTTCTACAGGTCGCTGGATCACAGCTTACGGAGCTAATGGATCAAACCTCGGTTGCAGCGGTTCAAATATGCATCCTGCTTGGCTCTTATTATGTTTATCATGGCAGACCCAATTTATCTTTTGCGCTGTTAGGCGCAACGATAAAGACGGCGCAGGCCATTGGACTTCATCGTCAATCATTGCAAGGCGATCCTGAGAGTATCGAAGAAAGAAAAAGAGTTTGGTGGACGATCTACACGTGGGACAGGTATGCTCAACTACGGCTAATGCGCAGTTTACCTCAGCTCACTTGTATAGATTTGCTTCGGTCACCTACGGCCGACCTCTCGGGATTGATGATCAAGATTGCAATGTTACACATCCGGTCGATGTATATGAATCACCGTATTTCACGATGGACAGCTCCAAAGAAGGCGATCATTCAATTTGCTATTCCTTCTACCAACGTGAGTTGAATAAGCTCTATCTGATTGCATCGCCAATTATCAAGACAATCTTTGGTATTCGGACTGTGGGGTCTGACAAACGAGTGGCAGAGCATCAGTATATCGCTCAAATCATGGAGGTAAGTGAAGGATTGTGGGCATGGCGGCAACGCTTGTCACCGCATCTCCTCCTGGACTTGAGCTCTGATTGCGAACCGGGCCATTCTAATACGACGAGAGTACACCAACTACAAGCACTATCGCTTCAGCTCACCTTTGATAACCTACTCATCATCATCCATCGCCCTTTGTTAGCACAGCAAGTTCATCATCTCATTAGAAATCAACCGGAAAATGGACAAAATACCATGTATTCGCCATCGAATCACTCACATGCGGCCACGCCGCCACTGTATGCAGCCGGCACTGGATCTCAGATATCGAGTACTGAACTATGGTGGAATGCCGCCTTGAGGACGTCCAAGATTACAGAGTTGCCACAGCTCGCTCAAATGGCCACTGATAGTCATCTGGTCGCATTTCTAGCCGTTAATTTGTTCAATTCGGCTGTCGTGATGGTGGTCCTTGCCCTATCCGATCCGCTATCTGATAGAGCGCAGGAGGTTAAGCGAACTATTACACGCATATTCCGTTTGCAAGAGCTTCTCGGGAAGAAAACCACACTATCGATGCAGAGCAACGTCGTTTTGAAGGACATTATCCACATGCTTTTACGCCGAGAAGAGGAGGCTATGTTGGCCCCTGTTGATGCTCTGAGAACGATCCCATCGGGAAGCAGTGACAAGACACCTCCACTGTCAGAAGCACCGCTCATGTCCGTTGAGGATACGCTTCGTTTACCTATCCAACTATCCCTGGACACGGTCAATAGGCACCCAAAAAGCCAGGATCACAACACTACCAACAGGGTGCTGCGTTTGAACGAAAGTCTGGCTTCAGTTCAAAGAGGTAATATATACCCCACCATCACATTCCACATTGAATGAGATATATTGACATAATGCTATGATTAGTATTTCCTGCTGGATTCGATGGAATTCACGGTGATGAGACTGTGTATAACGATGGATGGAATCACGAGCAAAACATCCCCAATCATTCACATGATGGGAGCAATGATGCGTGGTTTCACAATAGTCCCCAAAATTTCGATGACGAAGACGGGTTGGAAGAAAGCAATGTGGATGCTGCCGGAAATGGATTGTATTGGTTCTGGGACTCGGCATGGAGCGACGCCCCGCTTTGAGGATTACTAGCATCAGGGGAGCAAGCATCTATCGAGTTAATATCTCTTATGCGAATTAATGTGCTTTTTCATACTCTAAGAGAGCATTACGCTATGGAAGGGGCTAGAGCCTTGGATTGTCGCGAACGACATTCACGTCGGCTTGTTCTGCCAGGCTCCGATCAACTGCAGGTCCGTAGATAAGAGTCTTGATCCCGACTCTCGTCGAGACATTTTTGAAAGCATCTTCCGCTTCAGCGAAGCTGAATTCGTGCGTAATTAGATCGCCCAAGCGAACTCGATTGGACTTTAACAACTCAATCCCAAGCTTGTAATCACCTGGACCATAGCGAAAACTGCCCTTCAAAGTAGCTTCTTTATCGCAGATCTGACCAATCGGAAATTCAATGCGAGGAGAACCCAGTCCGGCCTGCACGAAAACCCCCCCACGTTTCAAGACAGAAATGCCACAGCTGATACACGGCTCCGCTCCCGTTGCATCAATGACGATATCAGCTCCTCCACTCAGCTCTGCCTTGGCCATCAAACTTTCGGCATTCAATTCAGGTGATCTCGCTTCCATCTTATATGTCTCGTTGGCGCCGAACCTTTGCGCAAAATCCAGTCTAGAGGCCACTATGTCGGTGACTACGACTTTCGCTGCGCCAAATGCTCCTGCGACAGCACAGCACAACAGACCTATCGGGCCAGCACCAAATACTGATACAGTCTTTCCTTGTATGTCTCCAGCAAGTCTGCAACAATGCACAGCGATGCTCAATGGTTCAATCAGAGCACCTTCACGGAGTGATATGTGCGGCGGGAGCTTGAAGCAACACTCTTCAGGGAGGCAATAGTAAGTTGACAGTGTGCCATCGTAGGGAGGGGTTGCAGCGAAGCGCATCGACTCGCATAAGTTGTATCGACCGCTTCGGCATGTTTCGCACGTATTACAACCAACGCCTGGTTCGAGAGCGACGCGATCCCCAATGCCGAGGTTTTTGACGTCAGGACCACACAGGACCACGATTCCAGCAGATTCATGGCCAAGTATAATTGGGGCATTCACGACATATTTACCGATGCGCCCATGTTGCCAATAATGGATCTGCTCCGTCAATACGTCAGTGAATAGTATGTCAAGACATCAGTGGAATAGCCTACATCAGAACCACAAAGGCCGGTTGCTATGACCCTTACTAGAACATCCCTAGATGTGCGAAGCTCTGGTACTGGCCTTTCTTCAAAATGAAAGCGCCTCGAAGGGCTTAAGACGAAGCAGTCGTTGATGTCTTCTGTGGAGTTCTCTCGTGAGTTCAGCGTGGGAGTGGCCTCCGATTCTAAATTATTAGTCGATACAGCCATCGTGTTTCGAAAATGAACATTGACGATCAGGTGTGGGTGAGATCAATTAACTTACCTATAAGTCATTAGTATCGGTGCTCACTAAGGATGGTCTAAGATTCTGAGGGTTCCGGATCGGAGTTCCATGTAGTTGTCACGTGATACTATTCGGTTCCGGTCATGCTCGGTTCCGGTGCGTAGGTCAAAATTAAATTTTCCTAAAGATTAACTTTCACCGGATCCGACCCGCCGCCACAACTCATTGCTAGCAAGTTGGAGGTGCAGAGAAATTTTGTTCGGATGATCAGTCACACGCACGAGCACCTACGTTTTTAACTTGGCTGCATGAACTAATATGTACTTCTATGTTTCGATCAACGTTCCTTTTCGGCTCTAACGGGCTTTGTGTGTCTAGTGATAATGGTTCGTGATCGGATGAGGCTGCATGTTACCCCTTTTCCATTCTGATGTCAAAAATGCTGTCAACAAACTTGCTGTAGTCGTGCCGACTAAAGATGCAAAAGGATAAGTAGGAAGTGGACATCGATGATGGAATAGCCAAGATCTGGAGGCTTTGCTGCCCTGTTTGCCCGGATCTTCTTCGGCCACGCTACGTCCTAACGGAATGATTCTTTCCTTTTTGACCAGGCCCAGGGTGTTCCATATTGTTAAAGATTGGTCGAGATCTGCCGACACAAGACGCCGATAGCTCCCTTCATCACGACATCGCCATCACCGCCAAGTCGAACCGGAACCGAAAGCTTTCACAGCTCCGCATAGACACTCTCCATGGGGTGACATCTGGGGTAGATAAGGCTACTGTATCCCCAGACTTTTCACCATGACGGATCATTTCCCTGGGGCTTCAGGAACATACACCGTCACGGCACCCTCTTGGGCACTTCATCATGGCGTCTAGAAGCACTTCAATCGCAAACCAAAATGCCAACTTGCGGCAACGTACCAATCAAGTTGCCAGTCATGCCGAATCAGAGGAGGGTTGGTTAGGAAGAAAATTGAAGCCCAAGAAGATCAAGGCCAGGTATCCTTTCAAGGGCACCGCATTGCTATATGCGACTTGCGGATTCGGAAGTCTTGGTGATGCTCTGTTTGGTTATAACTCTGGTAAGAATTGGCTTCTACTTACATTCACAACGAAACTAAAGCCCGCTAGGTATCATGTCCGGCCTCCTTGTCAATCCAGTCTTCGTGAAGCGCTTCTTTAGTGCCTATGGCGGCGCCGACGGTAGCACAGCGGCTGTCAGTCCTTCCATTACAGGCATATCTGTCGCGTGTCTACAAGCATCAGCTGCCGTAGGCGCGCTCATCGCCGGACGACTCGGTGACATAATTGGCCGAAAGAGGTGCGTCCGCCTCGGTGGATTCATATATTTCTTCAGCGCCTTCATCCAGATCTTTGCTCCGGGATTCGCAACCTTCGTCGCTGGTCGCACTATCCAAGGCTTGGGAGTCGGCTTCCTCTCAATGACAGTCCCCATCATTCAAACAGAGATTGCAGCGCCGCATGCTCGGGGTCTTATGGTCGGTATCGAGTATACTTGTCTTATTGCGGGATATATGCTGTCTTGCTGGGTTGACTACGGTTTTCATTTCATGCTCCCGGACAAGATGTCTTGGCAGGGTCCGTTCATCATCCAGATTATCCTCTCTTTTATTCTAGTTGCCATGTCTTTCTTCCTTCCCGAGACCCCCAGATGGCTGGCCAAGAATGGGTTCATGCAGGAGAGTCTTCAAACTGTCGCAGATTTGCATGCAAATGGGGACACTGAAGCAGAACATGTGCAGCAGGTCTTTTACGAGATTCAAGAGGCTGTTGTTTATGAGATGAATCTCGGAAAATCGAGCTGGATGGTGAGTTCTAAAACAGGCAGATTAGCATGATAAGTTGTCACTAATACACTATCAGGAAATGTTCACCCGATACCGGAAGCGTACTATCGTCGGCATCACTGTCCAAATGTTTGCTCAGCTGAATGGAATCAACATTATTTCCTTCTACCTTCCAAGCACACTAGCATCCGCTGGATTCGATGATAAGAAATCACTACTCTACACCGCTGCGAATGCACTTCCTTACACCGCAGCTACTGTAGTTACTTGGTGGCTAGCAGATCGGTGGGGCCGCAAACCTCTCCTCATTCTCGGAGGTCAGTACACTCCCCCGAATGTCACCATACCTTGCGTACCGTACTAACCTCGAGTGTAAAGGTCTTTCAATGGCAGTCTTGCTCGGTATCGTCTGTGCCTTTACCGAAGCTTCTATGCCCATCACCACCAAAGCTAATGGTCAATATGCCTTCGTCATGCTCTATAACATTGTCTATGGGTTCACCTGGGGCCCAATGCCATGGCTTCTCCCTGCTGAAATCTTTCCTCTTCGAGGTCGTAGCAAGGGTATGGCTCTGGCCACAACATCAAATTGGATATTCAATTTCATCATTGGTATGGTATCTCCGGACGCCTTTGCTGGAATTGGTGGATATTTCTATTTAGTTATTGCTGGTTTTTGTCTCTTCTCGGCGGGACTCGCGCATTTCTATTACGTAGAGACGGCGAACCATACTTTAGAGGAGATTGCAATTGCTTTTGGTGATAAGGCATTTGCAGATAACGATAACGAAGTCATGGAGGAAGCAACCAAGGGAGAGGAGAAGAATCATATTGTTTAACCTCTGGCGCGTCAGTATTGACAGTAATAGTGTAGCATAGACTTCAAGAACAACATTACTTCTAGTCTATTCAATTGAAAACAATACACCTGCAATCAGATATAATATTGTTCGTGAGCTTTATCATAGTAAATCGCATTCAGTACCAGTAATAGAGAAGTTGTGTTTTATTCGAGTAAGCTAGTTGGGCGTTTGCATGCTTGGCTATTGGCCTGTGGCGATGATCTGTTGAGTGTAGGGCTTCTGAGACTATGGAACTGCTGGAGTGCGCGACCCGGTAGCGTTTAATTTTTCACGCCGCTGCTAATGATCGGTCTGGACCCCTCAACATTCCCGGCATTTCAATGCCAAGATTGACTTACACATCTCGGCCTTTTAATATCGCGAGCGCGAGGTCGGGCAACTGCTTTCATCGACAAGTCGCTTTATTCATTTAGGAAATGGTGCACCACCAAGAGTGTCACTGATGCTGCGTTGGCCAAGTATAACGCGAGAAAATTTGGAGATCAATAATTCGGTAAGGAATTTTCGAGAGCTGTGCTCGTTCACCACCACCGCGCAGGCTTTGAACTTAGGAGTACAAAAACCATGATGCTAAGATAAAGAGAAATACAGCAAGCATTCGCATCAAATTTTCATCTCAGATATTCTCTTTCAAACCCTTAACACCAATTGATATACAGTCATCGAGATGTCTTCCATCAAGCCTATCAAGATCTGGGGCCGATACGGTTCCAATCCCCTCAAGTTATTATGATAATCGAAGAACTTCATCTTCCGTATAAAATGATCCCAATTGCCTTTGAGGATGTCAAGAAGCCCGAATACCCTTGAAATCAACCCTAATGGCCACACGCCTGTGATCTATGACCCCAACACTGACCTTACGCTGTGGGAATCTGGTGCCATAACTGAGTTGTTTGATTGAGAAGTACGACACCGAACATAAGCTCAGATACGCTCCTATCAGCAATAATGCGTATCATTCAAAGCAATGACTCTACTTTTAGACGTCAGGACAGGGACCTTACTATGGTCAAGCAGCCTAGTTCAAGAGATATCATCCTGAGCATGTCTAATCGGCATTAGATCCGTATCTGAACGAAATGAAACGAGTTACATTAGCGCTCAATGGCTACTTGGTAAAGCAGAAAGAGAAGTATGGTGGTAAGCCATGGCTGGCGGGGGATCGAATTACCTATGCGGATATCGCATTCATAACCTACCAATCCCTCTTTCCCGCGATCTCAAGCGAAGAATTAAAGGCCCTTAAACCAGACCAATTCATAGAGGTCAGAGGATGGATTGGGTGATTAACAGAGAGTCGCGATTAAAAAGGTGCTTGAAAGTATATCCCGATAAAGGACCCGTCATAAACACAAGGGGTGAATGATGCCGTGGAAGACATGCGGTTTGGTGGAAACTAGAGGGAAGGCACACGTAGATGGAGCGATTTCTCTTGTAGATCATGTCAAAGCTTACCCATTGTGAAAGTCATTAATAGCCATTACGTGATGCTACCTGTCTACTATTTTAGCCTGTAGTAAATCTAATTTAGTGTTTGGATCACGATGAAACTCGTACTATCTAAAGAAGCAAGCCATGAGAGATTAAAAATTGTTGGGGCCATGTGATACGCGCTCGCAGCCTCCCTCAGCCTCTCGCATTGGCTTGCCTTGAGACCTGCGTCGCGGCATTTATACCTGTTACATCTGTAACCTCCGTCGCTGATGCACGCCTACTCGATCTTAACTTTTCCAATACATCCTAATAGGACCTAGTCAAGAATCAAATATAAGAAGATATTTCAGTGTGTAATATGAAGAGCATTGCGGTCTTCCCTAACGATATGGACCATGGGGCTCCATAAACCCAGTGTGGATTCGAGCTGACCTGAAAGTCGGCGCCACTAAGTATCGTATGGGCATTAAATAGACATTAGATAAAGCTTGTGGCTGTGCCAGGTTACTTCTGATAACACCGAAATCACACGGTATTGTACAGTGGAGCCCTTCACCATCGCAACACAAAGACAGCTCAATGGTCCCGGCAAAGCTATGCAACGTGAAATTTAAGGCTGCTAAGCTTCCGCAAGTGTGTCCGTCCTGCCCTTCTAGGCATAGCCCAATCCTCGTATTCTGCTATAGCTAGTAAATGATTAGCCTCATGACGCGGGTTCGGGCCGGGGCGCAAGCAAACGGACCCCAAATCAATGTATGTGAGGCGGAAATTAAGCCTATTACCACGCGTCTTTCGTAGTTATGACCAAGACGCTTAAGTACTGTAATAGTTCCAGCTCAAGCATCTTCAAAATTGAAATTTCGTTTCGATGTACTCGGTCCCAAGGCTTCTTTTTCACTCGCCAGATCATTATGTACTCAGGACTACAATCTGAAAATGAATAGGATTGAAGGATTGATGTGCGAAGCCTCTCGCAAATACCGAGGAAACACGAAGTGAAGATTATATGGCATATAAATGCTGGTCCTCTATCTCAATGAAGTGACTATCTGATCCCACGAACTGAATCTCTTACAAATTGAACAAGCACTCCTACTCATTACAACCGGAATGCCAGCCCATAAAATGGTGCCGCTTCTTCTAGCAACACTCTTCCAATTGTGCTCGACATGGGCAGCTCCAACTGAGTCAAACGTCTTGTCCATCCCTATCCGCGACATTATCGGAGGGAATTTGTCCATCCATGAAGACCACCCAAGTTTCAAGCTATACACTCGTTGGCTTGAGACCCCGCAAGGGTCCTATGTCCGGCGTGATCCCAACGCCGCCTTTACCAAGCATTCCAACATCGCTTCAATTGATTGTCACACGGATATTGGGACCTGCCTCCTCACTAGCAGGGTTTCGTTTCGAGACATCACAAAGTCTGAGCGAGACCTTGATAATCTCAATGCAGCGCTCGAAGAGCAATTACAAGCGAGAGACGAAGAAAACCCGGAAGCCCTGTTGCCACGAGGTGTCCGCAAGCGCTCAGGTTATGCTGATACTCTTTATTCGTCGCTTCATTTCAAGACGTATCATAATCTAGGAGAAGACGACCCAGTTGGAGGCTTCCAACACTACATTGTATGGGACTTAAAAGTACGTAAGCTGCATAGCTAGCTTGTATTGATAGGAGTGAACTAACGTAGACTAGTGCAAAACTGTGCAATTCAGCAGCAGTGGTTTCCAATTGACCAGCAAGGATGTTCAAGTGCATTCCCAAAACAAGGTTACCGCTACTCTACGTGCGACGCTTATAGGAGATACTAATCCAGATACGACACATGCTGTCACAATTGGCAACGATTTCGCATGCGGCCTTTTCGTTAACAAATGCTGCGTACAGAATACTTGGACACAGAACTGGATTGGTAGTAAAGAGGTCCCTGTACCAAAAAAGGAACCAATTGAGTGTTATGGCGCGAAAGATGTCTCAAAACAGAATTGCGATGCCTACCATAGCGGCTGGTGTGGCGTGCATATTAGGCAGTACCAGAAAAATGAGGGACCTGGCTTCCACACAGAGAACTATCGCTTCGATGTTATATTATATGACAGCGACCAAGAACTTGTCGGCGAGACAGAGTTAATTAGTATCCCTAGCGGCCAAACCCAACAGGTCGGAAGCACTTTACCCTATACGTTTGGGGTTAAAGCGCCTGATCTTGATGATGATGCGGTATGGATGTCCTACAACGGCGCCAACTGGGGAAGCAATGATCAGGAACATCATTGCGATTTTGGCAAGTATGATAGTGGTCACAGAGATGGTGACTGCGGATTTACATGCTAGAGAAGTCCTTTATTATATTACAGCCCGTAGCTTAAAAAGGTTCAAGCTGCTGCTTGATTAGCCCAGCACTTGGGCTAAAATACTTGTAGGAGAACAATTATCTTCTTCACCTTGAATATAGTAGAAATTCTGTGTAAAATCCATCTTATAAATTAGTCCTATGCTTGCTCTAATTTAGAATGTATATTAACTCGTATACTTACATGCTAAATTAAATATAAAGTAAGATTACTATAGTCAAGTCTTTTCTTCTCTCCTCTTATCTAAGAGGACTAGCTAACCTGTAAAGATTTTATAAGATAATGGAAATTGCCTTTATATTTAGTAGTAGTGGTGGAGGTAGCAGTGGAGGTAGCAACTCTATAAGAGATGGGTTGGATAATAGGAGAGATCCACGCAGGAAGGGCCGTTAATAAAAAGCAAATAGTCTATAAACAGTATTGTACTCAGCAAGACTTTAATTCGCTAAAATCTTGAATTGTCTACAGCTCCAAATTATGACAAAAGAAATCTATACCAACCCACTGAACATGCTAAAAGCCTCTCTACCACTCACAATAAGAAATTGCCTTCGACTTGATCGTAGTATCCGAATTACAGTTGTCAATCGGCCTTTCGTCTGGCTTGCACATAATTGCTGGCCTACCATCACAGTGTAGCCAGCCGTTGTCTCCGGATTCACCCACTCTCCCAATCCCTTGGTACTTGCATTCGCCCAGATCAGGAACATTGATGTTCCATTCACCGTCAACTACGATTGGAAAACTATCTCCTTTGGGAGCTCCGTATAATCTGTCAAGGTTAATCGGATCCGTGTTGCATGGGTCAGCGCCCGTTCCTTTCTCGCCCGTGTACCAGTACCACCAGTATAGTGGCTCTTGCGGTGTCGCTACTGGTATCGGACCAAATATACCGGGTATTTCTTCGATTTTATCGGGTACGGGTTCAACTTCCCAAAATAACTGCAACGATTTGCCTGCAAGCTGGGGAGTTTCGGGCTTTGGTGGGGGGTCCTGCTTCGGCATTTCGCACGCAGCTTCGTTTCCGTCCTGATCATGGCACTCGACATAATCCTTATTGCTTGTCGCCCTTGCGTAATCCTTGTTGCACACATGCGACCACCAAACCTCTTGAGCATACCATCGGTAATTATCAGCGTTATTTGACTCATCATCACTCTGATTCTCTTTGATCTCGCGCGTAGCCTTCGGCCCATATCCATCGTCGCCGTGGAGATCATCAGTACCGTCTTTAAGCTGCACAGCCTTCCAGAGAAGTCCATCATAGTGCCTTCGACAACGTTAGCAAACCAAACAGCTATGCAAGGGCAAGATTACTTACGTAATTTCGTGCAAAAAGATGCCGCCTAAAGTGCTCATCTTGCCACTCACTTCGTCGTCCAGGCTCTCACACGTCGTCTCTTTAAGCGCTGGGAACTTGTATCCCAAATCGCAAATCCTTATCGTGGCCGCAAAATCATCTTCTTGAGGCGGCTCTGGTAGAGGATCACTTTGTAGATTTTCTAAGAACGCAAGAGCTTTTCCCGGGTTCTTTTCGCAGAGGTCTTCGTCCTCTATTTTCTTGTTTGTGATCGTGACAAACGCAAAATTACTCGATCCGCCACCTGGTTCTATATTTCCCTGATCATTGTCATCACTCGCACCTACCAGTGTCCTGAATATAGCCTTGATTTTGTCCTTTTTGTCGTCATTGAAGTAGTGCGAGAAGATACCATCCAATCTCCCTGGATCGGTTTTCCTGTGTATCTTGGCAGCCAACTGCAACATATCCTGCCATCCTTCCTCGGCTTTGGCACGGTATTCTTTTGCGTTTGGCAGTGAATCATCCCAGTCCCAATTTACTGCTGCTCTCTTTACCCTGGTTCCGTTAGAATCTAGTTAAATAGTTCCAAGAATCGCCACTTGATTCTGGCCAAGTTGACATCGTCCGAATACCTCAAGAGCGTAGAGAGCAGGTAAGGACAGCACAAAATAAGAAAGAAAGAAAGAAAGAAAGAAAGAAAGAAAGCTTACAAGGATCGCGTCTGGGCTACGCCTTCTACTGTCGGTAAAGCGTTCGACCATCCGGCGAATACAATACCGGCTACCAAGCCGTACCGAAAGAGTCCAGAATACATTGTAGAGCAGAAAGAGTGGTTGCTGAAGAGGTGATGGCTGATAAAGAAGAAGAACTGATGTTGATCAAGAAGCTGTTGATACTTCAAAAGACCATGGCCTGCGTCCTTCTCTTATATATTCAGATGCTCTCTGTGCCATATTCATTAACCATTCATTAGCATACCTGTAAGCTCTCCTCGGGGCGGAGCTCGGGCGCTGATCTCATGTCATATCATCCTTTGGGGCAGTACAAAACCTTGGTTTAGTGTGTTGCCAGGTTGTGTAAAGCTTAATTTCTCTTTGTTAGCTGATATACGCACATATTGTGTTTCTGTGTCTTCTCAAGATTGTGTTGGTCTGTGACTAGCACTGCCAAGAGTGATCACCGTTCGAATCGCTGATGCTCCTCCTTGGGGTTAGATGAAATCTACTCGTGTTGTGTTTCTGTGCCTCTTCTAGCTTGTACTAGTCTATGTCTCGTACTACTATGAATAGTAATGATGTAAGTTACTAATCTCATGATTGGACGCTAGATAATATCTGTGTATGCTGCCTTTCTGTGCCTTCTTGATTTTGTGTTGTTTCATGTCCAGCGCTACTAGGAGCAGCAACTGTCCAAGTCGCTGATGCTCCTATTGGGGGCTAGAGGTTATCTTGCCACCCTGGCGGAACAAGTTGTTTTACGTTATTTAATGATCAGGTCTTGCCGGCGTCATTTTCCTAATTCTAGCTTCCTGAGCTTGCGTTGCTTAATTACGTTCTGTGTTTCCATAAATGAGATTGTAAGGCTTAAACATAACTATTGGCAAATCGTAGAAGCGGTGGTTAGAAGGCGTCATACTCGTGCGAGTGGCTTGGCATTAGGCTAGAATTGCTGTGCAGGGCGTAAGGATCGTATCGTACGAGTGGCATGGCGTTAGGCTAATGTAAATTGCTGGGCAGGGCGAAAGGATAGCTTCGTACGAGTGGCAAGGCGTTAATAAAACAATGTTCTTGCGAATATTACTACCAAGGCTGTAATCAGCTGTTTGCCCTCACCTATTGTGGAAGAAGTAGGCTTGGGATAAAGAAGGTGAGACGTATTAGCGTTTATGCGTCGCTTACCGTAATACCAACTCTCTTCTAACAGAACCAAGAGAAACGCCCTTCAGCGACGCATGCTAGCACGAGCCTAAAATTAAACATGATCTACACCTTCAGCTTTCGAACAGACAAAGGCCAATTTAAACTCCCATCGGGATCCGGCCTCTTCACCTCAAAATTCTTCGTCTCTCTTACTTCGAACCCGATCGCCTGCTTCCTGACGTTCGGCGTCAAGTTCGACTTCCTCATCTCTAAGATCTCTTCAATACTCCCCTTTATCCACTTTTGTACTCCCGCCTCTTCACTCACACCAATCTCGTATATTTGTCCGTCTTTAAATCCTGCTACTTTGGGCCATTTTGATGTGTCACCGTTCAAAGGCTTGAATGATGCTTCTAGGACATAAGGTTGATCCGGAAACAGCGTAACCCACTCTTCTTTGTTTCCTTCCGTTGGAAACTGGTCGTCACTCGAGTTTAAGTAAGTAACGTGGATTTTTGGCCTAGTGACCAATCTCCCAGTGCCAATGTTTGTAAATGTTAGGCCACGGGCGTAGAGGGGAGTTTCGAAGAGGCGTGACGACCGCTTTTTGAACGTAATGGGGTTGGTAAAATTAAGTGTCAAAATCAAGGTTATTGTGAAGGGTGTGCCGAGAGAGAGGTCTAGAGCATGGGCACTAGTTAAGATGCGGATGGAGACGGATGGGGTGGATGGGGGGGTTAGAGATTGAGGTAAGTCCATAGTAGGTGTAAGTATGGCCAGAGTGACGGGGAGAGAGGCGAACGGTAGAAGGACGGTAATATTATTTAAGGAGAGCGTCGCTCAGGCTAGAGACGGCTATTCTATAGTGCTAATACAACCTCTCTCTTCATGACGTCATTCTAGGGAGTTGTTGCCTGATCTTTAGTGCCGAATAAAGCTTTGCCATATATAGGATAGCTCATGTGCTTAACCAGTAAGCATAGAGGCAGAACCTGACGAATCCGTTCGCATATTAAATGTCATGAGACCACCAAACCAAGGCCTAGAAATTCCGCATCTTAGCGACACAGTAGCTTATCGTGCCTTAAGCAGTTAGGCAACAATAGGAATCTATTAGCTATATACAATAAACTAATTATTAGTAGGAAATAAGTATAAGGGGAGGATAGGTAATATAAACCTGTAGGCAGACACAGGAGAAAATTACTTTATAGCATTCCTGCTCCTTCCCTCTAACCTGTGCGATCTCTTATATCTTTTATGTACCAGGCACAGCATACACTAAATTGTTGCTTACTATGTCTATGTCTATAGCAGATTTAAGCATGAATCACGAAATATTCCCTAAGCTAGTCCCTTCTACACCTAACAATGTCCTAGAGCAATTTTCTTTCCCCTCTTGCCTGGAGTGGAGAAGAACCCTAGGCTCGTCTACTACCTGTTCTGGTCTACGCCTCTTGACTACAATGCAAGCCGGATCTTGATCTTTTGACACAGTAGCGGTAAGCACTAGGAGCCAAAGGTTCTCATTCCACCTAGCCTCCACCAACAAGAGCCTAACTCTTGTGCTGCGGGTACTATTATACCAAGGAAAGGGTAGATACCGTTGATGCAGACGATCCCTTGGCAAGCCTTGGCCAGTCTAAATGACTACGGGTAGATTCTAGAGGCCGTGTGTCACCCTTCGAGTTGGCTTCGCGGAAATTTTTTGGTTCCTAGGGAAAGGATTCTGCGAAATTAAAGATCTCACCGCATCTGCAAAGTATGGACCTCACGCAACACTGCGCCGCATGTATGACGTCGCACATCAGCGGGAGTATTACTCGAATGGGACAGGAGGATTACACCATCTTACGTTGGGAAGCAGTGGCACTCCGTGCCTCGCCATCTCCGGATGCGGGGAAAGAACTAAGTACTTATGCTTTCTATCAAGGCTCCTCCTTACTGTCTCCAAACAGCGACCATCTTTAAAGCTCTTGGATCCGTCTCGACTGCTGCAAAATTGACAGTAATGCAGTTCTTTTCTAAAAAGATACCAGGCTATGCGCTTGCCTCAACGTTTGTCGCTCTTGGCGGTATACTCAACGGGTATGTTTACTTTCGTCAGATATATTTCGTCCGTTGTCTTTGAATCTAGTCTCAAAGCCTATCAGGTTGGATGTTTTGTGAGAAGACTGCCTCTTTTTCTTTCAACTACGCGAAGCGTCTCTATCAGTACCGATGATGCTTCTACGTATCTTGTCTAACGATACGTCGAAAACCCCGCTAATATGGTAACAGATTCGATACAGGCTCTGTTGGTGCTGTTACTGAGATGCTCTCGTATATTGAGACCTTTGGGCACCTGTCGCCTACCATGCGTGGCTTTACTGTGTCTCTGATCATGCTATGTGGCGCTATCCCGGCAACGATTGCTGGACACCTTGCAGACCGTTTCGGGCGACTGCGCATTATGATTGCTGGAGCAATCTTGTGCACCATTGGCTGCGTACTTGAATGTGCTGCATTCCATTTATGGCTCTTCCTTATCGGACGTGCTTTGATGGGAATTGGTCAAGGCTTCGCCCTTACCAATGCGGGTGTCTACATATGTGAAATTGCGCCGAGTCGAAGCCGTGGTAAATTCATGTCGCTGCCGCAATTTGGTGCTGCAATTGGAGTATGCATAGGGTACTTCTCATGCTACGGAAGCAACCACATTGACGGCGATATGTCATGGCGTCTACCATACGTACTACAGGCTGCGCTCTCTACCCTTTGGGCGGCTGGCTCACTCTTCTTACCCGAAAGCCCACGTTGGCTTATTCTACACGGAAGAAGACGTCAAGCGATGGAAGAGCTTGAAAAACTGAATTTCGAAAAAGCTGAGGCAGAGAAAGACGTACTGCGGCCAATCGAAAATGCAGCTTCTGAAATTGGTGTAATGGAAGGCTTACACTTGATTTTCACAAGGCAATACCGACTGCAAACATTCCTTGCAGTGTTCATTCTCTCATTCATCCAACTAAGTGGCATAGACGGGGTACTCTACGTATGTTATGCGAGCTGGAAATGAAGATTTGGTTGCATTTACTAACATTGCCTCACAGTATGCTCCAACAATTTTCGGTCAAGCAGGAATACCGTCCCAAACAGCATCTTTCCTTGCATCTGGCGTTTCTGCTATTCTTATGCTCGCTTTCAGCATTCCCGCTACACTCTTTGCGGATAAGTGGGGCCGTCGCACTTCTGCTATCTGTGGCGGTATCATACTCTCAGGAAGTATGCTTCTAATTGGCTCTCTTTACGCTGCTAATGCCGTGCATTCGTACGGCGCAGCACGATGGGTTGTCATCGTGTCAGTATTTGTCTTTGCAATCGGATACGTCTCCACATGGGCTGTTTTTGGAAAGATATATGCATCCGAAATCCAACCTACAAAGACTCGTGCTACAACAAACTCAATGGCAACAGGTGGTAGCTTCGTAAGTACACTTTTCTTACTTCTTCATGACGACTTCCTCACGTGTTACTCTCGCGAATTCGGTCCTAATCCATTTGATGAATAGATCGCGAATTGGCTTGTTGCTTTCGCAACTCCAATCTTCCTAGCGAGGTCTGCTTATGGTGCATATTTCCTCTTCGGCGCTATCGTATTGTTGACACTAGTTGTGCTTGCTACCTGCATGCGAGAGACCCGAGGTCAATCACTTGAAGATATCCAGGTCTCGTTCGCGCAACCATCAGCGCGGCCATCGATAAGTGGATGAATACTTCACATGCCACGTAGAGACAAGTGATATGGCTTTAGGTGAGGGGGCACGGGTGGGGCGATAGGCAATAGCATAGCGCAAGGCGTGACATTGCTTTAGCATAAAATAAATGGGCCCATGGCCGTTTTTCGTCTCAAGCAGTCTACCTGTGGCTGTACAACACCCCACAATAGAAAGTAGAAGTAACTATATCTGCTAGAATTTGCAAGACCCGTCTGACTCATACTACAAATCTATATACATAAGTTAGAAGTTCAGAGAAGGATCCAAAGAATTAACTTATCTCTCCCCTGACTTTACTACCCTCCAATTGATCACACCGCAACCCATAAGGCTCGTATTCCATGATACCAATTCGACGGAACGTGAATTCGTCGTTTCCTAGCTTCAAGAGAAGGAGACCACCATATACAAACTGATTCTTGCCCAGCGCCAATACCGACACGTTGCCTTTTCCCAAGACTCTCACCAGCTTTTGTGCGAAGTTTAAATGAAAAGAGAGATCATGTGGGCCTTGGCCATATTCTAGGTCAGGGTAGACTGATTGGATCCAATCATCTAACTCGATCAGAATACCTCCATTTCCAGGATCAAAGAGCGCATCTAGGGGGCACATATGGCCTTCGAAGATGGCCTGCCCATCTTGGTCAGCGGAAATAGTACACATACTCATGCTGTCGGTTGCATTGCCGCTGAACAACGTAAGGTCATAGTGCGCCGGCCGTTTACCAAGTCTAGATGGGATCCTTGAATTAACCGTAGCTTTCCAGCTGGACTTTGTTGGTGGCTTATTGGTGTGGACAAACCACTGAGCTAGAGTTGGATTGCTTCTATTCAACTCAGCGGCAAATGAGTGCTCGAGCTCTTCGAGTGAACATGCATAGGGATTTATTGCTCCAGGCCTAGACACGATCTCGAAAAGGGACATGATGGCCAGCACCCGATCTTGCTCGACGGACGCATGCCGCAGAGCGGTAACTGCCCGAACGATGTTTGGATTATCCGGCGTATTCTCGACGTAGCCGAACTCATGAATGCGGTCTAGGAAGTTCCTCCATTTCCCTGCAAATATAGGATCATTTCTGAGTTCCTGGGTCTCAGTTCTGAATTCGTGAAAATCTTCGAGCATGTTGGGGATGACGTAGCTGGCGTCTTTCGACACGAACTTGCTTCTACCACTGGTGCAGTAAGATTCTTGGACGGTCCAAATCGAAGAGAACCACAGGTCTTTGGAAATATCTTCGAACGCTAACCGCGCCTCGTCTATAACATGCATGAGATGGTCGATCTGTGAGACCGATATTGGGCGCTGAAGAGCGTTTATCTTGTCCATGATCCGTTGCAGGTCTTGTGATGATGTTTGATTGAGCCAGATGAAGATGGACGATGCTCGTTGATATATCTTCACTTGTTGCCCCATTTCAAATACCTTTATGTCTTTGTCGGTTTGGTGAATACAGGCGACATCTACCCAGGCAAACTCGTTCTCATCTTGCATGACTTCGAGGACTCTTCTGAAGTTCTCAATTGTGAAGAACGACTCCTTGATCGCAGGAATTGTCCATTCAATGCCTTTTACTGGGAGACATTTTTTGTTTAGATTGGCGGAACGATCTTCGCCACGGCCCCAAGTGTAGCTGAGGGCGCTGTATCCCGGTCGTTTAACAAGCGAACAGCCTAACGGGCCTGCGGGATATGTATCGCGGCCCTGTCGCTTCACCGAAGTCATAGTTCCTATATGCAGGAGCCGCTGCGGCCAGTATTCCTCTAGGTCGCCTCGAGAGAAGAGATCTGTAGATAATTTGGTAGCCATCTTGGCTGACAAAAGGCGTATTGAATATATCTAAAGGCAACAAATTGCAAGGCTGGAAATTGTGTTCAAAAAGAACCGGAGGAAAAGTTTCGGCGTCCGATAGGATCCAAGTCCATGCGTTCCATTCCTACAATTTAATGTCGCCCGCCCGCAGCAAACCATTCATCTGCAATCCAATGAGTTACGACACTTTGGCGATAGCTGTGATGTTGTGGTAGGCAGATGCTAAGAGAAGCATGCGGCAACCTTCCACATCCAATATGATGACCGTAGTGGCTTGTTTTCAGCCATGCAAGCCAGTTGCTATGGGGCGAAAGATCGGCAAATACGCAATTTAATTCGTGCCTTTATCTTAGGAAGCCTTACTACGTACGCCGCACTCCCACGTTGCGAATTGTTATTGGGGCCAAAACTCTGAGCTGACCAACCCCATCGCGCTTAGAGCCAATAACCACGGCCCGATAGAGATTCAGCCGCACAATACTCCACAGTATGACCGAATAATAGGGTCCCGTGTTGGCCGGCCGACCCTGAACCAGTTCATCTTTCACGCTTTTCCCTCTGGTCTCTTCTTAGCCTCTTCTAGCAATACCATTGGTCGCTTGAGCGCCAATGGAGACTGCGGGTCACGCTTGGCCTGCCTTCTTCTCACGAGGGTGTTGATGTCAGGTTTCGCAAATTGAAATGGCGACGCAAACGTCGTCTAGCAATTTTGTTACAGACTCGTCATCACACATAAATGAGAAAAAGGGTGGAGGTGGACGTCAGGCAGCTTGTCTACCCGTGACTTTCTTTTCATTCCGAACAAGCGCGAAGAGGATAAACGTACGAGAAACAAACGTATTCGTAGCAATACGATCAACTCTAATTATTAGGACAGACAGCGCGTGGTCAGATCTCGATCAAATGGGAGTCTCTGAGCGAGGAAGATGCGGTCAAATTCATCAACACAGTCCCACCGCGAGACAGCAGGCAGAATTTCACTAAAAGCCGTTTCCATGTTCTTGTAGTGCAGTACCCCGACATCGCCCAACTCTACAAACATAAAGCCCTGTTGAAAGTCGCCCAGACGAGGAATTGGATGAGCAAGAACTTCGAAACGTTCACTCGCAACCAGACAGCCGGCTCTGCGATCCAAGAATGGGCGAACGGCCTAAGCTTTGTAGCACAAACCCCTCAAGATGATGCATTGCCATTCTTCTCACTTTGTCTCGCGTCTCATTACGATTCGGGCTATGAAGATGCCCCAGATTGGTCTTGCCTCATCTTCCTTTGGTCACCAAACGACACCACGAAGTCCGCGCTGGATGTAGATGCTCTAACGGACCTGCTGAATCGCGACCTTTTTCCGAACGATTTTCAGCCACCACTCAGTCCAGATTTCATGATTCTCCCGTTGTCATTGCTGCGTTGGCAGGTGGACGAGATCACAAAAGGACTATCAACACTGAAGAAGCAGCTCACCAATGTGGATGAAGAAGAGCTGAGGACTGTGAGTTTCGACATGAAGGCTCTGCGAAGGCTCAAACACGAGTTGTTTAAGATGAGAGGCATGCATAGGAGATTGAATCAGCGCTACGTCTTTGCAAAAGAATTCGCTGCTAATCTGGAAAGAGCCTTTGAGAAGTTGAGAATTCGGAGTACTGACGTGAGCGAGGAGCTTGCAGTCTATTATTCTGCAACACTGAAGGAGACCTTGCAAGCTCAAATGTTTCATCTGAAGACCTTGAAACATGACATCAAGACTACGCCGCAACGCATTGAAGCGCAGCAAACCATGGTAAGCCCTTGGTGCCACCCGAACCTATTCAATAGAACACGAAAGTATGGATAACACGTGATTGGAATAGATGGACGGCCAGACTAGCATAATGATAGCCCAGAACTCCGACCTCGCCGCAGAGGAAGCACGTCGTGATTCGGCATCTATGAAGACTGTTGCGATAGTTACACTTGTCTTCTTACCCGGAACATTTCTTGCGGTTAGTGTTTACTCAGATTCTCACTGGCCCAGATACTAAGCGGTTGCGTTTGCTCCCATAGGCTATATTTAGCATGTCCATGTTTCAATGGATACCCGACAATAACGGCGGCGGTTCTGTGAGCGGAGGAGATTCGAACGACAACAAACCTCAATTGTCTAATTGGTTCTGGCTATATTGGGCAATCACCGTTCCGTTGACGATTGTGATATTGTTAATTTGGATAGTGTGGTATAGATGGTCAGATAATAAATATAAGAAGAAAAGGCGTCGAGAGCTGGACGAAGAAGCAAAAATCAAATGATATAAAGGTCTCTTTGGACCTGTATATAGCACACTTAGAAGGTGTAAAGTGCGAAGAAGGAATGACGTGTGTTCTGGAAACTGATATAGTAAACTATAATCTTAATCATTTTAAACCTTCGACCATTCTACGATCTCGATCCCATGCGATAGATCGCATAATTGTCTGGCAAGATCTTCGGATAAGATCTCACTATCGCCCGATCAATATCCTTCACCCACTCTTCGACATCCTCCCAAGGCTTCAAGAATGGCGTTGTCCGCTGAGTGCCATCTCGTGGTCCAGCTCTCCACTGTCTTTGAAGTCTTTCTGAGCTCCAGCGCGCTTTCTCGTCAATGGCGAGCACTTCCACTTCCTCCGGCAAGAACTCAGTAATCCGAGCTCTGCCTTCCTTTATCTCCGACAAGAAGCAATTGATAAGGCGCAATTTGCCCGGTATTGCATCCGCATGTTCTCGATTTGATTCTCTGAGTCCTTCGGCTAGCTGGTCCCATGGAGTCAGACCTAGTTCTTGATCTAAATGCGCTTGAGGTATAGACCGGTATTCTGGCTTGGCTCGCTCTGTCACACGCTGATGATCATTGTACACACCATGCAGTTGCTCGGCAAGAAGCTCCCTAAGATCTTCCGGCAGAGGAAACCCCCTCATTGAACCCATGAAATCTTCATACTTAACATGCAATTCCAGCTGGGATTGAGGAGGTAGTGCTGCACGCTGGAAGTGTCGTTCACCATTCAGACGGCTCATGGCTAAGATAGATTTTAAAGAGCGGATGCCGTGATAGTATTCTGGTACGAGAAGCAGGCTGTTGAGAACATTTTCATCGATGGCTAATGTATTTCCTGACTTCAACTTGGGTTCGCGCTCCTCCAGAAGTGATCGTAGAGCAGCGGCTCTTCGGAGCGGGTATAACCGGTCGGCCCTGCCAACGCGGTTGAACCCTACCATATCGACGAAGCCTTGGAGACATCCTAAGAACTCTCGAATCGAGCGTACAGTAGGCGAGGATGCGTTGGAACCGTTTGCATGACGTTGGAATTGCGCGTAGGTTTTTGTAGCTGTTGCACCAAAGAAAAATACTGCCGGTCCTATCGGCCTACTAACATCTCCATCAGAAAACCTGCCACCGGCCATAGTGGCCAACAAATGACGTATCCAACCGTAAGTCATGCCGTCAAGTTCGGTGTCGAAGTTGTTGAAATAGACGAGTGGCATATAACCTTCAAGGGTGGAATCCCTAATTTGGTGGAACGCCTTCACTAAGTCTTTCATTGTACCATATTGGGAAAGATCGAATCGTAGTTGGCGCACTTTTCTACCTGCAGACGCTGATTCCGCCACTTGCAATGCTGCAAAAGACTTTCCAGATCCACGAGGTCCGAAAAATGCAATGTTGAGCGGTTTGGTTTGAGCGCCTGACAAGTATTCGTTAATGCAGTTGAACAAGGTGCGGAAGAGCTCAATTTCTTTTCGATCAAACAGCGCTAGCCGATTGAAACGAGCGAGAGGGATGCCGATATTTGTGTACCGTGTTCCCTCAACGACGATTCTACGAGCCACTTCCGCTGGATCTCCGACTAGATAGTCGAGCAGCGACCAGCTGTTTTCATCGCCTCGCCCGATATCATCCGACGGTATGTCGAACCTATACAACGCATCCTCTTCATTGACGATGTGGTAGTCCGACATAATCATTGGTGCATCATATGGAGATGCATTAAGACCAGGAATCGATAGGCCGGTACGTGCAAGTCTTCTCGCGGCGCGAAACCCCAGCTCTATGCTGGTTTCGAAATTCACCTCATCTCTCATTATCAAGTTCTTCGCAAACCCGGCAACAAATGCTTCCATCACACCTGGTACCTCCTTCAAGTTTTCTCTAAAGAACTCTCCTTCGGATCTTAGTGGGTCGAAGAACAAGGTGGGCTTCGCGACCTCGAGGCCACGATGGTGAATCACCCCATCGCAACCAAGCAGGACAATCAGATGTGGACAAGTCGCTAAGCTAAGTAGCCTGCCGACAGAGCCTAGTTGTTTGACAAAGTCCTCGCATACCTTCTCCCAGGATAGTCCATATGACAGTTGGATGCCTTCAGCACGGAGATCATCGGCTTGCACGATAACGATAAGGCCTTCTGGATCCCATCCCTCTCTTTGGTTGCGAGGACTAGGACGAACTTTCTCCCACAATGCTCCGTCGCATAAAGGCTGAGCCATGAGGTATATAAGGTAGTCCGGCCAGTGCGACTGGAATAGATTTACTGTAGCGTCTCTTCCTGCTGAATGGGATCCATCCTGGACAACGTAGACGGAACGGTCGTATGCACGACTGGGCGGCGGGAGGAGCCTCGGAAGGTACCATTGGGAGCTAGTTTTGAGTTTGCGCTTGTTCTTAAACGCAAATGTGGTGCCGTTGGATTTATTGCGCGTATGTTGAACGAACTCGACTAGCGTGGCTGGGTCGAACTTCGTGTCTGAGAAATTGTCTGGGATATAAAGATTGATTTCGAAGCTGGAAGTTTTGAGGGTTTCTAAGAGACGAGCGAGAAGATGCGCTCCTCCTACAAAAGAAACTGCTTGGAGCTGTGGCGATTCGGCAGTCCTAGACGCCGACTGCGTGGCTTGCGGAAAGAGGAATAGCTCTTGCGTCGCATCCCCAGCTATGAGGAGTTGACGCGACGAAGGCATTTGAGCCCCTGTTTTGAACAAGGATGACAGCTGTTCTTCGGTGTGGAAGATGTAGGTAAATGTTGCTGACAAGGTTGAGGCAAGCGGCATGACAAGGGTGGGCTAATAAGCGAATCAAGCAGCCCACGAGCTGTGGCTTCTTGGCAGCTGAACATTTCACATGAATTGTACATCGTTGTTCACTCCCAGCGGGTTGAATTCATCTGGCCAGTGGCTTCGCGGGGGAACTTTTACCAGAAGCTAGTTGTGAGTCACGAGACATCTTCAGCTTAGTTCATCCCAATACGTCGAGTACATTCTCAAGGACAGCAATTTTCTTCATCAGGCATCCCAACTCGAGGATTTTTCAGGAAGGGCCAAGCTGCTCTAACCGAAAATCTCCTTCGACATCTATATCGACGATGTGAGCCCGTTGACCTTTTAAGCGCCCTTTCCTAACAGCCAGAGACACCAGCTTGCCACTTTCAAAGGTAGCAGTTCTACGATCCAGATTACTCCAGCGACTCATGCTTCTCGATCCATCCCACCATTCTTTCCCAAGCTCCTTGATGCTCATGTTCCCGCAGTCGGTCATGATGTCGCACCAAACGTTGTAGTTATGCACACCTAAGCATACCGCAAAACTGTCACCACTGCCATCGCGAAAAATCATTATCGCAGAGCACCCGCTGTTTCTTAGGGCCATACTGATTCCATCATCATTGACTGTCCATTGCGCGCTCTCGTTGTTCATGATGGAGGGATCGCCAATCGGACATTTTCGTACGGAGAAGATGTACCGAGCCTCAGGCTGCATCCAATGCACAACGTCAAACCTTGATGGATCTGTTCCTCTCACACAGATCCTTGTGCTATTGTTGAAGGAAACGGACTCCCTGGTTTCTTGAATCTCATTGGTCCGTACTCTGGAATAGATCTGGGAATGTGCATCTCCCTCTCGCTTAATAAAAATCCCGAGCGGATAGCGATCAGGATAGTTCGAGCCAGATTTCCTTTGGCAACCGAGAACCCCCAAAAATGTATCATTCGAAGAAGGAAGGGGTATAAGTGGCAGCGAGATATCCAATCCTTTATTTGTCATGGTGAATGCGGATGTTTGTGCATCGTCGCCGTATCGGTGAACATCATTGCAGCGTTGGAATTCTCGGGGCGATTTTGCCAGGAGTCCTCGACCATTGGCGTAGTTATCACCGGTCCAGGCGAATATCGATTGATCATCAGACGTCTTCATGATCTCGAGTTGCAACCTTTGGAACGCATTCTCCCCTTCCCCATACAGCATAGGCATTTTAACACCGAATAGACCCATTAAACAGTACGCCTGATCTTCGACCATTGCCGTTTCTCTCTTAGACGCCCAAGCCATTCGTTGTGCGACACTAATCTCACCTCCGTGATTGGTAAGCAGAACCTGAGATGGTATGCCAGTTGTCTCAGAAATGAGCTCTTGTAGACTTGCTTTGGTCCCCAGCTCATTCCAGTCATCTGCAAAGAAGACTACGTATAGTGGTGCTAATAGTTCCTGGAGCGTCCATCCACGGGTGAACCACTTGCTCTTCCAAAATTTAGAGGACTTAGATTTCGGATCTTCGTCGCTCGACACATCTGAAAGGTATGCATAGCATACTTGGGACTTCCGATACCAGTGAAACATCGAGTTGAGCGCCTCGGTGAGCTCAACGTTATTGGTCTTGTCAATGCAACACGTATCAACCCCTGCGCATCATCCTTAGTACATTGATGCTGACTTCTGGGATCCAGAATATATCTAGAAATTTGCTTACAGATATACTCGAATCCTACCAAAGCTGCCTGTTCGCAGGCTTTAAGAATCTTCTTATATCCCTCCATCTCCCTCAGCTTCTCAGGCTCAGGTTTCTGCTGTATCATTTGCAGAGACACTTCCTGATCGCCCCATCTATGAGAGAAGATGGCATAATCTGGGATGTATGGGATCTGAGGAGTGGGAAAGGACTCAACAGTGATTTTTGACGTATGCAGAAGCCGCATTGTGTAAAGATGCGAAAGTAACTCCTGTCTAAATCGAGCCAAGTATTCGGGAGGGATTCTAATGCTGTTAAAGCTATTGCGAGCTGCACATATGAGATTCTTGCCCCGCACCTGCAGTGGCATGCTAGTTTGGGGTTTGATTAGCGAGAAAATTTTGCCTTATCAGCCAGCCACTTTTTGCGGGCCACGTCAAGATAGGCAGCCAGCTGTTCAGAAACGGAATCGCCCAATGTAGGCCATGGTGATCAGAAACTCTTACTTCGATGGACAACGTGTCATTCCATAAGGCGAACACAACGACCGAGCTGAAAGCTCCACCATGCAACGTCTTGATACACTAACCACAATACTCACCTGAGTCCTACCTTCCTGCTCTGTATACTATAGGTGCTCTGTGTCCCCAGCCCAGTGGTTGAGGCTTGGCATTATGCTAGCTATATAGCTCTGCCGGAGCTGTGCCCTGTATGACTCCTTCAGGTCTAGTCTATCTATCTCTATACCAATCTATCCTTTTGCTGCAACTTTAAGTCCCTCCTGCCATGCCGCTAGCTCTCGTAATCGAATACCTCTCACATCATGCAACTTAGGCCTCTGTCAAACCAACTTAACATCTATAGAAACGTTACCTCATAACCCTATAGCTGGAGCGGGTTGGCCGTTATCCCTGTGTATGGTGGCGGCATTTAGTACAATATCACCTCTTTTATCCACTGTTATATATTTCTTATTCAAAGGTTTAGGTCGCCATAGAGTGATCGCACAACAGTGGGGCTTAGGCAGCTTTGGCAGAGGCGCGATGAGAAGGCAAGGTTGGCTCTCTGACCCACCATATTTAGGTTCTGTAAGCTTAACTTTCGTCTCAACCATGCAGAGTCTCATATAAAGACTCAAGCTCGCATTTCTCACCCAAACTTAGTGTGTTGATAGAGATCCTATCATTTTTCCTAAAAAGCCTATGACTGCCCGTAACCGGAGGATGAACGAAGATCTCCTACGAATCGAGATTACTTCCTTACGTCCATTAAGACGCGACAGAGCGCAATCGGAGAGCTTAGACCACGGAGCCAATGGGCGGGCCTCCGGAATTTGCAAAGCTTGTGGTAACTTAGACTTTGGTAGCTGGAAACAGAACCCAAGATGCCCGTCTAACCGAGAGTGGTGGACCTTTCCGAAACATCTTCTACGCAATTCCTCGGCATGTATCGTTTGCTCCATACTTTGTTGTACCCTGCGTTAAATCCACCTGGGGAGGGAGAGAAGAATTATCTCTAACGAAATGCCTAGCTTACCCCTTGAAGAACCTAACCCAATACCAATGGCAGAGAGTGAGAACGACATCTGGCTTTTAAACATAGTTAAGAGCAAATCTCTTCACAACGAAAAATATTTTTCTCAATGGCTTACAGTTCTAACTGTTTACTAGTATAGGTAAGAGTTAACACTGAGCTCTGGTGATTCAGGGTACTGAACATTCTCACCTGCTCATCTCATCCTTGCTGCTCTCTTCTCCCATCAGGATTGGAGGCTAATTTACCTGTTTGGGTATAAGTTTGGAGCGGAAGAGCTAGGTTGTGCCCACATTTCTGGTCGTTCTCTGGTCGTTGGTATTGTATGAATGTGCTGTAAACGTTCTGACTTAGAAGGGTTTCTCTATTTGACGGGTTTATAAGGGTGGCAAGTTCCACTAAAACATTGTCGGGGCTAACATTAGACTCAAGAGCCTACGGGGTAGCTTTATTTGTGTGTTCTAGTTAGTCTACGAACTTTCAAATTGTTATTTGATTATTCGGGTCTATCTACTCTTGTTTATTTACAGGGACTTGGGTACTACATGCTAAACAGTTTTTGATCGTTGCGTAGATAGAATTGCATCCGTATCTCTTCCTACCTAGTGAAAACAATATGGGCTAAAAGTTTTCAGCTCTAAGGAAGGGTCGATGACTCCAGAATCTTATTTGGTACGAAGAAAGGCATGGAATCCTCCCACATACTGTCCGTCATCACCTTCTTATTAGATCCATCCGCATCCATGACCATAATGGTTCCATACGGTTGGAACGTGTCATCGTAAATTGCTGCTTCGTCTCGGAATCCGAAACGACCCGTGGCAAACGCAATTTTTCCATCGTAGGTCCACACTGCGTGTCCATCCGTCGCCGGATTCTCAGCCGTGAGCACTTGCAAGCCAGAGCCGTCGGGCCGGATTGTACACACGTCAAAGTTGGTTGCATTGCGGCGCCGAGTAAAGACAATGCGTGATCCGTCGGGCGACCACCCAGGCATATTGTCCGTCGTACCGCCCGTTGTTGTGGTCTCGGTGGTGGTTAACGGCCGTGTCTCCTTTGTGTCCACATTGATGATTTTGAGGCCCCACGGGCCCCCCCACTCACGGAAGACAATCTCTTTTCCATCAGGTGACCAGCTAGGCATGCCCGAATTGACAGTTCCGTCAGTTAGTGCCTCAATTTGCGAACCATCAACTCGCATGCGGTAGATTCTGGGTTGTTGGTCGTCGCCGACAGGCAGAACGCGTCCGTTGAAAATAAGGCCTAGACTAAATGCCAACCATTCTCCGTCTGGGGACCATGTTGGCTGCATGGTGCCTTCTAGCTTTTGGAGAACCCATGTTTCATTGATATATATACCGCTTTGGAGCGGGTCAAAAACGGTCCGCTGGTTGGTGCCGTCGGGGTCCATAATGGCGATGCTGCAATTGCCACTGAAAAACTCGACAAAAGCTACTTTTCCTTGTTTTGAGAGCGAAGGCATCACATCTATAAACCGATACTCCCATTTTTTATCCCAGCTCATGAGCGGGTCCTCAACATTGCGCTCGTAGAAGGTGGGAACCTCGTACACGACAGTTTTGCCGTCGGGAGACCAAGAGGGTGAGCGCAGGTAGTAGCGTTGGAATTGTGTAGCGGCGGGAGCATTGTTTTGAGAAGAAGGAAAGGTATAATTTAGCCCTTCTTCTGGCCCACCCTTAACCAGGAAGCCAATTTCTCCTTCTTCAGAGATGTACTGCGGGAACAATTTGAGATAAAGACCCTTGTGTGCAGTCCGTTAGAAGGTTTTCACCGGATATTCACAAATTGAAAGCAAATGAACTGAATCGCATGAAAACACACACCTCTGTATGAACCACTCTATCTTCCCCTGTCTCAACATCAACAGATACAATCTGGCTCGAAATGTTTGTTAAGCGGCTCGGCCCTAGTTTTTACACCGAGTCAGCAGGTACGCAAGATACAGGACGACGCGGCTCAGTCAAACTCACACTGTCCGTCGGCCGCCTCGTCCTTGTTGGCCTCATAATACACAATTCTTTTTCCATCCTTAGACCACTTCGGGCTACCTAAAGTCCTTTGCAAACCCGCAGTAGCCACCATCCTAAACCCAGTTCCATCCACACCAATCACGTAAATGCTCATGCTTGGTGCATGCTCCCAGCTCTCACGATGCCCAAACCACGGTGTCAGTCGATCACTAGAAAATGCAATCCACTTTCCATCCGGGCTCCAAGCCGGCCGCATATAAGCATCAGGCTCCCAAGCGTTCCCTTTCACGCCTTCGATATTAGTGAGATTGCGTTCTTCACCTGTTTGTAGATCTTTGATCCAGATATTAGACTTGTAACCATTGGCCGAGGAGACGTAGGCTAGTTTTGTATTGTCGGGTGATAGCACGCCGGCGAGTTCGCAAGATGATGTTGCAACCAGGGCTTCAGGTAAGCCTGTTCCGTCTGCGCGCACGCGGTATATGTCCGAGTTACCATCCCCGTTGCGTTCGGTGGTGAAAGTTATCCATTGGCCGTCGGCACTGAAAGTAGCGAAATAGTCCAGGGATCGTTTGCGCGTGGCATTTCCTCCATTTGCAAATAAAGGTCGTTCATTTGTCCCGTCAACGTTGGCAAGGTATAAAGTTGAGGAAGAGGGCCCTATTCGATTCATGTAGAGTACACCTGACTTGCCATTGCCTTGGGCAGGAAGGCCGCGCGCAGTGTGGTAGCTGGGTTGTTCGAAACCAAGATCATCCTTTGAACTTAGGCGTTGGTAGTGTGCGTATGAAGCAACCCGGGTGGACCATAAATAGATATTGAACAGGAGGGAGAGCTGCGTACGGAGATACATACTGATGTATATCAGGAGCTGAGAAAAACGAGGCAAAGAATTCATTCATAGAGCTCTTGCAAGCCTGAACAACATCTTGTTCGATGGGAAAGGTTCGGACCATATTTATATGGTTCTTCCCTCCCCTCGCCTAGCACGGCAGGTATTTGCACCTCTGATATAGACTTTACTCGCTCTTCATTGTAATAGGAGTAACATTTCCGCTGATTGGCCGAAGCGGAAAGCCCGACATGGCCGAAATAAAGTTGGCGCCAAGATATTTGTAGGAAATTTAATATAATAGAGCAAGGGGCCCCGGATTAGCCGGAACTAGAGAAATCATTAGGGTCTCGAGTATGCCCACTTTTTGAGCAAAAAAGTTCCGACCATCACTAAGAGGCCTGTGACAGAAAGCTCCGAAAATGCCCTGGATACGCTTATCTGCAGCTCTCCAACATTTACAGGCTATGGGAATAATAAAAACCTGAAATGATCCAAATCTCTTTTTAGCTCGACGCATAATTGTATTCAAGGTTATCCAAGCCAACTATCTCAAATATGTATGAATGCAATCGTGATTTAACATACAAACCCTTATACTTCATCCCTAGGCTTCTATTCTACAGGTGCGCAGGCGGTCATGTAGGATTCTTTGGTAGAGCTCGCAGTCGATAGGTAATCACATGGCTAAAGCTATTATAGTAGGTAGAGTTGACAGAGTTTTCGGGCGATAGCATCTCTAGTAGGCAGTCGAGGTGATCAAGGCTCAGACACTAATCAATAGGTCGGAATCGAAAAAGTCATCGTACAGGCAGCCTTCATTCATCTTACAGGTACAAGAATGTTGACGTCTAGTATCTAGTTATCATGCTCAAGCTAGCCTTTATCTGACCTCATACTAATCAGCATAGCATACTATGTATGCACTTTAAGCAGTTTCCCATCCGTCTGACTAGATAGGTCATTACACCGAGCACTGGAGCCTCGCCAAGAAGCTCGCATAAATACATGTCCAGGTACGAGACCAAGAATAAATGTAAAATTTCCGTCAAAGACTCCCATCAGTCCGACGGCAGAATCTTGGGCCCTATCTCCCGTAGCTGATTCATCTTCATCCCATCGTTAACGGCGAAGTCATACTTCAGTACCCCGTAGGGCCGGATAAAAAGCCCTTTCTTGTGTATCTCGGCATTCGCAGGCTCATTACTCACCACTTTCAATATTTTCCTCATGCCGTCCATAGTGGCGGCTTCTTCGACTCGGTTGTTGAGAATCTCGTCATGATAGTTTATGCGCCAATGCCGTCCCCGCTTCGTTATGGTGTTCTTCGAGCGCCTGGTGCGTCCTTAAGCATTGGAGTACCAGAGAAGCTAGGCCGGCTGCATATGCTGTCGCATATGAGCTTCCTTTGTCCCATTCACCAGTCGTGGTTTTGATTTCTTCTCCTGGAAGGAGGAAATCCCTCGGCGCAAATATGTTCTCCTTTGCTTCCTCACCATACATTGTCGCTGAGCCGATCCGAATGATTTCTTTCTCGCCGACAGGAGTGTACTCGGTAATTGTAGCAGTGGCACCCTTGTCGGGCAAGGACGCAAAAAGGATCACGTTTTTGTCCGCCACTGCTTTGTTCAGCTCTGCGACAAAGTCGTCCCCGCTAGAGTCCTCCCTTGGCTTCTTCTTATGGAAGGACCAGCTCATCGAGATGATGTCTACTTTCATTTTTCGAGCCCACGCTAACACCTTCAAAGCAAGGGGGGTGAGTGATAAGCTATCATCGTCATATTCCCCGGGAATGCTTACCCTATAACATGATTCGGTTGTAAACGGTTGCTTTGGTTCTGCCACTCCCGAATCGTCAAGACGAGCAACATAGAGCTCAGCGTCTGGGCACAGTTTGCGAATACACTCCACCATCTGTGTCCCATGAGGACAGGGCCCGACCCAATACTCGACGTTATCGACTCGGAAAGTTTCACCCCTCCCTCCGTTCAAACCCTGCGAGGTCAAGCTACTCAACGACGCGCCGTCATCCAGTACAGCCACTTTGACTTTTGGCCTCGCCTTCTCTGGGACCTTTTGAGACAACGCTCTCACAAACTTCTTGAATGGTTCCATTCTTTGCAACCAGTCATCTTCATTTGGACTGCGATCTATCGTTAGTGCTAACATAGGATAATATTAGGCATTGGGTATACTGACCGCTCGTCAACGGGAGAATGCTGATGAGGATCCGTACATTCCAGGCTCTGTTGGCCACTACCGTACGCCTTATTGACCTCCGAATCTGAATTCGGATACTTGATCTGGATGTTATCTTGGGCGAGGGACCGGCACTTCCCTGCAAGTCTATCTTTGAACTCTTCCTCGTAAGCACGGCAATCTGCCTCATCGTTCTTATTCTTGTAGATAGTTAACGTCCTGTATTCCATTTGGGAAAAGAATCTTACGCTTGGGTATATCTCTACATGCAGTCTCTCGAGCTAGACACCCCGGATCGGTTAATTCTTCTACAGCCTATGGAGAAGTTCTGAGATGCTACTTACCTGCTCCATGGTACGGAATCCGGAGCTACATGCCCAGGCTCGAAGAATAGCTATGTTACCCGAAGAATACAGGTGTACCTCTTTCGCACTGGGATCAGCCGCACAAATCGTGTGACTGCAGAGATCGTACTTCTTCCACTTGAAGATTTCAACTTCGAGGTCGGTGTAAGGAGAATTCCAGGACTCTTTTGGATAGTTCCTCCTGAGGGATTGCCGAATTGCGTCGTTGCTGTGCGGAATCGGGCCTGTATCGTCAATATCGACAACATAGATCTTTCGGACCTTGCATTTTCGCAGCCGTTCAAATATATCAACATACGGATCTTCAGACTCTGCTTATCCAATACCGCTGTTGTTTGAGTGTAAATGTGCGCGAGGAGAAAAGTTGGCCTCTCGGTCCCCTGGGTTCCAGTATGGCAATCTCACTGAAGCCAATACGGTTTCGAAATCCATGCCTGACCTTTTACTCATCGTGGAGATGTACTCCTTGTCGATCTTCGCATTTTCGCTGTTGAGATTTAATCCAATCTTTCGCACTTCCTCGCAGTTAGCCAACGTAAATGAACAGGCTATACCCAGCAGCGTCCTCGACTTTCTTCGCGTTGAGTCGTCCCAATACAGAAATCTCAGTTTCTTTTCTAAATCGCTCTCGGTGGGGCTGAGGCCAATACAGGCCATTTTCAGAATCTCCGCAGCGGCTTCAATGACTTCGTTATTCCCATCATTCACGCTCACTTCCTTTAGGAGCCGATAGGCAGTCTTGCCTTTATCATTTGCTGCCTCATCTCCTGCCTCGACATAGATAGAACTCGGTGATCTGTGTACTAGTTCTTTAACAATCGGAGTGAGTTGGTTGTAATTGACAGTGTTGACACTGTACAGTTGAATCGCAGCTTGAAGTGGAGTGATGCCCTTGGCAAGGTTTACAAACCGTTCGTCCGGACATAGCTTGAGGAGTGTTCGAAATCCCTCCAAGGGAATTATCGCAGTGGCAGATGTAGTGTCAAAATTTCTAGCACTTATGAGCGTCTGCAGACAAGTCCACCTAGTTCTGGTCACCGTGCTGAGACCGTCTGTGAATACTTTCTTCAAATTTTCGTCCCATTCTTGCAGTCCTTCTAAATCCAACAGAGAATGCAAGCATTTATTAGTTTGGTCGGGCTTATCTATTGTTGGTCTGCGTATTCCTGGAGCTCCGGACTTGTCAAGTTTCCTAATGTTTTCCCGGCAAAATTTCTCGACCGGACGACCATTGAGGGCAATGTTTCTCAACGGGCACATTTTATTGTTGTCATCGCAAGGGGATCTGAGAACGCTCTGGGTCAGGTCTGTTATGCTGAGATTGAGGACGCGAAAGAAAATGGCCACCAAGGATTCAGCAGCTTCGTTGAGGGGAACGCTGTCATTTAAATCTTCTTGGATAAGCAACTGGGGACCTTCGATGACAATGCAGTCGAAGGCGTCTAGTAATTCCTCTGACATCGAATGGGCATGCTTTTCACGCCGCCTTTTCAATCGTAGAATGATGCGATGTAACAGGTTTCGCTCATCCTCGTCCGGGATTAGTAGCACATCTTTATATTTTTCCAAATGTAGTGATTCTTCTCCACTTATTAGTCTGTGAATGAGCTCTCTTTGCAATAATTCCACATTGAACCCTCGCAGGCAAGAAAGTTAATGTCACTATAGCAGTCGCCTTCATTACCGTAGCTTCTCTTTTCGCTTCATCTCTAATCTGAACTTGGATCTGACTATCTCTCTGAGCTGCAGCATTGAAGGCCTACCTGGGTTAGCCTAAATTGTACTTGAATACAATCTACCTACAAGGCTAATCTCATTTTAAATACGAGCGCTGAAGAAAGTTTTTCAGGAATCGCAGATGGAATTAAATCTGATTCCCAACTACATCCATTTCTATAACCCGTCTGTTTTGGGTGAGCATTAAGTAACAGCCTAGAAGTGTTTATATTGCTAGCACAAAGCGATAGCAGACTTCCCGGCTACACTTAACATCTAGCTGATATTAATTCCGTGTCTCGTCATCTCGTGTAGAAGTAAGTAGTCAGATTGGTGTGGTTTTTTCTGCTACAACCAATTTTATTTTTATACGCCAAGTTCGGTTATAAGTAACTCACAGCTTCCCGATTGCATATGTGATTTCTGAGCGACCACACTGAGTTACCGTATAGTCGAATCATTTCATCCATGACAGTCAACATCATGGAGTAGGAAGAGAAGCGATATTAACGCCTCTAGGTCTAGCGCTGTCTGCTGGATGCCGCGGGAAGATGGCGTTAAGGTTTAACGTCTCGATTATCGACCTTGTCTTCATTGATGCGTTTATAGCGGGTGTATGCTGCCTCAGCCGTATCGAAGAGGTAAGCTACTCGCATTCGAGACTGGCAATGGGTATTGGAAATGTCAGTACCGGGGCTACGACATTGCCAGAGGAACCATATTCATATCTTATCGAACAGACCCTTATTGCAAAAATTGAATAGCGCGGAGGTTAGCAGCATTTTTTCGCAGCTTTAGGAGTGACGTGCCCTCCTACGGACGCCACGTACTCCCGACAACGAGACCCACGGGCCCACGGTGACAAATAGGAGCATCGAAACAAAGTGTACTGTACAGGGCAACGGAAGAAAGATCAACATCTGCGAACAGCACGATAAGAAAATAAGGTGACCGGATCAACTAAAGCTTATTTCTAGCGATGAAGCACTAAGTTATTGATACGAGAATAGAGGCTCCATGTTACCTACTTAGCCCTTGCCGAAACTACTAGAGGGAGCCTTCCACCGCCTCACTCTAATCGTCTCTTTGAAAGGTGGCATCGAGGCCATGCCAATCGTGGGGCTCGTTGGCCGGCTCTGCAGCTGCTCAATATCATAGTTCATGAGTATATGGGCCAGGAAGACCTTGCTGGTGGCCGCTGCGAAGAAGCGGCCGGGACAAGCATGTCGACCTGCTCCAAAAGTGTGGTGCGTCTTGTTGTCCGCTGCAGTCCACGCCTGGCGCGCTTTCTCTATCTTTAATCCCTGCCGCTCTGCCACCTCGCGCCGTTCTGCGAATCTGAACGGCTTAAAGGTGTACGGGTCCGGATACAACGCCGGGTCACGCAGCGAGGCATATCCCGGAATGCCGAGGCATGTGCCGTAGCGGAGATGTACACCTGATGGCGTTGTAACACCCTCTTGGCTCCTTACGAGCTTCACCGAACCTATCATGGATGGCGGATTCATTCGCTGCGACTCGCGGAACACGGAGTCAAGCTTCGGCATATCATCCAGCATTCGCTTGCTCCATTGCCCGCCGTGCGCGTTCAACGCGGCTATGATTTCCGTCCGCAACTCTTCCACGTAGGCCGGCGAGCTGGCGGCAAGGTCAAGCAAGACATCCGTGATGGCCAGAGAAGACGTGTGCACCGATACGAAGTTTAGGATTAGGAGACGCCCCATGAGCGTTTCCGGCTTTATCATGTACGGGTCTTCGCTCTCAATAGCTGCATCAATGGCCCACTGCAGGAAGTCGTTCTTGGAGGCAGTGGTGGAATGAGGATCGGCACGTAGCTCTTGTAGGCGTCGGTTAATCTCTGGGCGCAGCGCCTTGTAGAATCGCAAGGTAAAGTATCTTTGTGGCAGCGTCAGGAATGGTGCAAGGAGTGGACGCAAGACCTGTGGCGTCATGCGGAGCGCCACCGTGGTGAACACTAGGCTCTTCGCAAAGTTTATGCTGCTCTCGACCATGCCCGGGTGTACGCCGGCGAATACGAGGTTCACCACGTGTCCGAAGACTCCGGGCAAGTCGTGCAATGGGCAAACTTCTCGGAAATGCTCCGTGTCGTTTCCCCAGGCCTTAAATAGGTTACTAGGAAGGTTGGCTGCGAGCACCGGGATAAGGTTGTTGATTTCCCGTGTCAGCTTCGTGCGGATCAGGACATTATGGACGGGCCTGTCCACTAGCACAATCTGCGGGTCTGTGATGGTCCATTTGAGCTGAAACGCATCCACCACGTGGTCATGGCTGTTGATTTTCCAGTCAGGTTGCTCCAGATACCAGGAGATGTCCGTGGGTGGAATCATTACCACGCGGCCTAGATCGATGACAGGCAAGAGGCACAGCTCATCCTTAAACTGGTAGGCCTTTTGCGTCGCCGTCTTGATGTCGATCGAGTTCCTCCACAACGCCCTTACCGCTGGAAACCATTCTCCGGCCTTAGCGCCAATGATCGGAAGCCTAGGCGTCTTAGGACGGACTTCATACACTGCTTTGTTTCGGAAACATTCATGGAGAATCAGTCCTACAAAAGCCAGTACTGAAGCTATTACAGCCTCCCTCGTCAGCGCATCAAGAATCATCACTATGTCTTGCCTTCAATTAACATAGTTAGTGACCAGATGATATATCACTCGCGTGGGATGCGCAATTACTATGTTAGGTGAGCTGTCGAACTTCCTCGATTAATGGGTCTAAGCTGGAATGCGGAAAGATAGAAGGAATGCTGTGAATAGAGAGGACAGCACAAAATAGTGTAAAGGGGTTGGTGTTCGCCTTTCTTATTCAACATAAGAAGGAGAGCTGTTAATGTTCTTAATGTCACCTTGCTTCATCCGTAACCCCAACAAGACAATCCTAGTGTTTAAGGGAGCTCATGCCCACCGGGTTTTGTTGGCGTTATATATATATGACTCGTAGGGTTAATCCTAAGTTAGATGCGACGCCGACGCCGACGATCGATGCCCTAAAAGATAAGGGCTTCACGTCCGTTTCCTGACCCTGCAGCTTATGGTACACATTTAGGTAGCGCACCATTGGTAACTCTTCTCGTCATACTAGGGTATTACTCCCTGCGGGCGGGAGGACAATTGAACGTGGAATAGTGTACTGTTCAAATTTGACCAATCAGAGGAGTAACGCCTCTAGCTAAAGTTGGGAGTAGAGAACAACAATGTTGGCTAACCCCAATCCGATTATACTCTCGGCTGCAGACAGTGGCAAAAGGGAGGCCTGAACGCCTTATTATGCATGCCTAAAGGTTAGGATTTGTTGGAACCTGCTCTATAGACAGAGTACGACCGTAGGCTACCATGTAAAAATTATAGAGGCAGTTAAGATAAATGCGCCATCGTGGGCGGCTTAATTCTAGGCTACGTGCAGGTTCTCGATCGAGTTCAGCACCTTCCATTGTACTATGAGGAAGGGGAAAAAAGATATTAACCATGGCAATAGCTAGATGGCGGTAAGCACGACGAATGGCACTTAAAGAGGCTACATACTTATTTAGAATACTCTCCTCATCAGCTGTGAATTACGCTTTAACTCAAGGTTCAGCCTTGCTGGAGTCGTTTTGTGTGTCGGGGCGTTCACGGCATAGGGGTTAGGGATAGCTTAATGGAATACGTGGACGGATTAATAATAGGAGGTAGGGTAGAGGGTTATTCTGCTAGACTTTAGAGGAGGACACTTTGGAGGAGGAGGGTGTTCCGATGCTAGGGGTGGCCTGCTTCAGGTGCGGCTGAACCACTGTCAGGCAGATTGTTGTATCGCTAACTAGAATTCCTCCAACCCCCGCTTCCGTCGCAAAAGATATGAGCTTTGCGTTACATGCACAACATGATCCGCTTTCCAAGAGATAACAAACTTTAAATTGTCACCGGCCCCGACTTCGACTACCAGTCGATCCACGGTAAGTTCACACGCAACGCCCCAGGTATACCCACGCTCAGTTCCACACACAGATACATTCGCTCACTCACACGAGCCCCTCCACACCATTCTGTTTGCTCTAAATCCCGACTTCACCGACCGGCATGAGATCCTCGCAAAGGTGCGCACTAAGTGTAAGGGCCCTGGCGCTCGGGCGGCTCTTGTTGGTCCTGGCGGCATAGGGCAAATTGAACGGTAGCTTGTAACTACTGCAGCACTAATGGATTAAAGTAAATCACAGATTGCTGTTAAAAATGCACATATGGCGTACGAGGCAAATCCGCGGCAGTTTGTGTTCTGGGTGCGCGCCGGCACTCTGGCGCAGTTTGAAGAAGCATACCGGGGCACCGCAGACAAGCTGAAGCTCTAGGGCGGCAAGATCCAAAGGCCGACGTGTTAGGCCTAGTCAAAGATGCTACAGTGTATATAAATAGGCAGAGGGAGTATATCCTCTACCTAGGCAGAAAAGCCCTAATAGACGACGAGAAATAGGCTCCAAATATGGACGTGGTCTAAGCAATGATGAAGTTCGCAAAAGCTATAGGAAGACTTGACGCAAACTGATAGGAAATAACCTAATACACCTCACCTACTAACCTAGTTCATTAATTACCTTGTGGTATAGAGAGCAGGCAGCGCTTCAGCTGCTGAGGATAGGAAGCTAAATGTTTAGAGAATATACTCTGAGCCAGCCTGCTACCAACCTAACTAACCCACGAGAACCCCAAGAGACATGACAAATGAAGGAGAACAAACCATCAAGGGACATAGCACGGGCTTGAATAAAGCAGTAACCTACCGGAGGAAGCGAGCCAAAGCAGATATATGGACTAAATTGTGTGTGTATGCGATGTTGGGTCTGTGGAGTGCTTATAGGAAGGCTGATATGAGGTGGGGGTGGTGCGCATTAGCGTCAAGGCAAACAGTTGCCTTCAGCCTGCATATCACCGGCTGCGCCATGCCAGCTCACTGCCACGAGCTGAGGGGTTAAGCTGAAAATCACTTTTTCTTTATCGTAGATAAGCTGCGCTGGTGCCTCGATAATTGAATGCAGATGTACGAAAAATTCTGCAATTATGGACTTGATAAAAAAATTGCTCGGTCGTGGTGTAATGGACGATGGTAAAAGTAGCCAGAACGAGTGCCAGGCTGGCATGAGCGAAGGACATTTTCAGCAAGATGGAACACAGGTGGACGAGCTAGTGATCCCGGTAATTCATTTCTTTATCAAGGGCACAGTGATACTGAGATTTGAGTGTTTAGGATGACACCCTTGGGCTTCACGTACATTATCCGCTAAAGGACAGTAATATCAAGCCTACCATAGAGTGAGTTTTCCAGTTCGTGAATTGAGACTTGTGATCCAGCCGACACTTGGTAGCATTGTCGCAGTTCATGGCCTTGATGGCGATGCATTCAAAACATGGATCGAGCCGCTTTCCGGTTGCTTCTGGCTGCGCGACCTTCTGCCGAAATCCGACTTATTCCAAGATGCGCGCATAATGACCTTTGGGTACAATGCGAAAGCTTTCTTAAGGCCTTTCGAAAGCGCCAAAAAGGGAAACACTTTTGATTTTGCCGCAGCACTACTGAACGATCTCTCTGACAAGCGTGTGCGAGTGAGTGCTCTATGATGCTAGTCGTGTCAACTGCTAAATTGCACTCGTAGCCTGGCGAAAGAACGCGACCTATCATTTTTGTGGGCCACTCTCTTGGTGGTATCGTGATCAAAGAGGTTCGTGGCAGTCAGTCTCCTCTTCTTGATTTCGACTGACCCTTGCGTTTCAAGGCACTCAATCATGCACACGCCTGCGACAACCAATACGGCGACATCCTGCGGTCTACACGATCTCTCATGTTCTTCGGAACTCCTCATCAAGGTTCAAAAACAGCGGTGTGGGCAAGTTACCTCGGGGTGGTGGGCAAGGGTCTGGGTATTAGAGACACGACGGTAACAAAGGACCTGCGGCATTGGTCGAAACCACTCCTGGAACTGACGAGACTGTTCGCGGGACGCGCGACCAAGTGGCCCATTACGACCTTTTATGAAAATGAGAAGTTCTATGGTGTTGTGGTACTTAATTTTCTTCTTGGCTTTTGCTCTCGTCACTTTGAGACTGACGAATGCTTAGGTTGTTCCGGAAGGCTCGGCACTTATGGGCCTTGACAACGAGCGCGTGGTTGAACTCGACGCTAATCACCACTCCATCTGCAAGTTCGCGCCTAACAGCCGTAATTACGAGCGTGTAATCGCGCGATTCGAGGCAATCCGGTCCAAGATGATGGAGGAAGAATCTGTCATTGAAGCCATCACCAACGCCGACACATCGCGCGCAGGGCAGATTAGAGGACTAGAAGAAGATTCCGAAGAGACGGAAAATATGCTCGCAAGGCTGAAAGAGCTGGCCCCACCTCATGCAGACATGCATTAGGTCATGCTTGAGAGTAACCCATGTATGAGCTTGCAGGCTCGAATGTCCGTGCTTTGTCTGAATCGTTGAAGGTACGATCTTAAGCTTTGGCAATTTTCCGACGCTCCATAGCCATGAGACAGGAAAAAATGCCATCCTCCATTAAACAATTATGAAGGGCATTATGGTTTTGAGAATTAGTGAGGTCGGCATGAGCTCCGATCTTGAAGCATGAAGTCTGATTTGCACCTAAAACCATGTATGGCAGGAAACCAACGCTCATTGTGCCCCGTGACAAACTCTACCCATAGACTATCATAGCTCAAAGGGCGTGAACTGTAAAGAAATACAACCTGCACGTTGCACAATCAAAATTTTGTGGTTGCTAGTTCTGGGCCAGGATCAATCGTTTTTGATTCCGGGGTGGAAGAGGAAATGGTAGGCTGTGGCACGATTGTCCTCCCGATGTGCTCAACTAGCTTGTCGATCTTCTCTTCGATACGTGCTAGAATCTCTCGATTCAGAATGTCGCGTTGTTCTGAAGTAACAGACGCAGTACTGCTGCTGCTTAGAATATGTGTACTGACTGAGATTTTGCGACGTACCGCAACATGACGTTCATGTAGAAGCGATGAAGAAGTGCGGTGCGATACTTCAGCGCATTCCGTAACTCCTCCAACTTGTGCCTGATCTCAGCTTCCTCGCTATTGCTGACTGGCCGTTTGAAGTACCGCTGAAGCTGCTCATTCATGAGAGATAGATAATCACGGCATTGTCGTGCTAGTTCTCTGAGTTTTTCTACATCATCCAAGTCAAGTTTGTTGGTAGAAAGCGTCTTCACCAGCTGTTGTAGCACACCATGAGTGACAATGACCTCATCACCCATAATTTTGAAGCTGACAGAGCGTATACACCCTTTCATGACAGTGTATGCCTGGTCGGGATAGCCCATGAGTATCACACTGTTGATTCGATCCTTGAGTCTCGAATAGCTCCGGTCCAGAGGCCCGGAAAATTGACCTATCGTCGCATGGGTCGTGTTGTCCAGCATTACTGAACGCTCTCTCTGAAACCCTAGCACGGAGGAGTCTTGTTCCACGGACTGTATCTCTAATCAGTATCACAGTCAGTAGAACATGCAGCTAAGTGGTGCCAGAGATCACATGTCCGCGCTAGGGGAGGTCACTCACGACTGAAACCTCTCCTGCAACAGTGCTTGAGCATGGTGATAGATCTGCAAAGAAGGAAGTGAACCACATCCGCTCAGCCAATCCGCCGAATTCTGTGTTCAGTTGTCTCAAAACATTTGCCCACATCTGCGATGATGCTACCATACTACCGTCCGAGATGATCCTGAGAGTTCCATAGTTGTATCCGCGATGGGGCGTGTCAAGGAAGATGATATGCTTCAGACTTTCTGGGATTGATCCGAACTGCGAGGCCTGGGAATTTGCGACAACAAGTGCCTGAGAAGATTGTGAGCGAGGAGTGGCAAGCCGAAATGACAATGAGAGCACACCTTCTTCACAATGATGCCCCCAATGCCATGACACAAAAATACTAAAGGCCGTGCGCTCTACTCAAAAGTTAGTCAGCGAAAAATCAGCAACTGCATGGGCTTCTGCATTGATACATACAAGACCCCTACTTCTTTTATCGACGAGATCATTGAGAAGGCCGCTTGCGATATCGAAAAGGCGCAATGTTGCCTGGTGATCGCTCTGATCATTGTTTGCCGATCGTATCTTGTCTAGAGAGTGTCCATACGTCAGAATCCGAATGTTTGGGAAATCTTCGGGAAGCAAATCATGTATCAAGCTAGTTCCTGTTCCAGGGTGCCTCCACGTAGAGTATGAGCCTGCAGTCGATCCATGAACAGCAACTAAGCTTGTTTACGTCAATTGGTAACTTTTAATCTTATTAATGCGATCAGGCACTTACTCGAACTCGGACGTTGCTTGATCATCTTGTGGGTGGACAATCGTCAGACCAAGCGGATCGACTTCATAAGACTCCTGGCGTGTGATTGGCGATATGGGACCGATTCCTTCATTCGGCACGTGATGTCCGGCAAGAACCTCGGCGCACCGGGACATGGATAGATGGACCTCTGGAGTGCAGAGATAACTTCCAGTATTACCCTCTATCTCCACCACCCGATCGTACTCCCGAATCCCAATGCTCTCCAACTTGGTTGCATTAAAGCGGAAGTATCTGTGGTGCTCAAGAAGGTCCACATGTTCTCTCGCAAACATCTCCGCGGTTTGTTCGGTCTCGGTAGCTATGGCGACGAGAGAACGTATCAAGTGTGATGCGTTCCCGTTGTATACGGGAGGCATGGGCACACCACTACCCACAGAGACCATGCAAAATTGGTCCTTGTTGTTTGGCCAGACGTTGTTCATCTCCACCCAGATATTGCGTACGGGGTTATTCCCACCAAGCGAACCATCGACGAACTTGTCTTGAAATGGACCAAGCTTGACAGGTTCGAACATCGTTGAGCCTGCTAACGTAGCTCTTGCAACTTCCCAAACTTTTAGGTCTGAAAGATATTGATTCATGCCCTCATATTGAAAATTTGAGAACGTGACAGGATAGCCGCTATCGGCTCTTGCAGCGGTGACAATACTAGCCGCATGAAAATCGTTATCATATGATCTTTGACTGTTGCAACAGTGGCGCCTTACACTTTACAGCCGTATTGTGCATCTTTGAAAAGAATGTCACGTTGCAGCGCCTGTCGCTCTATTATATCTTGCAACAGGATATCTAAGTGCGGTCGTTCATCGTATCTTTTGTTACCAAACAGCATATCGCGGGCGGTTCGGAGGTTAACGACAGCCCTGTTCTCTTTTGGAGACATCGTTCGAGACACTTCAAGAAACAAATCGATACACTCGTCTACGCCTACAGCAAGGCATCCCAGCAGGATTGCTATGAGACTTTAACCACTGTTAGTAGTGAACAAATCGCGGAGGCTCTTTGTCGACTTACCCGCCAGTTCCACTTCCTCCTATGAGATGAAAGCAATCGCAAGGTTTTGGGGGCGTTTCGGGGTTTATCTGCTCCATCAAAGTCTTCAGAATCATCAACTGCGACAGAGCACGTATGCCTCCTCCATCCAAGGAGAGACATGCAATCCTGGATTCAGGCATGTGTAGAATAGCGCCTTTGGCGTGGTTCCTCGTAGACCGCGTGTTTCTGGGTGTTCCCTGGTTTAAAATTGCAGCTCACGAAAGTCTTAAAGTCAGCCTTGGAGCATCTCTGGACCCCGCTCTTCAGCTCCAGCTTCAACCTCCACACTTTAGGATTTGAGCTAAAAGGTCGCCTAGGCCTTGGCACCATAGCCTGTGCTTAAACATGACTGCCTAAGCTTAAACCTATAAACCTAAGCTTACCTCCTATCTCTTACCTCTATAATTGTTGTGCTATGTTAGTTAGTCAGGGGCTAGATGGAGACTAGCTTGATTTTGCTTTTTCGACTCTTGGTTACCAGCTATGGTAGCTCGGGAGAGATGATCACTCACTGATTTTTGCATATGTATGAAGGAGAAATAGATTACCTTTACGATGACTTTTGCAGCTCCTGCCTGCCAATTGGTGTGATTCCTGAGCCCTGTATTGCCTCGATCGCCTACTAGCCAAGCTACCGTCCGAACGCCTGTCGAATATATCTGCTACCGTAGCCCTACCCGTCCGATTACCTATCGACTGCGAGCTCTATCAAAGAACTTCACATGGCCGCCTACGCACCTGCACAGTAGACGCTTATAACTAGCGGGGAAAATATTTAATGATTTGCGCGCCGCTCTTGTAGAACATGGGGTAGCAATATGCAGCTTGAGTCGCAATAATCAAAGTTGTTGTGTTAAGAGCTGGGTTAGTCATCACTGGCAAGCTAAGCTCCGATCTAGTGCTAAGCTAAGGTAGGCTAGACTTCCTTTATTCTAACCGTAATATACCACCTCCAACATTTACCTACACTGCCTTCTCCCTATTCTCCTATGAAGTTTCTTTGCATAAGCCATTAGTACTAAACCTTTACCGACCTCAACTTTCTGCTTCTCTGCCTGAAGATCAAGTCCTGCGCTTGATGAGATTCATCATCTGGGCTGTTCAGTCTTGATGTACTTCCTAGGTAGCTAGAAGATCAACTTGATATCAGAAAACCACCATCACCAAGATATACCGTGTTGATAATAGGCTCGTACTGCTTTGAAGTAGGCCAAGGCAGATTGCGAATGGAGTAGTACTTTATAAGCAAATCACAGGCCACGACGCTTGCTTCCCAGTTCCACTTCGCTTCCTCTAAGTTCAACCTTTCTCTCTTTCGCTCTCTCCACTACCTTACCAACACCAACACCACCGTCAACCTCCAATGCCCTCAGCTTCGACTCTGAAACCCCCACCAGCCTCGAAATTCCCTCATTGGCAAACAGTTCATCGCTGTACTCGACCCTCACCATCAAAAACCCCTCCGTCAATGTGAATTCAAACATCAGCGGAAATTTTGCCCCTTCACTCCACATATTCAACTCTTCGAATCCCTCCAAACTCAGGCGTCTACACTTGTACTCTCTTTCGTCATGAAACGTGACCATCACTTCAGGAAGCGGATGCGTAGAGGGCGAGGATATGGCGGTCGGATGAGCCAAGCAATCCAAGATGGCATGCCACGGGATGGCGTTGGCGAGAGCCGATTGACTAGATGCACGAAGAGAAGCCAAGAACTGATGCAACGGGGTGTCGGCGGAGGTCTTTGGTATGCAGATTGGCAGTGGCTGGAGGAAGAGACCGATGGTGCTTTCGTCATCCTCGGAGCGACCCATGAAAGGGCTACCAAAAACTACGTCCGAGGAGAGCACCGAGCCTAGAGCAAGCGAAACAACAACAAGGGCGACTTGGTGATGGGTCAGATTGTACGTATCGATTATTGAACCAAGGATTCTTTGCGAAGACGGGGCGAGCTTGCGAACGTAGGAAGTTCCCTGGAACGTGCGCCGTGTGCGTTCGGTCGCCAACGTTGCAGGCCCGTGTGTTTTGGGGAGATAATCTCTCTAGAAATCCCGGACGGTATTATCGACTCTTGTGGCCCAGCATGTATCTTCATACTGTTTCATGGGCGCAGGCGGCGAGAAGCCTCAGTAGAATGCGGCAAACTCGTCCAAGAGGGAGGGCAAGGTGGTCGAGTCGCACACGATATGACCGATGCATATGACTAGGTAGAACGGCGAAACCGTTATACGAACAGGACATTCAATCTCCAGTTTGAATTCATGGTTGATAAGTTTCCGAATATCAAGCCCCCTCACGAACTCTGTCCGGGGTGGGTTGCTCTGGTATACCCGGACCCCCCCTGCATGATTGATGAATCTGGATCGCAGGATCTTGTGTCTCGCAAGCACTCGATCCCATGAACTGCAAAGCCTTTCATAGTCGACCGTGGCGGCATTGAGTTCGTAAACGCGAGAGACGTTGAATGCCGAAGCGCCTAGTTGCGCGTCATACTTTTCGAGCCAGTCACGTTCGATGGGGGAAACACCATGAGGCCCAAGTGGTGAGCCCCCCGTGGCTTTGACAGCTTCACCCGAATCAGCGATTGCATCAATGGCCACGGAAAGAGATTGGACGCGGGGGTTTTCGATGATGGTTTTTATCGAAACGTGCCGGTTGAACTTGCGAGTCAGCATATTGGCCAGTTTGATCTGCAGCAGTGAATGTCCGCCAAGTGCAATGAAATCTGTATCGGAGGAGATGCCCGTTTCTGGCCCCAGGCGCAATAGCTCTCGCCAGGCTTGTCCGATGGATTTCTCTGTCCCCCTCAAGCCGTTCATTGTTGATTCCGCTATCGCGTTCGGTCGTATGGCCTCGAAAGACTCGTAGTCGAGTTTTCCGGCGACCGTGAGTGGGAAATCATCCACGACGATGATTCGTCTGGGAGCGGCGTATCCCGGTACTTCCTTTAGGATTCTCGCGCGCACCGATGGGACGTGAAGCGAAGCTGGTCGTAACACAGCTATAAGAAAATCCTCTTTACGGTATACAGCAACATCTGTGCTCTCCGGGATTGCTCGAGCGATCCGGACTTCTAAGTCTTGCAAGTCGAGACGGAATCCTCGGAGTTTGATCTGTCGATCCATGCGGCCTTTGCAATGGAGCTCTTTGGTGATAACATCCCAGTATCCCAGATCGCCTGTCTGGTACATCCTCTCATTCGGATCCAACAACACGCTGTCCGCTGAGAACTTCCGAGCTATCTTCTCCGGTTGTCCGAGATAGCCTTGGAAAACTTGCACATCGGCAGTGTATATTTCCCCGACTGTCCCAGCCGGCATGAGTTGCTGGTTTCGATCGAGGACATAGACGCGACTGCTCGGGTTGGGGTACCCAATGCTTACTTTTTCTCCGGGCGCCAGTCGTTTCAGGTTGCACCACAGGTCGATTCCGTTGGGCCATACATATTGTACAAGTTCTTATCCTTAGACCATTTGTCGCAGACAGACTGCGGTACGGGTTCGCCAACCATGTAAACCTATCAATTATCAGCCTTTGGAGGAAATGTAGTGGAAGAGAAGCGGGAAGCAGACATGTTTCAAATTATTGTAGTGATGCGGATTCAATCTCTTCCCTACAGATGGCGTAAAGAGCGCTACGTCGCATTCCTTGACTTGCTCGAACGGATGATCCGCACTTTCTTCCGGTAGATGAATGGTAGCGCCGTAGCACAGAGCGGAGAAAATCTCCAAAATGGATCCATCGAAGACAGGAGACATGATCTACGCAATCCGTGTGCCGTGCTCTGCGTGTAGTCTTATCTCCTCGGTTGCAAGAAACGCAGCTAGACCCGCAGCATGTAATTGACGCCTTATACTCAGACTGGGAAACTACATGTAAGTGCCTGGTGCTCGAAAGTGACAGCGACACGAATGCTCGACCGCTCTACATGCTTAGGGTTGCTACACAACCTACGGTAAGCGTTTCCGGTTTGATGGATGTGGCTTTGGACTGATACGAAAAAGGATAACGTTGATGGAGGATGCTGCTCATCTTACGACGTCTTTCGCAGGCGTGGGGGCCAATGTAGCGATGGAAGACGCTTTGGAGCTTTGTGAGGCGATGGTCGAAGCCAGAGACAAGGGCAGGCCAGTGGCAGAGGCTTTGCGAGAATACGAAGTCAAGATGTGGAAGAGAGCGCACGAGACAGCCAAGCTTAACATGATGTATCAGGGGCTGTTCTTCCACGAGCGGGGTGGGATAGCCATGGTGCAGCACTTTGAGGAACAGAAGCTGGCAGAGGGGAGGAAAGCTGGAGGAAACAGGAAAAGGCTATGTATGTGATTGATAGGCGTGTATATTGACACGAGCTAGTTTGACATGACAGGTGCCGTGCCATCCCAATCATCCTTTTCCACAGCGTCCAACAGAAAGGTTGCTACACTGTCCCTGGTGGTGGTCTTGAGGGAGCCAATACCCTCGCCCTTGTTACCGTAGAAGTGAAGTTGGGCAGAAGGACCCGAAACAAAGCGGGCAGGGCGCGCAAGCACATAGGTCAGGCCACTCTGCTTGACTACCTTCTCGACCTGCTCATGGTCTTTGTAACCGATGCCCATGTTGGAGTAGCGGACCAGCATCTTGACGGGCAGGAACAGGGTCGGGAACGACTCGCCCACGCCGTGGGCCTGGAGGGTGACGATCTTGCTGGTGCCGTGCGTCTTCATCGCGGCGAGGGCGTTTACGTGGGCGTCGCGCATGAGCGTGGGCGGCGATGTCGGCTTTGCAAAGGGGTTGTTGCTGGTGCGCGCGCTGTTGAGCGTCACCACGACGGCAGCGGGTACATCGTTGGGCACGGCGGTGAAGGCCCTCTCCACGTCGGCCTGGTCTTGCGGCTGGCCCTTGACAATGGTGACGGCGCCGTCGGCGGCCGCCACGGATGCAAGAGACGTCTCGTCTCGCACCAGCGCCGTCACCTTGTGGTCTGAGCACTTGTCACTATCGTTGCTGGAATAAAGCGGGCGCGGGCCGATCCGGCGCTACCGACCTAGTCACGTAGCTAGCTATTCACTCACTCACTCACTCACTCACCTCGCGCGAGCGCGCCTTGGACGACCAACTTGCCAACACGCCCCGAAGCACCAAGAATGAGGATGCGCATGCTGAAAACAAAATCGATGACGGATGGCTGATAGCTGATGGCTGACGGCTGGAAGGGTGGGTGGGTGGTCTACTCTGGCCACCCACCTACCTAGTGCGGAGGCGGCACAGCACTTACTTTACCTTACTATACCAAGTATTTGAGAATGGAGACCGTCGGCCCCTACCAGAAGCGACATGCTCTAGAGGTGACGAAAAATCCATAACCGCGTGCAAGTGTTGCTGCGGTAGAAGCTTTGTGAGGTGAACCAAGCTATTTGTACCCTAGCAAGATGAGCGAGCGCCGACCGGCCTAACCAACCAACAGAAGCTCGAATTCAAGTCGGAACTTAATCGAAACCCTAAGATTCTACGTCTTCGTGCGAAGCGGGAGAATTACAAGGAAAAAATCAGGCCCCTAGGATACAAGTCTACTGACGCTGCGAGAGGGACTAAGCTGTACGACAAAGCTAAACGCGAGCTTCACAGCCTCACCAACGTCTTGCGCAAACGAAAAGAGAAACAGGCATTCTCAATTTTCACGATGCCATCGACAATTATGATATTGAAATAGATCTTCCTACCCGTTCTGCTGTGCAGTACGAATTCCGAGAACGAGGTGGTATTGCTGAATTGCTGCCTCAACCACTGAACGAACTCGAGGGAGAACAAGCCATGGAACTTCGTATAAAGTTTATCCGCAATCTCGTTAATTACAGCCATCGAATAGAGAGTCAACCGGACGGGCCTAGTAAGGCCATCGATGTTCGATCTATGTCCAAAGGAGACCACAGCGTGATAGGCGTGAAACGATGTGCCAGTGGCGCCGATCTTGGGGAGCATCGACAGGCAAAGCGGCCGAAAGAAGGAATTTACTTAGAGCCGCCCGTTCAAGAGAGTCTGAATCGAACGCGGAGCCCGGACCTAATTAAATACGATAAAGTAGAAATCCACTCCCGCGTTCTAATGATGTTTACTAGCCCTGTTTGCCTTCTCTGTATAGGGATAGGGACGACTCGCCGATTTAAGAAGGAGTCACTGAGAAAGCATATTGATCGTTTTAAAGCCGAGGGAGATTTTAAGCGACCTTTCCACTGTTGGGATCCTTCTTATTCAGAGATGATTGAAAGAGAGGGGCATTTCAAGAACCACGCAGCAGTTAGGTATGGGGTATGGCATCTGGTGGAGAGGCCCCATGAGGTGTGGCAGCCTCCTTATGAAACACCCGATGTTGGGTCGGGCCCGGCACAAGGCGCGAGTCACTCCTATCTCCAAACTAGAAACGAGTAGTGAATGTATCTAGTTTGTCTAATTTCGGCTGCGTTTCGTGAATCGTATCCTGACTAGTGACTAGATGACTTTGGATCTGTTTATCGCAGTACCACCCGGCGCATATCTCTCGATTCTCTAAGCTCGCTATGAGCAAACAAGCCTCTCCCGGCCAACAGGTTTTAAGAGTGCAAGAGATAGAGAGAGGCGTAGACAGCTTCTATAGAGTAGCTCGCCAAGAGGAGCTCGCGAAAATAGTGAATGGCAGACCTAGATATGTACGAACAAACAAGAGCGTAGTCCCCCCCACTAGCATGTGCGCCTCATTCAATCATGCGAGAGTCACGCGGGCTATGGCTGTGGCAATAGCATGGAAACAAGATCTTCGTTTATTTTCCTTTATCTCTTGTTTGTTTTCTCTGCCTGGCTCTTGATGTTAAAGCATCATAGTGCACGGACTACAACAAACAGACTCACTTTCTCACCATTATATACAAACTCTCTCTTACGTATCCCAGACTTCAACCCAATAACTCTGCGGTTTTGCCTTCGACTCTCCTCTCGTTGAAACCCCTTATTCTCGTAAGCTGGAACAAGGGGCAACCTCCGTCCTCTAACGACGCTCTCAGCCGCGACTAGTCCTCATCACCCACCGAAACAAGTCTCAGTCTTTTCCCACGCTAAGAGATCGTCAAGTTCCACGGCCTCTCTTCCACACCCATACAAAATCTCATCGAAAAACATCTAGTCAGCCAGCGATAAATACATCGTTATCTACTAGCTACACGTACGAGAGCAGTATGAGTTCCTGTTCAAGCGGGGATACGATCGACCTCCATCGAAGCGTCTTCTCGACCACACAAACCGAGGCAGTTTGCACGCAGCCTTTTACTGTCTTCCAAGAGAGTACGCATCACGCCGTCTTTGGAGATGCGGTAAAAGACGGATTCTTTAGTCATTGGGTTGTGCTCTATATTGCAATTATTGCAGTCGGTGTTGCAGCTCTCGTTCTCCACAAGAAAGCCCTAGAAACGGATTCGACCAAAGCTAAGACCAACATGGCCATACAGCCTAAGACAAAAGAGGAACATCGTGGAGTCATCAAATTCACGCCTGTTGGTCAAGAACGAGTACATCGCCAGGATGAGAAACAGGCCACTCGTGCCCGTCCAAACAAGCGAGTCGCGATAGTGTTCGGCATTGAGAACGCCTTTACTACAAGAGATATGGCTATACATGCCAGGTTTGTCAAAAATGCGAATAAGAAGATGCAAGCCGCAATTGAAGTGGATGGGAAGAATGTTAATAAAAGAGATGGTGACTGGAACACCTTGAGAGAACTGGCACAATCTTCAGCTGATCACATTCTCTCGCAACCAGCAAGAAAGCTTAGGATCGTGGATCTAGTTCGCGTCGTTACGCTCAAGGTCTCACTACGATTTCTCTTCAACGCTTCAGACAGCGCTATTAGCTCCGAGGATTCAATGGATCACCTTATCCTAATTGGACAGAGAATCAACGATCTATGGATTGCCTCTAAAGATACCACCACCACACCGCCGGAATGGAACTCGGAGTCAAATTCCGATATGCACGCAGCCCTAATCGCAGTATGCAAGACCGATGATCCCGAACAAGCCGACGAGATAGATCCGCTCAGACCTGAAGCAAATCCAATGAACTGGCTGCTCCCAGCATACGAGACTATGTGGAGAGTAGTTCTCGCCTGCGTGATCGAACTTCGCTTCCGTAATGCGGAAAACGCCGATATCTGGTGTAAGGTACTGGACGAATACATTGGTGATCCTTCAAGGAGAAAGTACAAGGGACCTGCCGTTACGCCTGGTGTTCGCGGATTTGGTGTAAACGATATCATAAAGGAGACTTTACGTCTCTATCCGCCAACTCGCCATGTATATAGGCGCTTTACGGAAGAAGGAGAAGATGTGAAGGCAAACATTGAGTCTTGCCATCGCAGCAATTCTTTTGGCTCTGATCCTCTTCGTTTTCGACCGGAACGATGGCCCGAAATCCGAGCTCATTTGGGTTCGGAAAAGAGCGACAAGGACATAAAGATTATTGAAGAAGAGCTTGGTTTTATGCCGTTTGCTATATTCTGCCCAGCTGGGAAAGATTCAACGCAAGGGTTCGGTCTTAAGATGATTGCTCTCTTAGCTGGAGTACTCTGCATGAAGCTGGAACAATCTGCGACATGGGTTCTCGAAGATGAAAAGGGTTATCAAGACTTGACGAAACCTTTGCCATCCGACCGTGCAGCCTTTGACACGCTGTATTTAATCAAGAGGACATAACCGATCTTCTACATGATGGAGACTCAAAGTAATCCACAGATACTAAATTATTCATGACTAAATCCCAACGTCACTGTGTAGCGAGACACTGTGCGGCGAGACAAACGAGGAGTGTTTTGACTTTTAGCAACCAGAAAGCTTATGCGCGTAATAAATATTGCTATAATAATCCGCTATAGCTAGTTCTAAATCTCTATGATTCCTCCTACCTGTTACGGATACAGAGCTGCAATAGGCAACTAATTGGCTTGCTAACTGGGCATAGGTAGCTATTAGCTAGCTAACTAGCTCCTGTGATAGGTACGGCAGCAGCGAGGATTGATAATATGTGGGGAATAGATATATTCCAAAAATAGACTGAAGTCTGTCAGACTCGAATCGCTATCACACTTCTTTTATGTTTCACGCCACGGCCTCGCTTGGCAAGCGACTCACAGGCACGTTGCCAGGACCTCACCTTTATCGTTACAGCTCCTTAGTCAGCCAACCTTTATTAGTAGCTTGATAGTTAGATAGTTAATTAACTATTATAACATTTAATTAAGTATCTTACTTTTTATAATATAGAAGCTAGATAATATCTATTAGAATAATCTAATTGATTTAAAGGGCTGCTTGCCTTCCCTCTTTATTTACTTTAGCTACTTTTTATCTCTTTCCTCTACCCTAACCTACAGTAGTAAGTAGAGTTGATAATAACTTTAATCTTTATTAAACTACCCCTCTAGACTAATTAGTATAGTATAATACTATAGTATTTTAGTAGCTTAAGTAAAAGTATAGAGTAATAACTATACTATAAAAGCTACTAAATAAGCTTCTATTTAAAGCCTAAGTAGAAACTATTATAAAAGCTATTATAGAAAACTAGATAAAGGAAAGAATAATACTAAAACCTAAAAGTATAGTAGGAGATAGTATCTAAGCATTTACCTTCACCCTCACCACTACTTAACTCTTGGCGCTTGCCTTTACTCCAGCCTGGTTGCAGAGGTTATTAATTTAGAATATAAATTTATATAGAAACGAAGGTGTATCGTAGGTATTATCCTAAATAAGACACGCTCCCCAAATCGAAAAACGCCTTAAACAACGGTAAAGAGTCAAGAGACGTCTCTAAAACTGCGCTTCTGACGCTAGCCTTTAATGCGGCAAACATTACTTCACGATATTTAACAGTGATTGGCCCGTCATTTCTCGGAAGCTCTGGATACAAGACTGCAAGTTCGATAGGAAACCGCTGAATAAATCCCATCACCGCCGGTATATTCAGTGTCCCTTCGACGATATCCAATTCCAAACTTGTGGTCGCTGATTCTTCAATATGCCTTGCGGATTGGGCTATGAGTGCTCGAAATTCCTCGTTTGTTATCATCAAAACCCCAATTGTATCGTTCACTCTAGGATCTGGGTGGAGTACAGATATGAGAGCTTCATCAAGCTTGAATATAATCTCATAAAACGGCCGCGTTTTTTCGAGCCTCTCTGTTCTGGCGTACATACTGTTCATTATTTGGAACAGCGTATCGGCTTCATTCGCATCAAGGCCCAATGATTGAAGGGAGTACATGAGCCTGGCCAAAAGCTGTGGTAACGACTGCGCTGCTTCGCATAGCACTCTTCGGCACCTCGAACGTTTATTTGCACTAACAAGATATCCATGTGGGCTCGTCGGAATGGCAAGAAGCGCTTGTGCGAGCAGTTGCGCATCGTCCCTTCTCAGAAACCAGCCTTGTGTTCTAGACCCAGGATCAATACGAACCCAAGGGATGTCCAATGGTACATAGGTGGTTTCCGAGGCCCGCTCAAGTTCATTGAGGATTGCGTCGGTTAGCTCCATTTCCTCTAATGAGTAGATTCTCTCCCTTTTATCGTCAATGTTGATGCTTCCAGCAACTTCGGTGAGTGCTTCGGCACGATCATTGACGGGACTGAACTGGAAAGCTCTTCTGCCGTAATAACTAGAATGAGTTGTGGAAGAGTACCACGGTGGGGGTACCACGTATGTATTTGGAGAGAGTTGATCCCACCTGTGCTCTTCTCTGTGGTGCCGCATTCCCGTTTCCGAGTCACTATCATCATCTTGTCCCCCCGAGAACCTTACATGCGGGCTTAGCTCTGCTAATCTAGCTTGTGGCTCCTCTTGAACAGCAATCGAATGTACATCATCGAGCGAATACACCTTCGATCTGGGCGCGGGCAAGCACCCAACAGCGAGCCAGAACATATGTCCAATGTCTAATGGTTCCTTAGATAACTTTCCGATCTCTTGTGGCGTGTGACTCGTGAAGTAAATGCGTCTGATCTCATTTTCGGATTGACCCCTGCTGACCATTTCTTTTCCAAAGTGAAATATGCCTGTTATCCCGTACAGAGTTTTATAACTGGAGCCCGAGCTAGACATGGTGCTCGTCGAAGCCCATTGCAAATTTCCAGTCATCCAACCGGGAGTAGAGTTGCGAGATACCCGTCTCAACCCTCGTGGTAAGCTTTGAGAATATCGCCCAGACGGAGCCACGAAGTCTCCTGGCTTAGCCTGAGTGCTCGCCACTCCACCGGTTGATCTGATTACGATTTTTCCGGAGTCTTTTCTCTTCCCGAATCTACCCACGATCCCAATAATAAGAACCCATGATGGATGTATTGGAAGCCATGTCTGTCCGTCTTGAATCACTAGTGACCTGGTCCTCGCAAAGTTGATGTGATATGCTTGAAGTAATCTCCCGAATTGTACCCAACTTGCTGAATTTGTTGAAACTGCTGGTACTTGATCAGCCAAATGCAATGTGGGAGCTCGAAGTGACGGCGATAATCGAAGATCGGGGGCTTCAAAACGACGGAAGAGGCGGATTTTTGGTGCGACACGAATTCCCTGAGTTACAAATCCTCCCGTATCAGCGCCCCCGTCGCTCAGCAAGTCAATAGCTATGTTTCGCTCAGTTCGACTAGCCCTCCAAACTAATATAGGGCCGACGATACCCAAAAGGGCGATGATGGCCACGCCAGCTGCAACCCACGTTCCGACCAGGCTGCCTATCTCAGTTGACTGAGTCATTCTTCCGTTTGTGTTAGCTATCTCTTATATCACCGATAATCAATATAGGTGCCGTTTCTTAGCCGTGTGTGAGTTTGGCCGATGTCTGAATAGACAAGGTTGAAGCTGCGGAGTAAGCTTGGCTAGGCTGAAGTGGGGGCCCTTCATGTACAGTTTTCTAGCCTTGTGCGGTAGCCCTCTACGATTAGCTACGCCTTTGTCACGTGTGCTTATCGAGAGATTCTAGCAGAGCTTACATTACGCAGCATAGGGTAATGCTAGGTGCTATGCATGGGCTCTGTATACTCTATGCAGACTATGGCAAGCTGAGCAATGTAGAGAAGATGTGCAGGCAAGCGCTAGATAGGTATAAGAAGGCACTCAGGCGGGAGCACACATTGGCACTCAGCACAGTCAACAACTTTCTTATAAACCTAGAGTAGGGGATAGCAGCGTTTAAGAATAGCAGGATAGTAGATTCTAATATATAGTAATTCTAATACAGGGCTAAGCCACTACTAGCTAAGGCATAGAACTATATAATCTCTTATACAACAAGAGGAATCTTAACTGATAGGATGCTATAGATTAAAGGTTATCCATGCTATTTTAAGTTTAGTGTTAGGGTTTTATTATCTAAAATAGGTAATATAAGTGTAACGGCCCATCACATGAGGCTTTAAGCCCGAGAGTAAATGGCGGCTTATCACATGATCCCGCGTGTATAATGGTCACTATTAGGGACGGGGCACTAGGCCCGCCCAAGGCTAGTGTAGACCAAGTAGGTAAAATGTGCCTACCTATTTACCTTTTACTCTCTACCTTAGTCTCTCTTATATAGTAGAGTTTTAACTTCCTATCCCTACCCTGCTTCCTATATGGCTACTACCATATAGTAAGACTAAACCCCGTCCTTACAACTAGTTTAATACTTTCTATGGTTTACTTCAACTCGAGCGAAGACCTCGCACCACACCACCTATGCGATGCCTTCGACTGGACTGGCGTCAATTGTTTTGTCGACATTGGCGGTTCGGCTGGATCGACGGCTGTTTCCCTTGCTACTCGCTTGCCCAGTCTAAGCATCATCATCCAGGACCAGCCAGGTCTTGCTGAGCAAGCATGGAGATTCATCCCTCCCGAATTGACAGAGCGCATATCCTTCATGGCGCATGACTTCTTTGATGACCAGCCCGTGTGCGGTGCGGACGTCTATCACTTTCGGTGGATCTTCCATGATTGGTCGGACAGGTATTGCCTCAAGCTACTTCGTGCACTGGTGCCGGGTTTGAAGACGAGGGCGAGAGTAATCGTGTCGGACTTCGTAGTGCCTGAACTCGGCGCAGCGTCATGGTTCCAACAGGGCCAGGTGCGGGGCTTCGACTTGGCTATGATGGAACTATTCAACGCTAAAGAGCGCGAGCAGGCGGACTGGGAGAGGCTGTTTAGCATGGCAAATCCGCGCTTCCGCTTTGACAAGGTACGTACGGTGGCTGGAGCGGGCTTGGCTTTTGTCTCGACGGTATGGCAGGGTTGATAGCGTGGACGTGTATGTAGTCAGCTACTGCCGAAGCGGCCCGGGGAGCGCGTGCTGGTGGAGGGCTGTTTAGTCCCCAGGGTTGCCCTTGCAGTCGTAGAATTGGCCACACGTATGTTATGAGGTCTTTTCGGTGGGGACTAGAGTCATTAGTATGATTAATTGTGAAATGCAGCCGCTGAAAAGAGTGGAGAATCTTCTGTTTGGCTGCGCCGCAAACTAGTGTTCATGACAGATCATCGTTGTTGATATCCCCACCTCTAGCAGCGATATTTGCTCTTCTCCACGCACAGCGAACATGGCCACCGCTTTTCTGTTGACACTGCTCGTTGTCTTTTTTGCTTTTTTCGTTGCCTACCGCGTCTCTGCTGCACAGGTATTGCGACTCAAGGCTCAAAAACTTGGCTGCCAACCCGCCCCCCGCTACAGACATAAAGACCCTATCTTCGGGCTTGACATTTTCATTCGCACAGGAGATGCCATGGCCAAGAACCAATTTCTGTTAGAGCATCAGAAGCGCTACGATACCTACGGTCACACGTTCGAGGCCCTTAATTTTGGATCACCTGTCATATATTCAGTGCATCCAGAGAACATACAGGCAGTTTGGTCAAAAAATGCCGCCGAATGGGGCATTCAACCTCTACGCCTGCACAACATGCAACCTTTCTGCGGCACTGGATTTATCACCACGGATGGGCCAGAGTGGAAAATGTCTCATGATCTGCTCAAACCGGGCTTTCATCGATCCGTAATTTCTGATTTTACACCGCTGGAGGAACACCTTCAGATCATGCTTAGCCAGATTCCCAAGGATGGCTCCAAATTTGACTTCCAATCTTTCATCCTCAAGCTCTATCTAGATCTGAATACGTTATTTCTTTTCGGCGAGCCCATTGGAATGCTATCAGGAAGTCCACCAATCCATACAGAGGGCTTTCTGAAAGCATTTCGAGAAGGCTTCAATGGTTGTGGAATGCGTATTGCTCTAGGTCCTCTGAAGATGCTCTTACCTAAGAGAGGTTGGCTCAAGGCATGCAAAAAGACACATCAATTTGCCGACGTCTACGTTGAACGAGCCCTCAAGTACCGCGAGAAGAATGTACCTGCCAAAGGCATAGAAGAACCAGCGAAGCATCACACTTTGCTTTATAATATGGCGCAGCAGACGGGCAACAGAACAATCCTACGTAATCAAATTGTGCAGGCTATGATGGCAGCAACTGAAACAACTGCATCTTTAATCAGCACTATCATCCATGTTCTTGCGACGAAACCACTCGTGTTCGCAAAATTACGCGATGAGATCCTGACCATAGGTGATACACCACTTGATTCTGACAATTTAAGTCGCCTCAAGTACCTCCAGAACGTCATTACTGAAGGTAAGTCTAAATTGACTTACAAACATTCAATAGATGCTCACATACCTAGCTCTGCGCCTCTACCCAGTTTTCCCTCAGAACAACCGTGTAGCTTTAAAGGACACCGTTTTACCAGCTGGAGGAGGCCCCGACGGCGCCTCCCCAATCTTTGCTCCTGCTGGCACACTGTTTGATACTTGTTTTGCAACGCTATATCGTGACAAGAATATATGGGGGCCTACCGCTGATGAGTTCCGGCCAGAGCGATGGGATAACCTCAGTCCATCGACTTTCGAGTTCATGCCGTTCGGCGCCGGCCCCAGACAGTGCTTGGGGCAGCAAAAGGCTACCCTGGAAACATCATACCTTGTTGTCCGAATGCTACAAGAATTTAAGCAGATCCGAAGCGAGGATTCTAGACCTTGGCAAGCCCAAGTAGCTCTGACGGCAAAAAACGCGAACGGATGTTTGATCTCAGTCTCGCCAGCTACGTAATCTACGTAATAGGTAATTAGGAGTGCTAATCAAATCTTGAATGATTGGCACCCTGACCTTATCCAAGTAAAGATGTGGCATAGCAATGCAGTGCAACATTGGCCCAATTTGCCTCAAGGTCTTTCCTTGCACCTATTAACTGTGTCCAAGATATTAGTTGCATAACCTGTGCCGAAAATAGTGAACTAGGGGTAAAAGGTGAACTTGCTACAGTTCACCTAAAGTTTGGGTCCTCAGGGCAACCCTTGTGACTTATCATGCGCAGAAGACTTACGTCTAAGATCGACAATGCCTCTACCTATTCCCAGCGCTCCATTGGCGCATGTAAGTGAACAACCTACGCCCGTGCCTGGTTGTATCCTTTGTTAATGCTGTACACTACGATCTGTTCTTCTAGCGACAGCGCAGGCTTACCTTTATATTTCTATGAATTCCATATAATCGCTATCGACCTCCCCTGAACAAACCAACTTTCAAGCTTATTTCCTCTCGCACCCACTTTTATGATGTATTCCTCCTATTCAGTTGCGGCCGCGGCGTGTAGTTGCTTCTTCCCTGCCCTCGCAGCAGTTGCAGTCGCCATCAGATTTCGGGCCAGAATATGCAGAGCATGAAGTTGGGCTTGGATGACTGGCTGGTTTTCGGCGCATTGGTACGAGTCGATAATCGATAGGTTCACAAAGAAGTCCTAAACTGATTTCCTGCCGGCAGATTTTTGCATTCTCATACTGCTGCATTGTTCTTTATGGCTCATTTAAAGCGAGTATTAGACAGGATCTTAGCACACTCACCCCAGATGATTATACAAATTACTAGAAAGTAAGTCGCGCATGCTGAGAACATAAATTGAACCTCAGAGCTAATAGTATCTTTCAGCATCTCTACATTGGTGTTATTATTGCACATATCTCCTATGGTCTTATTTAATTGGGTATTTTACAATTTTACGAGTGTATATTCACAACCTCAACCTTCTAGATGTGGGCAAATATTATGCTAGTCATTGTGTTTCTTTTGATGCTAGCTGCAACTGTCGTAGGTCATCTCCAGCCTCTCTACCTTCACACGGTATATTAATATGCTTCTATTGTGAAGACCCAGATATTCTCTGCGTGGCCTATCTCCAATTGGTGGACCCTGGGCAAAGACCGCAGAATCAATTATGGTGCCTTCATAACATCTTTTGCTGGGATTGATCTGCTCCTCGATATAATCATCTTGTGTATGCCAGTGCCTATAATCCGAAAGCTGCACATGGGCAAACGCAAAAAGCTCTTAATTATTGGAGTGTTTTGGATGGGGTTTTTATAAGCATCAGTTTGGATGACTTCGGGCAGATTGATTGGAGACATGTTAGTAATGATAGTAGCTTCCTAGTTCTAAGTGATATAATGGCTAGTAGTACTTCTTTAGCAACTTTTAGGAGACAGGTATAACCTAATCAATACATTCGTATTCTACTAGGCATCTACCCTCAGGGTCCGCCACTTGCATGGGCTCCTTGTCAAACCCATCCATATTCCACCCTGTATCTAGTCGTGAGATCTCTTAGTTGCTTCAGTAGATCCTGTCTCTATAAAATCAGGGTGCTTGCAATAATAGCTATTGGTTTCGGTTGAGTCGCTTTCAATGTAGGATACGCGCTCGACACCCGAGCTCTTGTCTGGATAACTCTGGAATATTATATGGCCATTCCCCATTAAATTTTCCTCGCATGTCTCACTCCTGATAGTGCCCGTTAGTCTGGTTCGAGATCACCGTAGGGTTGTTATACGCATTGTATAGTTGACTTACATCCATAGAACACAGTTAAGCCCGGGACCGATTTCAATGAAACGAGTTTCTCTATCCCACATGTTTTCAAGCGTAGCTATCAACTCTATCAGAGATCCCGTTTTGCCAAAGCATGATTGTTATAAGGAATAGACTTACTGCATTGACCAACCTCAACATAGAGTTTTTCCTGCCGTGTATTATGGTCAACACTTGGGTCGCCACCGTACACTATAATCCAGTCTTCAGGGTTTAGGCGCTTGGTGACCTCCCACGACTTAAACAAGTTGCTAAATGGGAAGGCCGAAGCAGTGGCAGCCATAAAGGCAACTGCTATAGTCAATAGTTGGACCATCTTGAAGATGCTTTTCTGTTTATTTTCTATTAGACGTAACTCTTAGTGTAAAGCTAATAGAAGAGTGTAAAAATCTAGAGATAGAGGGATAATTAATAATTATTTTTATAGCGCGCGCTCTTGTTAAATACTAAATATAAATTACTCTGTTTCCAACAACTCAGTTCTTGATAACTCGGGTCCTAACAACTCAGTTTTTGATAACTCAGGTCCCAACAACTCAGTTCTTGATAACTCGGGCCTAAAAACTCCATTCTAGTGATATCATCGGGTAAGCTAAAGTACTTCTAGGTTGGTATTGTACAACCTAGTATATTTGTATTTCTATATTAGCACTTCTTACTAATTCCTTACTACCTTTTTCTTATAATAAAGTTACCTAGTAAAGTAGAATCTACTAATTTAGCTTAAAATTTAACCTTTAACATTAAGGGTTTGTGTCGTTTAGCCTATGAGAGGTGTACTTTATGCAAAGCAGGTCCAACTTACTCAGGTCCCACAGTAATTCCAACGCAGCCTAATTATTCTACAAATGGGCTGGAATCAAAATTCAACGACTTCATAAATAATAAGTCACCCTATTCTCGATTGCTGCGCCTTGCCTTTCGGACTAATTTATTAGCAATTTATCCCATTCAATGCACTGTAGGACTTGGAGTTTATAATACTATGATAATAAACATGCTATCATGTACTGGGCACTTTCTCAATAGCGCCCCTGCCAAGAGACCTGCAACAATGCTAGCAGGGCCTTTCTTAGAGTCAGAAAAGGAAGGAATATCATTTGCAGTCAATCATCCTTTCAGCCTTGCGCTTCTAGCGACTATGTTGCTGACGTCTTGATGGAAGTCTGCGACAATCGAGGCTGTGTGCCCGTTACCCGACGAACAGGAGTCGTCCAGGAAAATTTTAGCCATCTACAAGGGAAGAGTTATTGCGAAAATATGGTGTGCCGTACCGCGAGGGCTGGTACCCCTTACACCGTGATCCGAGCATCGTGACGTTGGGGGTCCGCACAATGACAACTGCAGGCGGACATGTCGAACAAGCACAGAGACACACTACTCGCCGCTGCCCTGTTTTTTCTGCTTCTCGCCCGGCCGCAACATACTGGTAGTAGTAACGGCGCATAGATCAAACAAAGCCCAGCGGGCACTGGCATAGAAAAATAGGGAGATTAATACATTCTTGATATGATATTGTACCTCCACACGCCTTTCTTATGCTGCAGTTTGACTTTAGCTGAAATCAACTTGAAGGTTAAACTACAATCGCCTTACCAGCGCGTCATACTTAGGCTATAATTAAAACCGATTAGATTTATAAGTGTCACAGAGAATATATAGGCGTTACACCGAGAATTGTCTCGATTTACAAATTTATTCCGCTATGGGCCTAGTTCAGTCCCTCGGTAGTATACAGCGACTAGAAGATTGTAGCTTCGCTCTATGTCAGGGAGCTCCCTATAGCGTTCTTTTTGTAGAGATTTTCTCTCTTTTTTAGCATCTTTGTGGAGACCTTTTGCGTCCGTCTCATCATCTCCTTGCTTGCGGCATCGTAGCGCGTCAGCATACTTGCGTTTCACCCATACCACTTCCCCCCTATCACCCTTGACGTGCCTATTCGATTCAGCTAGCTCCAAGGCTTTTTTAAGCTGTCCTCTGTGAATGGCTTAGTATGTGTGATTAATGGTGGAGCTTCCTGAGGCTTACAGCGCATCATTGACTTTTCCCTGTGCCAAATTGACACGCTGTTAGGGCTCCCCCCCAATGTAAGCATTATCGCGTGTACTCACTGCCTCTGTCACCGTGGCTTTCCTCTACAAATTGTGGACCAAGATGTCCACTGCAAGGGGTTATGCAGGTGAAGATCTGCCAAGACTTAGTCAGGCAATACTTGAAGACTTGTCTGCGGGCGTAGATGCCAGGTTTTTTACTTTGGTACAGCTTGTGAAGGCGTATCAACGTCACATCGACGAAGTGAATGATGAGTTCAACACGGTACTCGAAGTCAACCCGACGCAGGACAAATTGTGGCAGGGCTGGATAAGGAGCGCTGGGAGAACAGGACTCGCGGGTATGCGGTTTCAAGGTTTTGGCTTGTCCATGATCACCTATACTAATAATAAAAGACCTCTGCACGGAATCCCTCTCTTGCTCAAAGACAACATTTTTACTACTAACCAGACATCAACATCCTGTGGCTCTTACGCCCTACTGGGCTCTAGAGCCCCTCGCGAAGCTATAGTTGCTCAAAAATTACGCGCCTCAGGCGCCATACTACTCAGGAAGGTCCACCTATCTGAATGGGTAAACTTCCGATCAGGACCTAATAACGGGAGCAACGGATGGAGCGTGCATGGTGGGCAAACATATGGTGTCTTCTACCCTAGAACCGAATCCGAAGGAAGCAGTAGTGGTTTAGCTGTTAGCTCAATTCTGTGGCTTGCGTTTGCTGCTATCGGTATAGAGGCATGTGAACTGTAGCAGTATATTTATTGACTAAGGGCTAACCCTATTAGACGGATGGTAGCATTGTTTCTCTAGCATAAAGAAGCAACGTCGTAGGTGTTGCCCCAACAATAGGGCTTGTTGCGAGAGATGGGATAATACCACTTTCCAACCGCCAGGACACGATTAGTCCACTAGCGTGAACTGTGAAATCTGCTGCCCATCTTCTAACGGCGATATCCGGAGAAAGCGCCTATAATAACGAGACTCAATCAATCCTATTCGCGTCCATGCCCTAATATGCAGACGCCTGCTAGGGTACACGGCTGGATAGTTGTGAATTGGTATACCTCTCGACGCTATCACAGACGCGGATGAAACTGTGATGAATGCATTCAAACATGCATTGAGCCTACTTGAATCGGCAGGTGCAACCATTATAGACAATATAAAGTTTTTGAGAGCTAAGGAGTGGAATAAGTGGGATGGGGAGAGTAAGAGAATATGTCTATAAGCTAAATTTAAATACTTAATCAAAGGCTGGTTAAAAGAGCTTGTTGAGAATCCGAACGACATCTATAGTCTATCCGATATCATTGCTTTCATAAAGTCGGACCTAAGGGAATACTATCCTATGCGCGATATTTAAAGATGGGAGTGGATTTAAGAGGGACCTTAATTTAGCTCCATAGAATACAATGAAGCATTAGAGAAAATGTATCATTTTTCTGGCAAAGAAGGGATTATAGGCGCTACAGACCAGTACAAATTGGATCTGGTAGTTCATCTGACCAACATAGATCCTCCCACCACTTTTATCACTAGATTAGGACTACCTGCTATAATAGTTCCGCTAGGTTTCTACCTAGAAGACACTAAACCTATTCGACACAGGGGTGATATCATTGATGTTGCGCTAATGTCCTATTAGTCTTTATAGCTCCCCTTCATATCCATCCGCATGACTAAACAAAGCAGATTTAGAATCACGTTCACTGGCAAGGCTTACACAGAGGAGGTTCTGTTTTGTGTTGCTCATATCTACAAAACAGTCGCTATTTCTAGTGGTTCCATTTTGGCGCTTACAGACAATGCGTTGAGAAGTAGGAGTTTGTTATACGAATATAAAATGGCCCTCTCCCTCCCTCGTTTCGAGTAGTAGAGTAATTCAGCCCAGCATAAGCTATAAGAGAAAATCAGTAAAACCGTCGAAACAAGGCCCTCTTATATTCAATAACAGACTTCTGCCCCATCCTCCCAGCTTACGTCGCCCATTACCTGTCTTTCAAGGCTATTTTCTGACCCATTCCTAAGAAAACCCTAATTTTTGGTATGTCACTGCCTCTACCGGGATGACTAGATAACCCCCACAGTGAAGACTGGCGACAACTCCCAGATGCCGGCATAGACGGACGGAACGGACGCAAATGAGGGAGATAGAATAACCATGCACTGTATATTGACCCCGGTCCAAATTGATTTGAACGACGTGGGATCTAACACATAATAGATAAATTCGATGAGTCAACTAGAAACTATACGCAACTAGTTTCCATTAATGGCGAATAAGTCACGGAGTTGTCAATAAGCTCTAGACAGGCATAAGGCTGGGGCAGCACTGTAGAGTGTGCAGAGAACAATTGCGGCACAGTGGCTGCGCATACCTAGTCTAATACTAAGATCATCTTGAGCAGCGTAGACCCAAACTATGACTAGACTCTAGGAAAGGGAAGTGGAGTTACTGGGGAGCTGTCAACAAGTGATGGTGGCGTTACGTGGACTGCAACTGAGATCAACATCCCCGAGTTCATATTCGGCTCGTAGAATACGGATATTTGATGCCGTATTAAGTGGACTGCGGTATATGAACTCGCAAGCAATTTGAGGTCCATCGATCAAGTTTTAAAACATGTCAGCGTGACACGTGCGTGACTAGGTGCCACATTCTAGTGATAAAAATAGGTTAGCGTAGTCTTGTGGGGGCCAGATCAGAGCCTTGCACCTGCTCTCCGCATCGTTGTCGTCATCGCTTTACACAGCTCTGTGTGCTCTGGTCTTCTGTCTATTGCTTTTTCCGTTTTGATCTCAAGTGCAACTCAACATGGATCCCATCTCTGGAGCCGTCGGCATGGTGCGTCTTGAATCCTTTCGTCTCTAGCAACGTAGCTGCGCGATCATGTTGATGCAGAATTACTTACACCTGAGTAGATTGCCGCGATACCACAATGTATAGAAGCAGCAAAGCAGCTGTATGATCTGCGAGAACGCTTCGATCAAGCATCCGTGCTCATTACCGCTATTTACACTGAGTCCATGGTTGTCGCAGCCTCTTTGTCACAAGTTCAAAGACTTCTACATGGCACTACCTTGCAGCACAAGCCAGAGCTTTGCGAGACCCTTGATCGGGCACTTACAGGCTGCTGGGTAGTCTACCAGTGTCTAGATGAAGAAGTCCGTGACTTAGCTCGCAAAGTCGACGTCAATGACCTCCGTAGACGTGACCGAGCGCGCTTTTTGCTCAAAGAGGCTAGCTTTAAGGAATTGCTGCAGCAGATTCGCGGACAGCAATCTGCGCTTGGTCTGCTGATTCAAGGCCTGCAAATGGAATCTCTTTCTGAAATTAAGCGGCTGGTAGGTGACAATAGCGTCAGGTTAGATCAGATTGCAAAACGCTCGAGAACATTACGTCAAAAGCATCCGAACATCAGAGTTCCAGAGTCTATGTTAGATAAAGATAGCATAGCTGAGAGCCAGTCACTGTTTGGCGATGCTGAATTCACATTTGATGATGAGGTTGTCAATTCTAAAGCATATCGAAGGGCCATGGCGCAGGCAATCAACGGAGAGAAAGCGAAAGAGCAGCAGGGAAACACTGAGCTAGCCAAAGAAGATTTGAGTATAATGCATACCGGGCAGGATGGCGACCAACAGATCGTCAGCGAAGCGGCTGGTGACATGGAAGAACTCATCCTGCAGATTGATGATGCGATCGAATCACACGGCAATGAATCACCACCACCATATGAGAGTGCGGAAGAGACAACGCATACCGATATGCTCGACGATCTTGAAAAGAGCTTACTACCTTTCATGCCTCCGGCCTCATTGTCTCGTAAGCCATCAATAGTTATCACAGAGACCGACTCAACAGCCGACGAATCTAAGAGACGTCCCAGTCTAGCCGCAACGGAAACTACGGCAACCACTTTGGTCGCCTCGCTAACTGACGATCCCGAACAAACACAAGGGCCAAAGGACGAGCAAGCTGAGGTGGAAAAGGTCGAGAAACCGCCTCCCCTTCCACCACGCCGTGCGGCTTCTTCATCCTTGACGCTAGTAAAATTGGAATCGTCTCACGACCTTAAGAAGGTATCTTCGTGGGAAGAGATCTTTTCTCTTCTGTCGACAACATCTTCACTTTCTCTCACGGATCCTTCTATGGGGGGCTCTGCGCTTCAACGTGAAGCCAAGATGACTCAAAAATCGTTACCGTTATTGGTTAAATCATCGTCAAGTTTTTCCGGCGAATCGATTGGCGGGGAGCAATTATCTGTCGTGACTTCGAGTGAAGAAAACGACCTCGGTAACATTTGGGCCTCTCTCATCATGGATGAGGAGAAGTATATTGAGCGACTGACCAAGTTTCACACAGCTTTCTATGAGGGTATTGTCAAAGAGTGGCCGATCCTAGAGAAACATATGGAGGCAATCGCTCTGGTAGCACGACTGATACCACAACACCAAGATTACATCCTAAATGCTTTGAAAGAGCAAACAGCGCAAAGGCCGTCCGCGCACTACGACCCTCGATTATTCATTACCTGGGCGAGCAAAACATACAGATTGCTCAAAGAGTATGCTCAACGTTTTCCTCATGCGCTGTATGCGCTTCGACTCACGCGGGGTCAAGATAGAAGATTCAGCCCTTTCGTTGAGACGCTTGGTTTAAGCCTTGTGTACTTTGGCAAGAATTGGGAAGATTATCTCACTTTACCCATCGCACAGCTCAATATGTATATCACGAGGCTACAAAATATGGTTCATGTGATACGAGGAAGCACAGGGGCCGCGTCAAACAAAGATGAGTCACGATTGAGGGCTGCGTTGGAGGTCCTCCAAAAGCTAAGTGCACAATGCTCGGACCTCATCAAGCAGTCCACAAATCAAGAGGAACTACAAAGCCTATACCGAAGAATCCACACAGCCGATGCTGGTATTGTAGACATGCTCATGCTGTCCAGCCCCGAGCGTCAACTTGTATATCAAGGCCCACTTGCCATCAGACTCAATAGCAGAGGCCCATGGCAGTCGTTTCAGGTCATCCTGCTGAACAACTATTTCTTCTGGGGAAAGGTGAAAGCCCTGAAGACCAGTCAGCACCAAAAACAAAAACGCGACAGCATAGTAGTAGTGGAACAGGTGAGTGGCATCATGTCCCTACTCTTGAATAACCTCGTCATCTGACATATCAAGCCGGTGCCCGTCTCGCACCTTGCTGCCAGGTTGCCGGTTGACTCAGGAGCAGCACAGAAAACTTCTTTCCTAGATGAAATACCGCGGGGTACCTCGCTGTACGAGCTCTTTATCGACATCACAAAAGACCAGTCTAACTTCACAACGCACTCTTTAGGTGCGCTGTCACACGAAGAACGGAACTATTGGTACAACATCTTGAATGCTGGTATTAGCGCCAAGTCGGCAGGTGTATCTATATGAAGAGGAGACGACATTGGAATAACGTTTGTCGGCTTAAGCGTCCGTGAACGTGTAAAGATTTGCCCACAATGAACACACTGAGGGGCGGTCGAATGAAGTCCAACAGTAACGGCGTCACAGCATCCGATAGTGTATCAAGCCTCCATAACAACAAAATAAATAACCGTTGACGAGCACTGGACTTTACTGGAGCATTCAAGGAAATGAGATGGTAGATGGAAAGCTGTAGGACTTCGGAGAGGCAGTCGTCTCGGGTACCGGGTGGGAGTATGGTAATACACTCAAATATGGCAAGGGGTATTTTCGCGGAGTGCAAAACATGTAAAAGTATATTTGGTAATCTAGGTGTTAGTAGGGAATAGAAGACAACGGAAAGTTAGGTAGTATTTTGATTGTCGGGGAAGGCGTAATGAGTATTGTATCGCTATTCCTGCGCAGCCTAGTCACGTCGAAAGCCTGAAATAATGAATCCGGGTGGTGCCATCCACATCATAGGTGCAACATATGGACGGCAGAAGAGAGGATGGGGGCGTATCAAGATATAAGATGGTTAGTGACAGCATATAGCTTACTGATTATGAATTCTAATGGCCTATCTTGCTTGCGAAAAGCGCTTGATAGTTATATCTACTAATAGCTATTATTATAACGTACTTGATAAGCGAGCTAATTAGGCGCTGGCTGCTCCTTGATCTTCCTCCAGTACCAGCGGCCGTATCGCGGTACCCTGGATATCGACGTGGTCATTCAAGCCGATCTGGCTAGGCAGATTGACGCTGATCGTATTTCGCAAATACTGTACACGAACCATACTCAGTATTTTGTTAAGAAAGATGCCGGGTAAGGCGTATTCGTGCCAGCCGTGCGTATTACTGGAGACAACGGTCACGAAAAGCTTGTAGAAGTCGAGATATTCGATTATCAGAATTGGTCAAATCGCCCTCAATACGACCTCTCCAGGCCAGACAATGACCGCATCAATTTGACCGTGGAGCAAGCGACGGTTGTAGTCCTCAGTCCTCGCTGGCTGTTGAGAAAAAAGATTCTCTCCCAGCATCAGCGACAGGGAAACCCGAAGGAACAGACCGACCTCAGCGATATCAGGACCCTACTCGTATTGGTTCAAGCGAAGTGCTTGACTTTCAGTGGCCAAGAACAGACCGCAGCATTGACGGCCTTGCTGAGGAAACGCCCGGAACTGAGGCAAGCACTGAATGCTACTATTGAATGCCCTCAAGTGTTCAATCCTTGGCGATGGTCTGAGGAGCATAGGCGCTAATTTAGCTATCCTGTTTGAGCTTAGCTTAAATCTGCTTCAAGATCTTTTCCAGGGTCAACCGCCATGCGCCTCATCAGTATCAAACCGACGTCTGAGCGAGACTAGCCCGATAGCTTGCAAAGCATGCGCCTTGAAATATTACTTCTTCTCTTGATCCGCGATCCGCCAACTTACCAAACATCGAATGCACGATTACACATGCACCAATACAAGACACGCTGCAGTCCTGCTATTTCGAATGTGCAGAGGATTTCGATTACTTTCCGACAGAGTGTCATTAAAATGGACACAATTCGGCATGCGTGGAGGTACGGTCTGGTGGAGATCGCTTCTCTTAGCGTTCCGATAATGCTGAGCGCCGGCTTTGGCCCGACTCCACACCACTGTGTCAAGCAAATTCTCTGACCAAATTTTCACGGCGGACTGTTCATAACAACGCACAAGCCACACATGTCCCCTATTTCCCCCACAAGTTTTTTCCAGACCATGGCATATTTTTTCCTAGTTGATCATGGGTCGGGCCCATGTGGCCTTTTAAAAACAGACAAAATCTGAGCGCGCCCAACATCACTGAAAAGTAGCAACTTAATAAATTCTCTCCTTATTTATGGCTCCCATCCACCTTACCAAGAAGGCTAAGCTCGCAACCGCTCTCATACAGAAAAGTTCCGCCTCTTCCGTTAGAGGTCGTGTTCGAAGTATCACCCAAGTCAACAACGTGCGCAATGCTTCCTCAGGGGTCGTATCTCGAACTTTCATTCCGCAAACCCCACAACGAGAGAATAATGATGCAGTATTGTCGCCTTGTTCCCGCACTCGACAGTTTGCACAAATGGCACAACAAGTAGTGCAACCAGCACCAGCTACGCCATGCGCAATTGAATCAGCATTGCTGCGACTCAACAATACCACCCTACAAGAACAGCAGTGTGCGACGGTTCCCACCTACAACAGGAACACGCTCAAGCAGGGCATTGTCCACGTCGGTGTTGGCGGATTTCATAGAGCGCATCTAGCAGTTTACGTCGACAGCATGCTTGAGCAGCTTGGTCTCCGCGATTGGTCAATCTGCGGCGTCGGCTTGCAGCCTTTCGATGTGGAGATGAAGCACGCTCTAGCGCCTCAAGATAATCTCTACACAGTCATTGAACGTTCTGCACGCGGTTCTAAAGCACGTGTCATCGGCAGCATAACGGATTACCTCTTTGCTCCCGAAAACAGCGAAGCTATAATAGCAAAGATGGCACACCCAGATACCCACATCGTTTCCATGACCATTACAGAGAGCGGCTACTTTTATAATGAGAATACCCACGAGCTAGAAATCGAGCACCCTGACATTGCGTTTGATCTTGCTGGCAACGGTCCACCGCGCACATTTTTCGGCTATGTCTACGCTGCACTGGTACGGCGTTTCGAGGCTGGCCTAAAGCCTTTCACAGTTTTGTCTTGCGATAACATGCAGAAGAATGGAAAAATCACTCGTGACATGCTTCTTACATTCGCTCAGCACCGCGATACTAATATCGCAGCATGGCTCTCTCGGGAAGGTGCCTTTCCCAACAGCATGGTTGATCGCATTACACCAAGAACCGTTGAGGCCGATGTCGTCAATCTGGCTGAGGGATTCGGCATTGCGGACTCTTGGCCTGTTGTCACTGAGCCGTTCATGCAATGGGTCGTTGAGGACAAATTTGCTGACGGACGCCCGCCTTTCGAGAAAGTTGGCGTCCAGGTCGTTAAGAATCTAGAAGACGTCGAGAAATTCGAGCTCATCAAGCTGCGCTTGCTCAATGCTAGCCACTCGGCTGTGGGCTATGCCGGTTACCTTGCCGGATTTCAGTACGTCCACGAAGTCATCAGCAACCCCCTGTTCCGTAGGTACATCCACAACATGATGCAGGAGGAGATCAAACCCTTACTGCCTCACATTTCCGGCGTTGACATCGACGAATACGGCAAGACGCTTATCAACCGCTTCTCTAATCCCACGCTCAAAGATGAACTTACCCGTATCTGCCTTGGTGGCTCAGGCAAGCTCCCTAAGTTTATCATGCCCTCGATTTCTGAGCAGATCGCCGCGGGCGGACCACTCCGCCGCCTCACGCTCTGTGTTGCTGCCTGGTTTTGCTATCTGAAAGGCGTTAATGAGCAGGGCCAAGCATTTCAGCTAAGCTTCGACCCTATGGCCACCGAGCTGCAGCCTCTTGCTCGTGCGGGTGGTACTGATCCAACGGGACTGTTGAACGTCGAATCCCTGTTTGGCGATGACCTGCGCAACAACGAGCGATTCGTTTCCGAGCTTACCAAGGCTATGGAGAGCTTAAGGCGTAAAGGAGCCTTGGCCACCATCTCAGAATACGCAGAATGAAGTTCAGTACATATCAGGCAGCAGAAGTAATGACCATATCACTAGCTATAATCATAGTAACTTAAAGGTGTTAGAGATAATAAGCCTGCATACTAGTTAACTCTCGAAGATAATATAAGGTATAAGAGACTAGGGTAATCCCTAGCTAGTAACCATGTTAGGTTACGGAAGAAAGCATAGATAATATATTTATAGAAGTTATTATAATAAGTAGTTGGTTAGGGTTCATGCCTATTGTCTAATTCTTGAGTGATTAATTAGTCCCAAGATTCAACAACGTCTTCTAAAAACACTCATCGGTCTATCCTTGAGCCCCTCCTTTTACATCCGATACGCGACTAAGGCCAGCTTCAGAAACAATACGACCTTTAAGGAAAGCATGATCGCTGCATTGATAGCCTATGTCGAAAATGCACACCAGGATAGTATTGCGATCTGCAAACAGCTGGATGGTCCTTCTAAAAGCCTCCTTAAGACTGGTGTGCTTACTATCGTTAACGTCATTGACATGTATATCAAGATGCTTGGCGAACGACAAAATGAGTGTAAGGGCGAGCGGGTACCGGCAATAATATCTAACGGTGTCTTTAATAGATTTCCTTTCTGATCGACGACTTGAGCGATCATAATCAGAATCCTGCGATTAACATATAGCTTACTAACGTTATCTACAAAGATAATCTCCGTCATCTTCTTCGTCGGCTTTGACAGACACTTTTTCTACCTGATCTCTCTCTAAAGAGTATGCAATGCCTCTGTAACTTCATCCCTTGACTTCTGAAGTCTGTCCTCTGCCGATAACATATCCGGTAGATGCAAAGGTTCATCATTATGTGAGTGAACATTTTCTCCAATATTCTGATCAGCATTTTTAAAAGGCCCCTTCGCCTGGTTCTCTTGCCGCGCAAGTCGGAGAAGGAACATTCCCTGTACCTTGAGCGTACCCATTCGATCGCGTAAATCCCAATTGGGATGTTTGAATAACCGAGAAAGCGTAGCTTCGTGCTGATATATAGATTTGGATCTCCCTTCCATGTTAGGTAGGATGCTCCCTTTCTTGTAGAGAATAGTTCGGCGCTTCTCTCCTAGCTGATAGATCTCTATCCTATCGGTTTCATACAGAGGAACGTAGCGCCGAGAGATAGAAGAAATATCATCTTCCTGTGCAGACATTCTTTCTAGATTATCTGTTGACGGGACGATTGCTGTTTTGAAGAATGGAATGTTGCCTCTGAGAGCTAGAACGAGCCTGATTTGATCACAGATCCTAGAAGATGTTTGAATATCTGTAGGCACTCGATACTCTATGATGCGTGTGCAGGCTAGAGCCGTTTCGGGACCCAAATGGATAGGAATCCGAGCACACTTCAGTGTACGAGCTGTTTTGGGACCTGAGAATCCGAGGCAAAAAGGCGGCACTGGTTCAAAAACGTAGTGCTACCTCCTCGTGGGCATGGGAATCCACTTTTGCCATCATCGATTTTACTTGAACTTCGGGTAGGCACAACTTCGTTAACTCAAGTTGTTATAACAAATAATGTCAAATTTCTCTACGCGAGCTATCTCTAGCGCTTCACACAGCTCGAGGAAGAGAAGTAAAACACAACTAGAAAACGATAACTTCAGGCGACAGAAAAAGAATATAATAGCAAGGTGTAATAAGATTAGTCAGCGATTCAGAGTCGACATTTGCATATATATTCGTGGAAGAGGCAAGCAGGACATTTACACCTCAGATAAAAAAAGATCGTGGCCAAATGGGTTGGCTGAGATTCTAGTAAGCGACTGTACCAAATTTGAACACCAAAGCTAACGAGGAGCAGGAGAAGAGTTATCCAGTTCGGATTATTCTGACACCAGCAAGTTTTGAAGAAGCATGAAGTCAACTTGGCTACAATCAAGACCCCCCGGTACATCTGGACACATAGAAGAATGAGGGTTATAATCTGTTATACAAAGTGTTTATTGACTCATTAACGTTGGACTGGACTAGTACGGAGTGAGGACTGTTACAAATTTGCTGAGGTTCAGACTGGTACGGAGTACGGACAAGCAGTGGACTATTACGATGTCCGAAGGAATTTGAAGTTCGGACCAGTACAGGGTATGGACTAGTACAAATTTACTGAAGTTTAGACTAGTACGAGGTACGGACTGGTGCAAATTTGCTGAATCTCGGACCAGTACGGGATGCGTAATGGTATAAATTTACTGAAGTTCGAACTGGTATAGGGTATAGACTAATACGATGTTCGGACTAGTACGAATTTACTAGATACGGACTGATACGAGGTGCGGACTGTTACGATGTCTGGATTAGTACAAATCTGCTGAAGTTCAGACTGGTACGGAGTACGCACTATTATGAAACTGCTGAGGCTCGGACTGGTACGGGTTGCGGACTATTATGAATTTGCTGAGGTTCGGACTGATACGAATTTGCTGAGGCTTGGACTCTGCTGAGGCTCGGACTCTGCTGAGGCTCGGACTGGATCATCAAAATGAGTGGTACAAACTTGCTGAGCCCCGGATTGGATCGTGCAGATAGAAGCCCGTATTGAATCGTTTAGATAGAAGCCTGGACTGGATCGTGAAGGCGACATGCCAGTAGAAGAGTTAAAAGTCGCAATGAACGCTCTAATAATAGAGTCTTGGCTAGAGAGGCCGCCGAAGTCTTCCGTTGTGACGGTGAGCAGCTGCGAGCCGACAACTATTGTAGCGGCTATGTAAGGCCACATGGCTAGACTAGAAGTAGTGTGATGGGTATACACAGAGTTTTTAGATAGATTCAAGACGCTGCTACATACTTATCAACTTGGAGAACCTTTGCCAGTGACCAGGCTGAACATGATGCATGCCAATTTTGCGGTGAGAAAAATTTAAGGTATTGTCACCAATCAAGAGGTGATCACTACTCACAAGGCTGAGCCAACGGCAAGCGTTCTAGCTAATAAGCTGCGGACGCGTTGAAGAGATTGACCGGTGCTTACTAGAGTAGCTAGCCATATCTTCGCAGCTAATAGAAAAGGGGAGGGAGAGGAAGGGCGATCCGCACCGGACATAACCTTGTAAGCTCAACTATGCTAAGGTAGAAGAGAACTGTTATGTACTATAGAGATCACGTGTCATGCTTTATCATGGTTCTCTTGATGAGCACAATACGCTAGTATTAATTAGGAAATACCCTTGGTGCGGAGACCGACATAGCTTCAGGTAATTGTTGTTTGCGGCTCGCCTCGACCTGGCGTGCGGTTGAAACGACATGACTGCAGCGCCAGGACGTAGAACGGCTAACATTTGAATAGGTAGGACTGCAGGGCGGCGACGCCGCGCGACGTTCGTGGTCAAATTCGAGTCGAGGTGCCGTTTTCTGACCCTCGAATATAGTTGCCGAGTTCCCAAAACTGGTCCCTTTTTCTAATTTCGGTTTTCCGCTCCTCGGAGTTGGGGTTCTAAAACGGGACTGGTCCAAAACGGGCTCTCGGAGAGGGGCAGAACGAGGCAAGCTCGTAAAACCTTCACTGCAAGCGTTTACATCTCCAGTACACGACCCAGGCGTGGTGCGCCGTGCGAGAGCTCCACGTACGCTCCATTAGACTTGATACAGCCTCATGAAGGATCAGCTTCCGGGTTAGCGCGGCGCTCAACTCTAACTCATTAGCACCCCCTGCTCTATGGGGGTGGGCACTTTGTCTCTATTAAGCTAGCTCTAGGCTAATGTAATTATATTCTAGTATTTATTTTATATATATAACTTTTACTAGCACTTATAGTACTTTTTATATTTAAATACTATATATAAATTAAAGGGACTAACTAGCTTTTAGGTAAACTACTTTATAGTTAGAACTTAGTTAATAGGTAATATAAACTATCTATAGTTTACCTAGAAGAGCCTTAAGGAATAGAAATAGATTATATAAAATTTTTAAGTTAGTAAAGGAAGTATCTTAGAATAAGAGACTATTAATATAGATCTAAAAAAGGGAATAAGACTTTATTAATATAGATTTACTAAATAACTATTACTTTTAAAATAGTAAGTAAATCCTATAGAAGTTAGGTATTACTATAGTAACTTTTCTAAATAAAAATTAATAGAGCTTAAATATAAAGGTAGTAATCTTATTCTAGAAGTATTTAAATAATACTAGGTATAGCTATAGATCTTTATCTTAGAATATAAATAGAAAGGTAGCTAACTAACTAAAAAGAGGCTATTATGATCCTAAATTATAGAGATAATAGCGACATACTAGTGCCAGCTACACAGCATTAGACATTATGCTTATACCATCCTCCTCAGCCCAGTGATATCGTCCTTGTAAGAGCCCTAGCATGATAGAGTCAAGATGTTATACTAACACTATCACAGCTCACCGATGGTCTATGTTCCTCAGCCTGCAGTCTATTCATCAAAATAATGACCCAGGCTGGCGTTCATACCGCTGCTTTAGGAGGGAGACCAGAGACCAGGCTAATATAAGCAGCCAGCAGAACTCGTGGTGCCATGCCCTATTCAGGAGACGACCTTGACAATAACATCAAACTCGCTCAATCAAGCCTTATTAGCAACCAGACAGCAAACGCATCGCTACCTAAGCTAATAGACGGATTTCAAGACTCGGGCGTGTTTAAAACGTTTACCGGAATTAATCTACGCGATCAGATATACAAGAACGAGACCACTCCGCTTCAGTTCAAGTACTTGGCCGCAGATTATCACATGTATTATACCCTAGCCAATGCATATAACTTCACGAGGCTTTAGCGTGATGTTGCCAACGCCACCATACTCAGCAACGGAGGTCTACAAGATGGTCGCCAAAGAATCGGACGCACGGATGGCAGCATCGTCGCTTACAAGGCCGGTGCTTGCAATAACGGTGGATCTTACCAAGAGACCCAAGTATTGTGTTCTAACAGGCCTATCACCATCAAAGCATGCCTAACGACCTATAGAGGGCCTAATTACACATATACTAGCGCTCAGACCCAGTGCTTCCTAACTCGTACATTAGAAACCAAGGCTTACAACGGCGTCGACACACGACAACAGAGCGAAGGGTGGTGCGTGCCTTATTCTATACCATATTCTTCAACCTTTTGTTCATAGCTGTAAGAGGAAACATTCTAGGATAAAGGAAAGTTCCTCGTAATCTTTAGATAGGTCGACACATGATCCCCGATGCGTTTGAGGGGAAGAGTCTGGCAGAAACAATACTAAATTAGTGATCCAAACCAGAGTTGCACCTTCATGAATGTAGCAACGTGTAGCTCTTGACGTACCTCTCTTCCTCCGGGTAATTTGGATATGCAGAGATGCATGTCTTTGTCTACACCGTAAAGGCGGTACTCTAAACCTCTTCAACAAAGCTTTCACCAAAATTGCTATCGTAACCATTATTTATCCGGGATCAGGAAATACGCGATCAAGCCTCTAACAGCCACGAACGCGGCTCTGGTCTTAAACTCTTCTACAGGCCAGCCATGGATCTAGATCATCTGGAACGCAATCTCACGGATGGAATCGAAAGGGTAGATGAATAGAACACAAGTGCGAGATGCTGGTGAGATGCTGCAGTACCAATACACCCGTGGCATGGAACCTTGGACGGTCGAGATCAAGGAGGGAACGTTTTTAAGTCCGCAAAAATAGGTGGAGAGCTGGGCTGCTGGGAAAAGTGATGAGGAGAATGATGGCCATGACCATGACCATGACCATGACCATGATGAGGATGAGGACTAGGAAGAGGACCATGACGGCAATCCGGCATCGTCTGCTTAGGCTTGACAGAAACTGGAACGTCAAGATATTATGTCTTAAATCCACACCCAATTCATGGCGATAAGAGCAAGGAACTCAAAGAGGAGCAGAACATCTTGGAGATTGCATTTTTTCCCCGGTGATGGTAATCATCTGTTGCATTCACAGTGCAGCGCAGAGTAAGGTGGTAAATACAAGAGCTATAGCTCCTCAAAGTAAGTCTCCGTTTGGAGTTAATAAAGTAGAATCCCTCCAGGCTCCGTATTCTCTCGATGCACGCATAGCCTCTGGGAACTCATCAAGTGTAAACTTTCGTATCGTTGTGCCATGACGCTCTCCAAATTTCAGCATGCCAGACTCCACAAGCTGCAACATTCTTCGTACGGTGGGTGGGGTGTACATAAACTTGCCAGATAAGGTCAAATTCTTGGCAAGCATATATGTGTAGGGAATACTGGGATAGTTCTGTGCCGCACCGCTCAGAACAATCCGGGCTCCGAACTTGAGAACTCCCAAAACAGTGTTGGCGTAGATTGCGGATGGCATGTTTGTTGGTGACCAGTCGTTGTAGACATCAGCACCTCCAGGTATGACCTTCTGTATTGCGGCGGCATCGACTGCTGTGTCTCCTGTCATCTGTACGCAATGCAGCCTGCCACCGTGGTCGATCTTGGCCTCCATATCGGTCAGTCGATTTGCGCTCCTTCCAAGAGCAACAACTATCGCCCCAAGTGCTAGCGCCACCTCGACAGCAGCGCCACCATATGATCCTGTCGCAGGCCCTATGATAACCGTATCGCCAGGCATCAATGAAGCAGACTCCATGAGTGCACCTGCGGCGACCATGTACACGATAAAGTTGCCCAGGTCGGAGGGTACATAATTCAGCTTCCCGCAGAGTATTTCCTCGTTGACATGGAAACAGTTCTCGATGGGGGCAATCATGAATTGCTGTAGAGCGCCGTTCCTCCAAGGCTTTTCGATAAGAGTCTTGGCTTCAGGATATACACCGCTGAAATGGCTCTGCAGCATTTGGACCGTCGGATCGTCGCGAGCATAGACGGTAGGATCAACCCATACAAGATCGTTGACTTTCAACTTGGTTGCATCCGAACCAATCTCGCTCACACGACCCACACAGCTGAGTCCCGGGACCAATGGAAGAGGGAGTCCATAACCTTGCAAGACGCCAGAGTAGGCGTCGTCGGCGTAGGTGGGAAGGTATGCTGCAAGAACTTGCACAACAACGGAACCGGTAGTCGCACTCGGTGTAGGAACGCCAACAACTTCCAACGGTTTATCCAAAGAACTGAGCAAGAGCCCCCGATGAGTTTTAGCATCAGCAGCAGACATCCTGTTGTGTATATGCAAGTGAAGATGAGATTCCCAAGTTGTCGACACAAAGCTGTTCATGCAGTTATTAGTACCAAGTCTCTGAGCGCGTACCGGCCGACAACGGGTAGAAAAAAAACCCGGTGCCGGTTTTTAAAAACATGTGAATCTCCTTTCGGCTGAGTGCTATTCCGAGTTCCGGAAACTCAAGGCGGAGGTGCTTCTGATCCGGGTCGACACCGATTCCTGCCACTAAGCTAAACAGAAGCTTAGTGGAGGCTTTCTCTATCGGGCAAATGCCTTGAGGATCGAAGAGACGAGAGGCTCGCCGGACCACGCGAGGAAAACCCACCCCCAAAAACTCTGAAACAGAAAACTAATGGAAACCAAGTGTGAAACTTAAATCACATGATCGTGTCCAATTTAAGTTAGCTGATGTTTGCCCCGCGTCTTTATGCCCCACTTTTATAAAGGTAGGATATATAGATAAGGTTAGGCAATTTTAAGAAAAAAAATTAACTTTTTAAGGTACTAATATTGTAACGAAACAGCCTATCATTGTGTAGGATATGGGATGGAGGCGCCCGTTTAGGCTAGCCTTGGCAGGGTGTAAGGTAGGCCAAGCCTTAAGCGAGGCACTAGATAGCAAGTGAGGCGCTAGGCAGTATATAGAGGTGTCAGATTGCAGCACGCTTGGCTGATCTGAATTATTACGATAAGTTATCACAGTAAACTGTGCATAAATTGATTATAAGCGAGGGTAAAAGATTGATTCTCTCTCTATCTCTTAGTCCTTCTGTGAGGACGGGTTTCGGTCTCACTAGGAAGTTGAAACTCTATTATACAGAAAATACTAAGGTGGAGAGTAGAAGGTAAATAGGCAGAGGCCTTTTACCTGCTTAATCTACACTAACTATATAGGGGCCTAGTGCCCTGTCCCTAACAGTAACTATTATATATATAGGAGTTATATAATAGGTTACTATTTACTCTCTAGCTTAAAGCCTTATATAATAGGCTATTATATTACCCCCCCCTCTAGCTAGAGCCTAAGTCTATAATAGGCTATTTTATTACTTTACTTTATTAGATAGTTTATCTTTCTTATTATTTAATAATTTAATCTCTATCTTATATACTTTTATCTATTCCTATAACTATTTTAGTAGTTCTATCTTTTTTAGATATACCTTATAGAATTTCTATACTTTATAAAGTACTCCTCTAAACTTTAAAGTATTATACTATATTAAATTAGAGTTATATTTTTCTTATAAAGCTTTATACTAAAGCTTTTTATATTTATTAATTTAACTATTTATAATTTTTTAAACTATCTATTCTAACCCAGGGCGGTAAATAGACTCAGTACTAGTTCTATTTTTAATATTAGGGATAGAAGCTACGTGTATTGCGTGCATTTTATATTATATAGGCCGAGTCTATTTATTTTATAAGGCCGGTTCTATTTTAATCCCGTAGTCTAATTGCTACAAAATTTAGATATATTATTAAGTATACCTAGTTATACTATTAAACCTATTTATATTAAGATCAGCTAGGTGGTTAGTATAGTTAGGGTTAACAATTAGGGTTTAGAAAGGGTATATATAGATATAAATAGCCTTAGTATAAGAGGGAGATTAGGGTATAGCAGCCTAAATAGCCTATAGTATTTAGTATATAATTTTATATAAGAAACTTATTGCTATAATCTATTATTAATTTATTTAGTTATATTTTATTAGTTAGTACTAATTAACCTATTTATAAAACCTATTATTTAGCCTATAACCTATTATAAGGCCTATAACCCGGTATAAAGCCTGTAACCTGTTAATTAAGTATAGTCAAGCAGCCTATTAAGATAGCAGTAAGTAGTATTAAAAGCTAGTATTTTAAGTAATTAGTTAAATTCCTAGTACCTATTTACAAGGAATATAGGTATAGTATATAGCCTAACTAGATTAAAGGGTATTTATAATATATTTATAAGATAAGCTATAAGAAGGCAGAAGCTATTAGAGATAGTATAAGTAGATAGCCTAGTTTAATCTAATATACTAGTAAGTTAGAGGTCCCTAGCTGTATTATTAAGCCTATCTAATAGTTGCCGGTATATCTGGATAGATTAATTTGCTAGTTAGATCTAGGCTAATACTGCTAGATATATTAAAGCAAAGAAGTAATAAGAAAGTATTAGTAAAGGGCCTATAAGTATTTAGTAGAAGAGACCTAGGGGCAGCTAAGTTAAATAAGAAGGAAAGTAGTATAAGCCTAAGTAAAAGATAGGTATAAGAGTATTTAGTGCCAATAGTTGTTTATCTAGGGCTATAGATTATAATATTTCGAGGTATAACTGCCTATTAAAGGCCAGCCAGGCCAGCTAACCCAGGGCAGTAAATAGACTTGGTACTAGTTCTATTTTTAATATTAGGGATAGAAGCTATATATATTGCATATATTTTATATTATATAGGCTAAGTCTATTTATTTTATAAGGCTGGTTCTATTTTAATCCTATAGTCTAATTGCTATAAAATTTAGATATATTATTAAG